>JAZHRO010000014.1:135190000-135790000 GCA_037157565.1 Thalassia testudinum | reverse complement strand
TTCTTTTTCCTGACTTATTCTCCGATCTACTTGGGACACTCTTGTCCCAGGAAATGCCAGATCTTTCACCATCCACCATCACTTTTCACGTCACTGTCACGATCACTTCACTTTTCACTTCACCACCCACCATCCACCTACCCTACCACCCTGCTGTATACCCTACACCTCAGCTCTCGTTACCCGATCTTTCGTCCTTTCTCTACCTTTCCCTGCATGCATATGAGGACATAGTATCGCTTGGTAAGGGGGGGTGGATAGGCATCCATAGGATCTGGGTATTTTATGGTATCATGCAGTTTCCACCTATTTATAAATATGTAAGAAAAAGATAAAAAAATGGTGTTTAGTAATGATCTAAAGGCTGAAACAAAAATACAATAAGTGTTTATGGATATTCAACCATTGTTTTGAAGACTTTGCAGGCCACAGAAGCTTGATTCGCTCAGGCTCGGCTTAATTTAATTGAGCATTGACAAGATAGATCAGAATCTCTCCTAACTAAGGACGAATTCTTGTACCTGAGACACCAGTACAGGATCCATTGGTTTGCTTCTACTTGAGAGCCTAAGTAATCTTGGTTCACACTTCACATATCAAGAAAGACCAGGTGAACATAAGATCCAACCCTAGTGTTCATTAGGGAAGGTGGAGTCCTTACCTGTGCGCGCAAGTAGACTTTTTATCCCAGGCTTTAGTCTTGTGTTTAGGAGAGACTCTTTCCTCCAAAAAGGAACTCTCCCACCAAAAAGAAAAGTGTGCTCCTCCAAATAATGTTGTAAGAGATATACTGACACGTGTTTTTTTTTTTTAAAAGAAAAGATGCAAATAAGTCAGTATATCTCACAAATGTCTGTAAAATCTTCCTACAAAAAGTTCTTCAGGGCAATTCACAAATACCCTATTTTCTTTGAGCCACAAACGTCAGAAAATGGGAGTTGTATTTTCCATCATCTTTTTAAGGGTCAATCCAAAGACACGAGCTAAAACTGGGACCAACCTGTACTTAAATATTCGTGAAACCCTGGGTTTGAGTCTTAATGTTCATCTGGTCAGTCTTGATCCTTCACTAAGCACAAGCCATAACCTCTTGAGCTCTCGAGTACGGCAAAAACCTCTTGGGTCCTGGAAATAGTACTTAAGATTTAAATATCAAGAGTCCTGGTTAGTCGAGAGATGATCTATGTCATGTAAGACTTAAAGTACTGGTAGTCTTCTCTACAATTGGTTCTCACAATATCCAATAATAAACACACCTATATCGCCTCAGAAGAAAATCTTCAGCTTAAAGATCATTTCAAAATACAACAAAAAAATGTTTGCTAGGGACTAGCAAAAGATAGGCATGGGGGTATGATTACACCGCAAAAATACACCTGCAATTGTGTCATCTTGTGCTATTTCCTAGCATTACCAGTGCATATTAGGTATCCATGGTCGCATTTGTAAAAATACACGCATGCATGCATTTAATTGAGAGGGGAGGAGAGTGAAATAAATGGCCTTGCAATTAACATTTTTCCTCAAGTGCTGCTTTGCAAAATTCACCATCTTTTTATTTTTAATTTTACTTGACTTTGAATTCTTCCCGCAGCTGCATGGCTAGACCTTCCTCCTCGCGCCATGCTCTGCAACAGCTCTCCCTGCCAGCCGCATGCAAGCCTCTCCCTGTCAGCCATGAGCCATGCACAGCCAGGGCATGGCTGTGCATGCTTTCTTCTTCTTTAAAATGAGCACGGCACCTTCTTTGCAAGTAGAGCTTGGTCCACCAAAAAAAAAACACATACACACACACACACACCTATACTCTACTTTATACATATATATATATATATACGTACGTATATATATTTATATATATATATATATACTTATATACATACATATACATATATATATATATATATATATATATATATATATATATATATTAGTACTTATATAACTTTGTATTAGTCTATATACATACATACATATATATATATCTATATACTTATATATATATATACATATATCTATATATATATTATTACCTATATAACTAAGTATAAGTATAGATACATATATATATATATATATATATACACATATACACACACCTACTTCTACACACACACATATATATATATATATACAAATATACATATATATATATATACATATATATCTATATAACTATATACACATATCTATCTACATATATCTATATACATATATTACTATATATATATATACATACATATATATACATCTATATAGTTATATATACATACATATACATATATATATATATATATACACATCTATACATATATCTATCTATACATATATTTACATATCTATATATATATATACATATATACATATATATATATATACATATATAGATATATATATATATATACATATATAAGTACACATATACCTATATATTTATAACCATATATACATATAGATATATTTACATATATACATATATATATTTTCACATTACTTGCCATACGTTGTATCGCAAGAATATCAGCACCAGTTGCTGATATTCCCCGATACACGCGTACAGAAAGCGTGTTCACACTCATCTTCCACCCATCCACCTTACACTCCACGTGTCACGTCGTCCTGTTGGTTGCATCTTTCTAGACGACGACCGACTCGACATCGTGCTATACTCCATCTCCGCCTCCACCCCCACCCCTTTATACATATATAATATATACATATATATATACTATATCTACTTTATTTCTGCTTCTCTTTCCTGCTAATAAAAAGATAAAAAAAAATATATAAAAGAGAAAAGATAATCCTTGACTTGCAGGTACTCCGTCTTGCGAATAGCAAGACCCGTTTTGAAACCCTAACTTGGCTTAGAGCTAAGAACATAATTTTGAGGGTGTGCCTCAAGGACAAGAATTATCAGAAAAAATCTAAATAGAAAAACACCAAAAACATAATAAACGAACGGAAGAGATTCGTTATAGGAAAGGCATAGAAACTTCACTTCTAATCCCGCTTCCCTGAGTTCGACCTTGGGCCTAAAAGTGACCAAGATAAAATCAAGTAGGCCAGGTTAGAAATTTTGTAAAGAGATGGTTAGGTCCGATTTAGGTTAACCACTATACACATTTCAACGATAAAATCACCATATTAACACCACCTAACCGGGTCCCGACCATAACCTTTCAAGTAATCCCCCTCCATTCCTCGCCAGAGTAGGATTCCTCCGCTTTAATGGTGGGGGGACCTAATTGTAAGAGTAGCGAGGAAGTTAGGGGGGTCTGTGAATGGTTTTCAAAAGATAGGGAGCAAAATGTAATTGGGTGGTCTATTTTGCAAAGTAGGTCAAGATGACCTCCCCTTAGGTCCAAATTTTGCTACAAACCTTATTTAGACCTAAGGAATCCAATGGAGAAGTTGAATTTTAGGTTTGACCAAGTTTGGATGGACATTTTACACAAAAACCCAAACTAGGTCAATTAATGAGCTAAGCCCCCAATCTAGGTCAAAACAGGTTCCAAAGGCTAATTTGAAGGTTCTAAACCCTTGGGAATATTTTTCCATGAATTTTAGAGGGCTTAGTTGATTTTTATCCTGACCATAACCTTGTGGAATTAAGCAGGTTTGTTTTAGGGTTACAAGATGTCATTTAATTCCTAAACTGCACACGAACCCTTTTCTGACTGAACCAACCCACTTTTTATCTTCTTCAGACCATTTGACCTATGTTTTGCCTCTGAGAAATCCCGTTGATGTACTGCAATGGTAAAATTACAGTTTTACCCTTTATTTCCTATTTTCTTCTCAAAACAGTAATTCCTTGAATTAGGCCCTTCTCTAGGTTATGTAGGAGCTTTTATTCTCTTTCTTAGGTCAAAATGAGCTAGTTATGGCTCATGATGATGTTATCATCATACCCCCATGCCTAGCTTTTGCTAGTCCCTTAGCAAAATTTCAAGGTTTTAACTTCTATTCTAGACCATGTGTTTCTTTCACCAGTTATGATAAGTGCTTTTTCATTCTCTTTTGATTAGGTTAGAATGCTGATAGTAGGGCTAAAGGTACTCAAGTACCAACCATGATCTGAACTTGACATGCTTTAGCCTCAGTCCTCTGCGAAGGTTTTTACGGTCTGCAGGAACTATCCTAGGGTTTGTTGGACTCCGCGGCTAAAGCACTCGTGCTTGAGACATTTTTAGCCTTGGTTCAGTTTGAAGTGCGTTTTTGTAAGAGAGAGACAGAGGATTTATTTGTTTGGAGAGTTTTCTCTCTTTTTCTTTTTATTTCTAGCTTCAGATTGGCTTCTCAACATGGTCTGTATCAGATTCCTCGTCCCCATCATCAATCCTCAAAGGTTTCTGGAAATTGATGCTTTGTGATAGCACCGCCCATGGCAACCCCCAGAACCATGGCTTTCGAGATTTCGAGATAATCCCACCCATGGTGTTCCATGGCCAAATTCAGACCTTGGCAATCGACATTTCGTGATAATGCCGCCCATGGTATCTAAACCAGCAGAGTGCTTATGTGCCCCTGTTAGGATATTTAAATATCCTAAGAGACAAGCACCGAGGATACGATATGTTGTTACACATCTTCGAGGGGAATTTCCTGCCTCTCCGCACTGGGAACTCATCCAAATCAACTTGTGTTAATCGGTCGCTCCTAATCTAGGCAACTTTTTTCAGACATTAAAATGCTTTTGCGTGATTTTGATAGTTATGAGCACTGAACTAGACTGTGTGTGGATTGGGGTGCTTAGGTTGCTTAGTCTCGCAAACTGAAGGTCAGTTAACAAGGTTGAATATTTCCTAAGCCTTAGACCTAATACTTAAGCTTCGCATTTTTCCCAACCTCATGAGGATTATCTAGATCTTAGCGGATACTTGAATTTTTAAGCGTAAGAGTCTAGCCCAAAAGGCCTAAGATCAGTGTTCCTACTAATCTCTTTTTATGTCTCATTAGCACTTTTCTTCATTCTTTATCTTCTTGATGTGGTCTAGAACTTTGGTTATTACCTTAATCTCTTAGTAATGACTATTTCTTTTCCTTTTAATTTTGTGCTCCTTTTTATCATTTTTCTCTTTTCCTCCTCATGATTATATGGCTTACAAAATTTTCCTCCCTCCATTTTTTTTTCTTTTTCATAATTTTTCAATTTTTTTGTGTGTTTGACATATGTGACTTTTTGTGTGAGAATCCTTCTGACTTTTTCTTGGTTCTATATGCATGCACTTTACCACCCCCCCATGCCTAAGTTTTGCAATGTCCTCATTGTAAATAGAGGGTGTGAAATAGTGTTGGGTTCAGGGACTTAGAACAGGATTTGTCGGGTGGGTGAATGGGTCAGGAATGACTGTTGCGGACGATTTCAAGCTCTGGTACGTGTACCAGAGGTGGGATCGACTGTTCTAAGACTGAACTCAAGGTGCAACAGATGTGGAGTACAGACGGATAATCGAACGGATCTCGGGTTTTTGGAATGATGGGTTGCCTCCCGTTAAGCACTAAATTCAATGCCTTCAGCTGAGCGGGAAATGGAATGGAGTGGGAGTGGTCAAATAAGTGGAGTTTTGCAGAACAAGCACCTTGATTAAGAGCCTGGTTGGTTCAACCAGGTGCTTGTTAAGATCAACAGGCTGATGTTGCAGCCCAAACCCTATTAATCTGGTGGGTTGATAAATGTAGATCATCAAATGTGGAACCGACCATATGTTATGCGGCTCGGATGGATATGGAAGTGTAAATTCAGGGTTTGGCTGAGTCGAATTAGCCCGGTCAGAGTAGGGATCCAGAAAATAATTAGTGAATGGTGCAGAAACCCTACGGGGGTGATCAGAGAATGATGGGGCATGATTTTCAGTCTGATCAAAGTTTGATACCTGATGTATGTGTGGAGTTGAATCATCTGCAATCGGCTCAGTGAAAGGGGAATCTGAATAAAACTTGAGTCCGGTTGCGGGTCAGGGTTGAAAATGGGTTTTGATCGATTCTGTATGTGTGGAAGAGGTGACTTCAATGAGAATTGTGTATGAGGGATCTTCTAGAAAGGAATGACATGTGGTTTCATGTAGAGAGTCCTCATAGTAGCTTTCAAAATCAAAAGTGAATGCCTGAAGAGTGTCGATAGGATAATGGAAATCTGAGTTGAGAAAAGATTCGTACTTTGGGTAATAATTACTCTCGACATTTTCTGGTTTTGATTCCTGAGGATTGAAAAGAAATGATTCCATGTCACTAGAACTTGAACTTAAATCAGTGATCTCGGGAACCGGGACCTTAGAATCAGAGTAGTAGACTGAATCATGTGAGCTGAGGTGGTAGATTGGTTCGTTGTAATTAGGAAGCAAGGTCTCTCTGAAATCATGGTTGGATTCGAAATTGTTGGAGAGTTTGCGAAAATCAAGTTTTGAATGAGATTTGAGATCATGAGTTCCACCATAAAACAAATCACATGGTGTAGATTCGGCAGCCTGACTAGGGTCTAGCCTATGTGTATATTCTGAGCTCAAAAAGGTGTTTGTATTTGGTCTAGGCTCAAGTTCTAAGCTGGTAGGAGAGACCCAATTTAAACCCCACTCGTTCAACTCCTCGGTTTCTGAAAAATTGATTTGATTCTCTGAGGATGTTGGAGAGGGATATTTATCAGAAAGAGGCCCAAAATCACATTCTCTATTGAGATTTTGATCTTCCTCATACGGGGCCTCGTAATCTTCCCAAGATGTTTCAGATCCAGATTCTAGGCTTAGGATGTGGGTTAAATCACTAGGATCTAGGCTTGAAGTACCCTTGAGGGTCACCTTATCAGAATAAGGGGTGGAATTTACACCCTCGAGAGGTTCAGTTCTACTCTCATCATTACAGGAGTTTTGGCATTCTAAGCTTGGTGATTCATGGTCTAGGGGTGGCTCAACATTGTGTTCTCCTGCAATTTCCCAACCCAACTCAATATTAGGCCTGTTGTATTCTATCTGGGTTGGGAATCCACAACCATTCTGTGCCTCAAACCCAAGATCTGGGAAATTGGATTGATCCTCAATACTACTCCAAGATGGTTCATCCTCTGTTTAGGGCATATACAGGTATTTCTGGTCGATAATTTGTTTCAACAATCTCATTATATCTTCCAGTTTTTCAAGATCATCTTGGCGTTGTTCCCAAAGTACAGGATTTGTCATGCATTGGATGTATTCAAGGTTGTGTAACTTTTCTATCTCTATGTATCCTGTGATGAGCATGTCTCGGGTTAATCCGTTTATGGCTTTGGTCAATAAAACTTGGGCACAGGTTATGATAAAAGTTGTGGTTGTTGGTACACTAACCTGAACATTTTCTACTGGTGTTGAGGTTTTGTCTTCATTTTCATAGAATTTCAGGGCATCCTCAATCATTCTGTCTTTCATGGATCTCCGGGATTCAAGTTTCTTGAATGGACCTAAGTAGTTTGGCTGCATGTTTGGATCAGATGGTGGAATCAAGATGTAGAATCAGAATCTGGATCAAGATCAAGTTGTGAAGTGAATCGATCTGAAGAAAGAGTCCCATTGAAAATGTATGTGTGTGCTCTAAAGAGAAGAGATGAGGGACTGGAGGTGTTTTTGACCCAATCGAGGCACCCAAAGACGTTTGGATGACTATGGAGGTTTGGGGCGGATGATACCCCTGGATTGGAAAGTTGTCCACTTGAGAATTACCTGGGCAGCTAGAGAGGGAGAGTCCCGCAAAGACCTCTACACGGTAGAGCATCCCCACGGGTTATAGGATTTCCCCCACCTGACCTCTCTTGTCACTGAGATTCCAAGTAGACCAGAATGGGGACCTTGACCTCTTAAGTCTACCACTTTTAAGATCAAAGGTGCATTTTAGGATTTTCACTTGAACTTTAGATGTTTTGATGTTGTGACCTAATTTCAAGGTTGGTTGACCCAAGGGGTCAACTTCACCTGACCTGCCCTAAAGATGGTAGAATGATTCTAGGTAAAGACCTAGAGATCACTCTGATTTGACTCCTAGGTTACTAGGTCCAATGATTTTAAGATTCAAGTGATTTTAGAGCTCAATTTTTAGGGTTGTCTTGTTTAGATGTCTTCAATCAAGGGCTTGGGTAGCACACTAATGCGGGAGGGGTTATTTCCTTTTAAACAAACATGTGTGACTAGCACTCCAAAAACCCTATTGTAGAAACTCTAATTTGATTCTTATTTCCAAACCTCTTGCTTCTCAAAAGTTCTCCTTGGACTTCAAAACAAGAAGTGAGTAGTCCGTGGAGATTCAGAAATTAAACGTGATTTCTAATAGGCATAGGAATTTGTGGGGTCGGATCTCTAAAAATCGCTTCAACTTTGATAAGTTTTGAAAAATTTTTGCAAAATTAGGAAACTTTTGCCTTAAAATGGTAATTACTATGAAAATAAGGTAATTGATTCTTAATTTGATTATTTCTTTTTTATCTTCCCAAGATTAGGAGATGGATTAGGGAAGAAGAGATTACCTACCCTGGAGTGGCTGATTTGCATGGGAGATTTTCTCGTGAAATACCTGCAAAATCACCGCAAAACAAATATGGCAAGTTAATGCTCAAATATAATCACAAATAATGCAGAGATTAGTGATAAATTGTACGTTGCTCCCTGACAACAATGCCAAAATGTTAACGAGACAAGATCGAGGTTTTAAAAAGATGTCTTGTTGTAGTATAAACAAAATTGTCTCGAAAATAAATAAGTTTTTTTACTCAAAGACCTAAGTATCCAAGGTCGAACACAGGGAGCAAATGGAATCTATTCACTAATGTCAATAATGTAATTTGAACACTTAAATTTACTCAAAATCTAATTCAGAATATCATGCAAGAGTTGATGAATTAAAATGTAGCCAACAAAAGAATTGGATGTCTGATTCTATAATCAGATGTATTAAAAGATATGCTTCTCTCTCTTTCTTCTCTTTCTGTCTTTTCCTTTCTTCTTCTGTTCTTTGGCCTTCTTCTTTCCTCTTTCTTTCCCATTGGTTCTTTCTTTCTTCCCTATCTGACTTAGCTTTCTCAGCCCCTGATTTCTTTCTTCCTTCTTTCTTCTTTGGATCTTCTGCCTTTGTCTTTCTTTTATGTAGCCTCACCTCCTCTACAATGCTTCTTCTTCTACCTTGTCTTTCCTTGTTTTCTCTTCTGACTTCTCTTCTTTGCCTTGCGTCTACCCCAGCTTCCTTTCTTCCTTCCTTTGCTTCTTTTGCGGCCACAGCTTCCTTCCCTGCTTGGCCTTAGCTTCACCTTGCCTTAGCTTTAGCTGCACCATCCTCTTCCTTCTTCTCTTCCTTACACACACTGAAGAGCAAAACCTACCCCCTACCCTCCCCCACTTCTCTCTCTCTATTTTGCTCCTAGGTTTGGTCTCCCAGAGCTGGGTAATCGGGTCAGGTTTTGCATGCCCGGGTCCAGGCGCACCGACGTGGGTGTGGTGCGTAATGAGTGCAAGGGATACTCAGGTTGGTTAGGCAGATCCACAGGGCATAGGTTGCGGACGAGGCGTGGGTATGTGGGTGAGGGACCTCACCCCGTGTACTAGAGGTGAAGAGCTAAAAACAGAAAATCAATTTAAGTCGCCTACCATGTTTCTGAGTTCACGAGGTGGGACTAAATGTCCCACCCACTTTTTTGCGCACACCTGTAGGAAGATTTCACTAATTGGGGGCAACAAGACTCCTCACAGAGCCTGCTCTCTGGATGGATGCATTCATGCACTCAACATGCATCACCTGAAGCGCAGCACCTGGGTGGATGAGGCTTGGAGCGCTGCTTGCAAGCTCCTTGTTCTTGCTCCAATGGCGGAACGGGGCTCAGATCTGAAACCACTCAATACAGCCTATCGGCCCCATTAAAACACATGAGGAACTTCGCTGTGTCAAGGCGAAGGTGAGGCGGTGGGTGGCCTAGGCGTGGTGCCTAGGTTGCTCTGTGGCTGTGAATATGGGTTAGGTCAGAGGACGTTTAGGGAAGTGATGGCAGTCAGTGAAGGGGTGGAATGTGATCAGTGAGTGATGGTAGAGGTTCTAAGGTAAGAGGTGAGGCGTGTGGAGGTATGGAGTAGTGGAAGCGCCTCGCCCGTGGGCTGCCGGAGGTGGAGAAGGTGGTGGTGGTCTGTGGTGGTCGGTGCGTGAAAGTAGAAATAAAAGTAGGGGAAATACAGAAGAGAGAGAGAGGAAGTGTTCTAACCTAACTACGTGGACGAAGGGAGAGAGGAGGCGGGCGGCTCGTACCTGCCGCCGCTGGAGAAAAAAGTACTAGAGGAGGGAGAACGGCGATGATAACGGGGCTGGAGATGCACACGTAGGTATGGCGCAGAGCGGAGGAAGGAGACGAAGATGTCTCTGCCACTGGTATTGTGGTAGAGCAACAAGAAGGAGGAGAAGAGGCTGCCGGAGCTCGTTGGTCACCTAGCCGGAGGAGAAGGGACGAAATTGGGGTGAATCTCCGGCCAAGCTAAGCTGAATAGGTGCGACCGGAGGTGGTGGACCTTTTATAGGCACTGGTAGGGGCTCTTATGCTTGGAAGACAAGCTTCCAAGCACAAGAGACCTTGCCGGAGATGGAAATAGTTGGAGACCCAAATCTCTCGTGCGTTCGCACGAGAGATTGGGTGCAAATCAGTGATTGGGACCATGCTTAGATGGAAGGGAATTCCTAAGAGAATCTCCCATCCAAATCTGGGAGGAGATCTTAGAAGAATCAAAGAGTAATCCCCCTCCATTCCTTCTCTTTAATGGTGGAGGGACCTAGTTGTAAGAGTGGCGAGGAAGTTATGGGTGTCGGTGCAATGGTTTTCAAAAGATAGGGATCAAAATGTAATTGGGTGGTCTATTTTGCAAAGTAGGTCAAGATAACCTCCACTTAGGTCCAAATTTGGGTAAAAACCTAATTTGGACATAAGGAATCCAATGGTGAAGTTGGATTTTAGGTTTGACCATGTTTGATTGGACATTTTACACAAAAACCCAAACTAGGTCAATTAATGAGCTAGGACCCCAATCTAGGTCAAAACAGGTTCCAAAGGCCAATTTGAAGGTTCTAAACCCTTGTAAATATTTTTACATGAATTTTAGAGGGATTAGTTGATTTTTATCCTGGCCAAAACCTTGTTGAGTTAAGAAGATTTGTTTTAGGGTTACAAGATGTCATTTAATTCCTAAACTGCACACGAACCCATTTCTGACTGAACCGACCCACTTTTTATCTTCTTCAGACCATTTGACCTATGTTTTTCCTCTGAGAAATCCCGTTGATGTACTGAAATGGTAAAATTACAGTTTTACCCTTTATTTCATGTGTTTCTTCTTAGAACAGTAATTCCTTGAATTAGGCCCTTCTACAGGTTATGCAGGAGCTTTTATTCTCTTTCTTAGGTCAAAATAAGCTAGTTATGGTTCATGGTGATGTTATCATCAGTCCTCTAGTTGGATGTCTAGCTATGTCATCAGACGTCTTCTAAGATGTTTGGACTAAGGGCTGGACGTCTAAATCTGGCGGATAGAGAGTGGTTTCCAGCCTAAGTGTTTTGTATATCTGATCAAACAGTCAGTCATCTTAAAGTCTAAGATAGGACATCTGATGTCTAGATTGATCATTTGATCAGGTTGTCTAATGCCTACTTTGGCTTTGTAATTTATCTAAGAGTTTGTCTAAGTATCCTAGGGTTGTGTATGTATTCCTAGGACTATTGTTTGTTACTTTGGGCTCTTTAATAATTAATCTAAGCAAAATAAAGAGCAACTAACAACAAATATAAAGTATAAGAATAGAATAAACTTCTATCCTATTCTTCATCTCCATCATTCTTCAAGCTCTCGCTCTAAGCGAAGCTCCTTCTCCTCCATCAAGCTCCTCCAATCCAACATGGATGCAAGCTTGAACTCTTTCACACTTGATTCCATTTGTATTTTCTTGAAACTCATAAACTCAAATGCAAATGTTAAATCACAAGTATTTTGTTATCATCAAAATTAATGATCGTGGTGCCCTTGCACCAACAAGCTTCTCCTTCATCTTCTGCCTTCCTGAGTGCAAAGGTTTGCAGGATCGGACTTTCTGCCTATCCCTGACACTCATGCATTAAAAATACAATAAAATGCAATGCATGCCTATCCTATGTAAATGCCTAAATGCAGCCCAAAAACCCATTTGTGGAGTTAAAACCGTAAGAGCTAGATCAGTTTTAGGGCAAAAGAATGATGATAAACTGGAATTTATCAGTTATTGATTCAAGAATTAGAACTCAGATTTAGATGGTGCGGGGGTGGGTTTTGATTAGATTGATGGATAACATGTGCTTGGCCCTGATTTAGATTCATATTAACTAGATTATACCTAGGGTTTTGCAGGTTCTTAGGATTTGGAACTAGCTACAATGGTAGGGTCCCTGGCTAATGAGATTCAGCCAACTGTGTGGTTTGGCCCCATAGTTTAGCCAATTCTGCTAAGCATTGCTTTTGGACTTCAGCGAGAGCTTTAGCATTTCTTCACTGGCTCTTGTTCAGAGCTCTAAAAATCTGATCTAGCTGTAAATCTTTAGGCGGCCCTGAATAGTTCTGCATATTTGACTGGGTAAGCCTTGTGTGTTGTTATTGAAAAGGAAATGATGGCACATTTTAACAGGTTTGATTTTGATAGATAGGTGGCCTTTGGCTCTGATTAGACCAAGAGATGTTAAGATGGTTTCTCCATCCAGGGTTGTAGGATTTGAATAAGGGTTCGATCTCGAATTATACCCTTGGATGGCATAAAGATCATCAGAATGCATTGTGTTTTCCACAAGAGAAGGAAAAAAAGGAAGTGAGGAAAGAGGAGGAAAAGATGGGACAAAGGACTTTCCTTGGGTTGGAGTGGGAGTTTTATAGAAACCCATGACTGAAGGATCTTGGATATCTAGATTATTCATAAATTCCCTCCCTGCGGGAATTTACGAAATTGGTTTAGGTTCGAGATTCGTAGCAAGTAGAGGTGTAAGATTTTTAAATGTGTTGCGTACCTCATCTAAGTGCTTTGCTACAATGTCAACCCTATCTAGCTTTTCAGCGATGATCTTGAGATCTCGTTAATTAGATTAGCCTTTAATTTCATGAATGCCCCTCTAATTCAAGTTTGTGTTTTGATGCGAACTCCCTCGATTGACTTATGACATGGAGGCATTGTTGATCGAGTTCTCTACCATGCCCTTGAACAGTTTGAGAGAGGATTCTTCATCCTTATTCAGAAAGTTACCTCCACAACAGACGTCGACCAAATTTTGCACACTCTCCTACAATCTGTAGTAGAAGATATGCATGAGTTGCTAGTAAGAGATGTCGTGATGTAAGCATTTCCTTTGCAATTCATGAAAGCATTTCCACACTTCAAGAATTGGTTCTCTTTGATTCTGATTGAATGTAATGATAGCTCACCTTAGGCCATTTGTGCGAGCTATTGGGAAAGATTTCTTCAGGAATGCGATTTCAAGTTCAGCCAAGTAGAGATAGGTCATGCGATTGTGCGATATCAGTAAGCAACTTTGTCCTTCAAGCTGAAGAACATGTTCATCAATAGGATTTACTAGTTTTGATTTTTGGGACCTAGGGTTTGGGAGAGATTCTTCAGATCCTTGATGTGTTTGAATGGGTCCTCAAAAATGTTACCGTGGAAGTGGAGGATCAAACTAATGATATTCGATTTAAGCTCTGGATTGTCTTCCCCAATAAGAATCTTAACATCGGGATCCACTTATGTGTTGGCTAAATTGTAGTAGTCTCTGAGAGGTGGCCTAAGTGGAGGTCAAGGACCACGTCCCACCTCAGGTTGGCAAGCTTAGAGGTTCTGGAGAGCAGTTGTAAGCAAATTGATCTGATGGTTCTGCTCGAGCATCTGGAGATTCTGGTCTTGAAGAGCCTGATGGATATCATAAGGAGGCATCTCATCCTGACTCAGAGGATGTTTCGGAGGATTCTACGAATGCTGACCTTCCATCGGATCTATCATAGAAGAAACAGAAGTAGAAGGAATATAAACAGAAACTAGAACTGAAATAGCAGGTCCAGGAGTACCTGTCAAAGGAGGGACGAGAGACGGTCTCAGAGATTATCTCATGTGCATAAACTACAAAAAGTGTGCAAAGGTACACACACCACAGCGTGAAATTGCAGCAAGTAAAACCCAAAAATAATGAAAATAATGGGTTTTCTTCTTTTCTAATGAAACGAAGACCTAGGGATACGCACAAAGTATAAGACACAATTAGATACTGTATCAATACAAATACACATCCAAAGTTTCTATGAGGTGCTTGACACTATAGGCTCGAAAGACCAAAGTCTAGGATTGAAACTGCTTGCTATTGGCTCCTTGAGGTTGAAGTAGTGAGACAGAGTTGTTGATCTTAGACTATGGCCCTAAGAGGTGAAAAGAGGAGAGATAGAAGTAAAGACTTGTGTGTCCTGTGTGATTGCACTGTGTACGCAATAGCAAACAACAAATTACGAAAAGAAACCCACACACAAGTTTACAAACAAGATTATGTCACGAGCTCTTAAGGATTTCCTCTTTATAAATGTCTTCTCAAAAGAAAAGAAAGATAAGTGTCTCACTTTTTATTCTTTTTCAAATCAAATGGTGGTCTTACTTAAGTGAAATATGTGAAATATCATAGGAACTAATGCGGTAAAAGCATACTTGCCTCCAGCAATCTATCAGATGCAAAGACAGTATGAAATATAGCAGGTAAAGATGCAACCTAGAATCGATGCCTAAACATATAGCTACTAGTAAGATATAATGTATTTTTGTATTGTTTTACTATCTTCAACTAAACGTAGAAATCAGAAAGTGGGAAATTTAACTACTTATTACAAACCACAATAAAAAGTATCACTCTCACTAAACAAAAAATGCAAAAGAAAGCAGAAAAAATCAAGTCTTCTCTCCACATCAGGAAGCTCTCAGACAGATCTCCTGAAAGAAGACAAAAGTTTCTAAAGTTAAAATTAAGAACACAAAATAATGCAAGTAATAATTACAACTAATAATGGCGAATATTTTTGCGAGTTGCCTCGAATACACAACTACCTTACATAGTTAATTAGTTGTATTAAGTTATAGTATAGTGAGCAAGGTAATCGACACATTTTATAAATTTATACTGGTTAAGTCCAAGTCGTTCGTTGGGAGGCTAAGTTAAGCATAACATTCAGCATTATTCTTAATTTATTCCTTATTATTAATTACAATAATTAACTAACTATTTGTTTACTATGTGAATGAGGAGATTTATGTTATGGTCATCATAGTACACTCCTAAATCACACAACAAACACTTAAATTTATAAACTCAGAATCTAATTAGAGCCTGAGGTTGTTCGCAGGGAGTAAATATGGTACTCACGCACTAATCTGAATTCAGAATAAATGAGCACAGTAAATTAAGCACAATAAAAGATATGCAATGAATAAAACTTGTCAGATTGATAATTAATGTATCTCAAAAGATCCTTGGGACAAAAAGAATTAGAAAGATAAAACAATGGTGATTTGAATCATCAATTATTCTTCTTAATTAAGCATATATCCCAACTTATTCAACTCATTCAAATAAATCAACAGTGTTCTCAATCAATTAATCCACATCAACTTAGATACTTAAATGTGGCTACAGTACCCTTGAATCAATATCAGATGACATGCACTCTTCTCAGATGGCTTAAGTGCTAAGGCACTAAGCCTTAGTAAGTACACAAGGGCAATGACCTCTCAAGGCCTTCACAAGCATAGCACAAGGCCAACCTTCTCAGAGGCTAAGTGTTAGCCTTTTCCTTCAGCACACATCCTAAGGCATGCGTGCACACATCTCAGAGCAAAACCGTCCCCCCTCCTCTCACAAATCCTCTTCTTTTTCTCTCAGACCTGAGGCTAATTGGGTATAGAGGCAAATAAACAGGTCATGAATAGTACTAGGTTTGGACCAGGCCCACTTGCTATGTGCACAGGTTAGGCGTGAGTGAGCGAGCGGGAGACCTAACCCCCTAGTGTCTTAGGCGATAAGCGTAGAACACCAATTCCACTTATATCGTTCAACCTGCTCCAATGTTTACGAGGTGGGACTAAGTCCGACCCTCTTCTTCTTGAGCACAGTTGTAGCCAAGATTGAAGAAATTGAAGATGCTACCACTACTAGTGCCTTCAATTGCTGTTGCAGATATGCTCCTGGGGTGAGTCTGCAGCACCTGGGTGTGGTAGCAAGGTCGGAGCAGGTTGGAGTAAGGTGGTCGAATGTGGAGATGATGACGGCGATGGCAAGTGATGGCGAGACCTGCAATTCACAAGTACGAACTCAAAGGCCCCAATCAGATAGCTCTTGAGCTTCGCCAAGTGATGGCAAACGTGATGGTGGGGTTCTTGTGGCGTGTGTGTGCATATGGAGGTCTGTCAAAGTCGAGGAAGGTGAGCGGAGATGGGTTTGTTCAGTGGGATGATTGAGTGGATGGAACGGCGAATTGGTAGAGGGGTTTGGTCGTGGAGTTGTGGCAGAGGTTTTGGAGGTGATGTAGGGGTGTTTGGTGGTTTGTGGAGTGTGGATGGCCTCGTCAGAGGTTTGGCCGGAGTGGAGGAAGACGATGGAGTTGAGGGTGAACTGGAGGTCGAATCTAATACCTAAAGGGAGGTAAATGAAGTAGAGAAAAAGAGGAAGCTAAGGGACCTAAACTAATGGTGGAAAGGGAAGAGATGGCCCCAGCTTTGATTGGCCGACACTGAAGAAGAGAATTCCTCTGGTGATAGAGCGGTGAGGAAGAAGGGGAACTTGGAGCTCCTGATTTATTCGTCGAGGAGCGAAAGGATATGAAGACGATCCCGTTGCCTATGAAATGTGGCAGCAGGCGAGGAAGCCATAGGGAAGGACGTTGCTGGAGCTACAGTGGAGGTGGTCGGAGAGAGGGATTTTGTGAAGAAATGCAGCTAAACCGAGCTAAGGAATGCGGTATGAGGTTCAGAAGCTTTTATAGAGCTCCTGACCGAGCTCTAGATCAGGTAACAAGATCAAATTGGCTTGTGATTGAAGCACAAGACACCCATGAATCTCGTGGGTTCGCTAGGGCTACATGGTGTGATCTGGGATCCCTAACCACCTTCAAAAGATTCTTCGTTAATGTGAACAATCCCACCAAATTTGGTGGGTTTTGGTGTTGATTTAAATAGGATTTGAGGCGATCAAAGGATGGTGCAGATCAGTTGACCTCCAATGGTGGCAGGGGGCAGATTTGTGAAGATGACAATAAAGTTATGAAACTATCTGCAAATATTTCGAAAGTTAGGGGCTTGATTGAGAGAAATAGACTTTTAATGGACTGAAATGCAAATTAGGTCAAGATGGACACTGATTAGGGCGAAAATTTGGTACAAACCTAATTTGGACCCAAGAAATCTGATGGTGAAATCGGATTTGAGTTTTGACCAAGTTTGGCTAGGCAATTTTCATAGAAATTGAAATTAGGGCATAATTCTGTTTGAGACTTTGTTCAAGGTCAAAATAGGTTCAGATGCTCATACTAAGGGTACCAAACTTCTTAGAATATTTTTCTATGAATTTTAGGAGATTTAGATGAATTTTATCCTGACTAGAACCTCTTCAATTCAAGCAGGTCTGAAATTAGGATTTTGTGTTATGATTTGATTCTCGAAATGTGTGAAACCCTATTTCTGTCTATGTGGACCCACTTATTAGTCTTTAATGCTCATTTGCCCTTATATTAACCCCTAGCAAACCTCGTGGTTACTCTGCATTCATGATGTGATGTTAAAACTGCAGAATTAATCCTGATTTAATGTTCTCTCAAAATGGATCTAAGTGGAATTATGATTCTCAGGTGATTATGTAGGAGCATTTATCACTTGATTATGACTAAATAAAGCTAGTTATGGCTCATGATGGTGTTACCATCACTATTGTACACTTAACTTATATATATAACAACTTAATATATACTTACTATTAATGATTTACTTATAATTTACTATATACTTAAGTTACTTAAATAACTTAATTAATACTTAGTCATCATAAATACTAGGCTAGAACTTAATTACTTAAGTTATACTTACTTTACTAACTATAGCTTACTAAATTACTATATTAATTACTTTATAGCTTATTAAGCTATTTAAGATTACTACTTAGATTATACTACTACTTAGTACTTAATTTTTAATAATACTATAATAATTAGCTACATACTTAACTAACTACTTAATGAACTATTTAATTAACTACAATATGTTATCCACATGAATAATTGCTTAGAATTGAACATTAAACTTGAGCAATCATTCCATAAAAAGTAAAGAAATATTTGCATTGAATTAAAAAAGGAAAATTACAAAAGAAATGTTGTTTTGGAACAACACATGAATCCACAATTATTTATCAAACACTTAGGCCTTATTCCATTCAATACTTAAGCTTAACAGTTGTTCAAATCTTGCATAAGCCTTCACAGGACTCTAAGTGTTCTCAACACTTAGAATTTTCTTGTTGCACACATATATTCCTCACACACCAAAAGGATCAGGTTCTACATGGCCTTTCATAGGATCAACGACTAGGATGGTTGGATTGGTACCACTACTAGGCCACGTGTCACCATCATATACTCCCACTTGGAGCCCGGAGGCTGCTCCGCAGAGCCACATGCACAGTCATATCAATGATCAATATCATGCAAGGGCACACGTTGCACGTGCACGCCTGCATCGTTGTCGACTGATTGGCATATGCGGTAATTCCTTTTATACCACAGTAGGCATGCCAACATTTTCGAGGTGGGACTAATATGTCCCCTACTTTCTCAGTGCAAATGCCAGCAGCTTTTCTTCTTCAATCTCCTTCTAATTAAGCTCCATCTCGATCAATTCCTTCTCAATTGAGCACTCAATCTTTATTTATCATCATAGAACACTCCAATTTATTGATTGGACTCTTCAATTGATCAGTTGAACACCATGAATGAACTCAGTGCCAGCTCACCATGGTTGTACATAATAGCTTCATCCTTTTAAATACCTGCAAACCTAGTGCCTATCTCCTAGCTCCTCTCTCTCTCGTCTTAATAAAGCTCTCTCAATGCCTAACTAACAACTGGATCTACAAGCAAGTCAAAAGAATAACCTGGAGACTTAATTACTGACCTGTAGATCTGTTTAAGCGAATTCGTCAAGATTTAAGAAATGCGTCATAGTATAGGACAAATGCACTTAATTCATTTAAATTTGTAACTCAGATTTAGAAAGAGTCCAAGGTCGAACACAGAGAGTAAATATGGAATTCACAACATTAATCACATTCAGAATCAATGAGCACAATCAATTGATCACAATAAAGATAATCAATGAATCAATCACTCAGAAATATATTCAATACAGACCAATATATAATGAAGCCAAAAGAAATGAGAATAAAAACAATGGTGATTTGAATCACCACAGATATCCTCTTAATTTAAGCAAGCATTCATTTTCTCTATCAGAATTCAATTGTAAACTATAGTACTTAAATTATTCAACAGTGCCAAATCAATTAAATCATACATCTTAAGTGTCACATGTAGAGGCTTCTCTTCTTCTTTCCTTCTTCAGCTTCCTTTCCTTTTAGACCTTCCCTTCTTCTTCAACTTTCTCTTTTCCTTCACAAAGCTTCTCGCCCTTCTTTTCTTCTTCACAGCTTTCTCTTTTCTTTCATAGCACAAGGAACCTAACTCCCTCAATGACTAAGTGTCACACAGGTCGCACAAGGGTATGCTTCAGAGAGCAAAACCCTCCCTTTCTCTCTCATAAATCTTCCTCCTCTCTCTCCAGACCTAGTGCATATTCGAATCTAAGTACAGGTAAACGGGTCTCAAATAGTGTCCAGGGTCGCCGGCGTGGGTGGTGACCGAGGAGTGAGGATAGGTGGGTTAGCGGGTGAAAGGGGTAAGAAGGACCTGACCCCTCAGTGACTGGGTGAAAAAGCCATATCACAAAACCATGATAAGTGTTGCGTTTGCTCTGTTCGTGCATGATGTGGGACTGACCCCACTGGTTGCCTTCACATGCAGCTGTTGAGGGTAAGGACTCCAATTGAAGGTGATGTTGCAGTTGTGGTCTCCAATTAAGGGCTTGGGAATGCACCTGGAAGGGTTCCGCAAGCCTTGAAGGTGGACTTGAGGGCAAATGCAGCCGAAGAATAGCGAACGTGGACGAAGATGATGCCGGCAGCAGTGGAGAATCGGTGTGGACCTGAAACATGAGATACAACCTCACGACCACATTAAAATACCTCAGGAGACTCACCATGTTTTGGCAAAGGTGGTGGTGATTGCATAACGTGAGAGTGGTTGTGGAGGTTGGATAGTGATGGAGAGGGTGAGTGGCGAGGGGTGTGTTCAATAGGGTGTTTGGTGGCCTAATCCCCTTAATTTCTAGAGGAGTTTTGGTCAGTAGGGCATGACAGATGTTTTGGGAGTTGTAGCGAGGCGAGCGGGGGCTTGTGGAGTTGTGGGGGCCTCACCAGAACTTGGCTGGTCATGAAGAAGATGGTGGTGGAACATGTGAGTTGGTGGTCAATTTAGGAGGTAGAGGGGTTAGGAAGATTAAGGAGACGAAGAGGAAGGTTCTAGACATACTATAGGACGAAGTGGGTGAAGGTTGCGAGCACCGGTGTGATTGCTGGAGTTGTGGAAGAAGCTGCTCCATTGAGGAAGACAGTGGCGAGGAAAGGGGAAGGTAGCCCTTGCTGTGGCTGGCGAGGAGCGGAAGATGATAAGGAGTTGGATGGGCCAATTTGGTCGTTGGTCGTCCTTAGGAAGACGGAGAAGGAGAAGCCGCTGGGGCTGGTCAGAGCTAGTTGTGGATAGGGAAGTGATGAGAAGCTCATCATGGTCTCTAATTGCCCCTAATTAGCTAGTTTTCCTAGTTAATTAGTTAGGATTATGTGAATATATGGGTTAATTATTAAATACGGGATAAATAGTAAAGGACCTTAAAATAAGTTAAAAATGCTATATTATCATCCAATTATTATTATTAATAATCTAATTAATAATTAGACTCAAAATATTACTAATCATTCATTTAATTAATATGTTAACTAACTTAAGCATAATATATACCTAAGTATGTAATAACTTAAGTAACATTACTTAATTAAATAAATTAATCAAAAAAAGGCCAAAAATGTAAATTCAAGGTCTAAATATAATAATTGTCTTATTTACAATCATAT
Organism: Thalassia testudinum; assembly: GCA_037157565.1. Lineage (NCBI taxonomy): Eukaryota > Viridiplantae > Streptophyta > Magnoliopsida > Alismatales > Hydrocharitaceae > Thalassia > Thalassia testudinum. The sequence continues at coordinate 135,768,738 of JAZHRO010000014.1, read as the reverse complement.
ATAAAAAGATGAAAAAGATCTAAATTAAAATAAAACTTGAAAACCTGAGTTTACATTTTGGTCCTTATATTTCATTCCAATTGGGTCCCTATTTTCCATTTAGGTCCTTAAGTTTCATCACGAACAAGTCCTTGGACTTCTTCTTCTTCTCTTCACTCGACTAGACGGCTGACGACTGAAGGTGCAACCACTCTTTGATCATCGCCAATCTGACGTCATCTCTTCTCCAAGCTCCTCTAGCTTGCGCTCACCATCTCATTTTCATCCATTGGTCTGGATGATGCCTTTATCCTAATTTAGGGTTGGAGATAACCTCACCGACGTCGGAGAAGATGCCAGTGGTTATCCTCCTCCTAGCCATATTCGCATCCAGATTCCACCTCCTTCTTAGTCGCCATCGACTATAAGTACGCCTTGACCCCCCTAATTTCCACCAAGTTGGCTCCCTTCCCTTTTCTATTACTGAGTCGACCCAATAGGCTATTCACTCCACAACTCTGGCAATCTTCCACTACCTCATCTGACTTCCTCCATCCACTTTTATCAACTCTAGAACTCAGTCGAGGTCAGCCGCGTCTCTTAACACAAGCACTGACTAAGGAGCCTCCTCTGCTTCACCTCACAACCATCGCCGGAGATCTTTCGACAATCCTATGATTTCCTCCTCCATCATGAGTCGTCGATGGAGATCCTCTAACCCCTTCGTCCAGGTAACAGTAGACTAAGAGTAGGATAGTTGAGTTAGTTAGTTAGGTAGGTTAGTTAGCTGTAATGTTAGATTTGAATTTCATCTTCCTCGACTCCGACAAGCTCCTTGAGCTTGTCAGAGCTTTAATTTCATCTTTTTGAATCACTGTTCATCTTCCTCTATCTTCCACGATCACTTCTATCACATTTAATTACTACTATAATCACTAATTCTCCTAAATCACTTCTAGCTCCACCGACTACTTCTGCTGTCTATGGCAACAGTAGTTGACCTAATCTTCACCTTCATTGGGTCCTTCATCACTAAAGGATCTTAATCATTGCTATAATTAGAGTAAATACCACATATAACTTAAATGCCTAAATCTAATTAAGCTCCTGAGTTCGCTGTCAATGGCGGCTCAGGAGTAGTTGAAATGTTTAATTAACTATATATTTATGATCGCAATCACTTGTTGACTTGTTTTGACCACTCAATTGAGTGGGAAAATAGGTCCTGAGCTTCAACCAACTCAGATTCTTTAAGAATTGAATTCACTGATAAATCTTTCTTTTAATGATCAATTGAAGAAATAAATTTGATCCTGAGGTTCCTTGTGACCTTAGGAACCTTTTCAAGTTGTTAATGGCATAATTTCTCAATCTATGTACAAAATTCACTTTTTCTGGACTCACCGGAGCTCCGGCGAGTCGAAATTAGTCTTCTGCTTGTAGAATTTGATGAAAGCTCCAGATTAATGAAATATGGGTTACTGATTATTCTGAGGTCATTTATTTGAGATTTTGATGACTAGAGTTGTAGATAGGAGTTCATCTTCCCCAACTTCGGTGGAGTTGGAGAAGTCTGACAAAAAGTCATAACTTGCATTTAAAGGTTCTAAAAGCTTCAGTGCAGTGCACTGAAGTCATTTCTACGCTTAGATCACTGTACCAACCTCTTGGTTGTTCTGACGAACAAACCACTTTAAGAGTTGAGGCGACGAGCTAGAAACCCTAAAATCTTAAGTTCAAACACCTATTGAAGGGTCTGAGAAGGCTTCTGAGGTTGAAAGGATGTTGTTTGAGGCTTTAATTCCTTGAGGAAAGGTTCAAAACAGAAAGTCAAAATTTGAAGCTTTCCAGTCAAACATGAGTTTGATTCTCTGATTCTACATTCAATCTGACTAATTGATGAGTCTAAATTGATTCTGAGATATATTTGAATGATTTTAAAGTGATTGGAGTGAGCTCAGATGGTTAATGTTATTAGATTTCAATTACTGCTAGTTTGGGTTGTTTTTGAACCCAAACTATTGGCAGTAGATTTTGGACGAGATTTGATTGCAAATTCTGCCTAGATGAGTTGGTAACAACCTCTAGAATTTGTTTTCATCGATTAATCATGACTTTACATGTCTGTTAGGTCTTTTTCAAGTCTGATTTCAGCTTCCTGAAGGTTTTAGAGAATCTTTGAGCTTCTGTGCACTACCTGAAGCTTTTGAGAGCTTGATATCCACACCTGAAGCTGCGGAATTCCCTGTATAACCTATTTAGAACATTAACTGAGAGCTTAAGTCCAGTCTGAGGACTTAGAATTAAGGAAACCATTTTCCAGGCCAAAATTACCATAGACAAACCTGTAGATTCACCCTTCAAATCGAAGAGAAAAACTTCCCCTTCACATTAAATTGATATCACAATCTTTTAGAGCAACTCAAGAGCTTTCCAACAAGATTTTGTTTGCTTGAAATGGAGCTCTGAGCTAGGAGAAATCATCACTTGAAATTTGCTCTGGGAGGGGGAATGTTAGTCCCACATCTAGAACTTCTGAGCAGGCGCCTTAGTATAAAATGAAATTGTATACGCCGTTCAGTCGTTAGCGCTCGGCACACGGTTAACAAATGAGCATTCAATTGAGCATGTGTGTGTGTGTGTGGGTGCATATGTTCCTGCCAGTGTGCGCTTGTGTGGCGTGCGGATTTGTGGCCCTGGGAGGGCGTGAGCTAGTTTGGCTCGAAACTCTAAATCGGAAATAAACCTAACTATAAATGAATCAGGCTTGGATCTAGTAGGGTCTGGTCCCACCCTACAAAGGGTGCTGCGTATCCCCAAAAAGTCTAAGTCACCAATAAATAACTAATTTTTGGTTGAAGAGAGAAAACTCGATTCGGCTCAGAAGGAAGAAGTGCTGAAGGTTTGAAAGGCTAAGTGTTAAGGTTCAGAAGGCTATGGAAGCTAAGGTTAAATGCTGAAGAAATGCTAAGGGAAGAACAAGAAGAAAGATCAAAGGAAGAGAAGGAAGATAGAAGAATTCATAGAAGGCAAAGAAAAGGTTGAGCAGGCACTGGAGAGAGGAAAGGCAGAAAAGAGGAAGAAGAGAAGAGCTCAAGAAATATAAGAGGAAAAATAAGAGAAAAGATAAAGAGAAGATAAAAGAAAAGTAAAAGAAGGAGAGAAAGAAAGAAAGAAAGGTAAAGAAGAAGAAAGAGAGAGAGGCTGAAGAGATAAAAAGAATAAATGCTTTACTTTCTTGCATTATTTTTAATTCTTTTTTATTTTAAATGTTGTAATAAACATGTTTTAAATAGAACCTTCTATTGCCTTAAATTCTTGAAATAAATAGAAATTAACATGTTTACTTGTTATTATAGAAAAATTATCTGAGTAAATATGTTTTCTTATGGAATTTTGCATGTTTCTTAAATTTAAATCATTAGGCAAAATTCATGTTGTTAAAATTAATTTAATTATACCTCCTATGAGTTGTTTTGAATTGATTGGTGAATTCTAAATAATATACACCTTCCAGCGAATAACCTGGACTCAACTAGTTAAAAGTAATAAAATCTAAAATGTTAGGTTAACTTGACCCTATACTACTCAACTGACACAAATTCGAGTTAATCTAAGTTACTTTCTTCTACACATAATTAAACTCAATTAACTTAATTAACTGTGTTGAGAAGTAGCACGATCATTTTGATGGTGCCATTGCCGAGGAGGTAATATTTTGCTTCACTAAAATATTCCCCTGCATTAATTTTGTTTAATAATCATCATTTTAATGGCATCGTTGTCGGGGAGGTAATGTTTTGCTTCATTTTTATTCATCAAAACATTCCCTTGCATTACTTTGTCTAAGTACCATTTTAATGGTGCCGTTCTGGGGAGGTAATGTTTTGCTTTATTTTCATTCACCAAAACATTCCCTGGCCTTGCTTTGTCTAAGTGCCATTTTAATGGCACCGTTGTTGGGGAGGTAATGTTTTAATTCACCAAAACTTTCCCTGGTTTAATTTTGTAATAATCATTTTGGTGCCATAGGAGGTAGTTGTAATTATATATTTTACTGTTTTTAGTGTTTTGTTTTAATTAGTTTTGTTTTTTTGTTTTGTTTTTTGTCTTCTTTTCAGGTTTACCTTTGCGGGTAATATAAGGAAGAAGGCAGGTTTTTGTACTTCTGTTTTCCCTTATAAATACCATTGTAAGTATTTCCTTAGTCTTTAGTTTAGTTTGAATTGTTGCATTTAGTTAGATGAAAATCAAAAAATACAAAAATACATCTTTTCTGACTAGCAAGAGCATATTATAGGCATACACTCTTAGAAGTGCAATTTATCTGCTAGTATTTTTTTCGATCTGACTCGGGAATTTCTACTATTTTTCTCGCATCAGCAGGAAAACACGTGAAAAAAATCGTGTAGATCCTTGTCCTAGAAATAATAAACAAGACCACATATATTTTTGAGAATACTTAAAATGTAGTCACTTTAATTCTTTCGATATATTTTTGAAAAGATTAAGTAAAAAAAGAGGAAAATAAAAATTGTGACTTAATCTGTTTGCAGAATGCATGCGGGTTTTATCACTATCGTCTGTTGCATGCTATCGCGCACACAGTGCGATCACTAGAGTCACACGGGTCTAAATTTTCTATCTCTCCTCTTTGCTCCTCTTAGGGCTTTAGCCGAAGATCAACAAGTCTGTTTTACTACTAGAGCCCCGGGGAACCAGTAGTGAGCGGTCTCGATCCTAGACCTTAGACCTTTGAGCCTTAAGGATACACACTTGTGTAGACACAAGATTAGGATGTGTATTTTGATACTGTTACTATACTTGTTTGCATCCAAAGTATTTTTGCGTATTCTAGGAATCTCTTCTTTCCTTTGAAAGAAGAGCAAAACCTGCATTTTTCGTGCTGTTTTGCAGGTTTTTTGTGCCGTTGTTTTCTGTGGTGTGAGTGTGCCTTTGCACATTCTTTTCATTTTATGGACGGGAGGCGATCTTTGCATTCGCCTCTTGTAACTTCTTTAACAGGTGATCCTAGACTGGTTGCAGATAAGCAACCACTTATTTTCCCATCTGATTCATCTATTTCTATGGAATAAATACAAAAGCAGAATCTCGAGATCCCTTCTTCTTCTGGTCAGGGGGAGATGCTGCCTTTTGATGTTCATAAGGCGCTCTTGAACCAGAATCTTAGGATGCTTGAATAGAATAGACAAATTAATCTTTTAACAGCAGCCTTAAATAATTTACAGAATCTTCAAACCCATCCTCCACCTCAACCTGAGGCGGGTTTTGATCTTCCTAATTTACTGATCCATCGTCCAAGGCCTCTACTCAGAAACTACTATAATCCATCTAATGCACAAGTAGAGCCTAATGTTAGGATTCCTATTGGGGAGAATGATCCTGAATTAAAGCCAAATATTATAGGTCTAATCCCTCATTTTCACGGATTTGCATCCGAGGATCCATTTCAACATATTGAAGATTTAAAGAATCTATCCCAAACTCTTGGACCTCGAAATCAAAATAGGGAAATCCTAATTATGAAAATGTTCTCTTTTAGCCTTAAAGATAAAGCAGCTTATTGGTATAGAACTATAGCAAGACCAATCTCAACTTGAGCTGAACTCGAATCTGCATTTTTGAAGAAATTCTTTCCTATTGGTCGAACAAATGCTTTAAGGTGAGAATCACAACATTTAATCAAAATCAAGGAGAACCAATTCATGAAGCATGGGAACGCTTTCATGAATTACAAAAAAAAATGCCCACATCATGACATCCCTCGTTGGCAACTAATGCATATCTTCTACTATGGTTTGTAAGAGGGCATTCGGAATCTAGTCTATGCCTCTTGTGGAGGGAATTTTCTAAATTGCGACGTAGAATCCGCTTCAAAATTATTTGAAGGGATGGTGGAAAACTCAATCAACAACGCATCTATGTCGCAATTCACGCGGGGCACGAATACGACTCATCAAAATCCGCGCAAGGGCATTCACAAGATCAGTAATCCATCCAGTTCAAAGGATTTGTAAATTATTGCAGAGAAACTGGACAAAGTCGATATCGTAGCAAAGCATCTCGATGAGGTCTGAAATACGATGAAAACTCTTACGCCTCTACTTGCTACGCAAAATCCCCGTATTCACCTATTTCGCAAATTCCCAAATGGAGGGAATTTGTGAATAATCTGGATTCTAGAGATCCATCTTCCTTGGGTATTCTATATACTTCTGCACCAACCCAAGGAGGGACCTTTGTCCCACAATCTTACCCATCCTTTTGCCCACCCTTTCCTATTTTTGTGGAAAACACGCCATATCCTTTAGGATTACACGCCATCCAGGAAAATATTCCAAGATCAAACCCATATTCAAATACCTATAATCCTGGATGGAGAAGCCACCCAAATTTCTCTTGAGCTGATCAAAATCAAAATCAAAGACCATATTATCCAAATCAAACCCACCTAAACCATGTCTATTGCCTTCTCAGCAACCAAATATAAGGCCTAATCCTATGGGTATGCAGAATTACTCTAGGCCTATTAGAGACACGCAGCTAGACCAGATTTTGAGAGCTGTGTCAGAGAGTCAGCGACAAAATGCTGAAGCTCTCGCTGAGATTCAAAGGCAATGTAAGGTAGAGTTGGCTGATTTACGAAATCAAATCACTCTTTTGGCTGAGTCTCGTCAGCCAGGTACTCTTCCGTCTCAGCCAATTTCGAATCCTAGGAATTTTCAAAACCCGAGGCAACATCAGGGCTAAGTACATTTCCTTAATCAGGCCTTTGACTCTAATTAGAACCCGTCCTTTGTACTTCTTGAAAATAATCCACCAAACCCGCATCAGCAGCCTATATTGTATCAAAATGACCCACCTATTATTGAGAATCAAAATTAGCTCTGCTGATCTTCTGAACTTGGTTGGAATCACTTCTTAAAATTACCTCAATCTGTAAAATTCTACATCTCAACCTAAATCAGATCTAATCTTCATGAGACTCACTTTGATCTTTTTGAGATTTTTATAGGAATCTGATTTTGGTTATGTGAGATCTATTTTAGGCAATTTCAGGATGAGTTTTTACCGGGTGGTTCTTATCTGTTTTTCTATTTTTGAGTCAATTCTTTCATAACTCCTTTGTTTTTATCATACATATTCATTTTAGGAGTTCTATACTAGGGTTTACGCCTAGCTGAAGGCGTAAAACTTAGCAATTTGTATATAGCTATTTCTTATTTTCTACATTTTTGTTTCTTATACATTTTTCTGATTTTTCACTTCATCTTACACTGATTACTTTCAATTAGTCCGACTGACCACTCTGACCTTTGGTTAGACTTGAAATCGTCTGCACAGAGATCTGTGATTTTCTCTATCCGACTCCTTCATCACCTTATACTAAATGGTGTAATATCTTTTTACCCTTCTTACAATGAGGACATTGTAAAATCTTGGCTTGTGGGGGTGTGAAGTGAAATTTTCACTTTAAGTGTATGTGTAAAAAAAATAATAAATAAAAATTAAATACCCACGAAAATTAAAAAAAATAGAAATACAAAAATTATAAAAATTTCAAAATAAAAAATTTCATACAAAGTGGAAAATTTTATAAATATAAAAGCAAAAATACATAAATACAAAAATTTGGAAATTGAAAATTTATAAAAATTAATAAAAAGGGGTATATTCACCTAGAATAAAGAAGAAAAGAAAAAAAAATATTTATATTAATATTAAGAGCTTAATTTTTCTTTTAGGTTAGAAACTAAAAAATAAATATGTTAATACATATAGAGTATTTAGAGCATTAAATTCTTATTTAGATTCTTACTTATAACATTTTGTAAAAACATACTTTTGTTTTTTAAAAAAAAAATTTAACAAGATTTTATTTGAATTAGAATCTTTAAACCTCTTAAGTTTTGTTTTTCTATTCTTACCCTGAAATTAAGAAACTAAGATGTATTAAGTTTTAAACTTAAGTTTTGGAATTAAATTGTAACTTTTCAATCAATTAGATTAAGTAATCCTTTTGCTTATTGAATATTTGATTTTATCATAAAGTTAAGTAAAAGGTCATATATTCAGTGTTAATTAAATAGAGAGTTAGTAGAATTTTGATTTACAAGTCTTTCAGGCTAAAGACATATAACTAGACTTGGTAATTTTTATCTTGACAGATCCTATAGGAGGAAACTAAAAATTTAAAGAACCTGAGAGTGAAGGGCTTTGTTGTCCAAGCTTTGGTTTGAGAGCTAAGTAACCTAAACATCTAAAATTCACACATAGAATTGTCTTGTTGGCAACTGAGACCACGAAAACATAGAGGTTAAGAGATCGATACTGAATCCTCTTTAGTCTAAGTATTTCCGCGGGGCGGTTCTTGAAAGGGTGAAGGATGTACCACTCACCTAGAAAAAGGAATTGGAGAATAATGTTAGTAAGAAAAATGAGAAGGGGGAGAAAAAGAAAAAAATAATAATAAAATACCCTGCAGTTAAGTGCCTTGTTACAAATGGGTACTTATGAAGTTTTCACATAAAAATAAAGCATCTCAGTACAAAAGGATGCTACCCTTCCTTCCATTAAATAAAAGAACACATCGCTACATATGGGTGTTCTAGCCTATAGAAAAAGTTCAAAAAAAATATGGAGAGAAAAAAAATAGGAATAAGAGACCTAGTGGTCCACCGGGGAGATATACACAAAAAGTGATGACCTCGGGATAGAAAACTGGTGAGGAGAAAGCAACCAAACCTAAGTAAGTCCAAGCCAAAGGCTTGAATTGGAATAATCTGGATTGGAAATTGATGTCTTAAGATCTAGATTTTTGCAACTTTGGATGCCTTTAGGACAACTCTCTTCACAAAGCATAGATGTTTTAAAATCATAGCTACTGAACCTTGGTATTGGGTAATGAAGCCTAAGAAATCAGGTTTTGAGGATTTCCAGTTGTGACCTAAAGGAGAAGAATTGACAAAATCCTAGGTCTAGAAGCTGTTCTTAATGCTGTAGGCTAGTAGATTAGAGTTTTACTACTCTAAGTTTGATTAATAATGAGTATCTGGTTAATTTGCTTAAACTTAGATTGATAAAAGTCAAATATCATTAACAAAGGATTAGCTTAAGTCTATTGAGTTTTTGAATTAAAATTTAATTTCCAATTCCAAGGTTTTGTTTTCTTAAAACACTTTGTATTCTAAGTTTGGGTTAAGAATGGTTACAAAGGATAAGAGATTTTTGAGAATTCTAATTTCTAATAAAATTCTTGTTAACAACACTGCTTTTAAGTGTGTTTTGAAAATGATTTGAGTATAAGTCTAAGTAAGAAAATTTTCACAAAATGCTCTGCATATTAATTATTTATATTGAAACTAAAAAATTCTCTGACCTAAGCTTTCCTTTACATGATTCCTATTTATATTAATTTAAACCCAAGTGCTTTAAATCATCATATTCTTAGTTAATTTTGCTAGGGACTAGCAAAACTTTGGCTTGGGGGTATGATGAGAAGCTCATCATGGTCTCTAATTACCCCTAATTAGCTAGTCTTCCTAGTTAATTAGCTAGGATTATGTGAATATATGGGTTAATTATTAAATAAGGGATAAATAGTAAAGGACCTTAAAATAAGTTAAAAATGCTATATTATCATCCAATTAATATTATTAATAATCTAATTAATAATTGGACTTGAAATATTACTAATAATTCATCTAATTAATATGTTAACTACTTAAGAATAATATATAACTAGGTATGTAATAACTTAAGTAACATTACTTAATTAAATAAATTAATCTAAAAAAGGTCAAAAATGTAAATTCAAGGTCTAAACATATTAATTGTCTTATTTACAATCATATATAAAAAGATGAAAAAGATCTAAATTAAAATAAACCTTGAAAAATGAGTTTACATTTTGGTCTTTATATTTCATTCCAATCGGGTCCTTATATTCCATTTAGGTCCTTAAGTTTCATCACGAACAAGTCCATTGACTTCTTCTTCTTCTCTTCTTCACCCGACTAGACGGCTGACGACTGAAGGTGCAGCCACCGTTTGATCACCGCTAATCTGACGTCATCTCTTCTTCTCCAAGCTCCTCGAGCTTGCGCTCACCATCCCATTTTCATCCACCGGTCTGGATGAAGCCTTTATCCTAATTTAGGGTTGGAGATAACCTCACTGGCATCAGAGAAGATGCCGGTGGTTATCCTCCTCCTAGCCACAATCGCGTCTAGATTCCACTTCCTTCTTAGTTGCCATCGACTATAAATACCCTTTGACCCCCCTGATTTCCACCAAGTTGGCTCCCTTCCCTCTTCTATTCACTCCACAACTCCGGCAATCTTCCACTACCTCATCTGACTTCCTCCATCCACTTTTATCAGCTCTGGAACTCTGCCGAGGTCAACCGCGTCTCTTGACACAAGCGCTGACTAAGGAGCCTCCTCTGCTTCACCTCACAACCGCCGTCGGAGATCTTTCGACAATCCTCTGATTTCCTCCTTTGTCATGAGCCATAGACGGAGATCCTCTAACCCCTTCGTCTAGGTAATAGTATACTAGGAGTAGGAGTAGGATAGTTTAGTTAGTTAGTTAGGTAGGTTAGTTATTCGTAATGTTATATTTAAATTTCATCTTCCTCGACTCCGACGAGCTCCTTGAGCTTGTCAGAGCTTTAATTTCATCTTTTTGAATCATTGTTCATCTTCCTCTATCTTCCACGATCACTTCTATCACATTTAATTACTATTGTAATCACTATTTCGCCCAAATCACTTCCACCTCCACCGACTACTTCTGCTGTCTATGGCAGTAGTAGTTGACCTAATCTTCACCTTCATTGGGTCCTCCATCATCTTTTCATCACTAAAGGATCCTAATTATCGCTATAATTAGAGTAAATACCACATATAACTTAAACGCCTAAATCTAATTAAGCTCCTGAGTTCGCTATCAATGGCGGCTCAGTAGTTGAAATTTTTAATTAACTATATATTTATGATTGCAATCACTTGTTGACTTGTTTTGACCACTCAATTGAGTGGGAAAATAGGTCTTGAGCTTCAACCAACTCAGATTCTTTAAGAATTGAATTCACTGATAAATCTTTCTTTTAATGATCAATTGAAGAAATAAATTTGATCCTGAGGTTCTGACCGAGTCGATCTTTCGCTTTTAAGTCGTTTGTAGTTTAATGTGGTGGAAAAATCGACTAATCAATTTTTAACAAGAAATAACCACTCGCAGAGGAGCGGGTCGTATCCACAGGGAGACAATAACGTATTAAAATTTGCGCCACTTAAAAATATTTGTTCGGAGTCAATTTGGACAAGAACCAAGCCAAGATTGCCTTTAGATTAAGGTTTAAGCAAGAAATAATGCTGAAATGGCAATTATGAGAAACTACAGGATATTTTCCGCAATGCAGAGTGAATAGAATATGAATAAAATCTGGCAATGGCAGAAAATGTAAATTTTAATCAACGCTTTACTGTAGCAAAACAGGGGAATTTTTCCCTGTTGTCTTGCGCGACGAGGAGCCGATGGCTGGGCGCGGGAAGCTCGGAGGAGGTCCCTTGGATCAAGGGCTTCGAATCGGTGGTGGCGGCGAGTCGCGCGGCGGTCGGAGGTGGCCGGACGAGCTCCGGCGGAGGTGCTGCAGCCGGCAGCTTGCGCAGCCGGTTGGCGTGAAGTCCGCCGCCTGCTGCTGCTGCAGGGGTGGCTGCGGTGGCTGGCGTGTGCGGTGAAGTGAGCGGTGGTCGGTTGGGCGGTCTGCAGATGGCTGTGCGTGGGCGCGCGGAGGGTCTGCTGAGGGCGCTGGCGCGCGGAGGTGTGGCTGCGGTGGTCTGCAGGCGCGGGGAAGAGGGCGTGTGTAGTGAGGCGTGCGCGGGACTGCTGGCGAGAGGGCGTAGGGGGGTGGTTCTGCAGGTGCTGTTGCAGATGGTGGGGCGCGCAGTGCAGTCGGTGCGGGAAGGTGCTGCGGGTGGACTTCAGACGGGTGCGCCGGTGGTTGCGCGTGGAGATGGCGAAGGCTGCAGGCGCAGGGAAGGTGGCGTGAGCGGGCGTGAGGGCTGGAGGTTGTGCACGCCTTGCATGCGGTTGGAGATGAGCGGGCTGCTGCGGCGTGGGTGGTGGAAGTGAAGTGAGAGGACGGAGATTGCTGCTGGAGTGGGGGTGGACTTCAGACGTCCGGGAAATTTCCCGGACGTCTTAAGTGACTGAAAGGGTGATTGCACAGTGGCTCGGCGGTGGTGGTTGGTGACGACGGCGAGGGAGATGCACGCTGATGTGCTCACGGTAATGCGGGCGAGCTCCGGATGGCGGTGTGGCCTGTCACACCACACGCCCACGGTGGTGGAGACTCGCCGCCACGGTAGAGGCCGGCAGTGTGGAGTGGAAGAGAGAGGTTCTCTCTGCACAGTGGTGGGTCGGTGGCGGAGGCCTGCTGCAGCCGGCAGCTTCCGTGCTCCTTTTATAGTGTCTTGAACAATTTTGAAATCAGCCGCCGACCAGATCCACCACATCCGCTCCCCCTTGAATGGCTTCATCACTGCAGCAGCCGGGCGTTGGAGCGGCAGCCAGCCGTTCTGAAAGAAGACGAATAAAGAAAATATTATTAAAATATTAGGGTTATTTATGTATAGACCCTCAACTTCTATGTTAATAAAAACAATATACCTAATTGGTTATCTAATTAGATGAATGCTATTCTAAGCTAATTCTAAATGCACTTAAGATATGAATGCAATGTATGGATTATGTAATTAGATTAAAACTATGAATTAATCTATTTACATCCTCATTTATACTAAATAAATGTTAGAATTAACCTAATGTGTAGGCACTTAAATACTTAAATAGCCCACAACTATGGGCTAATCAAATACCCCCATGCCTAGTTTTTGCTAGTCCCTAGCAAAATTAAGCGAAACCTAGCACTCTAAGTAGACTAGTCAACTCACTTAGTCTTCCTTCAGAAGCATATTAAGTTCAGGTTCTAAACCCAAGGTTCCTAAGTAGTTGCTAAGTTACAGACTAGGTCGGCTAAAGACGAGTTGCCAGCACAAGTTTCCCTGATTTCTGACTCTACCCTAAAGTTTATTGATCCCTGAGATTAAAGCATCCGTGCTTGTGCATTGGTCCGAGTTATTTGAGTTAAAGAAAAAATTTTTTATATATACACCCTCTTTTTTTTTTTTCTTTTTTTTCTTTTTTTGTTTGATTCTTCTAAGTCTAACCTCAGATCAGCTATCAACACGGTCTGTGTCGAATTCATTGTCCCCATTACCATACCTCGAAGGGTGCCTGGCTTTCGATGCTTCGAGATAGCACCGCCCATAACGACCCCAAGAACTCCTGGCAATCGACACTTCGGGATAGTATCGCCCATGGATTTCTTAAGCGAATTCAGGCCTATGGCAATCGGCACTTCGAGATAGAGCCGCCCATGGTACCTGAACCGCGCAATGCACTTACATGCCCCCAGTAGGATGGATATCCTAAGAGACAAGCGCCGAGGAGGTAATATGTTATCATCGCATCCTCAAGGTGAGTATATACTCGACCTCTCCTGCAGCGGGAACTCTTCCAATCAAAATGTGTTTTCAAGCCTCTCTTAAGCCAAAACTAAGAGAACCAAATCTCTTTTCAGAAATTAAGTTCATTACCAGACCAAGTGTGAAAAATTTGGATGCTTGGGTTACAAGGACCCGTAAACCAAAAGGTAGAATAAGACTCCAGGTACTACCCCACCTTTTAACTCAAACCCTAGCTTCCCTTCCTCAACCTCTAGAAGAATGGTCCGCAACTTAACTCCTACTTAAGTTTTTAAGTCCACAAAGGACCCTAAAGGTCTAAAGCTAGTAGCTTATTTAGCTTCTAAAGTTTGACCCTAGAATTAATTTAGTCTACGCTAGAGTTCTGATTTGCTTAAGAATGTAGGACTTAGCCAGTTAAGCTCAAAACTTTTTTTTTTTTATATGTACAAATGTATGCAATTATGCTATGTATATCCCCAAGTACACCCCCCCATGCCTAAAATCTGCAATGTCCACATTGCATAGAAGGATATTACCTGGGTCAAAGCTAGGCTGAATAGCCGAAGAACCTGCAAATCAGGTTCAAGAATTGCAGAAATAGGCCCTAAAAATGAGCAAAGCAAAGTTGGCCTAGAAAATAGGTAACCTAGGATGTTGGCGAGCTGATGATGAATCCCGATAGCAAATGCTCGCCCAACTAAAATGGGAATGAAATCTTCCCAGGTCACCAGAAGAGGTTCTAAAGGATAAACAGTTAAAATAACCTCCAAAGGGGTAGGGGTAGGATGACAAGGATCCTCCAAAAAGAATGGGGAAGGAATGGTATAGAGATAAACCCCTAGGGTAATGGATTGACTAAAGAAATCATCAATCCATACCCGATACTCCATTACAGAAAATATTGGTCTGTTAAGCCCCCTAGTCAGAACAAAAATGAGCAATTCTCTAAGGCAAGGATCGTCTAGGGTGTCCAAGTTACGAGGTTGTGGGATGGCCATAAGATCTAGGTTGGGTTTAATCAGCTTGGTGTCCATCCCAAACACTCTTTCTAAATCCTCAATTTCATCCCTAGCATTCCTTGCACCATCACGTGGATCTTCCTGCTCCTCATCAGGAGTCACAATTTCGCTTTCAGATATAAGCGAATCAGAGGGTGACTTCGAAGTGAATGAAGGCAGGTTGGAAGCAACAGATCTAGGGATTATCCTATCAATGTCATCCCCAGGTTTTTGTTCTTTACTCAAATCTTCCCCGGAGTCTATATGTGAATCCACATAAATCTCAGAAATTGCTTCCAAATTTTCCATCAGTTTATCATGAGGAGAAATATCATCAATGGGTGTGCCAAGGAAACCTAATTTGGTCAAATTTGTGACATCCTCAGGGGCTAACTCTTCAAATAAGACATAATCACCCTTAGTGTCACTCCAAATCTTGAATGTAGGTTCCTCATATAATTCGTCTTCCTCCTCATCACACAATTCATCATGTACCCGAGGTCTAGAATCATTTAATATCTCAGCAGATCCCCTAGGGTGCTCTATCTGAGGTAAATTATTTACATTGGTTACATCAGACTCCTCAGATAGGTCAATTTCTTTAGGGTTAGGTTCCCTAAGGGTGGGTTTGAGTTCCATATCGTGATCAGAAGGGAGGGTAGGATTAACAACTTGACTTTGACCCACTTCATCAAATGTCACGAAAATACTATCATCTGGGTCGAGGTCTTCCAATGGCACCATCATTCCCTTCTTTTGACTCCAATATAATTCAGGTGGATACTCAACCTTATCATCATCTTCCTCAGGTTGCCACCTTTCTTCATCCAATGCATAGCTACTTTCATGTGTATTTTCCTCCCACCTAAAGTGTAGATCTCTCAAGGAAGTGTCATCTAATGGGGAGGTTTCAAAATCGATCCTCGAAAAGTAGCTATTCTCCCCAGAATTTCCCTTGAACTTAAAGTGTAGCTTTCCCACGGGAGATGCATCTATTGTAGAGGGGTGTACGTCATCGTCAATGGGGCAGATTGGGTGGCTAATTTCATCTCTTTCTTGTTGGCCTGCTCTCAAAGATTCTCCTAACAATTCACTCATTTCATTTTGCATTTTCTGTATTTCCATCTTCAAAGAGGAGAGGTCATTTCTATCATAAGAGAAGTCAGGCTCAGATTTATAGTACCCAGGAGTGTTTGTCCAACCATTATAAGTTTTCAGGGAGGGTGGGTTGGGTATTTCTTTGGTATGTGGGATATTGGGCAAAGCAAATCTCGCTCCTGAGTTCTGCTCACTAATTTGGGGCTTAACTAGGCCAATACTCCTATAATAGGAGTAAAACGGATCCCAATGATTGTCATTATGTCCATCAAGGAATGGACCATCTCGGCGTCTGGGATCGAAGGATGCAAAGTGGGGGTGAGGGTGTGGGCAAGATGTGAAAGGATGAAAATCAATGTGGTCCATTCTAACTCACACTTCAATCAGAATTCCCCAAGCAAGACACAATTCAAAAAGGACCTTTTAGGTCTTTCCCAATTTAGGCTTTTGATTTTAAGTCAGATTGCAGGTGACAATATAATTTGTTCAATCAATTTACGCGCCTATTGTCGACCTACGGCTCGCCTAAAAAGACCTAGTTGGAGCTTAGGTGTTCTTCCCTAAATCTCAAATGGTCAAGTAAATCCAAAGACGGAAGATCGAGGGATGCAAGTAGGCCTAAGCCTTCCTTTGAAGCTGTGCTTTCGCGGTGCTCCTCAACTACCCCCAAAAATCCGTGACAGGGTATCCCCCTCTTTGGATTTACAAAACCTTTGATCTCAAGTTCCGAACACTTCAAAATCCAACGAAAGGAGGGCTCTTGTCCTAGTATTTCCAAACCTAAGGAGTGTCTAGAAGCGTGCCGTGGTGCAAGTGAAATAAGTGTGCATACACCGTAAAAGATTTTGAACTTTGAATCGCACGCCAAGTTTGAAAATGAAATCCTTGGTTTTTAAAATGTCCTTCCTTTAATTAGTCCTTTTTCTAAAAAAATGTGACCACTTGTTAGATTTATTCAGTACAGATTAGGTGGTCTTCGCATTAAATCCCAAATGCAATGCGTGATCAAAAATAGGATGCAAAGTAAGAGAATGCGTACCTTGCCTCCAGCGATCTTCGATGCAAAAATGCACGCAATGCAGAAAAGCAAATCTAGAGGCTGCTCATACAGACCTAAATGGTTCGTCCTAGGGCAGGCAGCTTCTAGCAGGCAGCTCATTTTTTTCTTTTTCTGTTTTTTTTTTTTTTTAGAACTACTTATGCACAAGCAAATAAAAGAAATAATAAAAAAAATAATAAACCAAATCTAAAGAAAAGGGAACAGGCTCCCAAAAATTACCCAACACGGGTCCAAAATAAAATCAGGGAACAAACCCTCAAAATATGCCCCAGAACAAGGGTTTCAAACTAACTGTAATGAAAAATTAAGTCTTCAGTCTTAATTCTATTCTAATTAAATTAGCGATTAAATACAATGGTGTCCGTCGCATCCTCGTCCTTCTCCTCCTTTCAAAATTGCTTGTCCACTTCTCGTCTGGCGACGTCAAGGGTCGCCTCTCACAGTGGCTGATTCTTGCATAAATTTTCTTGCATAGAAAAGAAAATAATGAATGGTCAAATCTCTGTGCAATTGACAAATAATCAAAATAAAATTAGGCGAAATTATTGCGTCTGTTGCCTCCCCGGCAACGGCGCCATTTGACCGAGTCGATCTTTCGCTTTTAAGTCGTTTGTAGTTTAATGTGGTGGAAAAATCGACTAATCAATTTTTAACAAGAAATAACCACTCGCAGAGGAGCGGGTCGTATCCACAGGGAGACAATAACGTATTAAAATTCGCGCCACTTAAAAATATTTGTTCGGAGTCAATTTGGACAAGAACCAAGCCAAGATTGCCTTTAGATTAAGGTTTAAGCAAGAAATAATGCTGAAATGGCAATTATGAGAAACTACAGGATATTTTCCGCAATGCAGAGTGAATAGAATATGAATAAAATCTGGCAATGGCAGAAAATGTAAATTTTAATCAACGCTTTACTGTGCAAAACAGGGGAATTTTTCCCCGTTGTCTTGCGCGACGAGGAGCCGATGGCTGGGCGCGGGAAGCTCGGAGGAGGTCCCTTGGATCAAGGGCTTCGAATCGGTGGTGGCGGCGAGTCGCGCGGCGGTCGGAGGTGGCCGGACGAGCTCCGGCGGAGGTGCTGCAGCCGGCAGCTTGCGCAGCCGGTTGGCGTGAAGTCCGCCGCCTGCTGCTGCTGCAGGGGTGGCTGCGGTGGCTGGCGTGTGCGGTGAAGTGAGCGGTGGTCGGTTGGGCGGTCTGCAGATGGCTGTGCGTGGGCGCGCGGAGGGTCTGCTGAGGGCGCTGGCGTGCGGAGGTGTGGCTGCGGTGGTCTGCAGGCGCGGGGAAGAGGGCGTGTGTAGTGAGGCGTGCGCGGGACTGCTGGCGAGAGGGCGTAGGGGGGTGGTTCTGCAGGTGCTGTTGCAGATGGTGGGGCGCGCAGTGCAGTCGGTGCGGGAAGGTGCTGCGGGTGGACTTCAGACGGGTGCGCCGGTGGTTGCGCGTGGAGATGGCGAAGGCTGCAGGCGCAGGGAAGGTGGCGTGAGCGGGCGTGAGGGCTGGAGGTTGTGCACGCCTTGCATGCGGTTGGAGATGAGCGGGCTGCTGCGGCGTGGGTGGTGGAAGTGAAGTGAGAGGACGGAGATTGCTGCTGGAGTGGGGGTGGACTTCAGACGTCCGGGAAATTTCCCGGACGTCTTAAGTGACTGAAAGGGTGATTGCACAGTGGCTCGGCGGTGGTGGTTGGTGACGACGGCGAGGGAGATGCACGCTGATGTGCTCACGGTAATGCGGGCGAGCTCCGGATGGCGGTGTGGCCTGTCACACCACACGCCCACGGTGGTGGAGACTCGCCGCCACGGTAGAGGCCGGCAGTGTGGAGTGGAAGAGAGAGGTTCTCTCTGCACAGTGGTGGGTCGGTGGCGGAGGCCTGCTGCAGCCGGCAGCTTCCGTGCTCCTTTTATAGTGTCTTGAACAATTTTGAAATCAGCCGCCGACCAGATCCACCACATCCGCTCCCCCTTGAATGGCTTCATCACTGCAGCAGCCGGGCGTTGGAGCGGCAGCCAGCCGTTCTGAAAGAAGACGAATAAAGAAAATATTATTAAAATATTAGGGTTATTTATGTATAGACCCTCAACTTCTATGTTAATAAAAACAATATACCTAATTGGTTATCTAATTAGATGAATGCTATTCTAAGCTAATTCTAAATGCACTTAAGATATGAATGCAATGTATGGATTATGTAATTAGATTAAAACTATGAATTAATCTATTTACATCCTCATTTATACTAAATAAATGTTAGAATTAACCTAATGTGTAGGCGCTTAAATACTTAAATAGCCCACAACTATGGGCTAATCAGGTTCCTTGTGACCTCAGGAACCTTTTCAAGTTGTTAATGGCACAATTTCTCAATCTATGCACAAAATTCACTTTTTCTGGACTCCCCGGTGCTCCGCTGAGTCGAAATTAGTCTTCTGCTTGTAGAATTTGATGAAAAGCTCCAGATTGATGAAATATGGATTACTGATTATTCTGAGGTCATTTATTTGAGATTTTGATGACTGGAGTTGTAGATAGGAGTTCGTCTTCCCCAACTTCGACGGAGTTGGAGAAGTCTGACAGAAAGTCTTAACTCGCATTTAAAGGATCTAAAAGCTTCAGTGCAGTGCCCTAAAGTCATTTCTACGCTTAGATCACTGTAACAACCTCTTGGTTGTTCTGATGAATAAACCACTTTAAGAGTTCAGGCGACGAGCTAGAAACCCTAAAATCTTAAGTTCAAACACCTATTGAAGGGTCTGAGAAGGTTTCTGAGGTTGAAAGGATATTGTTTGAGGCTTTAATTCCTTGAGGAAAGGTTCAAAATAGAAAGTCAAAATTTGAAGCTTTCCAGTCAAACCTGAGTTTGATTCTCTGATTCTACATTCAATCTAACTAATTGATGAGTCTAAATTGATTTTGAGACATATTTGAATGATTTTAAAGTGATTGGAGTGAGCTCAGATGGTTAATTTTATTAGATTTCAATTACTGCCAGTTTGGGTTGTTTTTGAACCTAAACTGTTGGCAGTAGATTTTGGACGAGATTTGATTGCAAATTCTGCCCAGATGAGTTGGTAACAGCCTCTAGAATTTGTTTTGATCAATTAATCTTGACATTAGATGTCTGTTAGGTCTTTTTCAAGTCTGATTTCAACTTCCTGAAGGTTTTAGAGAATCTTTGAGCTTCTGTGCACTACCTGATGCTTTTGAGAGCTTGATATCCACACCTGAAGCTGCGGAATTCCCTGTATAACCTATTTAGAACATTAACTGAGAGCTTAAGTCCAGTCTGAGGACTTAGAATTAAGGAAACCATTTTCCAGGCCAAAATTACCATAGACAAACCTGTAGATTCGCCCTTCAAATCGAAGAACAAAACTTCCTCTTCACATTAAATTGATATCACAATCTTTTAGAGCAACTCAAGAGCTTTCCAACAAGCTTTTGTTTGCTTGAAATGGAGCTCTGAGCTAGGAGAAATCATCACTTGAAATTTGCTCTGGGAGGGGGAATGTTAGTCCCACATTTAGAACTTCTGAGTGGGCGCCTTAGTATAAAACAAATTTGTTGTATACGCCCTTCAGTCATCAGTGCTCGGCACACGGTTACCGAATGAGCATTCAATTGAGCATGTGTGTGTGCGTATGTGCCTGCGAGTGTGCGCTTGTGTGGCGTGCGGATGTGTGGTCCTGGGAGGGCGTGTGTGAGGCCTAGGAGGTGTGAGCCAGTTTGGCTCGAAACTCTAAATCGGAAATAAACCTAACTATAAATGAATCAGGTTTGGACCTAGTAGGGTCTGGTCCCACCCTGCAAAGGGTGCTGCATATCCCCGAAAAGTCTAAGCCGCCAATAAATAACTAATTTTTGGTTGAAGAGAGAAAACTCGATTAGGCTCAGAAGGAAGAAGTGCTGAAGGTTTGAAAGGCTAAGTGTTAAGGTTTAGAAAGCTAAGGAAGCTAAGGTTAAATGCTGAAGAAATGCGAAGGGAAGAACAAGAAGAAAGAGCAAAGGAAGAGAAGGAAGATAGAAGAATTCGTAGAAGGTAAAGAGAAGGCTGAGCAGGCACTAGAGAGAGGAAAGGCAGAAAAGAGGAAGAAGAGAAGAGCTAGAGAAATATAAGAAGAAAAATATGAGAAAAGATAAAGAGAAGATAAAAGATAAGTAAAAGAAAGAGAGAAAGAAAGAAAGGTAAAATAAGAAGAAAGAGAGAGAGGCTGAAGAGATAAAAAGAATAAATGCTTTACTTTCTTGCATTATTTTTAATTCTTTTTTATTTTAAATGTTGTAATAAGGCATGTTTTAAATAGAACTTTATATTGCCTTAAATTCTTGAAATAAATAGAAATTAACATGTTTACTTGTTATTAAAGAAAAGTTATCTGAGTAAATATGTTTTCTTATGGAATTTTGCATGTTCTTTAAATTTAAATCATTAGGCAAAATTCATGTTGTTAAAATTAATTTAATTATACCTCCTATGAGTTGTTTTGAATTGATTGGTGAATTCTAAATAATATATACCTTCCAGCGAATGACCTGAACTCAACCAGTTAAAAGTAATAAAATCTAAAATGTTAGGTTAACTTGACCCTATACTACTCAATCGACACAAATTCGAGTTAACCTAAGTTACTTTCTTCTACACATAATTAAACTCAATTAGCTTAATTAACTATGTTGAGAAGTAGCTCGATTAGGAAGGAAGAAGGATTTTGAGGCCAAACCTAGCTAAGGAGAATGGCCATGCATAAGGGGTGCTTTTATAGGGCTCAGGGGGGCGTTCCAGGCTTGGAAGCTTGAGACTTTCGTGAAATAGGAAACCCTCATGTTCAAATAGTTTGCATGAGGTTTTGGGCAAGAATTAGAGTGCAAGGTGCAGCTAAGAATGAAGAGGATCTTCTCAAGAGTTCCCCTTCCAATTTTGGAAGAGATTGGGTGTGAAATCAGGGAGAACTCCTTGATTGAAGGTTGGTGGCAAGTTGCGTTCACATGGTCATGGTGATAGGGACCTGAATGCGAAGATGATGATAAGCCTAGGGACCTATTCGCAAGAATTTCAAAAGCTAGGGGCCTGTGTGAGATAGGAGTCTGGTTGGACTGAAATGTAAACTAGGTCAAGATAAACTCCAATTGGGCCACAATTTTGGTACAAACCTA
Source organism: Thalassia testudinum (assembly GCA_037157565.1). Lineage (NCBI taxonomy): Eukaryota > Viridiplantae > Streptophyta > Magnoliopsida > Alismatales > Hydrocharitaceae > Thalassia > Thalassia testudinum. The sequence goes on along the minus strand of JAZHRO010000014.1, from coordinate 135,746,899 downwards.
ATTTGGACCCAAGGAATCTAATGGTAAAGTCAGATTTTAGTTTTGACCATGTTTGACTAGACAATTTGCATAGAAACCCAAATTAGGGCAACTTTCCGTCTGAGACTCTGTTCTAGGTCAAAATAGGTTCAGATGATCAACCCAAGGTTACCAAACCTTAGAAGATATTTTTATATGAATTTTAGAAGGTTTAGATGGAATTTTTTTTGACTAGAACTTTTGTTATATAAGCGGGTCTGAAATTAGGATTTCGGGTGCTGTTTTGACTCTTGAAGTGCACGAAAACCTATTTCTATCAGTACGGACCCTCTTATTAGTCATTAATAAACATTTGACCCTAGATTAAACCCTGGGAAACCCCATGATTATTCTGCATTCATGATATGCTGTTAAAACTATAGAATTAACCCTTCTCAGAAAGGATATTCAATGAATTATGACTCTCTAATGATTATGTAGGAGCATTTGTCTCTTGATTGTAACTAATTAAAGCTAGTTATGGCTCATGATGACGCTATCATCAAGACCTTAATCCAGGCTAATATTAATAGAGGAGGATGAAGAAAGCTTGAATCTCAACAAACTCAACTATAAACTTCCAGACAGGTTTCTAATAGTATTAGAAAGGTAAAATGCTTATATTCAAGCATAAGAAATCTTAGAATTTCATCTAAATCTTAAAGGAACTTTCCTGCAGCATATTGAACCCAACACCCTCAGAGTTATAGATCAAACTTAAAACACCCTTACAACTTCCTAAAATTATCCCAACAAACTCCTAATGACTCAGAGAACACACTGCAATAGCTGAACTCAAGCTTGTAAGCTTTGATCTCGCATGGCGACTTTGGTTTGACCAAAACCAAGTAAAGTTGACTTTTAGCTTTACTGCGATTTAGATTAAACTAATGGTCTAGATCAACTCTAAATATTCTCAGGAATTCATCATACCTTCAAAGATGGTGATTTGATACCTGGAGCACAGTGCTCCAAGTCTTTTGCCTGGACTTCAAATGAACTTTGTTTGACAGACTACTCTGAACCTCTAACAACCTAAAGAGTGATTGATCTAGACTTAGAATGCTCTACTAATGCTCAAGGACCTAATTTAAAGCTTGGAAAATGAAGGAGTGACTCTACTCAGGTCTGTCGGAGCTGAGGAAGAAGAAGGTGATCAGGAAAGGTGAATCAATGAAACATGGTATTAATGAGTAGATAAGGATAAAAAAAGATCTAAATAAATGATTTGGAGCTTCTTAGAATATTGTGATCAATGTAACATACTATTGGATTCGCTCAGTGATCACTAGATTCAATCGTCAAAATAAAAAACTTCATGAAACACTCCACATATTAGCTCAAAAGCTTCTTAGGAGGCTAAAGAACTCAACAATTAACTCATTAATAGATCATATCGATCTTACGAACTCAAATTGATTTGAAATGGATTTTGTTACGACCCGATTCCCGAGTCCCTACGAGACACGAGAACCGGACCGACTCGACTAATCCCAAGACCCAGTCGTCCAACGAGGAAGTAACCAAAAGACAGTAAAATAAACCACATTCAGCATGAATATAACTAACAGTAAGAAAGTACAGCAGTAAGGAAAGAAACTACTACAGTAGGTACCACCACAACAGTAAAGCAACATTTATCATATAACAAAAACTGCAGGTAAAGAAGGTACAGCGGAAACAAAACTACTCACTAGAACAGAAACAAAAAGAAGGTACAAAGCTGTAGTAACTCTACTGGACCCTACTCGGCCCAGCGTCCTCTGCAGCCGCCGACCCTGGCTGCTCAACACCTGGTCCTGAAAAAGGTAACGAGTGTAACACGTCAGCAAAACGCTGAGTAGAGTGGCAAACTAACTAAAGGCAACAGTAGAGTGTACAGTAGCTGTTATGTTCTATTACTTCCTTTATTTACATCTTTCAATTTTTCTCACTATTTCATTTACTTCTCAGATCCTTTACTTGATCTCGAATGTCCTCGTGGGACGATCTTGATTGCAGTCTTTTCCAAAAGTAGAAGTAGCACGTGGTGCTCTCCTGGCCGGGAGAGTCCCCCGTGGTGATCCTACCCTCAGTCAACCACCCCAAGGTCACTGACAGACGTAACGGTGACTACGGCACGCGCGATAAACGCACAGGTAGCTAGCCCGTACTGGCACGCGGTCAGTCGTTTCCGTTAACGGGTGCGCCCAAAGCACAGCACGGAACCAGGGCAGAGCCCTCTCAGTAACAGGGGTCCAACCCCTCCACAGTAACCAAACCGGGGCCTTGCCCCTCCACAGTCCGCGCACCCTCGCCTGACTACCCTGGTTTGCCCTAGTGGGCCTAACAAGTCGGTGAAGGAGGCTAGCAGAACCCCGGGGCCCGTGGGGTAGCTAGTACTCTCCTAACACTACTAGCTCTCCTCGGTACTACGTACACGAGGGCCAACAAGTCGGTACAGAGCGGCCAAGCCTAACCCCGGGTCCCTGGGGCGGCTGGCCCCACTCTGCACTAAAACAGGTACAGGTACTTCCCTTGGTACTGCGTACCCAAGAGACAGTACAAACTACATCTCAGTTCCATTCCTTTTCTTTCCAGGAGTTCCACTCCTAATTCCCCGTAGGGTTCCAGCTCTTTATCTCAGAACATCATATGTCTCACTTTCCAGATTCTCGTTCTCACATTCCATGATCTCAACATGATTCTTTATGCATAACAGGCAGCTGTTAATTAAATTTACAGGCAGCTTTATATATATTCCTTTCCATTTTTCCAAGACTGCAGTAAATGTACATTCCACTAGTTTTTCCATCCTAGGATTCATGCCATATCCTAGGATCTATCATACAATCTAGTTTTCCGGCCCTAGGATTCATGCAACACCTAGGAGCTATCATTCCATATATTTCTCATTCCTAGGATTCATGCAATGCCCTAGGTTCTAGTTATGGTTCCATACTTTAACAGATTTTATTAATACTTAAAACCACTCTACCAGGTACAACGGGAGTAATGGGGGCGTGGTCGGGAATCCCGCGCGCCTCCGTGACTCTCAAGACTGCAACCGAACGAGGTCCTATCACAAGGATCAAACACAAGGAGTGTCTCAAAACAGTGTATAGCTACTGTAGGCGGGTAGAGGAATAAATTCTGAAACGAACGCAACTCGAATCACGGAAAACGGAGCCCAAACGGGCCCCAAACGGGTCGAGAAAGACGATACTGTGCAAAATCAGACGTCTGGAACTCCTTCCAGACGTCTTAAATGGTGGATCAGAGAATTACCTGTTCGGCTTGGTTCCCCGGACGTCCAGAAGTCTGTGGGGACGTCTCTCCTAGATCCCAGACGTCCGATGGTCTCTCCGGACGTCTGGAGGTCACTCCCGCCGTCTGGTACAACTTCCAGACGTCTGATTCGCAAAGGATGACGAATCCGAACACCTGCGCACAGCCAACCCTCCTCCCTCAGTACGGTCAGTCGACAAAAAGAAGGAGAAAGCGGAAACTCACCTTTCAGACGTCTGTATGATCTCACAGACGTCGACCTTGCCGTCTGGATATCAATCCAGACGTCTGATTCTGGAAATTTTTCCAGAACCAGAACCTTGCTCGGCCTCCGCTCGCGACGCCGCCCGCGTCGCACCTCGCGCGTCCGCTGCTCCGCCCGCAGCAGGTCCTTCTCCGCGACGCTCTGCGCCCCCTGCGCCCTCCGCCGGCCGGCCCAGCCGCTCCCGGCGAGCTCGCCCTCACGGCAGAGCCCCGCCCTCGCACGCCGCAGCTCCTCCGCGCCTACTGCGGCCGCCGCTGCCGCTGCGCCCTCGCGTCCGCTCGCTCTCGCGCACAGGCAGGAGAGAAGGAGGAAGATGGTGGAGACGGGAGGGGAGGCGCGCCCCCCTCTTTTAACGCCGCGCGGAGAGGAGAGAGAGACGGTCGCAGTCGCCTGCAGCCGCAGAGAAGATGCAGGATCGCAGGTCTGCGCGCACAGGCGCGCAGACGAATATCCCGTGCGAGCATAACTGTTCGCCAGACGTCTGTAAACTATCCCGGACGTCTGGTCAGACGTCCGGATGTGATCCCAGACGTCCTTACAGACGTCTGGGCCACCTCCCAGACGTCTTAAAAGACGTCTGGGGCACGCGCTCGTTACAGATTTTGAGTTCTTTAGAACAATCAAATTAATAATTTGATCAATCTCTTGAGTCGAATTGATCAGCATGATGAGGTGAAGGTGAATAGGTAAGTGATTTACCAGATTAAACTCTCCTGAGCTCCATTATAGATAATGGCGGTCAAGAGTAGAGGTGAATTGGGCATTTTATGTGTGAAAGCTAATTAAGTAAGAGAGAAGGTGTAGGATGATTGTGAGGTGATGAGAAGAATGGAGGAAGTGTTGATTTGATGAAGGAATGCTAGGAAAAGTCAAATTTGGCCTTGACAACATGGAGAAGATGATGAGAAGTATGGATCTATCTTAAGCCTACTTCTACAATTACTTGCCTAAAACTAACCTAGAAGCTACACTTAGAAGTTAGGTCTACTTACCTGGACAAAAGGGTGAGGGACTCTGCCGTTGGCAGAGTGGAGATGGGAAGAAATCAATTGAAGGAGAACAGCAACTCTGACCAAGCGAAGCGAGCAGAAGAAGCAGCTGGGGTGCTTCTCCACCATTGGCAAGGTGAAGAAGAGGAAGAGGAAGAGGAGGTGAGAGAGGAGGCGTTCCTTGGTGGAAAACACTCGAGAAAGGAGGAAGGAGACGTCAGAGCTTGGATGAATAGTCTAACGAGCAACCTTGACAAAAGGGAGGGAAGGGGTCGCTAACTGGAGATCGATGGTAGGGGGGCTATTCATAAGGTTCGGTGGAGCTCCTAGAGCTTGAACTTAAATGAAAGAATGTTTATAGACAACCTAACCACTATCGTTGTCTTCGATGACGATGAGCTTATTCACCTATGAAAAATGGGATTTAGGACACATCCGACCTGTTGGATGAAGAGAAGATGGTAAGAAGATGTTTAACAACCATGGAAATGGAGTTTCAATGACGGATTGACAGTGATCCAGAGATGCCGTCACTAATGAATAACAATCGTCCATAAGGAGGAAGAAGAGAAGAAGGTATTAACAGGGACCAAAGTACAAATAATGAAGGACCTATATGTATAAAAAGGACTTAATTGACATGAAACCTAGGGACTAAAATGAAAATAATCATTTTTATTAAGTAATTTAATTTATTTCTTTTTCAAATTTTTATATATTATTTTAAATATGATAAATAATAATTTATGACATGAGATTACATTTTTATTTAAATGATTAACATTATTAACTTAATTAATAACTTAGGTATTATAAATACTATAAACTTAGTTATAATTAATTGTATATAGCCAAATGCTTGTATTTAAGTCCTATTATTAATTAAATGCTTATTATATCATAATTAAGCTATTTAAACTCATAATTAAGGTCCTTGTATATATTACCTTATTATATAATTAACCATGTTTATTTGTTATTTACTAGTGATTTAACTAGGTAAACTAGCTACTTTGAGTGAATTAAGAGCCATGATGAGTCCCTCATTAGCCTCCCTTGCAACGGTGCCAAAAAATTGATGTTAAGCTTTCTTGCATTTATAGGAAATGTCGTTTTGTTGTAGTATAGAGAGTAAGAGAACTAGCATATTTTATAATTTATATTGGTTTAGTCGAGGTTGTTCATTGGGAGGCTTATTTTAGCTTATTTAACCATTTATTTTCTTGAATTATTTTTATTTTCTTAATTAAGTTATTTACACTAAGAATTATTAAAGATCTAATACTTAATAAATTATACTTTACTACTTAGCTTAGAATACATACATAGCTTAAGGTATAATGTACATATAAGTTACCATAGATATAATTACTTTATACTAATAATATAATTATCTATTAATAACCTACTTAATTCTTACTAACTTTAAATTAGCTACTTAGCCTACTAACTAACTAACACTAAGTTAACTTATAGAATAAGTAATAAATAGTTACTTCTTCACTAAACTAAGATTTAACATATATCTTAATACAATACTTTAACTTAAATACTTAACTTAACTAACTACTAACATATAACTTAATAATACACTACTTAACTTAACTTAACAAACTAAGTTATATAACTACTTAACTTAATTAATCTACTTAGATAACATTAGACTAATTACATTATATAACTTAGCTTAATTTATATTATTTAGATTATTACTAGCTTAATTAAATACATTATTAGAATACTTTAAACACATGAATCAATTGCAATAAAATTTGAACTATAACCATGGAAACTACTTCCAAATGAATTATAAGCAATGATACAATATGAACATTGCAATGAATAGAATTATTTTGCATAAAAGAATGATAAAATGTTGTTTTAGAATAACTAATGAAAGCTTACAATTCTTAATTAAGCTCATACTAAAGCTCAGCACAAATGAGCATCTTTTACGCTAAGTGTTAACAGCACAACACTTAGACTCTTCACAATAGCATAGGCATAAGGCACGAACACACAAATACCCTATACTTTAAAAAAAAAATTGGCAACCAACAGATCAGATCAACGTTCATCAAGGGCTGAATTGACAACCTCGTTGGTGCCACGTGTCAACATCAAATTGACTCACCTGCAGGCTGCCCCTCTTGGGTCATAGGATTAGATTGGGTATAGCATACTCAAAGGGTATCGAATGCTTGTCACACATATAGCATTGTAGTCGCTTGGCGGCATAACAGGTGTGTTTCTTAATATGCGCGGTCACACTCCTTTTTGCTTTTAGGGTGGGACTAAAGAGTCCCCCTTCCCTTCACAGGCGTAGTGATTCCTTCAGTTCTTCTATGCAGTGACTCCATATTCTTCAATTCACCTTTAGATTAGACCATCCTTCTCTAGTTGAGCTCCAGATTAGCTTCAACATAGATCCAAGCCTTGATTTCCTCATCAAGAACAAAAGCTACTTATTTCCTCTTCCTAAATTTGGTCAAACAAATTCATCTACTCTCCATGGTTGCCTATGAGCAGCAATGCTTCCAAACACCTGTAGGCTATGTGTTTAAGACCTTAAACCACTTTCTTACTCGTCCTTAATGATTTCACTCAGTGCTTAACAACTGTTAAGCTAATGGTAACACCAACATTAGTCATAACTAACTAAAATTATTCAGAATCAAGTGTTAAATACTCTTGAATGATCGTCTGAGGATCATAAATCCGTATCGAACTTATTTGAGAAGAAGATAGGAAAATAGAGTTAATTCTGTTGTTTTACCATCCCATCATTAATGCAAATTAACCAAAGGGTTAATAAGGGGTTACTCTAGGGTCAAATGAACTTAAATATCCAAGAAGTTGGCTCACATTGATTGAATCAGAATATCACTAAAAAGCCTAATTATCAGCCTTACGTAAATTGAAAGGGTTCTGGTAGAGATAAATTCAATATAAACCTTCTAAAAATAATGGAAAAATATTCTAAGAGGTTTAGTACCTTCACTTTGACCATTTGAACCCATTTTCATCAAGAATAGAGATTCAAATAGGAATTTACCCAATCAAACATGGTCAAAACTCAAATCCAAGTTCACCATTAGATTCCTTGGGTCCAAATTAGGGTGACACCAAAATTTGGGCCCAATCAGAGTTCATGTTGACCTAGCTTGCATTTTTACCCCTAAAATGTCTATTTCTCACGTCTAGACCCCTAAGTTTCAAGTTCCCTTACATCTATGCCCTTAACTTTATCATCTTCTTCACATTGATGTCCTTGCTAAACAACAGCCAAACCCAAACAACATATCCTTTGACTGTGAATATCTCCTCCAATTCCTACTCAAATTCCTTCAAATTTGGAGGGAAGAACCACAAAGAGATTCTCTAGCATGTGAACATGATCTTGGACCTCCATATGGAGCAAAAAGCTCCGACAAACTCGTGGAAATTGAGGAACTTGTGTTTCCAAAATTGCGACTCCAATTTGTGATTTCTTTAATTTGAGGTCACCTTTGAGCTCTATATAAGCTCTCCTACATCCCAATGTGCTCCTTAGTTGAGTTTAGGCCGCAAACCACTCTTCTTCCTCTTCGGCTGTTCTTCGAATCAACTCCAACAACCCTCATGCTCTCCCTCTTCCGTGCATGCTCACGGCCAAAGAGCATCATCAATGTCTTCCCCATCTTCTTCCAACAATAGCTAGACATAGCTATGTCTCCTAGACCCTTCGTAGTTGTCGTTTCACATCAGTGGAGCAACTCCTCTTCCACGGCTCCAGCAAGCCATGCCACCATGGATTTCTTCCTCGTTCATCCGCTACATTAAGTCCCCTTTCTTCCCCTTACTCTCTAGTTTAATTCTAGGCCATTAGGTTTAGGCTTCAACCACTTTATACCCCAGTCCCTCTCTTTCTTCCCCAAGTCCACCAAAAGCTCCGGTGAGCTTGTGCTAGTGACACACACCACAAAATCACACACAACCTTCACCAAAAGCACCCTCATGCTCCATAGGTCAAAAGCCCTCAACTTATTGAGAGCTTTGTGTTGGAACCTTGTTCCACATCTTGTTTTGGTGTTAACAAAATTATTATGGATTAATGTTTGCCATTAAGTGTTTTTTCAGATTTAGGTGAAGAATCAAGGCAAACAGGAAATGGAGGCATGATGGTGAGAAGAAAAAGATCATGTCATGGAGGAGGCAAGATGACAAGGAAGAGTTGAGGAGGAGAAGATCATCTTCGACCTTTTAGTTTAGATCTTTTATTTATAGAATGTATGTCTCTTAACAAAGGAATATAATTTAGATCGTAAAAATAATTATAGATAAATTAGGATTAATATTGCGATCATTTACATAGAACGTAATTGATTAAATTACTTAAAAAGGTACTTGTTAACCCATAAGTACTGGTACTAAAGTTTAGTATCGATACATGTGAGTTACAGGTTTGGTTTTTTCATAGAAACAAGCTTGTACCCTGTGAGTACCAGTACTCATGATCAGTATCGGTACTGGAGGGAACGAGTACCGGTACTAATGATCAGTACCGGTATAAGTGGATTACAGATTTGTGTTAAGAGTTTGGAACCCAAATCTGGAAGCAACAAGTACCGGTACCCACACTTCAGTACCGGTACCAGTTAGCCATTGGCTCAATTTTGAATGGCTAGAAAATTTATTTAGGCTATGTGAACATTGGGAATTAAATCCCAACGTCTAATAGACGAATCCCTGAGGTCTTAAACTCTATAAAATGACCCTAGGACTCTTTATTTCCATACAAGAGATACAAGAAAAGAGAAGAAAAATTTCTAGAGCTATATTTCAAATTTCCACCATATTTTCAAGAGAGAAGGAAGAAGCTTGCCATTCACTCTCTCTACATTCTTGCAAGCTCAATGATGTGTTTTTCTCACGCATCTACGAACCGATCCACGTCCATCCTAGGCTCTCAAATTGGTATTCATTTTAATTATTGTTGGGAGGCATAGGAATTCTTATTGTAAGAGTTCTTTTTCTTACACCAGTTCTTATTTGTATTTTGAGCTTGTTGCTCATTGGGTTGTAACAAACTCGTTATTGTACGTGGGTTGAGGTAACCCGTTAATTACCTCGGTTTAGTAAATTGATTCCCTTAGGGTTGAGGGAATTGGGTTAAAAACACTAAGCTGGGAGGGTTAGGTAGTGGAGTACCCAAGTGAGTGGGGAACCACTATGTATCTTGTGCATTTTGTGGTTTGTCTTGTCTTGCAAATTTTTTATTCCACACTATTCATCCCCCCTTCTAGTGTGCTTGTGATTTACAGATCCTACACTTTAACCTATGATTCACTCAGCCAGACTAACCCATCCCTCGCTGACTACCCTTTCACCGTTCGGCCACCACACTCACTCACACACCAAATCACGCCCACTGCTACCTTCATCAATCCATGGTGAAGGACTTTGGCTATTTATTTAGGCCGCAAGGCCATCTTTTTATTTCAAGACTCTCATTGGTGAAGCTCTTCTTCCCCGACATTGAGCAACGACTTCAAGCCATCAATCGACATCGCTACCACTCCCATCTTTCATGGAATCATCTGGAGGTTCTTCTTGGTCTCTTCAATTGAACAAAGAACCACACCTGTAGCCTCAATTTGGAGGAAGCAACCTCGCGTAGCGAGCAGTTATGCACTAAGTAGGAGCCACTTTAGATAGTCCCACATCGTGGGAAACTAATCTAGATTTTGATACTTAATGAATTTCATGCATAGCCTTTCTCCTTTGAGACAAGGGGTCAGGTCCCCATTATACCATGCCATATGCACGCCCTCGCCGTGCTTACACCTCGTGGGTTTGGGCCAGTCCGGTCTGAACTGAGTCTGATTTGGTCTAATTCTGAGAAAGAGAGGGGGGTTTATTCTGAGAGGGAAGGGAGGGTTTTTTCCTTTGGGATCTGTGCCTAAACACTTAGGTAAATTTGAGAGGCTTTGGGCTGAGCACTTAAGTTGTCTATGGATTTTTTGAGACATCTGGAGGCTTTGGAATTAATCAATTAAGACCATCTAGTGGTCCGAATTGACCGTTTAATCAAGGTATCTTATTCCCTTTGAGATGTTTGAGCTTTAGTTGAGTGGATACCCTAATTATTAAGTGAAACATTGGTGGTTCAAACCACCATTATTTTTTTGTTATTTTTCTCTCTATTTTTGTTTAGTTGCCTATGACATACTGATGTAGACACATCTATTTAGGATAAAATGCCTATTTACGCATGTTCTTAAGCTTATAGATGCATTCCATATTATAAATATTGCATAGCATGTATCATTCTGCATTTAGAATAGTTTGTATAAATTATAGGTTAATTTGCTTCTTATTGTGGTTAGGAGAGAAGGTGATTTATTCTAGGGCCTTGGATTGACGATCAAACTGCACGGATTTGATCAGAATGATGATCGGAGCCCAACACCTTCAAAATCTCCTTGATTGAAGTCCTGTAGCACCATATGCAGTCCAAGGAAGATCAATGGCCAAGGGGCAAGGTGACACAATTTGGAGCTTCAAACAACAAATCTAACTGCACAGATGGATCCGAATCGATGATCGCAGCCCAATGGTACAAAAGTTGACCCAATCCAACATCCGTAGCATCAACTACGAGCAAAAAAAGGTGCACGATCTAGATGGCACCACGTGGCGACATCCCGACCGCCCAAGACAGTCTATCAGTGTTGCTGACCATCACCTCTCATTAGCTGCCTTTAATCTCAGCCGTTGGATCTTCATCCAATGACTGAGATCGTGTGAGCCTCAATTCACAAACAAGATAAACTCAAGTAGGTAGCGCAATGGTTAAGGCGCCATGTGGACAAGAGGGCATGGGTTCAAGCCCCACGTTCCCCCCAATCCTAAATGCACGTGAGGCACTCAATTCAGACCACCCAATCGTGATCTAGTAGCAATAGTGAGGCCACATGGCATGACGGATGAGCTACACTAGAAACATGCGTGATAACGCGCGATTGAACGCATGCTCAGCGCGATCTGAGGAGCGCAGGTGGCATGATTTGGAGTGCACAATCAATATCCAATGGTCATCATTTTTCTTTGTTGTGCCCATTCAAAACATGAAGCATGATCTCCATGAATCCTCAGTCAGATGATCGTGATCTAATGGCTCTCCTTTGACCTTGCCTCACCAGCTATGGTGCATGGTGTGTGAAAGAGAGATTCTCATTTTCGTTGAAATTTCAAACATAAAATATCACGTCGTTGTATTTAGTCGCATGGTAGAAAATCGCTTTTCAAAACATTTAATACTCAAAATCTAACCACGAAAATAGTTAGGTCGTCTCCACAGGGAGGAATATGCCTATTAAACTAGTGAATGGTGCCTTGCTTATTCGGGAAACTCAACGGGTGTGCATGTTAATTAGAGCAACTCCTTTTCTAACATAAGCTCTCATTCTTAACAATTGATCAGGAATGTAGGTGTTTATATGCAAAATCACCATACAATAATATTCTGTTAGCAAGTGAATAGTGATCTTGGAATATAGCAATCAATATAAATATGAATCTTTAATAGAATAAACATTTTTCTTTATAATAGTATCTCATTCTCTTTATCCTTAATGAGAGTAATTTATCTAAAGAAGATGTTTGTCCCTACAATTTACTCTCAATAAATTAAGTCATTAAATAAATGAACAGTGCAATCCCAATGGCAGAGGCCGTAAAGACCAATAGGAAGCGAAATAGAGGATTTCTCCTCTCTCCTTCGTGCGCACGAGAAGGAGGCTCATCCAAGGAGCAACTGCGGGTGAAGATGCGTCTCAATGAGGCGGTCACGATGGTGGTGGCTGCTCGATCGATGGTTGCTGGATGTGGCCACAGCACGTGGATAACCGGTGGCGTGGATGGTGTGGTCGGTGGTGGAGGAGTGCGTGGCTCAACGTGTGAGGTGTGCACGTGGTGGAAGTTGGTGTTGAAGAGGCTAGCGAGTACTGTGGAGATCCTTGGTGGCATTGGCGAAGAGATCGAGCGGCCTGAGATAGGCGATAGTGTGGAGTGGTGGCTGCAAGCTTTGGGTTCTTTCATGGGAGTTGAAGGGGAATGGTGGATGAAGAAGAAGAGGAGGAAGAAGAAGAAGAACAAAGGTAGGTGGTGGCTATGGTGAGGGCGGGCATGACTGATGGTGTGGGTTGATGGGCACACACACACTGTCACTGTGCGTGCGACGATGGCGAGGGTGATGTTGAGGACATAGGGGCCACGGTGCTTGCTGAAGTTCACGGTGTATGCAGGGTCCACAGTGGTGGCCCCCCTGGAGAGGAAGAGATGAAGAGGATGACCGTCAGTCCTCTCTTAAAACACAACTCCTCTATTTGTTTTCTTCGATCGAAATGTTCTCCAACCACTGGCAAAGATCGTGAGTAGTTAGAACGCCTTGATGATTTATGGTGGCAACACATCAAACGTCTGATCTAAGCTCCAGATGTCTTAAAAAGTGTAGATATCAGGGAGTCTATGATGGCAATTCCCAGACAACTAATATGGACTCCAAACGTCTTATAGAAGTAGAATGGATGCCTGATTCTTGCATATAGCCTGCATCCAACCATACATATTATGTTATTATATCATATGTTATTAGATGTAAAATTAACACAACATTATATGCAGACTAAAGTGAATAACCATATAACTTCAAATTAATTAACAACTAAGAATAACTAATTAGAGAGTACTTAGACCAAATAATGATCCACTAAAGTGGACTTATCAGTGTGATAGAGAGCGTGTGCTGTACACGTGGGTTGTGGGCGCGGTGTGTGCGCTGTATGCGTGGGTTGTAGGTGTGGTCTGTGCCTCCTACATGCACTTTGAATGCCTTGCCATGCCAAATCATTTAGCATGGCCTATATTGTCTCGCCCCAAAACTCAAACCCCAAAATGAGGGTTGGAGTCTCGAGGGACGGAAAGGAAAGAGGTACTGGGTTTTTTAATTTGGGTTGTACTTAACTAAGTCGAGCTAAAAAGAGTTTCATTTACGACATAAAATGGAAAAAGTACAGAAAGATTGGCACATAATTGATATAGGAAAGCAAAAACAAAAACATAATTTGTTGTAAACCAATGAATAAAAATAAATGTACCTATCAACAAAGCACTCACAAACCTACATAGCGATAAATTTTGTACGTCGGTGACCCGTGACAACAACTTGAAAGTAGGTCACAAAGTAGGGATGAGCCAATCAGCTCAGCAGGGAACAATTATCTACTGTATCTCAACCAAACAGAATAGTGTATAGTTTCATTTACTGGCTAGTTCCAAGACCAAACCCACACTCTTGGTTCTAGTTTCTCGAACCCTACCTGGTATGACCAATCATCTTGGTCTAGTAACCCATTAACAAATTACCCAAGTTCTTTCCATGATTTAGTATAATAAGTTATTCCCTCACTCGCCTCAATGATTAGATTCTGGAAATCATCCCTCTCTGCTAGACGAGATTGAGACGCATCCTTTCCTTTGAATCTCAACCTGATAGTTTTACCCTGACCAAGGGAGAGTCTAACAGTCTGTTAATCCTCTAGAAAGGCATGCCCGTTCTCGATGTATCGAGTACATTGTTGACTTCAATCGAAAGAGTCGGGCCTCTTGGGAGCTACCTAGGCCTATGGCTTGTGAACACAAAACACAAGCCCAATCTGTGTTCAACAAGGACCAGTCACAGATCAAACCAAATCATTATTGCAGGATTAGCCAGAATTGCCGAGCCACACCAATGCTCTCACTAGGAGCAACTCCCCGTAGGAGTGTAGTCCTCGGGTGTGCCCTCTCAATCCGTCATTGGATGAGATCTCAACCAATTCATCCAAGTACCCCAGCCTCTCCACACATGCGGGCGCCTAGTCAGCCTCTTGCTCGAGTACCTTCACATAGAGTCGAATTCAGCTACATCCAAGTACTAAACACCAGTGACAGCCTAAGGCTTGTCACCAAACCTAGGAGCCTTTCCTTCTCTGAGGAAGATCTTCTTGGTAGCCTCTTTCTACCACAATAGCTCGGGTCTTCTACCTGAGCAGTGAACCCATGGTTCACCAAGTCTAAGGGGGTAGCCTTACGAGCTCGCCTTGTTGACTTACCATTTCTCTGATTTCATTTGGGTTCCGTGCTTGGAACGTAGTCCTAAGGACCATGTGGATCTCTTGGGGTCTTACTCAAGACCTTAGGATCCAAGCATTTTCTCTTATTAGACTCAGATCGAGTCATAGATGTCATCTCGTGAGATTCAAGCCATTACTTAGTCAATTTAGATTGCTTTTAATGTGTTTAGGGAGCTTCATGCTCAAATTATAGGTGTACACACACACACAGACACCCATACAAGTGCCTCACAACTCTATGGTCTAATTGCATTTTTTCCCATTCATCCCAATACATTGAGCTACCTGCTAGACCCCCAATTAGGTTCTCACATTACATGGGATTTCTAATTATCAGAATTACATAGTTCAATACAATTATTATATTTAAAAACTATCAAATATTAGGGATCTGATCCCTATCATTAGTACACTCAAGCAGCATGCATTTGTTATTAGGTAATCCTGACCTGTTGCTAGGTCATGATGCTTGTCCAAACCAGGACTGCAAAACCTACCTTTCGTGCTCGAAACCTGAGTTTTGCACCACTAAGATCCTTTGTAATCAAGACCACCAGTACACATACACGTGTCTGTAAAATGAACTCAAGAGATCGTTGATCTCAAAGTTCTAACTTCATCCCTCAGCCAAGTTAAGCCAATTTTATCCTTCTTTAGAGTTCAATGATGTAGAATGAGTACACCAGTACTGGTCCTAGGCTTAGGCACCAGGGCTGGGCACCTTCTTCACCCACTAGGTTATAGAGTACCAGTACCGATACTAAGCTTTAATACTGGTATTGTGCAACCACAGCACATCTTCCAATAGACCGGCCAATACCAGTCCTAAACCCTAGTACTGACACTAGGCAACCTCAATACAATTTCCAACCCTAGCTAGTACCAGTACTGAACATCGATGTCAGTACTAGGCACCAACCACACCATTCCAAATGATCCAGCCCATACTAGTATTGAGCATCAGCATCGGTACCAGGTGCTCTCCGTCATGGCTATTGAACACATCTAATATTTGTACGGGTCACTGATACTGATTCTAGGTGCCCTCAGTACCTGCCTTAAGTTCCATCTCTAGCTCATGTGATGCCAGCTAGTATCGACACAGGTTACCAGTATCTGTACTAGGTGTCTCCAGCATCAAGTTCCAAACCTTAAATCCCCCATTCAATTCCTCATGTTCTATTATTACAAAGGTTCTTGATAGAACCCACACTCTATTATCCCAGAGTTATGCTTATTCACCAATTAGGGTTTCTTATACCCTTTCCACATTTCATATTAAACTTGTTTAATATCATGCATTTGGCCTCACAGATATCCTGACAACATGGCCTCATGCATCATACTTAGGTTCACTTCATTTCTTATCAGTGCTAGTCATCATAAGTCCCGATTATGCCCAAAATCCAAGCTTCTAGCATTAGATGCTAACATGGATTAATACCCTCCATTCCTGACACTAGACAGGGATTAATTAATTATTTTAAGTTCCCGACCCATGTGGGGAAATTCCACACACAACAAGACCACAAGTTTCTTATCGGGCATCCAACACAAGTGTTAGACATCTAAAAATGTATCATAGGACATCTGATACACAAATCGAGTGTCCGGAGATAAAATACTAGGGAGACCCATCCCAAGCCAACAGTATTGGATGTCCAACTCTTCCTTGGATGTCCAGAGACTAGTCTCGGCATCTAACTATAAGAATAGACGTCCAACAGTGACTTCACACCAAAAGCCACAAACAATTACAGACGATCGTCTGATTTCTTGGCTAGAGATCCAAACGAGAACATTGGGCGTTCGATGCAATGCTAGACGTCCAATCGCTAGGGGCTTAGTCCCTGGAATTGTAATCGAGTTGCAGGGATGTCTAACCAAGAGATCAGACATTGGGATTAGGGCTGTTAGACTTTTAATGAATTTATCAGACGTTTGATAACCCCCAGAAACAAATCCTAGGTTCTAGCCAGTATCAGTACTGGGCACCAGTACCAGTACTGGGCACCATCACTTGTTTCACTTTTAGCCCAGCCAGTACCGGTACTAAATATCAGTGCTAGTACTGTGCACCACCAACCTATATCACAAATACCCAGCCAATACCAGTACTAAACATCAGTACCGGTGTAGGGCACCACCAGCTTTATACCAACACAACCTAGCCAGTACCGATACTAGGCAATCCCAGTTCATCGAATAGAACCCTCCAGTACCAGTACTAGGTGCTCCAAGTTCCCATTTCAGTGCGTTACATTGTGGTGCTAGGTCAACTAGTACCGATGCTAATCATTAGTACTGGGACTAGGTGCTCTCAATACCCAATTAAACATATAAAAACACCCAGTTAACCCTAACCCAAACCACCATTTATGTCTACAACCTGGAATCGATGGTAAACACGTAAAACCACATGAATTTATAGGCAACATCAAATTCAACACACTGGAAAACCTCCATTTGGCATTCCCAAGATTTAACCCATAACTAGGGCATAACCTAACCATTATCACAAGCAACATGGAAATTTTAATTAAAACAACCCTTTTTGGATACTTCTAGTCATGGGAACAAGAGGATGAAACAAGAGAATAAACCCTACCTCAATTGGAGTTCCTTTCTCTTCTCCTAATCGCAGCAGCAACATCAACAGTAGTAATGGTAGCTACTACAACAATAGCACCACCTCCTTTCCTCTCTTCTCCTTTCTTTCATGCAGCAGCAGCTCTCGTCCTCTTCCTTCCCTTCTCCTCGTTCTCCTCGTAGCAGTAACAATAGCAGCTTCAACAACAACTGTAGTAGCAGCTCTCCTCCTCTTCCTTCCCTTCTTCTCCTTCTCCTCATAGCATCAGCAGTAGTAGTAATAGCAACAGCTTCAACGACAGTTGCAACAGTAGCTCTCCTCTTCTTCCTTCCCTTCTTCTTGTAGCAACAGCAGTAGTCGGTAGGGTGGAGGGGGATGAGCGTGCATCGGCTGGAGGAGAAGGAACCAATTGAGAGGGAAAAAGGAAAGAGATTTTCTTTTAAATTTTAAATCTCTCTTTCTTAAATAAGGGTTGGATATTTTGCATCTAAGCCCTTCAACTTCTTTCTTGAGCCTTAAGAAAGGCCTCTAAGCATGTTTTCCTCGCAAATGGCCCCTCAACTTTTCAATTATTAACATTTTGTTAATGACTTAGGGGGTTTGTTTAATTCCAAGGTTAATAATCACTAAATTAGAGTTTCTTAAACCCTTAATCTCACATTAAGCAACCAATTAAGGTTTTTAATTAGCCTATTAAGAGTATTACAAATTCGTGGTGTTACACCCTACCCTCCTTAGAAAGGATTTAGTCCCCGAAATCAGCTAAGGCAATCATGTGTAAGCACAACAGTTACAAATAATATCAAGGCGATAATCACGCTAGCACAAATCATGAGAACAACACAAGTGCAAGAGTGGCATAACATCCGCTTCATACGATCAATACAATTACATCATATCAGGTGCCCTCCCTCAAAATCACCAAAGAACACTAAAGAGGAAGTTCACATCGAAATTTGTGCACCAAAACCAAATCTATCATCTTGAGCCTACCATCAGGCTCAAACATCAAAGTCATCGTCTGCTGTAGGAATACCAATCACTTGCTTCCCTTTAACTGCAGCAGGGCCCATGTTCTGGTTTCTCGGAAGGTGCAGCTTGCATCCAGTGAGTCCATCATAGCAATTCTCAGTCCAACATCACTATCTCTGCCCTAGCATCCTGCAATCAAGGCTGACACTTATCCCTTCATGGGATAATCCTTCCTTACAGGAACTCTGTACAATCCCACATGATTCCTTCTGAAATCAACACACCACTTTCTCTTACAAAACCAACATGTAGTACCAAGAGTGCTTCCCATGCTAGAACTCTTCTCCTGTCCAAGAGTCCGTCGTCATTGGGTCATATCGTCGAGGTCAACGATTATGCCTGTGGGTGGGTCCTTCTAGCCTAAGGAGTAATCACGAGATCTATTCCCGCTGCTAGATCATCGTCATCTTCCTCTAGACTATTTTAGCTCTTGCTCCACTATCCTGGTCCACTAGCCACTGATGTCTCAGCTATTTGCATTCTTGGGTCATCCCTTTAGCCCCAAGCAAATCTCCAAACTTATTTCCCTTTATTCACTAAAGGCTTTTCTGACATAGCCAGGTAGTTCCGTAACCTTGATGCCACCCTCTGTCATTGCCATCTGGTCCTATCAGGGATCCAGGAATTTGTCCCATTTTTGAGTCTTCAATTTCCTTTTTCCTATCCCAAAACCCTAGCAACCACCTAGAAACTTGCACTATGGCCTACCATTGATCTGCAGTATTCTCAAGTTGAAGCATAGTCATTCGTACCTTGTGTTCTCCTCCCATCTGGAGAGCACCAAAATCCTTTAAACCATTAGAATCTGATCCTCTATCATGGATAGGTCCCCAGTTCCTACGAAGTAGGTGACTTCACCATACTCCATATGCTGTCGAGAAACCCGATATATCCTGACCACTTTTCCTCAGGACTACTCTGTCCTCCACCACTTCGGCTGGCTCCATTCCTTAACATGGTCAAATTGTTCAGCACCTTGAGAATGCTTCCTTCTCAAGGGAAACACATAACACATCAGAGAAAATCAACATGTTCCATCATAGCTTGACCATAATTCGAGGATCGGTCACAACCCTATACCAACCACAGCGTACACACTTCCAAGGAAGTGCATGCTCTGATACCAAGTTTGTTACGCCCCAAAACTCAAACCCCAAAATGAGGGTCGGAGTCCCGAGGGACGGAAAGGAAAGAGGTGCTGGTTTATTTAATTTGGGTTACACCTAACTAAGTAAAGATAAAAAGAGTTCCATTTATGATAAAAAATGGAGGAAAGTACAGAAAGAATGACACATAATTGATACAGGAAAGCAATAACAAAATCATAATTTGCTGCAAGCTAGGGCATAAAAGTAAATGTACTTGTCGATAAAGCAAGCACAAACCTGCGCAGTGACAAATTTTGTACGTCGGTGACCCACAACGACAACCTACTATATCTCAACCAAACAGGATAGTGTACAGTTTCATTTACTGGCTAGTTCCTAGCCCAAATGCACACTCTAGGTTCTAGTTTCTCGAACCCTATTTGGTACAACCAATCACCTTGGTCCAGTAACCCATTAACAAGTTACCCAAGTTCTTTCCATGATTTGGTATAATAATTTATTCCCTCACTCGCCTTAATGATCAAATTCTGGAAATCATCCCTCTCTACAAGAGGAGTTTGAGATGCATCCTTTCCTTTGAATCCCAACCTGATAGTCTTACCCTAACCAAGGGAGAGGTAGTGGTCTGTTAGTCCTCTAGAAAGGCATGCTCATTCTTGACGTATTGAGTATGTTACTGACTTCAGTCAAAAGAGTTTGGCCTTTTGGGAGATACCCAGGCCTATGGCTTGTGACCACAAAACACAAGCCCAATATGTGTCCAACAAGGACCTCGTCATAGATCAAACCAGATCAATATTACAAGATTGGCTAGAATTGGCAAGCTACACCAATGCTCCTGCTAAGAGCAGCTCCTCGTAGAAGCGCAATCCTCATGTGTGCCCTATCAATCCATTGTTGGACGAGATCTCAACCAATCCATCCAAGTACCCTGGCCTCTCTGCACATGCGGGCGCCTAGTGAGACTCTTACTCGAGTACCTTCACATCAAGTTAGATTCGGGTACTGATAAAGACCAATTTATCATCATTCTTATGCCCTAAAACAAACCTAGATCTTAGGATTTTAACTCCACAAACCATAGGAGGTTTTGTCCTTATCAGGTTGTCCAACCTCAATACATCCAACGAGAAGTATTTTGTCCCATGAAGGAAACAGGAATTCACAAAGTGAATACCCAAATAAGAACAAAGGAAAATACAATAGTCCTATAGAGCCACAAAGTATAAATGCTAATCTAGGTCCTATAGGAAAAAGGACTTTCCTTAAATCGAAGTGGTGCAATGTGAAGTTGGCAGTGTGACGGTGCTCTCGGATGAATGCTAGAGGGCTTGGAGAGTAACAACACCTTCTTCTTTGATTCTAATCTCTCTTGGACACAAAATCAGTGGAAAGTAGTATTGATTGGTGTGTCTAACAAAGGAAAGGTCCTCCTCTATTTATAGAGGCCCTAAGAAGGGTTTAGAAGACTCTTCTAGCCGTAGGAAGGCTTCTCTAGCCGTTGGGAATTATTCCATGGCAAATCAGGCCGAAATTAGGGTCATTTATGATTTTGACAGGGTTATCAGACATCTGAATCTATTATCAAATGTTTGGGACATCGTCTAATCTAGGAATTAGTCGTCTGATCTAGAAGGGTGGAAGAACTAATTAAAGTTGGATCAAGACGAATGTCTAAAGATCAATTATAAGACATCTGGGAAACTAATTAGACATCTAATTTAAGATGAGTTCCTTCCTGTTTTGCCTAGACCTAAACAGGGTTCTACGACTTGTTGGTCAGATGACAGGTCTGTCGTCTAGTAAAAAGTCTGGATGTCTGGAAAAAGAATTTATAGTGGGAATTGATTTCCTGAGGCTCAAACGGCTATAATCACCGACAAAAGTGATTTGGGGATGGATTGAGCCTAACGTCCATTTATCTAATGTCTAGGGATCTCTATGGACGTTTAAAAGTTAAAGTAGGTCAAATTAAGGGTTAATCCTCAACGATTAAGTCTGACAAGCGAAGGTCCTCTAGTTGGACGTCTGGCAAGGTCATCAGATGTCTTCTAAGACGTCTGGACTAAGGGCTGGACGTCTGAAACTAGCATATAGAGAGTCGGTTTCCAGCCTAAGTGTTTTGGACGTCTGATTGAATAGTCAGATGTCTTAAAGTCTAATATCAGATGTCTAATTTTCATATTAGATGTCAGATCAGGCTGTCTGATGCCTATTTTGACTTTCTAAGTTCTCTACGAAAAGCCTAAGTATCCTAGGATTAAGTGTTCCTAGGACTACTATTTTGTTACTTTGGGCTCTTTAACACATAATCTAAGCAAAAATAAAGAGCAAAATAAACAATAAATACAAATTATAGAATACAAGACAAAAAGAAATCTATCCTATTCTTCTTGTCTTCAAGCTCTTGCTCCATGCGAAGATCCTTCTCCTCCATCAAGCTCCTCCAATCCACCATGGACGCGAGCTTGAGCTGCTCCTTCATACTTGTAACCATTTGCATTTACCTGATACTGTAAACTCAATGCAAATGTTAAATAACAAGTGTTTTGTTATCATCAAAATTAATGATCGTGGTGCCCTTGCACCAACATTCTCCCCCTTTTTGATGATGATGAAACCATAAATATAATCCAAAAAATCTCCCCCTTTTTGACATTATCAAAAAGGTATAATCGATTTTAGTCATTTATCTTATACTCCTCCTTAAGACATGCTCTTCTAATTCCATCTTTTTCATATAGCGAGATAGCTATGTAATTTATCCATTAACTCCCCCTTTCTAATGGAAATATAGCTAACATCATTTAAGATCTCCCTCTATCTAAATCAAGGAAATCTTTCACCCCCTTAATGACTGACGTATAGCTCATCAATTTTAAACTCCCCCTATCTAAATGCTATAGAAGAAAAGATAGGGTTAAGATTTTACCTGACTTACCAAGGCCAATAGCATGGCCCAAATGGAGGTTGCCAGAATGGATGAGGCTCCCATCTGTAGCTTGGAGGTCTAGGCATCGGAGCCGATTTCCAATCGAGTGGTCGACATATGGCGGTTCAATTACCCGCTGATCTTCTCATCGATCTTCTTGTCTTCTTCTTTGGTCTACTCTTTGATCCTCCCAATTAGAGTTGACCATTCCTCATCTTGTAGGTCCAATCTCTCATAATGTAATCTCCTTTGAAACCTACAAAACAAACTTCAATTTCTCTTTTTGGTATCTAAGTCAATTTGGATCTGATTTTGTTAGTTGGTCTCCTTGATGGAGATCCTTTCTCAACCTTAGGACTAGCTTTTAATTTACATAAAAGACTCTTTAAATTTTCTTTTAGACTAGCTATTTCATTTTCAATAACATGCATCTTGATTTTTAAATATGAAACTTCTATTTTGAAACTAGTGTTCTTCTCAATCAATCTACTATTTTCATTGATTAGGATTTTATTTTCTAACAACAAATTATCATTTTAAAAAATTTTACAAGTAGAACTACTTTCTGGATCCTTAATTTGAATCTCTAACCTTCCATTTTCAGTTCTAAGAAGGCTAAGATTCTTTTTAAAGCTCTTGTTTTCTACTTTTAATGACTTACTAAAGTCATAAAGTTCATTAAAAGCATCTTGTAATTTAGATTTTACCTCCTTGTTGTCATCTTTGCTTTCGCTATCACTTGTGATGGCCATGAAGCCCATGCAAGTGACTTCATTCCTCTCTTCGGGATCCTCCACTTCTTCTTCCTTCGAGGTCGAGTCATTCCAAGTAGCTTGGAATGCTTTCTTCTTGTATTTCTTCTCCTCCTTCTCCTTCTTCTTCTCCTTCTTGAGAAGAGGACATTCAGGTAGAAGATGCCCTTTTTCATTGCAATGATAGCAACATCTTGGGCTTTACTTATTCTCCATCTTCTCCTTCTTCTCTTTCTTTGAATCCCTATAAAACTTAGAAATTTTTTTAAATAAAATCTAAGATCCTCATTGTCGGAACTTACCTCGCTATTCGATGTGGCTTTGAAGGCTAGGGTTTTCTTTGGCTTGAGCTCCGATGTGTCTTTATTCCTTTTCTTCATCTGCATCTCATAGGCCATGAGATTGCCTAAGAGGTCTTCCATGTTGAGCTCATCTACTTCGTTCGCCTCCTTAATGGCGATGACCTTTTGTTCCCATTCGGGTCCAAGGGAACAGAGTAGCTTTCCTTGAAGCTCCCCCTTTACAAAGGTCTTTCCTAAAGACTTGAGGTTGTTCACTATGAGAGTGAACCTAGTGTTCATCTCACTTAGAGTTTCATTAGTCTTCATTGAAAATGATTCAAATTCTTGACTAAGTAAATTAATTTTAGAGGGCTTTACCTTGGGGGTACCTTCGTGAGTTACCTCTAGAGTGTGCCAAATCTCGTATGCAGTGGCGCATTGCGAGATCCTATTGAATTCCTATGGGCTCAACGTGTAATACAATGCATTCATTGTCTCCGCATTGGGAGAGAGCGCCCGAACTTGCTACTACGAATAACCTCCCGTAGGTCTCTCCAGGATGTTGAACGGGGTCTCGCACCTAACCCATATGGTGAAGTCGTTGGCTTGAAGCCACATCTTCATCCTAAGCTTCCAATACCCATAGTTGCTCTGGTCGAAATAGGGAGGACAGGTAGTGGATTGACCCTCGACGTGTCTCATCGCTGTGATGCATCCCTCCATGATTTGATCCTCGTCGGTGTGTTACGCCGATGTTGTGAGACCTACTTTGATACCAATTGTAGGTTCTACAGGAGGGGGTGAGATTTGCATGATATATAAAAAGAAGCAGAAATATAATAACAATCTCACAACAATTTACAATCACACAAGTACACAAGAATTTTTAGGTGGAAACCCAAACTTAGGTAAAAACTGCCACCTAAGCCTCTCAACTTAGGATTTTCCAATAGACAAAGTCGATCAAATCCACTAACAAGTCACTTAAATGCAAGTGACTTAACCTCTTACAACCATACTACTTAGACGGGAGTAGCATACCTCAAACTCTCCTCTTCACGAGGAGTATTTTGTCCCATGAAGGAGACGGAAATTTGCAAAGAAAATACCCAACCAAGAATAAAGGAAAATACAACAATCCTATAGAGCCACAAAGTATAAATGTTAATCTAGCTCCTATAGGCAAAAGGACTTCCCTTAGATGGAAGTGGTGCGACGTGAAGTCGATGGTGTAGCGGTGCTCTCGGATGAATGCTAGAGGGCATGGAGAGCAACAACACTTTCTTCTTTGATTCTAATCTCTCTTGGACACAAAATGAGTGGAAAGTAGTATTGCTTGGTGTGTCTAACAAAGGAAAAGTCTTCCTTTATTTATAGAGGCCCTAAGAAGGGTTTAGAAGCTCTTCTAGTCGTTGGGAATTATTCCAAGGCAAATCAGGCCAAAATTATTAAATGTCTGGGACATCGTTTGATCTAGGAATTAGTCATCTTATCTAGAAGGGTGGAAGAGCTGATTAAAGTTGGATCAAGATGAACATCTAAAGATCAATTATAAGACATCTGGGAAACTAACTAGACGTCTAATTTAAGACGGGTTTCCTTCCTATTTTGCCTAGACCTAAACAGGGTTCTAGGTTTTGTTGGTTAGACAATAGGTTGGTCATCTAGCACAAAGTATGGATGTCTGGAAAAAGGATTTACTATGGGAATTGATTTCTTGAGGCTCAAATGGCTATAATCACTGACAAAAGTGATTTGGGAATGGATTGAGCCTAACATCTATTTATCTGACGTCTAGGGATCTCTATGGACATCTGAAAATGAAAGCAGGCCAGATTAAGGGTTAATCCTCAACGATTAATTCTTTGAGCCAACAGTCCTCTAGTTGGACGCTTGGCAAGGTCATTAGACGTGTTGACTAAGGGCTAGACGTCTGAAACTGGCAGTCAGAGAGCGGGTTTTCAGCCTAAGTGTTTTGGATGTCTGATCAAACAATCAGATGTCTTAAAGTCTAATATCAGACGTCTGATTTTCAGATTAGACGTCTAATTAGGCTATCTGATGCCTATATTGGCTTTCTAAGTTCTCTACAAAAAATCTAAGTATCGTAGGGTTGAGTAAGTGTTCCTAGGACTACTGTTTTGTTACTTTGGGCTCTTTAACACATAATCTAAGCACAAATAAAGTACAAAATAAACAACAACAAATACAAAGTACAGAATACAAGACAAAAAGAAATCAATCTTATTCTTCTTGTCTTCAAGCTCTCGCTCCATGCAAAGCTCCTTCTCCTCCATCAAGCTCCTCCAATCCCCCATGGATTCAAGCTTGAGCTCCTCCTTCATACTTGTAACCATTTACATTTACCTGAAACTTTAAACTCAATGCAAATGTTAAATAACCAGTATTTTGTTATCATCAAAATTAATGATCATGGTGCCCTTGCCCCAACAAGGAGGACCTTGGGACGAGGTCTAAGGGTGATGCGTGCCCATCCTAGAAGGAGTCTTGCCGGTGGAATTCTTCCACCCTTGGAGGAGTAAGGGCACACCCATCTAGGGCTTGGCATGGAGGACACCAACTTGGAGAAGCTTTTCAAAGAAGGAAGGAGAAGGAAAGATCCTTTTCAAGACTAGGAGCAGCTAAGCTTGTAACAAGGACTCTCTCCTCTTCACCACCATCACCAGGAGGACCTTTGTTTTACCAGTTTTTGTCTTTAATTTTTTAGCAGAAGCATTCATCTACAAGCATTCCTGTAAAACAAGTTTCTCTTTATATTATGTTGCCTTTCTTAAATTTTGTGCATCTTTATTTATTGTCTTTTCTAGCACTTTTCACTCCCTCTCTCCAATTACCCTAGGTCTTCACGTACCTAGGGTGAGCTTAGAGAGAGGATTATCTTGTCACTTTCGTGTTAGCATTAACAATTTAGGTGTAGTCATTTTCCTGCTCACAATTACGTAATTTCCCCTTATTTGAAAATAAAAAAATCTTATTTTTTTAAAGAAAAGAAAGTTGATTTCCTTATTGTCAAACAAGAGTTTTAAAGTGCATTCCTGCCTCCTTGTTCGACCCTAGATACCACCTCTATCTTGGTTTATAAATTGTAAAAGTGATTGTGAATTGGCGTGTTACAACAATTTAAAAACTCTAATTACAAATCACTCTTTTCTTTGTATCACTTTTTGGCATCGTTGCCAGGGAAGCACAACTTTGCATTTAGTATTTCTCTTGCTTGATAAGTGGATCCCATTCCCTTCTCTCTCTTTTCTCTCATGTGTGTAGGCATTGCAGGAAGAATGCTGGATTTTGGAAGTGAGAGCTTGAAGTTCCTTTTCTTCCAATGGATTTCAGGTTAGTTCCTTCTTCCTTGTCACATTAACCCTAAAAAAAACTATCACAAAAATACTAAACCAGGATTTTAGGATCATAAACATTTAAATAAGGTGGAGTGGTGTCTTTAAAAATTCATTGGTTGCTTGTTTGCATGATTTAACACCACTCTACCTTAAGTGTTGGTGTTCTAATTTTTGGGCCTAGACTTCTGTTTGGACTTCAAAAATCAATTCCCAAAACCATAGGCTCCTAAAATCTTGAAATTTCACCCAAAGATTCCAAATCAAGTCAAGAACATCTGTTCCAAATTTCAGATCAATTGGAGTTGTAGTGAATTTTTAAAAATTCGTGGACCATAGGGGGTCATCTCCTCTGATTTCACTATTTTATTACTATCCATGAATTTTATGAATTTTTCTACTTATCCAATTTTTGTGAAAATTAGGTTTCTAGAATCCTTGTTAAATTCTAAAATTACAAAAATTTTTAGTGGCCGGTGGTGGTACTGAAAAGTCCAAGATACCCACAGGTATCATTTTTGGACTTTGACACCAGAATAAAGAAAAATCTTTAAAAAATAGCAAACAAATTCTTAAAATCACAAAAAAATATTTTCTGGAACCCTTGTTTAATTTGCCTTCCAGTAGTGGTGTTGTTTACTTTGTTTGGACCACTACTTAAAAAGAAAAGCCTGAAACAAATTCACTGGTAGTAAATTTCTGTTTAAGGATCAAATTGATTAGTGTTTCTTTTCATTTTCTAGTCCCACTTTCTAAAAGAAAATCTACTCTCACCAATACAACTTGATTTCCTTTTGTTTTTGGATCTCAAACTTGTTTGAAAACTTAAAAAGAAAATCCTAAAGGACACTAAGCTAAATCAAATCCTAAAAGCAGAAAAACAACAAAAATTGTGTGACAACTTGATTGACATTGGAATCGCTCTTACGAATATTTTTACACACACTAAAAAAAATGAAATAACATAGCATTACCCCAATCAATGCCCTCCACATTCCCGTGCACATTTAGATACCTAAGCCTAATTAAAAAAAGTAGTCATTTGACCACTTAAGGACTTCACCAAAGTTTAGGCTTGATGTCCAATATCTAACAGTTATTAAGCGTTCCTAATTCCTCTTGAAAATGTGGTGACAGACTTAGAGGGAAGTCAAATGATGGGTGAGGGTTTACACAAGCCCCTGGTGATTTTCCCAGGACATGCTTGGGCCCAATCCACCTCTTTAGTCTAATCGGGTGATCATTAGGAAGCAAGTTCATGTACTAATTTCTTATTTATTGGGTTCCCAAGTATTAAGTTTTTAAGGAGTCAACCTTAAGACAAGATTAGGCTTGGTTGTTTGTTTTGCGCACTTTCTCTCATCTCTCTCTTCTCCTCCCCTCCCATTCTTCCACTAAAGTGCATGCATGGGCGAAGGTCCCAGAACCCACACCTCGAGGGACCATTTGATTTTGCCCCCCACACCAAAAGTTCTTTATTTTCTTCTTCCTCTATTTTTAATATGGAAAACATGGAAAACCGTTCAAAAAGTTCTACTTCCACATCCCAACCCAAACCTAACTAGTCAGCTGACCCACAAGCTGACTTCACCATCCCTAACCTCCCCATTTGGAGCTACCACAAAACCCTGAATGGCCAGGTGGCCCTTTAAAAAAATAAAAACCTCTTTTCTCTTATGGTCGACCAATTGGTTCAACTTCAATAAAACCAACAACAATTGCTAGGACTGTCATGAACCTAGCTAGCCAGAGACTAGGTCAGCCACTTGGGGAGCCTCTTGTGTCGCTTAAGGATTTTTATGATCCTTCTAATTATGAAGAGAGACCCAGAGTGGTTATACCCCAAGGGAATTTTGAAATTAAACCTACCATTCTAAACCTAATCAAACATTTCCATGGTCTTTCGAGAGAGGACCCCTTTTGCCATCTTGAGGAGCTAACTGTCCTTGCTCAAACCACTCGTTCCCATAATGTGCATGAAGTGGTGTGGCTCATGAGACTTTTTCCTCTCTCACTAAAAGATAAAGCATCACATTGGTTTAGAATTGTCGGGCATCTTATCACCACCTGGCCCCAATTAAAAAGTTCTTTTCTCAAAAAAATTCTTTCTGATAGGTCATACAAATGCTTTACGTCAATCAATAATGACCTTTCAACAAAAATCTGGTGAACCTCTCCATGAGTCTTGGGAGAGATTTCAAGAACTACTTAGAAGTTGCCCCCACCATGAAATTCCATGATGGCAACTAGTGCAGATCTTCTATCATGGATTAGAAGATCAATTAAAAAGATTCGTGGATGCTTCATGTAGGAGTAATTTCCTTAATAAAGATGCCGAAAGTGCCTACCTCCTTTTTGAAGAAATGAGTGAAAAATCATTTAATATGGCTTCAATGGACACTTTTGGTAGAACAAGCAACCCAAGACTTGGAGTTAATGAAAATGACTCCAAATCCACATCTGTTCCAATCACTCAAGATGATCTACACATGATAGCTTAACGACTAGATCAGATGCAAATCAACTAGAAAAAAATGAAAGAAAAGCTCACCCAAAAACAAGCTCCTTACCCTAACTCTCCACACCTTCTCAGAAGAGAAAATCTACATAATATTGATACTACCCCTACTAGGCAATAATTTTTATCTAATTTCTCACAAGATCTGACTGGGACCTTTGATTTCATGAATCAAAATCTTTTTGACCCCACCACTGAAAACATCTCAGCCCTCCAAGAGCAATTTAGAAATCCTTCCAATTCTTATAATCAAAATTGGAGGACCAACCTGAACCTCTCTTGGAAAGCCCCAAATCAGGTTTTGTCTCCTAAACAACATCAATTTTGGAATTATAGGCAGAGCTTATATCAACCTAGGCCATCCCAGGAAGATATCAACATCTAGATCATGAAGACTCTGCAAGGAATGCAGACTCAAATGACTGAAGTAACTCGTATGATTACTAATTTACAACATCAAGTCAAGGTTACTCCTGATCATAAACTTACTGGTAACCTGCCATCCCAACCCATGCCCAACCCTAACAACCAACGGAATCAATATCAAGTGGATATCCCAGTCAACCTATCCACCCAGCACCTTGGTCATTTCGTAGATCGTGTAAAAAGATGAGCACGTTGTAGTATAGCGCGAAATACGTCTCAAGCAAAAATATTAACGGAACTGGTGAGTCCTGGTTGATCACAGGGAGGTAGAAAGCACTTTTGATTTCACGCGTTTATTCCCAATATAATTACTAAGTAGTCTAGACACAATATCGTAATATATATATCAATTAAAGAGTTTGAACATGAATTGCATACATCTAACTAAACAAATTCTAACATAAACATAAACTACTTATGTAATAGAACAAGGGCACCATGGGTGGTTTGTGGTGGCCTTCTGGAGAGGTTGGGAATAGCAGCAACAATCCGTCGGGGTGACCCAATGGATGCTTTAGATAGAGATGTAGAGACGGAGGTAGAGAAGACGGGAAGAAGAAGAAGAGAGATAAGTTGTAGAAGGAGGAAGAAGAAGAAAACTAAGAGAATGCCTTCAAAGAGGACCCTTAGGCCTCTTTTTATAGCTTTTGTGAAGGGAATTTAGGGTATTTGAGCCCTTAATTTCGTGAAAAGGCTTCAGATTAGTCAGATCCATTGATCAGGAGATCAATGGTCCTAATTAAGCCTTCCAAATCCTTCTTCAATCCATGGTTTAATCTTGTGCTACCACGTGGCACACTGTGCACCCTTGGATCTGAATCTGATGACCTCGCTTGCCTGCAGCTCGCCTGCATACCCGCACGCCCACCGCTCGCCCTCGATCAGTGCCTCGAATCGTAAAGCTTCTCAGCCGTCCAATCTCTTGATCGGATGGCTTAAAAAGCCTATGCAGTGCCCGCTGAGTCCTAAGGTGCATGTCATCGTGCACGTCTGCATCCGTGATTGCGTAGCAATCATAGGTCTTAATTGACCTAAATTAGGCTAGGACTTAGCATAAGTTAGGGTAATTCACGCATGCATAAGCATTACTTGCATCCTTACTGCTTTCTTTTAGCTATGCATAAAATAATGCTATAATGTACTGATTAGGTGCATTATGACAATTACATGTAATAAGCTGACCAGAAGGTAGATCGAAAGCTGGAATAACTGGTGTTGCAGCAGAGCTGGAGCGAAAGACCTAGATTAGATGTAATAGATAATAATGTAAGGGAGTTAAGGTATGCTATTCTATTAAGTAGGAATAAAGCAGTAAAATATGAAGAGCTTAGGTCCATCCTAACCCTAGGATAGCCTAAAAACTTCCCCAAGCCTTAGCCACCCTTAGATTAGGTCACCGCACCCTAGGAAACCTTAAAACCCTAATTCCAACCTTTATCTAGATGTCCAGATGAATTATCGGACGTCCAGAACCCTTAGCCAACTCCTTCACACCTTAAACCCACTTCTGCAATGTTATTGGATGTCAGACACTTGGTCAAACGTCTAATTTCTGCAGAATACCCAAAATAGAACCTTGAATCCTTCTTGACTCTGATTGGATGTCCAGAGAACAAGTCTGGACTTCTAATTTTTGAGTATAAGATGCCTGATTTCTAATTTTTGAGTATAAGACGTCTGATTCTATTTTTAGACGTTTGGAATTACTCTCCAATTCCTATTTTGAGATTCAAGCCTTGATCTTGGATCTCTAGCTCCCTAAACCCAATTCCAACCCCATAGGAACCTAAATTAAGGTACCCTAACTTTGGCACATCACCTCTAGACCTCCCTAAGGACCTAATTAGGTCCTCACTAAACCTAATTGACTTAGATCATAGTCAATTACCATTGCCTAGTCAATTGGACTCATAGGGGCCAATTGAGCTCAGTTCTCAACCCACACAAGTCCAATTGGACTCAGGGAGAGTCAGATTGACCTAAGCCCAACCTAATTGAGTTATTTCACTCTCAATTAGGTTCACACTCATTCAATTAAACTTGTGTTAAGTTTAATTGCAATTCCTCCTTAGCAATTAGGGTTTGCAACCCTAATTTAAGGCCTACACCTACCTAAACCCCTTAGGACCTAACCTTAGCCACATAAGGCACGGCCACACACTCACACACACACACCCACTCACACACACACACCCATCTAGAGTTCTCTAGAACTCTCTTCAAATTGGCGCCACTCTTGGTTGCCAAATTTAGCAACCAAGAGCCATTCAATTCTTAGATCCACTTTTTATGGATCTACGAACTACCTCTCTCTCACCATGGTTGGCCACTTATGGGGCCCTCTCTAGAGAGTTCCACACTTCTCTAGAGAGTCTCCCTTAGGTATATAAAAAGACGTAAGGGGTGGCCACTTCCACCCATCCCATTCTTGGCACTCATTCACACTTAGGTTAGCTACATTCATCTCCAATCCACCTCCACGAGCTGCTCACCATGGCTGCCACCATCTCCATGCCAAGATGCTGGATCATCTCCACAACCTCTCTCCAAGGGCTGGCCTAAGCATCATTGGCTGCCCCTCCTCCTCTCAACCATTCAAAGGCCATCGAAGCCCACCTCCGAATGCCCTCATTTTCTGTTAGTAGCTAGTTCTTCATACTTACATGCTTTCATTTACTGCTTAGTAGTGTAGCTCTTATTCTCCCCTAATGATGCATGCAAAATCCCCCCATAGATTCCTATATGCGATCATTTTCTGCTAGCTAGATTTATGTTTTCAAGCTTTCCTTTATAAGCTTTCCTCTAAATTCCATGTTGCAAACACCCTCCTGAATGAATGAAAGAAAGAAATATTATATATATATATATATATCTCTATGTTGAGAATCACGATGAGTTTATTGATTGCAATGTATTTCGCGTGATTCAAGTTGCCTACTTTTCACTTTTATATATTGCAACCAGCATGTCAGTACCAGAAAACATTGAGGACTTAAACTATTAATGCATTTTCTATGAACAACCACTACATAACTAGAATCGTGCGTACTAAAACTCATACTTTCACATTTGTCATCTATTTAATACATGCGCATGTAATCAGAGTTCGTAATGAAAGTGGCAAAACTTTAATCTGACGATTAGAAATCGGCGTACGATTTTAAATAAGTAGAGCAATAAAAGATCGATTTCAGATTTGCGTAACGCCTCCCAGAGACGAATGACCGGGACTCAAGTCTCGTTATCTTCATATAAATATTTTTGTTTGATTGTATTGCACACTATACTATGATGCATTTTCCTATCAAAATGCGCTTTACGATATACATCAATCCGACGCTCCTCCGCTCACCACGCATTCACTGTCGATCCACCCGATGAAGATCTTGCAGTGGAATTTCACCCGTAGGTGGCTCACTCCTAATCGCACTTCAAACCCACGTCTTGCATTGTCTATTAGGTGCGCTCTCCGCTGTGCTACACATGCAGATTGTTGTGGTTTCCAAATCCTATGCAGTCGCTTTTGGCCGTTGGATGGGAATCCAACATTCGAGATCTCTCCCTTGCTTGATGAGGCGGCTGGAGGTGGGTAACGTGGTTGCATCGTGGCCATTGGATGACGATCCAACAGCCCACGGCTCTCCTTCCTAGATTGGAGTGTGGTGAGGGGTGGCTACGATGGTGCAACGTGGTGCCATCGTGGCCGTCCATCTTCTTCTCCTTGTATCTGATGATGTAGGCCTCCGATTGAGTTGATTTCTGTGCCGTTGGACTGCAAACATCGATTTGGATCCATCCATGCAGTTGGATTTATCATCTGAGGTCCAGATATTCTTCAATTTGCCCCTTGGCTCCTGCTTCTTCCACGGACCCCCTAGGGTGCTACGAAAGTCAGATTGATGCGCTCTTGGAAGCATTGGACTCCCGTCGTTATTCCAAATAGATCAATAAGGTTGGATTGGTCATCAGTAGCCCTAGATTACCTGCAATTATAAATACCTCTCAAAGAGCACATTATTATGTATAAAACATATAAATCATCTAAGATGCAAAGTACGATGTGTATGCATGAAGAATGCCCATGTTAAGCTAGGTTCTACCTTAATTTAGGTGAATTAAGGCCTATGATTACTGTGCAATCATACCCCCATGCCTAAATCTTACTAGTCCCTAGCAAGTGCATCACTAAATGCATTTTATCAAGAGTTTAACTAAAGGTTTATTTCTTTTTGTTTCATAAAAAAAAAATTCAGAATCTAGATAACCATGAATATGTAATGTTGTAGCTTCTGCAACGGATCCAAGCAAAGAGTCGATATACATTTAAAGCTTGTACTTGACCCCTAGTAAAATTCTGTTGGGATAGGCAAATTTCTTCTCTCGGGGATATAAACTATTCTTTGATTTTAGCCCTAGCTTTTGGCTTAGATAGAAGATGCCTGAGTTAACTGGATTTATATTTGGTGGCTCACTCTCTTCTGGTGCTACATAGAGACTAGTATTTCAGAATCTAGATTTCTGGATTATTGAATAAATTAAGTTAGAGAAAGGCTGGAAAACTGTGCTCTCTTTAATCTCTTGTATGTTTTCTTTTCTCTCTTTCTCTCTTTTTTTTCTTTTCTTTTTCTTTTTCTTCCTGAGCTCACATCTTACCAAATTTGCAACTGTATTTGGTGGTCTTGCATGGTGATTAGCCCATAGTTGTGGGCTATTTAAGTATTTAAGTGCCTACACATTAGGTTAATTCTAACATTTATTTAGTATAAATTAGGATGTAAATAGATTAATTCATAGTTTTAATTTAATTACATAATCCATGCATTGTATTCATACTTTAAGTACATTTAGAATTAGTTTAGAATGGCATTTATCTAATTAGATAACCAATTAGGTACATTGTTTTCATTAACATAGAAGTTGAGGGTCTGTACATAAATAATCCTAATATTTTAACATTATTTTCTTTATTCTTCTTCTTTCAGAACGGCTGGCTGCCGCTCCAATGCCCGGCTGCTGCAGTGAATAAGCCATTCAAGGGGGAGCGGATGTGGTGGATCTGGTCGCGCTGCTGATTTCAAACTTGTGCAGGCCACTACAAAAGGAGGAGGGAGGCAGCCGAGTTGGGGAGGCAGCCGAGTTGGGGAGGCCTCCGCCACCGACCCACCACTGTGCAGAGAGAACCTCTCTCTTCCACTCCACACTGTCGGCCTCTACCGTGGCGGCGAGTCTCCACTACCGTGGGCGTGTGGTGTGACAGGCCACACCACCATCCGGAGCTCGCCCGCATTACCGTGAGCACCTTAGCGTGCAATTCCCTCGCCGTCGTCACCAACCACCACCGCTGCAACCACCGTCACTGCAATCACCTTCTCATTCACTTAAGATGTCTGGAAAATTTCTCGGACGTCTGAAGGTACCCGCTCACCTGCGATCACCCTCCCATCTCACTGTTCACGCCCGCACCACCACCCCCGTGCCTGCGCCTTCATCCGTGCGCACCCACGCCTGCACCCTCCACCGCTCACCGGCTGCAGACCTGCGCACGCCTGCAGATCAGCCCACGCCACCTTCCCCGTGCCCATCAGCCTGCAGCACACCTGCGCCCACCATCAACCGCGCCTGTAGACCACCGCAGCCATCTCCATGCGCCTGCAGACCACCGCCCATGCCAATCGCTCCAGCGCCCTCCGCAGCGCACGCCATCCTCCAACCGCGCTGCAGCACCCTCCGCCGCGCTTGCAGAACCGCCTGCAGCGCCCTCTTCCCCGCACCTGCAGACGAACGCTTTCCACGCCAGCCGCAGCAGTGCCCACGGCAGCGGCAGCAGCCACCCCCGCAGCAGCAGCAGGCAGCGGACTTCACGCCAACAGGCTGCGCAAGCTGCCGGCTGCAGCACCTCCGCCGGAGCTCGTCCGGCCACCTCCGGCCGCCGCGCGACTCGCCGCCACCACCGATTCGAAGCCCTTGATCCAAGGGACCTCCTCCGAGCTTCCTGCGCCCGGCCATCAGCTCCTCGTCGCGCAAGACAACGGGGAAAAATTCCCCTGTTTTGCTACAGTAAAACGTTAATTAAAATTTACATTTTCTGCCATTGCCACATTTTAATCATATTCTATTGACTCTGCATTGCAGAAAATATCCTGTAGTTTCTCATAATTGCCATTTCAGCATTATTTCTTGCTTAAACCTTAATCTAAAGGCAATCTGGGCTTGGTTCTTGTCCAAATTGACTACGAACAAACATTTTTAAGTGGCGCGAATTTTAATACGTTATTGCCTCCCTGTGGATACGACCCGCTCCTCTGCGAGTGGTTATTTCTTGTTAAAAATTGATTAGTCGATTTTTCCACCACATTAAACTACAAACGACTTTAAAAGCGAAAGATCGACAAGTCACATGGCATTACACTTTAATTAGGTTCTAATAGCCCTATGACTAAGTCAGACTCCTTAGCCCGTATTCAGGTGGTCGAAATACAGAAAAATAGGTTAAGGCTGTATTTAGGGGTTTGTGGGGATGGTAGGTGTTTTTGCCTCAAAACACTTTGATTTACATAACTCAAACTTCTTAACATAATACCTTTTTTTTTCTACTTTCTCTTTTTTTCAAGAAAATACCTCTTTTGTATGCTTTTTTTTTCATATTTACTGGCACAATGCTGCTACCATCATGACATAATGCAAAAATGCACACGACGTACATACTTTATTCATGAGGCATTATTTGGGATTTTTGGGGATGATTGATGTGCATACATCTAAATAGCCAAAAATGTCTATTAATGCATGTTCTTAGTACCATATTAGTATCATGCACTATAAATATTTCATAACATGCATCATCTTGCATTTAGGTTAGTTTATATAAAATTTAGGTTAATTTTCTAATTTTGTTTTTAGGTGACAGTGCGACTTTTAATCGGGGCCTTGGATTGAAGATCCAACTGTATGGATTTGATCAAGGCGATGATCGTAGTTCAACGACTCCAAGATTGCCCCGATCGGACATCCGTAGCATCAGATATAGTCTGAGGAAGATCTGAGATCAGGGGCCAAGATAGTGTCAATTTGCACTTCAGATGACAAATTCGACCACATGGATGGGTTTAGATCAACGATCCCAGCCTAACGACGCGAAAATCGGCCCAATCCGACATCCATGGCACCTTCTAGAAGTCACAGAAGATGGTCGGCCAAGATGGTGCCACGTGGCACCATCTCGACCGCTCAAAATGACCCAACGGAAGTCTGAAGTCCCACCATGCTCTCACTCTCTCCTCAATGCAAGATCAAATCTGGGTCATTGGATCTTGATTCAATGGCCACAAGCGCATGCACTGCAGTTAAAAAGTTGACAAAGAAGAAAGCACAGCACAACGGTTAAGGCGTTGCGGGAGCTGAGAGTGCACGTTTGAGTTGTGTGCAACGCATCTCCTCTTCCCACGTAGGAGCGAAATCGAGCCACCCGATCTGACGCCAACGGCCCAGATCTTCGGATTAGGCGAACATGCGATTGAACGCTCATTGCGTACGTGTGATCAGACGCACGATGTAAAGGGCAGGCTGGTGCGTGATGATGACCCTTCTATCTGGATCTAGCGGCTTGGGATGGGGCTACGCCGTGCCATAACGAGTGAAAACGAAGCGGTAGCGGCACGATTGTGGCCATCTGATCTTGATCGGATGGCTGAGATCTATGCTCAGCCGCTCAACGTTCGAAGTCAAAGGGGCTCGAGTGTGTTTAAGCCGTTCGATCGAAAGATCGGACGGCTGAGAATGCACGGTCAGTGAGCGTTGAGGATTGAGGAAGGAGTGAGGGCATGGGTAGGCGTGCACTAAGCCCACGTTTGGGGGCATTAGTGATGTTTAAATACGTCATTAAAGACCCCTGATTTAATGCTTTTAAGTTAAATGACCTTTGTACCCCCTCCAATCTACACCTATATAGCCCTACGATCCCCACATATTTCTCATCCCTTCCTCTCTTCTCTCACCCCCTCCAAAGCTCTGAGGGCTTGTCCCAAACTCAAGATGCTCCTCTAGAGTAAAAATTAGAATTTTTCCACGTTCTCCTGCCTTCGTGGAGCATCCTACGGTTGTCCTCTCACTCCATTCGGGAAGCGGATCTTGCGACAATGACGACGTTCTGCCTCGCCCCCAGTTCCTCCTACCTCATCCTCCTTCTTCCTGCTCCATCCACCATTTTCCAGGCATCACTCTATTTGGCTTGTCCTCCAAGCAATCATCGAGGAGGATACTTCTTTCTCCATTCTCTTTACCTCTTTCTAGAGTAGATTTACTACCTTCTAACGTAGATTTCCTACCTTCTAGTTGTAATGATTAGTGTAATGAATAGCATTTGATGATGAAATCCATGTTTATTCTACATCTCTTTTGTCTTTATTTGTAACATTCTCTCTCTCTCTCTCTTTTCTATTTATTATTTGTTAAATAGATAGCTAGTTTTTGACTAGCTAATCTATTTCGTGACAAACAAAACAAACGCGTATTTATAATCAAACATTCGCCTCCCTGTGTTTGATCCAGAATTTCTTTATGAATTTTGGTTAAATTTTATCTGTTGACGGATTGCTTCATTAATTGAACTACAATGATGGGTTCTCAAAATCCAATTCCGATTGCGTAGTTGTCTGCTTTCGACAATGAATAAGAGGATCTTGGGTGGCTTATTTGGTGGAAGTGCTTACTCTCGGCACTAGGTAGGGAATGGATAGGATGACGTATTTTTGACCTTAACATCAGTACCCTCCTCCAGCCGAGGATTTCGTAGAGGATGGTCATGACCATCCACTTCAGTCCTAGTTTTATCAGAACAGCTCTTTGTGTTTTTGCCTTATTTGGTGGCTCTCATACGGAATTTCTCACAAAATTAGTACACAAGAACTGAGAGCGAAAACTATGCCCAACTCCAAGTATTATTCAATTATTAAAGATTAAAGATTCCTTACACTAGCCTTAGAGAACCAGTAGACTCTCTACTCTCATCTCACATATGTTTTGGTGGATCTACTAGAAGATGGTTCACCTGACTCCCTAATTGCTGTCCAAGGGTTCAAGAGAATCGGCAAACTATAGATGTCTATCAATTTTCACAGTGGATCCATTGCAAATTCTACATGCAGATGTGAGGTTATACTGGATTCTAAGCTTAGGAATCTACTAAAGAATAAATATTTAATAAAACCTCTTGATAAAACTATCTAATCCCCCACTTGTTGGCAGAAAAATTTCAATTTTTATGGACTACCCCCTCATGCCTAAGTGTTTGCATGTCCTCATGCATGAATAAAAGAAATAAGGCAGGGTGTATGTGGATAGAAATCATCTGAAACTGATTCTGAGTTGTCATTTAGCTCATGCTATCACTGTAATGCCATACACAATATGCAAAACAGTATGCAAAACAATATGTGAAAATGAAATATGCTATGTATATATGGTATGTATATATGTATACATGCTGAGTTTAATGCCTCCAGCTGGGCAACTCATCAGTCACATGTCCTCGAGAAGATGTATTATTTTGTCATTAGGAGGAGGTTCTTGGGCAAAGAATGGCTTGAGGCACTGGCCATTAACCGTAAAAACATGACCAGATTTTAGGTCTCTAATTTGGACCACCCCATTAGGATATGGGTGGACCACCAGAAACGGCCCAGTCCACTTGGACTTGAGCTTTCCTGCAAAGAATTTGAGTCAGGAGTCAAACAACCAGACCTGCTAGTTAGGTGCGAACTCCTTCCTCCAGATGTGTCGATCATGGAAAGCCTTTGTCTTGTCTTTATATATTTTTGCATTTTCGTAAGCTTCCCACCTAATCTCCTCTAACTACCTTAGTTGGAGCTTCCTTTCATAACCTCTGGCCTTAAGGTTAAAATTACACTTCTGCACTGCCCAAAAGTCACGATGCTCCAGCTCCATAGGAAGGTGACAGGCCTTTCCATACACCATGCGGTATGACAACATTTCGAGTGGGGCCTTGTATGTAGTCCGATATGCCCAAAGTGCATCAATCAACTAATCAGACCAATCCTTCATATCAGGTCTAACCATCTTTTGAAGGATAAGCTTGATTTTACGGTTTGATACTTCAGCCTGCCCATTGGTCTATGGGTGATACAGGGTAGCAATGCGGTGCTGCACCCCATATTTCTTCAATAATTACCTGAAATGGGCATGGATGAAGTGACTTCCCCCATCGTTTATCAGGGCGTGGGGAACTCCAAATCTCTAAAAAATGAATTCTTGGATGAAGGATATAACAGTCTTATGATCAACTCATCTTGCCGAGATAGCTTCTATCCACTTTGAGACATAGTCTATTGTAAGGAGTATGTACTCAAAGCCATGCGAGTTCAGGAAGGGGCCCATAAAGTCGATGCCCCAGACATCGAACACTTCTACAACCAGAATGGATTGGAGAGGCAACATGTCTCTCCAGGTCATAGAACCGACTGCCTGGCATTGCTTACAACACTTGGCAAACTTGTGTGTATCTCTGAAAATGGTTGGCCAGAAAAATCTCGACTGTAAAATCTTTGCAACGGTCTTTCGGCCTGAGAAATGACCCTCGCAAGCATCATGTGGTGGAAGGATAGCACACTAGAGATTTCCGAATCAGGGACACATCTACGGATGATCTGATCAACCCCAATGCGAAAGAGCAGTGGGTCGTCCCAAAAATAGAATTTTGCCTCTGATATAAATTTGAGTTTTTGATCCTTGGATAACCCCGCATGTAGCCTACCTGTGATGAGATAGTTTTCTATATCAGTGTACCAAGGAAACTCAACAGAGTTGATGGACAACAGAGACTCATCCAGAAATTGGTGTAATATTGGTGGGGAGTACGGAATATAGTCTGGGTCTAGTCGAGATAAGTGATCCGTCACAACATTATGTGCCTTGGCTTTGTCGGGGATTTCGGCATCAAATTCCTGCAAAAGAAGGATCCATCTGATAAGGTGGGGTTTGGCGTCCTTCTTTGCTAACAAATGTCGGAGGGTGGAATGGTCATGTAGATGATAACTTTGGACCCGAGTAAGTATGACCTGAATTTCTCCAACCCAAATACCACAGCTAGCAACTCTTTCTCAGTGACTGTATAGTTATGCTAAGCCTCATCTAGCGTTTTGCTAGCATAGTATATTACAAATTGTTGGCACTCCCGATGTTGGCCAAGAACGGCTCCGACAGCGAAGTCGGAGGTGTCACACATCATCTTGAAGTCAAGAGACCAGTCGAGAGGTTGGAGAATAGGTGCACTTGAAACAATGCTTTGCAAGGTCTCGAAAGCGCTGAGACACAAGGAGTCAAAATCAAAGGGAGTGTTGGTTACTAGAAGATTCATTAATGAATGAGCAATTTTCAAGAAATCTCGAATGAATCTTCGATAAAATCCGACATGCCCTAAGAATGATCTGATTTGCCTGATTGAGCTAGGCGGAGGTAATCGCAAAATGATTTCAGACTTAGCTCGGTCGACCTCGAGTCCATTAGAGGAGATCTTGTGACCTAGTACAATGCCATCCCTCACAATAAAATGTCTTTTTCCTCATGAAAGTACTAGGTTAACCTCTATACATCTCCTCAGGATCTTTGTGAGGTTATCAAGACAAGATGAAAAATCATCTCCAAACACAGAGAAGTCATCCATGAACACTTCTACGAAGTCCCCAATCATGTCTGAAAAGATGGCCATCATGCATCGCTAAAAAGTAGCTGGTGCATTGCAAAGGCCGAAGGGCATCCGCTTAAAAGCAAATGTTCCGAATGGACACGTAAAAGTCATCTTGTCTTGATCTTCTAGGCTGACTGCTACTTGAGTGTCACTGGAGTATCCATCCAGAAAGCATAAGAAGTTATGCCTGACTAGCCATTCTAGAATCTGATCAGTAAAGGGTAAAGGAAAATGATGCTTTTTGGTAGTTGAGTTTAGCTTCCTGTAATCAATGTAGACCTATCATCGTGGTGCGGGTCGGGATGGATTCACCAAATTCATTTTTTGTTACGGTGAGTCCTGCCTTTTTGGGCATAATATGAATGGGACTCACCCACTGGCTATCAGAAATAGGTTAGATAATGTTTGCGTCCAGCCATTTAATGATCTCCTTCTTGACAACCTCCAACATATTTCGATTTAGGCATCTCTGAGGTTGTCTCGACGGTCTCACCCCTTCATCAGTGTAGATATGGTGAGTGCAATATGAGGAGCGAATCCTGTGGAGATTAGTAATGTGCCACCCAATAGCAGCCCTATGTGCTTGCAGAATGGAGATCAATTGGTGTTCCTAGTCCGGAGTCAAGTGAGCATTGATAATCATGGGATACGTCTCACTTTCTCCCAGAAACAGGTACTTGAATGAATCCGGTAAGGGCTGTAACTCTAGTAGCGGAGGGTGGGGAGAGGGTTTATGCAGGGGAGGAGAGGAAACGACAATGGAAATCTGCTAATCCTGACTACTGGAGAATCTGCCTGCAGTGGTCATGTAATCTTGCCTTAAGATATCAGTGTTAGATAGGATAGGATAGTCAGGATCAGGGGTGTTGGAAGCAGATGAAAACCCATGACAACTAGATCCATGGAATGAAATGTGTATGTCATTAGTCCCAGTCTTGTGTGGATCACGATCTAAAACCCCTAATAGTGAAGATGAACGTAGCATTGGGTCGCTGTAGAGAAGCCCAATGTTCCCACAGAAAGAGAAATCTTCATCTTCACTATCCTCCTCGATTAAATTGCAATCAAAGTTCTTTGTTGCCCTGAAAATGTCCAGTCTAAGCTTTTCATTCCCTAAAGCAATCTCCATGCATCTTGATGCACAGTTGATGTTTGCATAGGCGATTTCCAAAAATAGGTGACCTAGAATAATCAGTGCATCACAGAGATTAGGAGGAACCTCCATATCAAGAACAAAAAAGTTCGCTGGAAAGCAGAATCCTTGGACTTTTATGATCACATTTTCAGCCACCCCCCTCAGTGTTTTCACCGATCGGTCAGCCAACTGTACGGTAACCGAGGTGGGCTTTAACTCCCTGAATCAAAATCGATCAAATACTGTGGTGGGAGTTAGGTTGATGGATGACCCCAAATCAAGAAGGGCCCTATCAAACAGGAAATTAGTGGTGTGCCCGGGTCCTTCTTTCTGGGCGGTAAGTCAGCTAAGATAACTGCGTTGGCTTCCTCAAATAATATTGCCTGTCGTCCGATTCTCTGTTGTCGCTTTGGAGTACAGTAGTCCTTGAAGAACCTAGCAACTGCAGGGATGTGATCTATTGCTTCGAGGAGAGGGACCTGAATGTGAACTTCCTTGAACATAGATTTCAGGTCCTCAAAATTTCGTGTGTCCTTTTTTCATGCTGAATCTCACGTTAGGGTCGCAGGAAAAGGGATGGGAATTTCAGGGTCTAGGGGCTTTT
Source organism: Thalassia testudinum (assembly GCA_037157565.1). Taxonomy (NCBI): domain Eukaryota; kingdom Viridiplantae; phylum Streptophyta; class Magnoliopsida; order Alismatales; family Hydrocharitaceae; genus Thalassia; species Thalassia testudinum. Next base: position 135,703,767 of record JAZHRO010000014.1, on the reverse strand, counting down.
CTCCTTTATCTAATGAAGATGGATTGTGAGAGGAAGAGGGTTGTGAGCCATCTTGTGGTAGAGTGCAAGAAAAATCATTATCCGCTTGCCTAGGTAGCAGGTCCTGTGTAGTCTTTCCGCTCCTTAAGGTGACAGCTTTTGCATCGACGTGCTATCCATTAAGGGGCAGAGGAGCGGGTTGGTCTGGATACACAGGGTTTGGCAACAGAGGTGGTTGATCGAGCCCATAACCAGGTGTTGTGGGAGGTGCTTGCAGAATAGCATGTGCCTACCCCTGTGTTGTTTGGAATCTAGGTGGGGTGCCCTGATTCTGCACATATCTCAGGTTTGGGATAGGTTGTGAGGGTAGAGCTTCCTGTGATCTATGCTCCTGCATCATCTGGTTTTACGTGTTTTGTATGCTTTGAATTTGGTCAGTCATTGCCTTCATTATTTGCAGGTTGTCATGAGTAGATTTCTGAATTGATGCCTGCATTTCCTCCTTCAGAGACTCCAAAGGGTCAGCCTACTTTGGAGGGTAGTTGGCAGCTTGGTGTAGCAGCTGATAGATAGAGCGTGTCTGTTGCTGCAATAGGAATGGCTGCTGCCTAGGATACGTGTTTTGTGCACTCTTGTATTGTCTGGTCTGGTAGTGTGGAGCTTGACTTAGTCTCTGTGGGTTACCAGACCAGGAGATATTGGGATGATGGCACCCACCGGGGTTATACGTCTCAGAATACGGGTTGTTATGCCCGTAACCATGAATAGCATTGACATCTTCATAGGCCGAAGATGTCTCAGATGTAAATTCATCAAAAGAATACACACTTGTATCGTCATGTGGTGCGTAACCCTGATTGTACGACGCCAGATCCACATTGTTCATGGGTTCCTGATACGTAGGATCCCACAGAGATGAAGAGCAAACATTCTGAGTGAACGGATATGTATGAATAGAGGGGGCTCGGGATGCTTGAGAGTAGTGCTGCCAGAAGATCTAGATCTTTCTCTCATTAATTCATCGAGCTTCTTATCGAGCAGATCCACCTTATCCAGCTTTTTGGTGATAATGTCCATGTCGACTCGAGCAGACTCAGCTTGAGCTTCATGGACACTGACTCGTTGCTGTCCAGGTCGTTGGAACTTGTTCATTGAGGTGGCATTCATCGAGTTCTCTGCTAAGGACTCAAACAGTTCAAATGCACTGTTCTCGTCCTTCGTGAGGAAATTCCCACTGCTAGATGCATTGGCCAGGTACCGATGTGTGTCATCCAGCCCATGGTAAAATACTTGAGCGAGGTGCCATTTGGGTACACCATGGTGTGGGAACTTCCTGAGAAGATCGTGGAATCTGTCCTAGGTGTCATGCAGTTTCTCTCCAGGGCCTTGGGCAAAGGATGTGTTCGTGCGCCTCATAGCATTTGTTCGATTGATCGGGAAGAACTTTTGGTGGAATTCACCATGTAATTCCTCCTAGGCTCCAATTGGCCTCCCGATAGTCTTGAACCAATAAGTAGCTTTATCCTTGAGAGAAAAAAGAAAAAGCTTCATGAGAACAATTCTGATATCTACATTCCTGGGTCAAACATACTCTACAATCTGACTCCAATCTTCGATGTGCTAGAGGGGATCCTCATTTGAGTCTCCATGGAAATGAGTCTGAATCAGACTTATGATATTTGGCTTCAACTCAAATGCATCTTCGCCTACGAGAATCCAGACCTGAGGTGATATAATCATTGCCGCCGGATCATAGAAGTCCTACAGTTGTTCTCCGTGTGGTGGATGTTGCATCCTATCGAGTGTTGTGAGAATCCTGTCGATGCCCTACTCGTATTTTTGCTCCGTTTCCTCAACCATAGCTTCTAGACAAGCCATTGGGTCCTGATTCTCAGGGTCCTGACGAACTTGAGGACTGAGATTAGCCATTTCAACTAATCGAGTGTAAGAAGGTTGAGAAGAGAGGTCAGACGAAAATCACCTTTGTCACCTTGGGTTCGGCTCCCAAGGTCCTATAAGTTTAGGTGTTAATGACCTTCTTCCTTGCATACACTAACACAAAGGGTTGGTGAAGTCAAGTAGAACACGGCTAAGGCCTTGTTAATCAGAGTGGTCCTTTAGATCAAATGACTGGATTTTTCTTTTAAGTTTGTGTTATTAAAAAAATTCGGTAAGAGACCGACTGCATAGAATTCCTGCCTCTCAGGCTAACCCGGCTAGTATAGTTATGAGGGGGCTACGAGGAAGGTTCTTCCTTCAACTTTCGCCACTGGTTCCATTACCCCATAGCCACGGTCGTTTGACACTACCTCGCAGGCTTAGACACCAGGCTTTGTAGAAGTTGGAATTACTTAGTAGTTTCAAGCCAAATGCAAGTTATTTGATAAATTTTCCTAAATTTTTAACTTGTTTCTTCAATTTAGTAGTTGGTGGGAGGTCCACAAGGTGACTCGCCTCACCGACTAATTCTTGGGCTAGTTGGAGTCCAAGTTAGTCTATGTGGTCTTATTGGCTCATGCACTTCTAAGTTCTTTTACAAATTAAATACCACAATTCAAATGTATACTATAATGTAAAGAATCCAAATGATTTGAAACATGGCAAGAAATTTCCTTTTTAAATAAGCTTTCCATAGAGTATTTTTCCAAAATTTTTGTTATTTCCAACAATTAGTTATGAATTTTTAACAAACCAGGAGTCAAATCTGGGATTTTGACCCTCTGTTGATTTATCTATTGGAAACAATATCAAATGTTCTCCAAAACTTTTGTAAAAATATGATATTGAAATCTAATTTGATTATCTTTCAAACCCCACAAATCATGAGTAAATCTGATTTATATGTTAGTCAGAATTGATTTCTAAAATTTATAAAAGTTCTATTTCCAATCAATCTGACTAGTATGTACTCCATGAATTTTAAAAATTCTACAGAAAGAATTTCTTTTCAAAAAGGTGGCGTTGGAAAGATAATTTGAAAATCTAGTTCTAGTCCAAATTTCTAGATTTTTGGAGCATCAGAAACACGGCTATTGAATTTTAAAGATGACACTTAATTTCTAGTCGAGTTTCTAATAAGAATGTATGCACCTGATTTTTGCAGCATTTGCTTTGCCTCATTCGCCACTTTGTGTCATTGTACCTACACACAAAAATACTATATTAGAGATAAAATCAAACATTGCCGTGCCTCCTCGGCAATGACGCTAATTTGGTCATTCCGTAGATCGTGTAAAAGATGAGCACGTTGTAGTATAGTGCAAAATGCGTCTCGAGCAAAAATATTAACGGAACTGGTGAGTCCCGGTCGATCACAGGGAGGTAGAAAGCACTTTTGCTTTCACGTGTTTGTTCCCAATATAATTACTAAATAGTATAGAAACAATAACGTAATATATATAACAATTAAAGAGTTTGAACATGAATTTCATACATCTAACTAAAAAAATTCTAACATAAACGTAAACTACTTATGTAACAAAATAAGGGCACCATGGGTGGTTCGTGGTGGCCTTCTGGAGAGATTGAGAAGAGCAGCAATGATCCGTCGGGGTGGCCCAATGGACGCTACAAACGAAGATGCAAAGATAGAGGCAGAGAAGATGGGAAGAAGAAGAAGAGAGAGAAGTTGTAGAAGGAGGAAGAAGAAGAAAACTAAGAGAATGACTTCAAAGGGGACCCTTAGGCATCTTTTTATAGCTTTTGTGAAGGGCATTTAGGGTTTTGAGCACTTAATTCTATGCAAAGGCTTCAGATTAATCAAATCCATTGATCGGGAGATCAACGGTCCTGATTAAGCCTTCCAAATCCTTTTTCAATCCACGGTTTAATCTGGTGCTTCCACATGGCGTGTTGTGCACCCTTGGATCTGAATTTGATGGCCTCGCTTGCCCATCACTCGCCCGCACACCCTCAGGCCCGTCGCTCGCCCTCTATCAACGCATTAAATCCTAAAACTTCTTAGCTGTCCGATCTCTTGATCGGACGGCTTAAAAAGCCTGCGTAGCACCCGCTGAGTCCTAAGGTGCTCGTCATCACGTGTGTCTGCATCCGATGCTCCTGTGCTCGCCACGTGTTCGCCACCAATCCGCCCGATGATCCTACATCTTGCATTGTCTGTTAGGTGTGCTCTCCATTGTGCTACGTGCGTGGATTATCACGGTTTCCAAATCCTATGCAGCAGCTCTCGGCCCTTGGATGGGAATCAAACGGTTGAGATCTCTCCATTGCTTGATGAGGCGGTTGGAGGAGGGTGACATGGCTGCATCGCGGCCATTGGATGACAATCCAACGGCCTACAACTCTCCTTCCCAGATTGGGGCATGGTGAGGGGTAGCTGTGATGGTGCCACATGTCGCCATCGTGGCCATCCATCTTCTTCTCCTTGTATCTGATGATGTAGGCCTCTGATTGAGTTGATTTCTATGCCGTTGGATTACGAACATCGATCCAGATCCATCCGTGCAGTTGGATTTGTCATTTGATGTGTGAATATTCTTCAATTTGCCCCTTGGCTCCTGCTTCTTCTACGGACTCCCTAAGGTGCTATGGAAGTTTGATTGATGCGCTCTTGGAAGCGTTGGACTCCCGTCGTCATTCCAAATAGATCCATAAGGTTGGATTGGTCATCTGCAACCCTGGATTACCTTCAATTATTTATACCTCTCAAATAGCACATTATTATGTATAAAACATATAAATCATCTAAGATGCAAAGTACAATGTGTATTGATGCAGAATGCCCATGTTAAGCTAGGTTCTACCTAAATTCAGGAAAATTAGGGCCTAAGATTGCTACGCAATCACACCCCAGCATCCATCGGGTTTTAATGAAAATCAGTCCCCCCGTCCTCCTCCTAGAAAAAACCATACTACAAATGTAGTGACTCTGAGGAATGGGAAAACCACTCATGATCCTAAGAAACCCACCTAAAAGAAAAGCAGATCAACTCTTCTCCCTCTTCTTCTAACCTCGTTCAGGAACCCAAAAATGCAAAACAGGAACACCCAGCACCTTTTCCAGAAGCCCTTCACTCTTCACTAACTAAGAAAAAGAAATCCGAGCCTACTGATAAGGAATTATGGATCTTTTTGGGCAAGTAGAAATAAATATCCCTCTCTTAGATGCCATAAAATACATCCCTGCTTATGCCAAATTCTTAAAAGATTTGTGTACCTCAAAAAGGCAGCCAAGAAACCTAGGAAAGGTATCCTTCCAGAGATAGTAAGCTCAGTTGTTCAGAGCAAACTGCCTTTGAAAAGAGAAGATCCAGGCGCCCCCTTATTCAAGTAGTCATTAATGACATTTCCTTTGATTGTGCCTTATTAGATCTCAGTTCCTCAATTAATCTCATCCCCACTATCATTTTCGAGGAATTCAAGATCAATGAATTAAAGCCTGTCGAGCTAACACTTCAACTAGCAGACCGATCTACAATTAAATGCAAGAGATTGTTGAGGATGTAATAGTATGAGTCAAAAACTATCTATTTGCCATAGACTTTTTGGTCCTAGACATAGTGGTACCGGAAGCTTTAAAGAATGCCCCCATAATTTTTGGAAGACCATTCTTAGCCACCACCAAAGCCAATATTCATTGTGATTCTGGAAAGATGAAAATCATGTACGGTGGTGAATCTGTTACCCTAGATATTTTCCAACCTTCTAGGCATTTCCAAGAACCATATTTCTTTGATGACTAGAATTCTGAGATTGAAAATTTAGTGGAGGAAACAATGCAAATTTCACACATGGGTTCCTGCTTTGCAATTTACACAGTTCTTGAACAATCTGATTTAACCCACCCTCCTACCCTAACCACACCTTCTCCATCTAACTCTTTATCTAACACTCTTCCTCTTACTTCAACCCTAAATCAACAAGCAGAAATCATTTCGGAGCCAGGCCCTCAACTGGAATTAAAACCCTTGCTTGACTCCCTTAAATATGTTTTCCTAGGTCCAAACCAGACCATGCCCCTGATTATTAATTTTGGACTTACTAGGGCACAAGAGGAAAAACTTCTCTAGGTATTGAGCAAAAATAGAAAAGCTATTGGATGGACCCTTTCTAATCTTAAGGGTATTATGCAGTCCTACTACTCCCATTGAATTTATCTTGAGGACGATTCTTACCCTTACCCCCCACCACAAAGGTGCTTGAATCATAATATGCAGGAGGTGGTAAAAAGGGAGATTATAAAGTGGCTTGATGCTGATATCATCTACCTCATTTCTGGCAGCTCGTGGGTTAGTCCCACACAAGTAGTTCCTAAAAAGGCTAGACAAATAGTTGTCACTAATGAACATGGGGAAAATATAGCCACCAGGACAACTTCTTCTTAGCACGTGTGCATTGATTATAGAAAAGTGAACACCACCACCAAGAAGGACCATTTTCCACTCCCTTTTATTGATCAAATCTTGGAGCGATTAGTCGGATGTGATTACTATTGTTTTCTTGACGATTATTCTAGCTATGATCAAGTTGCGGTCCATCCTGAGGATCAAGACAAAACTACATTCACTTGCCCCTTTGGAACCTTTGCTTTCTGAAGGATGCCTTTCAATCTTTGCAACGCACCTATGACTTTTCAAAGGTGTATGCTTGCAATTTTTTCAGGCCTGGTAGGTGAATGTCTAGAAGTCTTTATGGGTGACTTCTCTATATTTGGAGATTCTTTTGATCTTTGTCTTAGAAACCTGGAAAGAACTCTCCAAAAATGCATAGAAGTTAACCTGGTCCTCAGTTGGGAAAAAAATCACTTCATGGCCTAGGAAGGAATTGTCCTGGGCCATGTTATTTCCAAATTGGAATTAAAGTAGATCGAGCTAAAATTGATGCTATCTCCAATGTTCCACCACCCACTACTGTGAAACAAATTCGATCTTTTTTGGGGCATGTGGGCTTCTACTACCGTTTCATTAAGAATTTTTTCCAAATCTCCAAGCCCTTAAGTCAATTACTTATCAAAGACCACTTCATTGACCAATGCCAAGAGAGTTTCAATCAGCTAAAGAAAGATGTCATAGAGGCACCAATTTTACAAGGACCTAACTAAAATTGTCCCTTTGAGTTAATGATTGATGCCTTTGATTTTGCCGTGGGAGCTGCCCTAGGGCAAAGAATTGACAAGAATCCCATTATGATCTACTATGCTAGCAAAACTCTTGGTGATGCACAACGAAATTACACAATTACTGAAAAAGAACTTCTTGCCATTATCTTTGCCTTAGAAAAATTTTGCTCTTATCTATTAGGGTCACATGTCACTGTATACACCGACCACTTAGCACTTAAATATCTGCTGAACAAGAAGGATGCGAAACCCCACCTTATCTGTTGGATCCTACTACTCCAGGAATTTGGCCTGAAAGTCAAGGATAAGGCAGGATCGCAAAATGTAGTTGTTGATCATCTCTCTCATCTTATGATGAATGATATGTTGACCCCCCTAATAAATTCCCTAATGTGACAATCTTAGCTACCAATACCCTCCCTTGGTTTGCACCTATTGCAAACTACTTAGCAACATAACAAATCCCCTCTAATTGGCCAAAAACCAAAAGGGATACGTTCTTTGTTGACATAAAATATTATTTTTTGGGAGGAGCTCGACCTTTTCTGCATCTATGCCAATTAGGCCATTCGACGATATGTCCCCAACTCAAAAATTCATGATATTCTGACACATTGTCACTCAATGGCTTGTGGCAGAGATTTCTCAGGTAAGAAAACTGTAGCTAAGGCCCTTAATTCTGGATTCTTTTGGCCCAGCTTGGACAAAGATGCTCATTCCTTTGTTCAGTCCCGTGTGCATTGCCAGAGCATCGGCAACATGACTCGAAAGGATATGATGCCCTTAAATCCAATCTTAGAGGTTGAAATTTTCGATGTATGGGGCATTGACTTCATGGGACTGTTCATAAACTCTTGTGGGTATTTATATATATTAGTCGCAGTCGACTATGTATCAAAATGGATCGAAGCAATACCCGCACACACAAATGATCATAAAGTGGTAGTCAAATTTATCAAGAAAAACATTTTCTCAAGATTCGATATTCCTAAGGCTATTATTAGTGACGGAGGATCACATTCTACTTACTCTCAATTCTTTCACCTTTTATCAAAATATAGGGTTAATCATAAAATTTCCACTCCCTATCACCCTCAAACAAATGGCCAAGCCGAAGTTTCTAACCGAGAGATAAAAAATATTTTACAAAAGATGGTTAGGCTCGATCGTAAAGACTAGTCCAATAAATTAGATGGTGCTTTATGGGCCTACCGTACCGCTTTCAAAACTCCGCTTGGCATGTCTCCTTTCCATCTGATGTTTGGGAAGGCATTCCATCTCTAGATAGAACTTGAACATAGGGCTTTTTGGGCAATAAAACAACTAAATAGGGATTTATCAGAAGCTGGTACCCACAGGAAATTGCAATTAATAGAATTGGAAGAATTACATAATTTCTCTTATGAAAACACGCGGATTTATAAAGACCGGACAAAGAAGTTCAATGACAAATATATCGTTCGGAAACATTTTAACGTTAATCAATGTGTTTGGCTTTTTGATGCTAGATTATGAATTTTTCTTGGAAAATTAAAATCCAAATGGATCGGCCTGTTTATTGTCCTAAAAACGTATCCATATGGCACTGTTGATCTTTTCAATCCAAAGACAAACACTACTTTTCAAGTCAACGGCCAATGTTTAAAGCCCTATCTAGATAATACTCCAAATCTTCCATCCGACGTGCTTGATTTAACCGACCTACCTGCTAATGATCATTGATGCAATTCACACCTAGCTGAATGGTGTAAACGATAGCACTGGAAGGGAGGTAAGCCATCATCTTCCCACTTTTCATTTTTACTTTTGTCAGAGGTTTTGACCATCCTGTTTCCGACCACCTTCACCATGGTGAACTCTTTTCCCCTTTCTATTGCATGCGGACATGCCACATCTTAAGTATGGGGGGGTGTTTTGAAATTTTGACGATCAAATTAGGATTTTCAAAACCCAAAAACATTCAATTTTCTTGATTCAATTTCTACATGCAAACCCAAAAAAGGAAAATATTGAAAACTTTTGGAGGAAATTTTGAAATCGGGACTAAGGTTGAAGATTCACTTTTGGGTACAATAGAATTTAATCTTTAACAAACTAGGGATAAGGTTATGATCTGATTGTTAGAATTCCTGGGTCTACCTTTAGACTAGATCAAGTATCCTTCTTTAAAATTCCATCTAAACTCATGATAGTTCAGGTGACTTGATCTCCCTTTGTGTCCTGGAAAGTATCTGGCTTAGCTTCTGATTCAAAAACTTGCATCTCCTGCAAAATTTCTTGTGTCAAAATTCACACATAAGCCAAGACCTAAAAAATAATTAGAAAATAGAAAAACCCTTTATTTGGCCTTAGTAAAGTTTGAAGCAGATCATTGGTTTGAGTTCCCACTGTCGAGGAGGAAAATGCCTCCTTTAAGGCCATAATGTCAACATGTTACCACCTCAGTGCTACTCTTTATCTATCTTCTATATCTTTAGACAGAGTATTAAGGCAAAATTTTTCAGCTCAAGTGTCTAAGATGGTGCTCTACCCATAGTGTTGGAGCAAGAGCCTGATTTTGGTTAGAGTACCCCTTTTCACTGCATTGTGCTCTGGGGTTATGAGCTCCTGGGTGGTGTCTTGGATAGTACAATCTTGAAGTGCTAGTGCTAGAGCCCTGATGAGAACCTCATCATGAGCCATAACTAGCTCATTTTGACCCAATACAAAGGATAAAAGCTCCTACATATCTCAAGGAAAAGCTTAACTCAGAGAATTCTGAGTTTGAGAAGAAAACAAGTCATAAGGGGTAAAAGTGCAATTTTACCAGTATAATCTGCATACAGGGTAATTCAGGGCCCAAACATAGGTCAAAACAGCTTAATAAGAATAAAAGTGGGATGAGATGATCTAGCAAGGGGCTACAGCACTTCCAAGGAACCAAATGATAATCTGTAACCCTAAAACAACCCACTTCAATTCACAAGGTTCGAGGCAAAGTAAAAATAGAATAAACCCTCTAAAATTCATAGAAAAATAATCTCTAGGGTTTAGAACCTTCAATTTGGCCTTTAGAACCCATTTTGACCTACATTGAGAACCATGCCCAATTAATAACTTAATTTGGGTTTTTGCGCAAATTGACCGGTCAAACAAGGTTTAATATGAAAATAAAATTTACCATCAGATTCCTTAGGTTCTAATTAGTCATGTATAAAAACTTGAGCCTAAGAAGAAGCCTCCTTGACCGACTTCACACTTTGGTCCTCATATATTTACTCTTTGGCCCTCAACTTTTGAACCCTCGCATTTTGGCCCCTAACTCTCCTTCGTTCTTTGCAAACAGGTCCCTCCTGCAAAACCCTGCCAGCACCATGCTCCGGCGACCTTGCGCGGAGCATGGCGCCGCGCAGGGTGAGGTGGAGGACCTGGCAAGTGTACCGGGGGTGCCCTGCGTCGTCAGCCGTCGCAGGAGCACCCCCATGGTCATTGTAGCCCCCCATACCGGCCGTGCGAACGCACGGACGGTATGGGTTCGTATTCCGACCATTCTCCGGCGAGGGAGACACGTCGTCTCCCTCCGCCTTCCTCCCTGCTTCAACCCTATAAATACCCCCCGCCGCTCCACCGACCAAAACAGCCTGGATCTGACGGAGAAAACCCCCAGCTTTCTTCTCTTCTTTCTCCGGCAGACGCTCACCAGCTCCGGCGACTTCCTCCCCCTCCACCTCTTCGCTCTGCCGCACTACCAGCAGCAGAGACCTCCTCCCCTGCTCTTCCCGCGCCACGCCGCACCCAGCTGGCGCCTCTCCAGCCCTCTGCTCGCCGCCGCCCCTCTCTCTGAGCATCATCTTCTCCGGCGACAGTCGATACGACTGTCGCCCTGTTCCTCCCCCTTCGTCCCTGCAGTTAAGTTAGACTTACTCCCCTTCTCCTCCTCTTTCTTTCCCCGCTTTCGATTTAGTCAATTAAGCCCTCTACCGACCCTGTTCACCCTCATCCTCTCCGCCTCCGACCACCCTCCGGCGAGCCTCTCCCATCACCTCAGCGACCCACACGGCTCGCCGACCACCGCAGAACCTCCGCCTCCTCACCCTGATCCTCTTCCGCCCCTCCACTTCCCACCAAACACCCTCTGCAGATCCACCGAACACACCCACTCCCTCGCTCACAGTTTGACCTAGGACGACCTGATAGCTCCATCTCGCCCCCTGCAGACCCCCTGACCACCTTCGCCGTGCCACGGCGAAGGTCCCCCGCCTGTCTGATTTGGCCGAGAGGCCGTTCTATTGATTTCAGGTTCCAGGCCTTGACCGCCATTGGCGAGGAAGCTCGAAGCTTGCTCGAGGTTGCTCCAAGCCTAGATATCCCAGGTTGAAGAGCCACGGCCAGTGCGAAAGAGTCTTGCGCACACACCCTGGCCCTCAATTGGAGTTGCGCGCCTCAACAGCTACTGCAATTGGAAGCACCATCCCTGCTGCAGGCGTGAGAGAAAAGGGGTGCGCGGATAGTCCCACCTCGGGAGTTTCTGAAGCCACACACCCACATAAATTGCAAAAGTGCCACCATCTGTTTGCCTCAGTTACCACGGGGTGAGGTCCCTCTCACCCGACCCGACCCGACTCGGCCTCGTCCGTGACCACGCTCCGCGGACCTGGCCCGACCCGATTAGACTGACCTGCACTCCTCGCCCACCACGCACGCCGGTGGGCCTGGACCCGAGCCTGACCCAAACCCGATTACCCGGTAGCGCTCTGGGAGAGCTTCCGAAGAGTGATTTCAGAGAGAGAGATACGCGGGGGAGGGGGGTAGAGTAGGTTTTTGCCTCTTGACGAAAAAACTCTGAAGTGTGTAGGCCAAAGAAGAAGAAGCAGACCCGCTGAAGAAGAAGGAGCTGCTGCACTGTAGCGAAGGCATCGTTAAGTCGTCTCAGCACCGGGGCAGACGACGGAAGGTCAGCAGCCAGAGCAGGAAAGAAGACAGGCTGAAGCAGAAGGAAGAGCAACGGCCATCGCGAAAGAAGAAAAAGAGAGGTCAAGGCAGGTGAAGACAAAGAAGAAGAAGGAATGAAGAGAAGCAAGAAGCAAGAAAAGAAGAAGACGATCTGACAAAAAAAAAAAAAAGAAAGGAAACAAGGAAGAACAGAAGAAGAAGAGCACGAGGGGAAGATCTGAACGAAGAAGAAGAAGAAGAAGAAGAGCACGAGGGGAAGATCTGAAGAAAGCAGAAGATCTGAACGAAGAAGAAGAACAGGAAGAACCAAAGACAAAGAGGAAGAAAGAAGAAAAGAAGAAGAAGCCAAATTTTCATCTCTCTCTCTCTCTCTCTTTATTTTTGTAATAGAACTTGTATATCTCTAGAATACAACTTGCTCCCTGAGTTCGACCTCGGGAACTCTTTTATTTTTCTGAGTAAAAAAAATTTTATATGAAACGTTGGTAACAACCGACTTTACTACAACGATATAACTGAAACCGCCGACGCTTTCATTTTGGCGCCGCTGCCGGGGAGCAACGGCTATTCTAGAGGTAAACATTCCTGTATCTTTTAATTTCTGATAATCTCCTCTCTTTTGTGCAGCTACAGGAACTCAAGAAGACAAGCAACCACACGACAACCACTCCGAAGACAGGTAAATCTTTTCTCTCACTATTAACCCCTACACTCTAAAGAGAAAGAAAAGAAAAGAACAAAGCAATATAGGGCTAACCTGTCTTCCATACTTAGTAACCATAAAAAGTTGCATGTTTTCAACTCATCACTCCTGCACACTATTAAGGGTATTTAAGGGCTAACACATTCTTGCTTGAGCCCTAATTGCCCAACAAAGAGTTAAATGGACCAAGTAGAGCCAACATAAGGTCAAACATTAGGATTTCAGTAGAGACACACCCCTTAATCAAGAATTGAGGAAATCCTAAAGAGGTGTGCCCAAGCCATTGATTGAAAATAATTAACAAGAAAAATCCTAAACAATTGGCTCTCTCTAAACACTTGAACCCTAAAAGACAGGACCTAAAAGCTCTTAAAGAAAAAAATAGGTAAAGTTGACCCCTTTGGGTTAACCAACCTTAAATTAGGTCACTCTTTGCACTTAAAAAGACTAAAGTTCAAGTAAAACCTTAAGCACCCTGATCTTAAAATTGGTAGACTTAAGAGGTCAAGATCCCCATTCTGGTCTACCTGGAACCGCAGTGACAAGAGAGGTCGGGTGGGGGAAACCCTGTAACCCGTGGGGATGCTCTACCGTGTAGGGGTCTTCGCGGGACTCTCCCTCTCTGGCTGCCCAGGTAATTCTCAGGTGGACGATCTTTCTGATCAAGGGGTCCATCTGCCCCGCACCTCTATAGTCACCCAACACATTTTTGGGTGTCTTGATTGGGTCCATCACCTTCTAAACTTACCTCTCCCAACTGTGCATGTACGGAAGGAGGTCTCTAAGACCACCCTTAAGACCTCCATTAGAAATTCACTCTCGTCAAGGCCAAGCCTCGACGCCCGTGTTTGTGCAGCAACACCCTCACATTATTCTCTCTTCTGATTCAGAACCAAGTTCTTCTTCTTCCCCCATCATGGCTCAGCCAGTTGAGGAAGAAAATAATCTGGAACACCAGCTCCAGCGACTCAATGACCTCTTCCAAAACTTCGTGCACCCACCGCAGCGTCCTATGATGCGGGACCACTACAATCCTGCTGCGGTGGCCATTGAGCCTCGAGTCAGAATCCCGATTGGAGGACCTGATTCCGAATTAAAGCCCAACATGATTCACGCTATACCTAAATTCCATGGGCTTAATTCTGAAGATCCCTTCCAACACATCAAACAGCTAAAGCATCTGGCCCACACTTTTGGATCAGATGCGCAAAATCGGGATATTCTTCTCATGAAGATGTTCTCCTTTTCTCTTATGGACAAGGCCGCCCATTGGTATCAAACTCAGACCCGGCCGATCAACACTTGGGAAGAACTTCAATCCGAGTTTTTGAAAAAGTTCTTTCCCGTTGGTCGGACCAACGCCTTGCGCCATCAGATTACACACTTCACTCAACAATCAGGAGAACCTCTCCATGAGGCATGGGATCGTTTTCAGGATCTCATGAGGAAGTGCCCCCATCACGGAGTTCCTAAATGGGAACAAGTCCAATCTTTTTACCAGGGACTCCGTGAGGACATCCGCCTTTTCGTCAATGCAACCTGCGGAGGAAACATCATGGGTCAACATGAAGACACCGTATGGGAGATTCTCGAAAACATGTGCGAGAACTCCATCAACAATGACTCCATGGGATTATTCGACAGGACGAATACCCGCGCAGCGACGAATCTTAAGGGAGCACATGAGACGCAGGGCCTGTCCGCATCAGTCGACCTGGAATTAATGGCCAGTCGATTGGACAAGGTCTCAATCATTGAAAAGAAGGTGGATGAGCTGACTCAGCACTTGCAGCGAACCACCTCTGCGCGTAACTCCTTTGCACAACCTCCTTCCACACAGGAGACTGTGCAAAACATCCTACACCGATCCTCCCCTGGGATGGATCCATATCCATCCCCATCTGATTCTTGGACTGGAAGATCATCCGATCCTTTCTTCACCAGCCGGGGGAACTCCATTCCTCCTTTCCCTGATTCTCAGGAGGTTCCTCAGACCTGCGAGGACCTCAACGCCATCCAGAACGACCCATTCTCCAACACTTACAACCCTGGATGGCGAAACCATCCCAATTTTCAGTGGGCGGGAAATTCCCAAACCCAAAGACCACCTTTTCAGTCCCACCCACAGCCCTCTCATCACTACCAGCCGCCTCAGCCTCGGCCCAACCCTACTTATCCATCAGGGCCAAATCAAGATCAAATGTCCTTAATCCTTCAGACTCTGGCTGACATTCAAAAATCGAATGCGGCCATTCAAAAACAGCACAAGGACGAGCTTACTGAAGTTAAAACTCAGCTGGCCCAGTTGGCAAATTCTCGCCAGCCAGGCACACTCCCTTCCCAACCCCTTCCTAACCCAAATAACGTGCCAACCCAGAAGCGCGTTATGAATCCAAATTTAGGCCACGCTCAATGGATTTATCAGGCCCCTACTGCCCCATCTCCAGACGAGATGGAAGCCTCTACTTCTCGTACGGGATTTCAGCAGCAGCCACCCCTCCTACCAAATCCAAACCAAAATCAGGCCGGATTAAATTCTGTAACAACACGTAGTGGTAAGACAACTCAGGACCCGCGTTATCCAAACCACTCCCAGCCTGATAATCATGACCCTAGGATAGTTATCCAAGGTACCGCTGTTCCAGACCCACAACCTGGACCTATCCTAGAGGAACCAACCAAGATCCCGTTTCCCGAAGCCCTGACCAAGGGAAAGAAGACCACCAAACCCGTGGCCCCTGAGGAGGACCTGGTCAAGCTCTTTGAGCAGGTCCACATAAACATCCCCTTGATGGATGCAATTCGCCACGTACCAGCTTACGCACGATTTCTAAAGAATATATGTACACCCCAGCGTAAGCCGCGAACCAAGGGAGGGAGCCCAATTGTTCTGTCAGAGCAAGCCAGCTCTGTAATCCTTAGTAGACTCCCACCCAAGGCAAAAGATCCTGGAACTCCCCTGATCTCCTGTAAGATAGGTGGTACCCAATTTGATAGAGCATTGTTAGACTTGGGAGCATCTATAAATCTGATACCCACATCCTTACTTGACCATCTGGAAGAATCTGAGCTGAAACCAACTGAGGTGACGTTACAATTAGCAGATCGATCTATAAAGTCACCAAAAGGGATTCTCGAGGATGTTATCGTAAGAGTGCGGGATTTCTATTTTCCAGTGGACTTTATAGTCTTAGACATGGATGCACCTGAGAACCCTAGGGATACACCAATCATTCTAGGGAGACCTTTCTTGGCTACTGCTAGAGCCAACATCAGCTGTGAGGAGGGCCAAATAGAGCTTAAGTTTGGAGATCAAACACTGAAAATTGATATATTTAAGGCCCAACAAGGAATTAATTGCGGCGTCATCGAGCAAATTTGTGACATCAAGACTTTGGTTGATGAATCACACCTCCAGAATGACTTGAGTATGCCTCATCAACCACAGAAGGATCTTGACCCGCTAACAGAGGAGTCCAATCCGGATGTCAACAACCCAGTAACTCCCACCCTTGAACCTCACATCTATACTGAACCACCCGCTGCTGCTGAAAACCCCATCCTTGAACTAAAACCCCTTCCTGCTCATTTGAAATACATCTTTTTGGGTTCTAATCAGACCCTTCCTGTGATCATCAATTCCAACCTCAATCCTGAACAGGAATCCCGTCTGATTGTTGTCCTCCAGCAACATCGCAGAGCCATCGGATGGACCCTCGATGATTTGACTGGAATAAGTCCCTCTTATTGTACTCATCATATCTATTCAGAAGAGGGCACACGACCTTCTCGTGAAATGCAGAGACGCTTAAACCCCAATCTGCAGGAGGTCGTGAAAAAGGAGATCATCAAGTGGTTAGATGCCGGGATCATCTACCCGATCTCCGATAGTCGTTGGGTGAGCCCAATTCAGGTCGTGCCTAAGAAGGCAGGACTCACCACTATAACGACTGAGACCGGAGAAATCATTCCTACCCGATTAGCCAACTCGTGGAGAGTCTGTATAGATTACCGTCGACTCAATTCCTCCACGAAGAAGGATCATTTCCCACTACCCTTCATTGATCAAATTCTCGAAAAACTAGCGGGAAATAGGTTCTTCTGCTTTCTTGACGGGTACTCCGGTTATAACCAGGTGGCAATCCATCCTGAGGACCAAGAAAAGACCACATTCACCTGCCCCTTCGGAACATACGCTTTCCGAAGGATGCCTTTCGGTCTTTGCAATGCACCCGCTACTTTTCAGCGATGCATGCTTGCCATATTCTCAGATATGGTAGGTGATTATCTGGAAGTCTTCATGGATGACTTTTCAGTTTTCGGAGCATCATTCGACGATTGCCTCCAACACTTGGTCCAGATACTCAGGCGGTGCATCGACGTGAATTTGGTTCTTTCCTGGGAAAAGAGCCATTTCATGGTGCCTGAGGGAATTGTCCTGGGACACTCAATTTCGGAGAAAGGTATCCAAGTGGATCGAGCTAAGGTTAATCTGATTTCTCGCCTTCCTATGCCTAGCTCGATCAGGGACATCCGCTCCTTTTTAGGGCATGTCGGTTTTTATCGGCGATTTATCCCTGATTTTTCAAAAATCGCACGCCCCCTGACCACTCTTCTCTCCAAGGATGTTCCCTTCGAAATCTCCAAGGAATGCACTCAAGCATTTGAAATCCTGCGTGACCGAGTCACCCAAGCCCCGATCCTACAGTCCCCTGATTGGTCTCAACCCTTTGAGATCATGTGTGATGCATCCGACTTCGCTGTAGGAGCGGTTTTGGGGCAGAAAAATGACAAGAAACCTGTGGTCATTTACTACGCCAGCAAAACACTCGATGAGGCTCAGCGTAACTATACAGTTACTGAGAAAGAGCTGCTAGCTGTAGTATTTGCCCTAGAGAAGTTCAGATCGTACCTTCTGGGTTCCCATGTCATCATATACTCGGATCACACGGCTGTGAGGCATCTCCTTGCAAAAAAGGACGCGAAACCTCGATTGATCCGATGGATCTTGCTGTTGCAAGAATTTGACCTCGAGATTCGCGATAAAGCGGGAAAACAAAACGTGGTAGCTGATCACTTGTCCCGTCTTCCTTCTGAAATGATAGACCCTTCCGGACCCATCACTGAGCATTTTCCCGATGAGCACCTGCTGACTATTGGTACTAGCCTTCCATGGTTTGCTAATATTGTAAATTACTTGGCATCTCATCAGACCCCGTCCGATTGGCCGAAGGCCAAGAAAGACAAATTACGCTCCGATGCCAAGTATTACATTTGGGAAGACCCGTACCTCTTCCGCATAGGTGCCGATCAGATCATCCGGAGATGTGTCCCGGAAGGGGAAGTCAACAATATCCTTTCTTTCTGCCATGACCAGGCATGCGGTGGCCATTTTGCCGGGCATAAAACCGCATCAAAAGTCCTCCAGTGCGGCTTTTACTGGCCCACACTGTTCAAAGACGCATACAGTCATTGCAAGGCATGCAGTCGTTGCCAGACTTTGGGCAACATGAGCCATCGCGACATGATGCCTATGCAACCGATTCTAGTATGCGAAATCTTTGATGTTTGGGGGATTGATTTTATGGGCCCCTTTCCTATTTCGGATGGTTTCGAATACATTCTGTTGGCTGTGGACTACGTGTCCAAATGGATCGAAGCCATACCGACCC
The DNA here is from genome assembly GCA_037157565.1 of Thalassia testudinum. Taxonomy (NCBI): domain Eukaryota; kingdom Viridiplantae; phylum Streptophyta; class Magnoliopsida; order Alismatales; family Hydrocharitaceae; genus Thalassia; species Thalassia testudinum. Next base: position 135,685,403 of record JAZHRO010000014.1, on the reverse strand, counting down.
GAACCTGTGATCACAAAATCGTTCTCAAATTCATTCATCAACACATTTTCTCAAGGTTCGGGATTCCTCGTGCAATAATCTCTGATGGGGGAACCCATTTCACAAATGCTCAGTTTAGGTCACTGATGACCAAATACGGGGTGTCTCACCGAATCTCTACTCCTTACCACCCCCAAACTAATGGTCTAGCTGAGCTGTCAAATCGGGAGATCAAGAAAATCCTGCAGGTCACTGTTCGACCTGACAGGAAGGACTGGTCGTCCCGACTTCCGGAAGCATTGTGGGCCTATAGGACCACCCACAAGACCCAATTGGGCATGTCTCCCTTTAGATTGGTGTACGGAAAGGCATGCCACCTTCCCGTCGAACTGGAGCATAAAGCCTATTGGGCAGTACGGAACTGTAATCTAGATCTTTCCAAGGCTGGGACCCACAGAAAACTCCAAATCAGCGAGATCGATGAATTGCGCATAGACGCGTACGAGAACTCGCAAATCTACAAGGAGCGGGTTAAAGCCTTCCACGACAAACACATCTCAAGAAAGATCTTCCATCCTGGTCAAAAGGTCCTACTCTTTGATGCCCGACTCAAACTCTTCCCAGGAAAACTGAGATCTAAGTGGGTCGGACCATATTTGGTCCGACAGGTTTTTGGAAATGGAGCAATCGAAATCAGTCCACTCAGCCACGATTCTGAACCTTTCATCGTGAATGGTCAAAGACTCAAGCCGTTCATTGATGTAACTTCTACTGATTTGGCTGAGGCATCTTATATCCTCCGTTCCCCTTGAGCTTATTGCGCCCAGCCGATGGCGTAAAACTCAGCGCTTAACGGGAGGCAGCCCGTCATTCTCTTTGAAAACCTGAAACTTGTTCTGACACCTTTCAGCACTCGAAGTTCACCCTTATAGACAGCCGACCCCAACTCAGATGTTCGCATCTGAAATTTGAAATCGTCCGCAAAAATTCAACCCGACCCATCCACTCACCCAAATTTCTGTCTTAAGGAATGAACTAAGACCCCCTAGGTTACAATGAGGACATTGCAAATCTTAGGCATGGGGGGGTAGGAAAGTGCAAAAACTTGTAAGAAAAGGTTTCAAACAAAAAATTCACATATGCCAAAAATACCATAAAAATTAAAAAAAAAAAAAAAAAAAATTTCGAAAAAGAATAAGAGGAAAAGAGGAGAAGGAAAATTTTGTGAAGGAGAGAACAAACAAAATGAAAAAGGAGCACAAAATTATGAAAAAAAAAGAGTGATAGTCATTAGTAAGAAACTAAGGAATTAACCTAAGTTCTAGACCTCATTCAAGAAAATAACTGAAAAGTGCACAATGAGATTAGTAAGAATGCAAACCTTAGGCATTCTTGAATAGACTCTTAGTACCCATTAAGATCTGGACACTCCTCAAGAGGTTGAGGAAAATGAAAAGCTGAAGTATTAGGTCTAAGGCTTAGGGAGTATTCGGCCTCGTTAACTAATTTTTGGTTTACGGGACTCAGTAACCTAAGCACCCTAATCTCACACACAGCCTGGTTCAGTAAGCGTAAAAATCAGAATCACGCAGAAGCGTCGCAAAAATCTGAAAAGAACACCTAGAATAGGAGCGGCTGATCAACACAAGTTGATTTGGACGAGTTCCCAGCGCAGAGAGGCGGGAAATCCCCTCGAAGATGCGTAACAAAATATCATCTCCTCGGTGCTTGTCTCTTAGGATATTTACATATCCTACGGGGGGCATGTAAGCACTCTGCTGGTTCAGATTCCATGGATGGCATTATCTCGAAGTGTCAATTGCCAAGGTCTGGATTCGGCCACGGAATACCATGGATGGGATTATCTCGAAATCTCAATAGCCAGGGTTCCGGGGGTTGCCATGGGCGGTGCTATCTCGAAGCATCGATCGCCAGGAACCCTTGAGGATTGATGATGGGAGCAAGGAATCTGATACAGACCGTGTTGAAAAGCCAATCCTAGGCTAGAACTAAAAAGAAAAAGAGAGAGAAAACTCTCCAAACAGAAAAAACTTTCTATCTCTCTCTTACAAAACGCACTGCGAACTGGGCCAGGGCTAAAATCATTTCAAGCACGGGTGCTTTAACCACGAAGTCCAATAAACCTTAGGTTAGTTCTTGCGGGCCTTAAAAACCTTTGCTAAAAGACTGAGACTAAGGCTAGACAGATTTGGATCTTGATTGGTACTAGAGTATCTTTTAGGCCTATGGTCAGCATTCTAACCTAATCTATGCTCAAATAAAAAGGCACTTATCTAAAACCATTGAAAACTTCATGGTCTAGAACAAGGGTTGAAACCTTAAGTTTTTTTTGCTAAGGGACTAGCAAAAGCTAGGCATGGGGGTATGATGAGAACCTCATCATGAGCCATAACTAGCTCATTTTGACCCAATACAAAGGATAAAAGCTCCTACATATCTCAAGGAAAAGCTTAACTCAGAGAATTCTGAGTTTGAGAAGAAAACAAGTCATAAGGGGTAAAAGTGCAATTTTACCAGTATAATCTGCATACAGGGTAATTCAGGGCCCAAACATAGGTCAAAACAGCTTAATAAGAATAAAAGTGGGATGAGATGATCTAGCAAGGGGCTACAGCACTTCCAAGGAACCAAATGATAATCTGTAACCCTAAAACAACCCACTTCAATTCACAAGGTTCGAGGCAAAGTAAAAATAGAATAAACCCTCTAAAATTCATAGAAAAATAATCTCTAGGGTTTAGAACCTTCAATTTGGCCTTTAGAACCCATTTTGACCTACATTGAGAACCATGCCCAATTAATAACTTAATTTGGGTTTTTGCGCAAATTGACCGGTCAAACAAGGTTTAATATGAAAATAAAATTTACCATCAGATTCCTTAGGTTCTAATTAGTCATGTATAAAAACTTGAGCCTAAGAAGAAACCTCCTTGACCGACTTCACACTTTGGTCCTCATATATTTACTCTTTGGCCCTCAACTTTTGAACCCTCGCATTTTGGCCCCTAACTCTCCTTCGTTCTTTGCAAACAGGTCCCTCCTGCAAAACCCTGCCAGCACCATGCTCCGGCGACCTTGCGCGGAGCATGGCGCCGCGCAGGGTGAGGTGGAGGACCTGGCAAGTGTACCGGGGGTGCCCTGCGTCGTCAGCCGTCGCAGGAGCACCCCCATGGTCATTGTAGCCCCCCATACCGGCCGTGCGAACGCACGGACGGTATGGGTTCGTATTCCGACCATTCTCCGGCGAGGGAGACACGTCGTCTCCCTCCGCCTTCCTCCCTGCTTCAACCCTATAAATACCCCCCGCCGCTCCACCGACCAAAACAGCCTGGATCTGACGGAGAAAACCCCCAGCTTTCTTCTCTTCTTTCTCCGGCAGACGCTCACCAGCTCCGGCGACTTCCTCCCCCTCCACCTCTTCGCTCTGCCGCACTACCAGCAGCAGAGACCTCCTCCCCTGCTCTTCCCGCGCCACGCCGCACCCAGCTGGCGCCTCTCCAGCCCTCTGCTCGCCGCCGCCCCTCTCTCTGAGCATCATCTTCTCCGGCGACAGTCGATACGACTGTCGCCCTGTTCCTCCCCCTTCGTCCCTGCAGTTAAGTTAGACTTACTCCCCTTCTCCTCCTCTTTCTTTCCCCGCTTTCGATTTAGTCAATTAAGCCCTCTACCGACCCTGTTCACCCTCATCCTCTCCGCCTCCGACCACCCTCCGGCGAGCCGCTCCCATCACCTCAGCGACCCACACGGCTCGCCGACCACCGCAGAACCTCCGCCTCCTCACCCTGATCCTCTTCCGCCCCTCCACTTCCCACCAAACACCCTCTGCAGATCCACCGAACACACCCACTCCCTCGCTCACAGTTTGACCTAGGACGACCTGATAGCTCCATCTCGCCCCCTGCAGACCCCCTGACCACCTTCGCCGTGCCACGGCGAAGGTCCCCCGCCTGTCTGATTTGGCCGAGAGGCCGTTCTATTGATTTCAGGTTCCAGGCCTTGACCGCCATTGGCGAGGAAGCTCGAAGCTTGCTCGAGGTTGCTCCAAGCCTAGATATCCCAGGTTGAAGAGCCACGGCCAGTGCGAAAGAGTCTTGCGCACACACCCTGGCCCTCAATTGGAGTTGCGCGCCTCAACAGCTGCTGCAATTGGAAGCACCATCCCTGCTGCAGGCGTGAGAGAAAAGGGGTGCGCGGATAGTCCCACCTCGGGAGTTTCTGAAGCCACACACCCACATAAATTGCAAAAGTGCCACCATCTGTTTGCCTCAGTTACCACGGGGTGAGGTCCCTCTCACCCGACCCGACCCGACTCGGCCTCGTCCGTGACCACGCTCCGCGGACCTGGCCCGACCTGATTAGACTGACCTGCACTCCTCGCCCACCACGCACGCCGGTGGGCCTGGACCCGGGCCTGACCCGAACCCGATTACCCGGTAGCGCTCTGGGAGAGCTTCCGAAGAGTGATTTCAGAGAGAGAGATACACGGGGGAGGGGGGTAGAGTAGGTTTTTGCCTCTTGACGAAAAAACTCTGAAGTGTGCAGGCCAAAGAAGAAGAAGCAGACCCGCTGAAGAAGAAGGAGCTGCTGCACTGTAGCGAAGGCATCGTTAAGTCGTCTCAGCACCGGGGCAGACGACGGAAGGTCAGCAGCCAGAGCAGGAAAGAAGACAGGCTGAAGCAGAAGGAAGAGCAACGGCCATCGCGAAAGAAGAAAAAGAGAGGTCAAGGCAGGTGAAGACAAAGAAGAAGAAGGAATGAAGAGAAGCAAGAAGCAAGAAAAGAAGAAGACGATCTGACAAAAAAAAAAAAAAAGAAAGAAAGGAAACAAGGAAGAACAGAAGAAGAAGAGCACGAGGGGAAGATCTGAACGAAGAAGAAGAAGAAGAAGAGCACGAGGGGAAGATCTGAAGAAAGCAGAAGATCTGAACGAAGAAGAAGAACAGGAAGAACCAAAGACAAAGAGGAAGAAAGAAGAAAAGAAGAAGAAGCCAAATTTTCATCTCTCTCTCTCTCTCTCTTTATTTTTGTAATAGAACTTGTATATCTCTAGAATACAACTTGCTCCCTGAGTTCGACCTCGGGAACTCTTTTATTTTTCCGAGTAAAAAAAATTTTATATGAAACGTTGGTAACAACCGGCTTTACTACAACGATATAACTGAAACCGCCGACGCTTTCAAGCCCCCTTGAGGATTGGTAATGGGAATGATGATTCTGACACATCTGTTGTAGGATTAAGCTAAGAATAAGCATGGGGGAGATTCAAAAAAAAGAAAAAAGAGTTTTAAACCAAAAACACAATCGAATAAATGTTGCCATTTCACAAGCATAGACATAAGGTTTTAAGAGATTATGCAAGTTATGAATCAGATTCAAGAGCCAGAGAAATCCTAACTACAAAAATTTTGGGTCATCTGAATTAACAAGGGGTTAATTTGTGAATTTTTGGAGGTTATATTGATCCCGATTCATCTAGTTTTTTGGATCTGAAAATGAATCCCAATGTTTACCTATAACAAATCCTGCACCTTCCATGTGCACCTTTCGTGTTTTAACCAACCAAGGTCCTGTGATCTCCTCCTCAAAAAGTTGAAAAAATTAGTTTTCCCAAAGAATCCATTTTGTGAAAAATTGTTTTGCTAAGAGACTAGAAAAAGATAAGCATGGGGGTGTGATAAACACCAGTTTATCATCATTCTTATAACCTAAAACAAACCTACCTCTTAGGATTTTAACTCTGCAAACAGGCTTTTGGGTTGCATTTAGGAATCAATTAGGTTAGGCATGCATTGCATGTTTTGTTGTGTTTTTGACACATTTATTTGAGTGTTAGGGATGAATAGATAGATAGATCCCTAAAACCCTAACACTCAAGAAGGCAACTGGTGAAGATGAAGCTCAATCCAGCAGGGATTCAGCCAGATCTAGCTCATCATAGCTGGATTCCATCTCACTTGGGCTAGGGTAAGCTCTATTAGCTCCATTCATCTCATCTTAGCTGAATGGTAGCTCAGGGTAGCTCATCTTAGCTTAACCTAGCTCAAGTCAGCTTAGATCCAGCTCAACTTAGTTGATTCTAGCTTATCTCAGCTCCAATCAGTTCACTGGGAGCTCTAGCTAGCTTAACTAAAGTTGACAAGAATCCACCTTAGCTCAAGTCCAGCTCTCCCCTGCTCTACATAGCTGAACTCCCGTCAACTTAGCTACTACTTGTCAACTAGTAGCTAAGCTAGCTAGGGAGTTCCCATCAGAGGTAGTTCCAACCCAACCTAGCTTCAATTAGGTTGAAACCAACTCAATTTAGCTAGACTACCCAAGCTTAGTTTCTAGCATAAGAACTAGCTAGCTAAGCTGAGTAGTTGACTCTTCATGAAGGCCTCTTCGACATTCCAGCTCCAATGTAGTTTCATTCCAGCTCCAGATAATTTTTCCTCAACTCCTCTTCCCTAAACCCTAGCTCCATCCTACTCATCCCTACTCTACTAACTAAGCTAGGTCAACTAAGCTCAAAACCAGCTCCACTTCCTTGGCCATCCACCACCCACCTAAAACCCTAACCTAGCTCCACCTCAACTTAACTACTAGCTCCACCTAAAGACACCTCTACCTCCTTCCCTTTTTGGCTCCAACCACCAACCTCCACATCTCTTCACACCACCACCTCCAAAAGCCACCAAGAAGTTGGCACCAACACCTTCCCTCCAAAAATTCCCCTTATCTCCACCTTACACTTAAGCTACCTACCCATCCTAACCGTACACCTAACCCCCTTCTAGAAACATACATTTGGTGCCACCTAACACCACCCTAACCACCTTATAACCACCATATAAATGGCACAAAACACCACCCACACCCCTTCACCTTGGCACCATTTATATCCACCATTGATCCCACAACCACCACCACATGGAATCATCCTAGCCCTTCACAAATCCCATGCCACTTAACCCACCTAAAGTTGGTGCCAAATCCCCTTAACCAAACCTCCACACATCCCTTAAATTGGTGCCAACCTACCCTAGTCACTCATCTCCTAACCACCACCTTATAACCTAATCCTAGCCATACAACACATCAACCAACCCTTTAACCCTAACCCACATAGAGTTGGCACCAACTCTACTCCACCCACCATAACCACCACCTAATGCATCCTTCCACCTCCACTCCAACCCTAGTCTACCATCCATCCACCAATTTCCATATCCTAGCCATCCACAACACCACTCTTCCCTTAACCATAGTCAACACCAACCTCCACCCCCTCCACTCTATAAAATGACCTATAACCACCACAATTTCCTTCACCTTTGGCTCCATTATTGTCACATATTTCCACCTTCATCCCACCATATCCACAGCCAAGAGAAGAAGAAGAAGAAGAAGATTAAGGGGACACTCTGTCCCCTTTGTGCCTTCCCTTCTTCCTTTCTCTCTTGTGCCCACTCTAGCCAAAGGGACTAGCCAGGCAAGGAGGACCTTGGGAGGAGGTCTTGAGGGTGGTGCACGCCCACCCTAGGAGAAGTCTTATGGGTGGAATTCTTCCACCCTTGGAGGAGCAAGGGCATGCCCATCTAGGGCTTGCCAAGGAGGACACCAACTTGGAGGAGCTTTTCAAAGAATGAAGGAGAAGGAAAGATCCTTTTCAAGCCTAGGAGCAGCTGAGCTTGGAACAAGGACTCTCTCCTCTTCACCACCATCACCAGGAGGACCTTTGTTTTACCAATTTTTGTCTTTAATTTTGTAGTAGAAGAATTCGTCTACAAGCATTCTTGTAAAATAAGTTTCTCTTTATATTAAGTTGCCTTTCTTAAATTTTGTGCACCTTTATTTATTGTCTTTTCTTGCACTTTTCACTCCCTCTCTCCAATTACCCTAGGTCTTCACATACCTTGGGTGAGCTTAGAGAGAGGATTATCTTGTCACTTTAGTGTTAGCATTAGCAATTTAGGTGTAGCTATTTTCCTGCTCACAATTGCATAATTACCCGTTATTTGAAAATAAAAAAAATTATATTAAAAAAAAAAGAAAGTTGATTTCCTTATTATCAAGCGAGAGTTTTAAAGTGCACTCCTGCCTCCTTGGACGACCCTAAATACCACCTCTATTTAGGTTTATCAATTGTAAAAGTGATTATGAATTGACGTGTTACAATGATTTAAAAACCCTAATTACAAATCACGCTTTCCTTCGCATCAGCTACATCAAAGTACCATACACCAGTGATAGCCCCAAGGCTTGTCATCGAACCTAGGAACCATTCTTGTTCTAAGGCAGATCTCCTTGGTAGCCTCTGGCTACTGCAATAGCTCAGGTCCTCTACTCAAGCAGTGAACCCGTGGTTCACCAAGTCTAAGGGGGCTGATAGATGACTTTTTGCTTAGCGTTATAGTATTTAAGTGGTGGAAAAATCGACTAATAAAAAATAATGAAAATAACCACTCGCAGAAGAGCGGGTCATATCCACAGGGAGGCAATGATGCAATCAATACTTTAATTATTTAATGTTTTTTCAGATAATGCGAAATCCCTTTTCAAATCGGACTTAAAATGTGAAGGAAAGTAGATTTGCAATAACCAAAAAAGTTAAGGGTGTAAGTGCAGTTTTCTCTCACAGAAATCCTCAATAAATTTAGGGTGAATTCATGCAGTTTTCACGTGATGTGCACTAAAGACAATTAGTACTTCAATTAAGTCCAAAATCAATCTTTAAACTAGCCAATACCAATACCATGCAATTAGAAAGAACTATGAGTGTTTGAATGCAATTCTGCCACAATATAATAATAATAAAAAAAATCAAATTGGTGGCAATGGCATTGAATGTAAATTTTAATTAAGATGGAAACAAAGCTTTCTTCCTCTCTCCTCCTCGTGAGAGAGAGAGAGAACCGCAGGGGTCGATGCAAGGCTCAAGAGGACGGCGAAGTCGAGAGCTTTCCGACGGTGGCAGCGGTGGCGACGGAGGTGGCCGGAGGTGGTCGGTGGTGGTGGCTGAAGGCGGCTGCTGCTGCTGCTGCTGCTGCCAAGCGTGCTGTAGACGGCGAAGGCACGCAGCGCCTTTAGGTGCGGCTAGAGGGAGGCAAATGGGCATACGCCTGTAGCAGGAATTTAGCATGCGCGCGCCTGCTGGCCGGAAGGAGGGCGTGCGTGCCTGCTGGTCGGAAGGAGGGCACGCGCGCCTGCTGGCCGAAAGGAGGGCACGATGCAGCGTCTGCGGGCAAGTTGAAGCGCACGTGGTGAAGCGGTGCGTGAGCACCTGTAGATGTGGGGCGTGAAGCAGAGCGGCTGATGGCGTTGGCTGCTAGCGTTGGTGAAGCGGTGCATGAGCGCCTACAGGCACGCTAGGTGGAGGAGTGGGCGCCTGCGGTGCTTGGCAGGGGTGCGGGTGAGGGGAGCGGCTATGCCATGCTTGCGGGTGCTGGCCTGGCAATGGTGAAGGCGTGCAATGCCTTCAGGCATCGGATGGAGCGGCTGGTGAGGCAGGTGTGCCTGCGGGCACGGGTGGCTGTGCGGCTGTGGGGTGAAGGCGGGTGGTGCAGGGATGCGTTGGAGGATGGATGGGGTGGTGGAGCTGGAAGGGAGGATGCGCCTGCGGGCGCGGCCTGGCAGGGGCGCTGGAGATGGGTCACAGGGTTCGCCCTTTCCACGATGAAGCAGTTCCCCGCGAGGGGGAAAGATGATCTTCCTCTCTCCTCGCCTCCTCTCTTTAACTCCTCCCTTTGCACGTGAGTTCAGGGATTTTCCCAAATCCCCGGTCACAGTTGTTGAGAAAGGCGGTGGAAGAGATTACCCCAATGTTCGGCGGGGGAAGGAGGAAAGAGTTGCGGCTGTTTGGGGAAATTTATCCCCCCACCCTTTCTCTTTGTGCATTTTATTACCTGCACATAAAAATAATAAAATCTTTAAATTATAGAATGTTATAACTTAAATCATGAGGTGTACAATTATTCTATAACTTAATTGCCATTATTAACACACCTAAACTATACAATTAAATATTCTTAGGCTTAATATTAGTCCATTTTAATGGACTCATCAAATACCCCCATGCCTAAGATTTGCTAGTCCCTAGCAAAAATGAATAATAAAAGTAATCATAAGACTTCTTTTCTTATTTCAAAACTTTAGAAATCCAGACAAATGTGAAGTGCTGATAGCCTAGGTAATAGATCCAAGTGAAAGAGCCTATTCGCAATGGGAGTTCATACATCACCCTTGGCAAAAATTTCTGTCGAGATAGGCAACTACTTCCCTCGGGGATAAAGTAGACGATAATCTGTAATTTGACCCCGGTGTTTGGCTTAGGTAGGAGATAACAAGTTGAATGGATTTGTATTTGGTGGCACACACTCTACTGGTGTTACATATAGTCTAGTACTGCAGACTCTAGCTCTCTAGACTATTAGATAAGTCAACTCTGAGAGAGGCTACACAACTGTGCTCTCTTGATGTTCCTGGGCACTCCCTTTTCTTTCTTTCTGAGATCACGAATCTCGTCAGATTTAGAAATTATACTCACTATTTGGTGGCCTCACATGGCATCCACAGTTCAATTCAAGTCCTAATAACTCTACAACTAAGTTAGAGTTCTCAACCAGTATTCAGGCAATCAGAAATACTAGAAGGTAGGCATGGGTCATATTTGGTGGAACGCGATAGGTGTTTTGTTGCCTCAGAAACAGTGTTACATCATATACTTGGACCCTTTTTTTTTTGTAATATAATTTTTTTTTCTTTTTCTTCTTTCTGTTTCTTCTTTTCTCTCTCTCTTTTTTTTTTCTTATTTTTGTCTCTTTTTCAATCAACACAACATGATACGGACTTTTATTTATGAGGCATTATTAGGGATGATGATGGTCAAGAGGAAGTTATGTGGCTTATTTGGTGGAAGTGCCTATTCTCGGCACCGGGAATGAATGGATGGGACAGGCGTATTTCTGACCTTTAACACTATTATCCTCCTTCAGCTGAAGACTCTATGAAGGACAGTCGTAACCATCCACCATAGTTATAGCTTTATTAAGACTCAATCTCTGTGTAACTGCCTTATTTGGTGACTCTTAGGAATTCACTCAAAGTACGTACCCAGGAACAGAGAGTGAAAACTACGCCTAACTCTGAAGTATCATCATCTAATTATCCAAAACTTAAGAGTCCTTGCTCTAGACTTAGCGCACCAGTAATCTCTCTACTTCTTCTCATAAATATGAGGTGGATTTACTAGAAGATAGTATGCCTGACTCCCTATGAACTGTCCAAGGGTTAAGTTGACTACAAATGCTCATTGGTTTTCCTCAAGGATCCATTACCAAGTCTACGTGCACGTGAAATAAATGTACTGGATTCTAAACTTAAGAAATAATTCAAGAAGAAAAACCTCCAATGACAAAGGTATTCTGCTAGGGACTAACCCATTCAGCTCAAATTTTTTTATTTTTCTTAAACTAACCTAAATGCATAAATACTTCCTAAAATGCAAATGCACTCCCCCATGCCTAAATCCTACAATGTGCCCATTGTAAAATTAAAGCAGGAGGAGAAAGGAAAAAAATCACCTGACACAGTTTGCTGGGTTGCTTCCCAACAAGCGCTGCATTTTCTGTCAGCAGCCAAACTTATAAGGAACCTGTAAGTTAGGTTCCAAACAGAAAAGGTTAGGCCCTAAGAATATGTGTAACAGTGGAGGCCTAGAAAACAGGTAACCATGGATGTTGGCGAGCTGATGATGCAATGTAATTCCAAATCCTCACCAAAAGAAATGAAAATAGAAAATCCCGTTGGCTACCTGGGGAGGTCTAGGAATAAGAAACGGAATGCGAAAAGAGGCCTCCCGAAACAGAATAAGTGGAGGATAACAAGGATCCTCCAAAGCAGGACAGGTTTTAAAAGATATACACATAATTAGTTCAAACCCTTGAATGGCGAGAGAAAAAGTACAAGCATCAATCCATACTCGCCATTCTACCCTAGGATGTACTGGCCTGATATAATCTCCAGAAAGAATGTACATAAGTAGAGATCTGAGCCAAGGATAGGTTAGGGAGTATAAGGGTTGTTTGTAGTGTTGGAAGGTAATGGTTAAGTCCAATGAAGGCTTAGTTGATGTTAGGTCCAATTCCAACAATGATTCAGATTGTGTACACTCCCTAACAGTTGTAGACAACTTCACGTTACCCTGCCTAATATTAATGATCGGAGTCATATTTGAATCAAGGGTAGACTCCAAATTAGAACTCTTTAATGGCAGGGTGAAAATGTCAGAATCATTATCATTCCGCTCATCCCCAAATTTGTTTGGTTCACTCAAATATTTGTCGGGGTGTATATGTGATTCATTAGGAGTTGGATCAATTTTTTCAATTATTTCTAACGGAGGATCAGTCTTAATATTTTGGAGGAAGCCTATATCATTGAATTCGTTATTGTTCTCGGGGTATAAATCCTCAAATGACATGTTTTGTCCCTGAGAGTCTCCCATAGACTTCTCATTATTTTGCTTATCCTCCTATAATATCAACTCCTGTTTTGATGGAGGATGACTGTCAAAAGAAAGTAGGAATCTGGATTTAATCATATTATTTCTATCCTCTGGAGCTAAATCCTCAAATGATAAATAATTCTCCTGTGATTCACTCTAGATTTTCAGTCCAGGTTCCTCTGTTGGGGCATCCTCATCCTCTAAACTAGACTCTTCATATCCCTGAGACCAGAATTGATCCTCCTCCATTCCCTTAGGGTCACCTTCATTAGGTACATTTGAATCCTCAGGATATTGAGTGATAGGTGTTGATTCCCTAAGTGGAGGGTCAGGAGCAGGCTCACTAAGAGTAGAATAGGAATCCACCAAATAATCAAGAGGGGAAGTGATAGGAACAATAATCTTCCCTTGCTTTTGACTCCAATATAGTTCAGGTGGATAATCGCTATGATTATTGTCCTCTAGTGGCTGCGTCCCATTGGGAGAGTCTAAGTGATCGTTACATGAAATTGGATCCCTATTGTCATTAAGTACCTCAGAATTATTTTCATGATCATGATCAGATAGGTAGGGATCAGGATTATTGGGAAGCGTGCAGCTAAGTTGCCTTATTTCTTCATTTATGTGTTGACTATTCCTCAACATCTCTCCCATTGATTCCATTATTTCCTTTTGTATTTTTTGCATTTCTATCATAAAAGAGGAGAGGCTACTATTATTAGGTTGGGGAGGATAATCAATTTCAGGCTCTAGTTGCCTAGGGGTATTGGTCCAACCTCGATACGAAAAATCAAGAAGGGTGGGAGGGTTGGGTGTTTGCATGGAAGTAGGGATTTCAGGATTGGAAAATCCCTCTCCTAAGCTCTGCTCAAAAGTGGGAGTTATCAAGCCAATACTCCTAGGGTAAGAATGAGAATGATCCCATGAATTATCAATGTACCCATCAAAGGATGGATACGCTCGGAGCATGGGATCCTGATTAAAAGATGGGAAGTATTGCCTCTGATAATCTGAATGATAGGAGTAAGAGTAATCCATTTCTTTAAGCAAAATAATTTTAACTCTCTTAGGCTTTAGCAAAATTCAGAATATAAGCAGAAAACTTCCTAGAGAGTTCTATTGTCAAAGCAAACTCAAATTCAATGGGATCTCTTTTTAGTAGATTGTAGGTATTAGAGTTATATGTTTAGTTGGTGGCCAAACAAGTTTTGCAAAAATTAAGCTTCCTAGGCCAACCTTCGTTGGTGCCTATAACCTACTCGCAAGGGATGGAAGTCTCGAATCGAGCCCACACACGAGGAACTGAAGTAACTTGGTGGATAGGCTTATTGATTTCCGACTAACTTCCCTTGTGGTGCAAAAGAGGAGAGGTAGAAATTTATCTAGTGACCTTATGTGTGAGGTGCACCGTGTCTCAAGTGTGCAAGCATATGATCGTGTTTTTATTTTTTGAAATTCCGCAAACAGGATCCTTTTGCACATAATTTTCAGCCACAGATTTTGAAGTCCAACCTCTTAACAGTCCCAATTTATTTAAAGTGACCACTGAATTAATTTGATTCAAATACTTTTGTGGTCTTAGATTTAGGTTCAATGCATATGCATGACAAGTAATTAATGCTCAAGAAAAGACGTACCTTACTCTAGCTTTCTTCGTACAGTGTATGAATGCAATAAAAAATAAACTAGATGCTGCTCATTCAGTCCTAGATGATCGTCCTATAGATATGTAGCTTCTAGCAGGCAGTTCGATTTTTTTTTTTAATAAGAATAACAAACAGACCTAATCTAACTAACTAACTGAAATGCAGTTCAAAATAGTTCAAATAATCCTATAATCTAAATAAATGGGAACACGTTCCCAAAAATACCCAACAAGGGCCCAAAAGACAGTAATTTAAATTCTAATGTCTATCTAACTAAATCTAACTAAAACCTACTGCCTAAATCAGAAATAGGCTTCTCCGTAAGCCTATATGCGTGGGATCAAGGCCCACGTGTTCCTATTGTCGTCCTCCAAGTGGCGTCAAGGTCCACCAAAAAGATCATCTCCGCCATGCATGTTGTTCACGTTCAAAGTCGTCGCTTTGCCGCGCCTCGTCGCCGTGTCAGATTCCTCGCACAATAATAAAAATGATTAAATAATTTCGCAATTCAATTGATTTAAAAACATTAAAGTAAATCTATTGCGTCTGTTGCCTCCCCGGCAACGGCGCCAATTTTGATAGACGACTTTTCGCTTAGCATTATAGTATTTAAGTGGTGGAAAAATCGACTAATAAAAAACAATGAAAATAACCACTCGCAGAAGAGCGGGTCATATCCATAGGGAGGCAATGATGCAATCAATACTTTAATTATTTAATATTTTTTCAGATAGTGCGAAATCCCTTTTCAAATCGGACTTAAAATGTGAAGGAAAGTAGATTTGCAATAACCAAAAAAGTTAAGGGTGTAAGTGCAGTTTTCTCTCACAGAAATCCTCAATAAATTTAGGGTGAATTCATGCAGTTTTCATGTGATGTGTACTAAAGACAATTAGTAAAATTAAGTCCAAAATCAATCTTTAAACTAGCCAATATCAATACCATGCAATTAGAAAGAACTATGAGTGTTTGAATGCAATTCTACCACAATATAATAATAATAATAATAAATCAAATTGGTGGCAATGGCATTGAATGTAAATTTTAATTAAGATGGAAACAAAGCTTTCTTCCTCTCTCCTCCTCGCGAGAGAGAGAGAGAACCGTAGGGGTTGATGCAAGTCTCAAGAGGACGGCAAAGTCGAGAGCTTTCCGACGGTGGTAGCGGCGGCGACGGAGGTGGTCGACGGCGGTGGCTGCTGCTGCCACTGCCAAGCGTGTTGCAGACGGCGAAGGCGCGCAGTGCCTTTAGGCACAGCTGGAGGGAGGTGAATGGTCGTACGCCTGCAGTAGGAATTTAGCATGCGCTCGCCTGCTGGTCGGAAGGAGGGCGCGATGCAGCGTCTGCGGGGAAGTTGAAGCACGCGCGGTGAAGTGTTGGTGAAGCAGTGCGTGAGTGCCTGCAGACGTGGGGCGTGAAGCAGAGCAGCTGATGGCGCTGGCTACTAGCGTTGGTGAAGCGGTGCGTGACCACCTGCGGGCACGCTAGGTGGAGAAGGAGCGGGCGCCTGTGGTGCTTGGCAGGGGCGCGGGTGAGGGGAGCGGCTATGCCGTGCCTGCGGGTGCTGGCTTGGCAGTGGTGAAGGTGCGCAATGCCTTCAGGCATCGGATGGAGAGGCTGGTGAGGCAGGTGTGCCTGCGGGCGCAGGTGGCTGTGCGGCTGTGGGGTGAAGGCGGGTGGTGTAGGGATGCGCTGGAGGATGGATGGGGTGATGGCGCTGGAAGGGAGGATGCGCCTGCGGGTGCGGCCTGGTAGGGGCACTGGAGATGGGTGCTTGGCGCACAGTGCACACGATGGGTCACAGGGTTCGCCCTTTCCACGGTGAAGTAGTTCCCCGTGAGGGGGAAAGATGATCTTCCTCTCTCCTCGCCTCCTCTCTTTATCTCCTCGCTTTACGCGTGAGTTCAGGGATTTTCCCAAATCCTTGGTCACAGTTGTTGAGAAAGGCGGCGGAAGAGAAGATTACCCCAATATCCGGCGGGGGTGGGGGGAAAGAGTTGCGGCTATTTGGGGAAATTTATCCCCCCACCCTTGCTCTTTGTGCATTTTATTACCTGCACATAAAAATAATAAAATCATTAAGTTATAGAATGTTATAACTTAAATCATGAGGTGTACAATTATTTTATAACTTAATTGCCATTATTAACACACCTAAACTATACGATTAAATATTCTTAGGCTTAATATTAGTCCATTTTAATGGACTCATCAGGGGCAGCCTTATGAGCTCACCTAGTTGGCTTACCATCTCTTTGATTTCATTTGGGTTCCGTGCTCGGAACATAGTCCTAAGGACCTCGTGGATCTCCTGGGGTCTTACTCAAGACCTTAGGATCCAAGCATTTTCTCTTATTAGACTCAGATCAAGTCATGGATGTCATTTCATGAGATTCAAGCCATTACTTAGTCAATTCAGATTGCTTTTAATGTGCTTAGGGAGCTTCGTGCTCAAATTATAGGTGTACACACACACACACCCATACAAGTGCCTCACCCCTCTAGGGTCTAATTGCATTTTTTCCCATTCATCCCAATCCATTGAGCTACCTGCTAGACCCCCAACTAGGTTCTAACATTACACGAGATTTCTAATTATCATAATTATGCAGTTCAATACAATTATTACATTTAAAAACTATCAAACATCAAGGATATGCTCCCTATAATTAGTACACTCAAGCAGCATACATTTGTTATCAGGTAATTCTGACCTGTACTAGGTAAAGATGCTTGCCCAAACTAGGACTGCAAAACTCGCCTTTCATGCCTGAAACCCAGGTTTTGCACCACCAAGATCCTTTGTAATCAAGACCACTAGTACACATACATGTGTTTGTAAAATGAACCCAAGAGATCCTTGATCTTAAAGTTCTAACTTCATCCCTTAGCCAAGTTAAGCCAATTTTATCCTTCTTTAGAGTTCAATGATGTAGAACGAGTACACCAGTATTGGTCCTAGGCTTAGGCACTAGGGTTGGGCACCTTCTTCACCCACCAGGTTATAGAGTACCAGTGCTGTTTATTGCGGCAAGATCGATGTTTAAAATAATCATGTTGTAGTATAGTCAAAATCGCTTTGAAAACAAATACAATTTTTATTACTCGAATAACTTCTGAGGTCGAACATAGGGAGCTATATGGGATTTACAAATCAAGATCACAATTCAGAATTAACAGAGATTGCAATAATGTCAGTAACAATGCGCAAAAATATGGGAGTAAAATGGTAATTTAGATCACCAAATACTCCTACAATATCACTAAGGAACTCAATGTATGAACATGCAATGAGAGCTTAAGATCTGTCGTCTGATTTGTAAATCAAATGACTTAAAGTTGTCTGATTCTTCCTAACTTTGCTTCTTCTCTTTCTCTGCCTTTGCCTTCTCTGATTCTTCTTTCCTTCTCTCCTCTGGCTTTCCTCTCTTCTTCTCTTCAGGCCTTCACCTTCTCTTCTACTTCTTTCTTCTACCTTTTCTTTCTCCATCTTCTCCTTCCTTCTTCTTCAGCTTCTGTCTTTAGCCTCTTCTTCTTCTTCCTGATCTCCTCATCTTCAGAAACAGCTAAGTGTCAGCCAAAGATCACTGCAGCAAAACCCTCCCCCTACCCACGCGACACTCCTCTCTTTCTCTCTTAGGATCCGCTCTCCTAGAGCCACACAAGTATTCAGGTTTTCGGGTCGGGTGCGTACCTGGGTCCAGGCTCACCGATGTGTGGTGGTGAGCGAGGAGTGTAGGTCGGGTTGGGTCAACCAGGTCCGCGGAGGCAGTGTCGCGGAGGAGATCGGGTGTAGGTGAGAGGGACCTCACCCCGTGGTAACTGAGGCAAACAGATGGTGGCACTTTTGCAATTTATGCTGGTGCACGGCTTCAGAAGTTTCTGAGGTGGGACTATCCATGCACTCCTTTTCTCGCGTAGCTGTAGCAGGGATGGTGCTTCCAATTGCAGCTGCTGCTGAGGCTCGCAACTCCAATTGAGGGCATGGGTGTGTGCGCAAGACTCTTCCGCACAGCCTGGGTCTTCAACCTAGGATAGCAAGGCCTGGAGCAGCCTCAAGCAAGCTTCGAGCTTACTCGCCAATGGTGGATAATGCCTTGAACCTGAAATCAATAGAACGACCTCATGGCCACGTCAAAGCACTCAGGGAGGGTCCCCAGAGCACGGTTAATGTGATGGGGGTGGTGGCGTGGCGTGTGGGTGTCTATGAGTGCATACCTAGGGTAGACTGTGTGAGTATGAGTGGGTGTGTTCGGGGGGTGATTTGGGTGGATGGCGAAGTGAATAAGGAGAGGGGAAGTGCTTAGTGAAGTGTGGTGATGGTCATGAGCTTGTTGGTGAGGGTTTTGGTGGCCTGGGGAGGTGGGATGGCCTCGCCAGAGGTGGTGGCTGGAGATGGAAGGGATGGAGGTGTGAAGGGGCATCAGTGGTTGGATTTTGGGAAATAAAGAGAGGGGAAGAAAATAGAGGGGTCAGGGAACTTAGCTAGGACGTTAAGGGACGAAGGGGGGTAGTGAGGACGTTGGGTTTGGTGTGGCCAACGTCGGAGATGAAGGCGACTCCAGTGAGGTGGGAACGGCAAGGATGAAGAGGAAGTGGCGTCAGCTGGTACGGCGAGATGCAGATGAAGGCAGGGAGGATGAATCCGCCACAGGTATGGCGATCGGATGATGAGAAAGAGCAGGGAAGGTCGCCAGACATCGAGGAGCCTTTGGCCGTGAGAGGGAGAGATGAATTTAGGGGAATCATGACTGAATTCAAGCGTGAAGAAGTCAAGGAGATCTAGGCTTCTTTAAATAGGGCTCTGAAGGGCAGTTAAGGGTTAGGAAGCAAGCTTCTCAAGCTTGGAATGTCACTGGAGTTGGGAGCTATTAGGATACCCAAATCTCTCATGCGTTCGCATGAGAGATTGGGAAGGAGTCAAAGCTCATCAATGGGTTCAGATAGGAGAGAATTTCTTAGAGGATCTCCCTTCCAATTTTGGAAGAGATCATCCAAGCAATCAGGGAGATATTCCCTGTCAAAGGTCTCCAGAGTAGGTTTCCTCCACGATAATGGTGGAGGGACCTAAGTGTGAAGATGACAAAGAAGCTAGGGGGCTATTTGCAAGGGTTTTTGAAAGTTAGGGGTAGAAATGTAATCATACGGAACCTTTTTGCAAACTAGGTCAAGACAAGCTCATCTTGGGTCCAAGTTTTGGTAGAAACCTAATCTGGACCTAAGGAATCCAATGGTGAAGTTGGATTTTAGTTTTGATCACGTTTGACTAGGTAATTTATGCAAAAACCTAAATTAGGGCAAATATCTATCTGAGACTCCGTTTTAGTTCAAGATGGGTTTTAATGGCCAAATTGAAGGTACTAAACCCTAGAGAATATTTTTCTATGATTTTTAGAGGGTTTAAGTGAATTTTATCCTGACCAGAACCTTGGTTAACTAAGTGGATATGTTTTTAGGGTTTCAAAAGTAATTTAATTCTCAGAACACAAAATCTTTTCTGTCTGATCCAACCCACTTGTTATCTTGTTAAGACCATTTGACCTTTATTTAGCCCTTGAGGAAACCCATGGTTGTACTGCATTCATGATAAGCTGGTAAAGTTGCAGCTTTAACCCTAGTTTCTTGTGTTTCTTTCAGAAAGGTTACGCAATGAATTATGACCTTCAATTGGTTATGTAGGAGCATTTATTGACTTCATTGGGTCAAAATGAGCTAGTTAGGGCTCATGATGGTGTTCCCATCATACCCCCATGCCTAGCTTTTGCTAGTCCCTTAGCAAAATTTCAAGGTATTAACTTTGATTCTAGGTCATAAGATCCTTTGATGCTCAAAAATCGTGATGTGTGCTTTCTTCTATAGATTAGGTTAGAATGCCGATAATAGGCCTAGAGGTACTCAAGTAACAACCAAGATTCAGACCTGACTAGCTTTAGCCTCAGTTTGCGTCGAAGGTTTCTAAGGCCTACAGGAACTATCTTAAGGTTCGTTGAACTCCGCGGTTAAAGCACCCATGCTTGTAACATGTTTTAGCCTTGGTTCTGTTTGTAGTGCATTTTTGTCTGAGAGAGACAGAGGAATTTTTCTTTATTTTTGGAGAGTTTTCTCTCTCTTTTCTTTT
The DNA here is from genome assembly GCA_037157565.1 of Thalassia testudinum. NCBI lineage: Eukaryota > Viridiplantae > Streptophyta > Magnoliopsida > Alismatales > Hydrocharitaceae > Thalassia > Thalassia testudinum. The sequence continues at coordinate 135,665,155 of JAZHRO010000014.1, read as the reverse complement.
TATTTCTAGCTTCGGATTAGCTCCACAACACGGTCTGTATCGGATTCCTAGTCCCCATCATCAATCCTTGAAGGGTCCCTAACAATCGATGCTTTAAGATAGCATCGCCCATGGCAACCCCTAGAACCCTTGCTTTCGAGATTTCGAGATAATCCCACCAATGGTGTTCTGTAGCTAAATCCAAACCCTGGCAATCGACATTTCGGGATAATGCCACCCATGGCATCTGAACCAGCATAGGGTGCTTACATTCCCCCGGTAGGATATGTAGATATCCTAGGAGACAAGCACCGAGGAGACGGTATGTTATTGCTCATCTTCGAGGGGAATTTCCTGCCTCTTCGTGTTGGGAACTCATCCAAATCAACTTGTGTTGATCAGCTGCTCCTAATCTAGGCGACTTTTTTAGAACAATTCAAACACATTTGCGTGATTTTGATACTTAAGCGCACTGAACCAGACTATGTGTGGATTGGGGTGCTTAGGTTACCGAGTCCCGCAAACTAGAGGTCAGTTAACGAGGCCGAATACTCCTTAAGTCTTAGGCCTAATACTTAAGCATTGCACTTTCCCCAACCTCTTGAGGACTATCCAGATCTTAGCGGGTACTTGAATTTTTAAGCCTCTGATCATAGCCCAAAAGGCCTAAAATCACCATTCCTACTAATCTCTTTTCAGTTTCATTATCACTTTTTGCCTTTCATTTTCTTTTTTTTGATATGGTCTAGAACTAAGTCAATTCCTTAATTTCTTACTAATGACTACCTCTTTTTCTTTTCTTTTCAACTTGTGCTCCTTTTTTGACATTTTTATCTCTTCCCCTTTTTCTCCTCAAAACTGATTTGCCCTCAAAATTTTCTCTCCTCTCATTTTTTGTTCTTTTTCAAGAATTATTTTTATTTTTCTGGTATTTTTTGAATATGTGGTTTTTTTGATGAAACCCTTTTCTTGAGAGATGATTTTCATGGCGTTTTGCACTTTAATACTCCCCCATGCCTACGATTTGCAATGTCCTCATTGTAAATTAGGTGGGTTCGAGTTCAGCTTGGATCATTCATTAGAATAGGTGTTGGGTGGGTGAATGGGTCGGGATGACTGTTGCGAATGATTTCAAGCTCGAGTACGGGTACCGGAGGTGGAGTCGGCTATTCTAGTGGATGAACCATAAAGTGCAATATGACTTCAGCATAGGATGTGTCAAGAAAGGTTTCAGGTTTTTCAAAAATGACGGGTTGCCACCTGTTAAGCACTGAGTTTTACGCCATCAGCTGGGCACAATGAGCTTAGGGAGAATGGAGGGTAAAAGATATCTCAGCCAAATTTGTATCGATAAGTTCAATGAATAGTTTGAGTCTCTGACCGTTCACGACAAAAGGTTCTGAATTGTGGCTTAGTTGACTAATTTCGATGGCTCCATTTCTAATGATTTGTCGGACAAGGTAAGGTCCGATCCATTTTAATCTGAGTTTTCCTTGGAATAGTTTGAGTTTGGCATCAAAGAGTAGGACTTTCTGACTAGGGCAAAAGATCTTTCTGGATATGTGCTTGTCGTGAAAGGCTTTAACCCGCTCTTTGTAAATTCATGAGTTCTCATATGTGTCATGGCGTAATTCATCAATCTTGCTCATTTGAAGCTTTCTGTGGGTTCCGACAATAAAAAGATTGAGATTACAGTTCCATACTGCCCAATAGGCCTTGTGCTCCAATTCGACGGGGAGGTGACATGCCTTCTTGTACACCAGTCTGAAGGGATACCTACCTAATTAGGTTTTGTGGGGGGTCCTATAAGCCCACAAAGCTTCTGGAAGTCGTGATGACTAGTCTTTCCTGTCAGGTCGAATAGTGACCTGGAGGATTTTCTTGATCTCCCGATTTGATAGCTCAGCTAGATCGTTGGTTTGGGGGTGATAAGGAGTAGAGAATCGGTGTGACACCCCGTATTTGGTCATCAGTGACCTAAATTGAGCATTAGTGAAATGGGTCCCTCCATCAAAAATTATAGCACATGGAATCCTGAACCGAGAAAACATGTTTTGATGAATAAATTTGATAGCCATCTTATGATCATTGGTTCGGGTCAGAATGGCTTTGATCCATTTGGACACGTAGTCAATAGCGAGTAGAATGTACTTGAAACCGTCCGAAACAAGAAAGGGTCCCATAAAATCAATCCCCCAAACATCGAAGATTTTGCATACAAGAATTGGCTGTAAGGGCATCATATCACGGTGGCTCATGTTGCCTAAGGTCTGGCAATGAGTACATGCCTTACAGTGATTGTATGCGTCTTTGAAAATCGCGGTCCAATAGAAGCCGCACTGGAGGACTGTAGTTGCGGTTTTATGACCAGAAAAGTGTCCACTTCATGCCTGATCATGGCAGAAGGACAAGATGTCTTGAATTTCCTCTTTCGAGACACATCGTCATATGATTTGATCATCATTGATGTAGAAAAGATACGGGTCTTCCCAAAAGTAATACTTGGCAACGAAAAGCAATTTGTCCTTCTTGGCCTATGGCCAATCGGACGGGATCTGTTGTGATGCTAGGTAGTTCACTAGATCAGCAAACCATGGAAACCTCGTACTGATATTCAGGGGGTGCTCATCAGGAAAATATTTCGTAATGGGTCTAGAAGGGTCGATAATGTCAGAAGGAATGAGGGACAAGTGATTAGCTACCACATTATGTTTTCCCACCTTGTCACAAATCTCGAGGCCAAATTCTTGCAATAGTAAGATCCAATGGATTAGTCAAGGTTTCGCATCCTTCTTTGCAAGGAGATGCCTTACAGTTGTGGGATCAGAGTAAATGATAATACGAGGATCCAGAAGATATGATCTGAACTTTTCCAGGGCAAATACTACGGCTAGCAGCTCTCTCTCAGTAACTGTGTAGTTACGCTGAGCCTCGTCAAGTGTCTTGCTAGTGTAGTAGATGACCACAGGTTTCCCATAAATTTTCTACCCAAGTACTGCTCCTACAGCGAAATCAGATGCATCTCACATGATCTCAAAGGGTTGAGACCAATCACCGGACTGTAGGATCGGAGATTGAGTAACTCGATCACGTAGGATTTCAAATGCTTGAGTGCATTCCTTGGAGATTTCAAAAGGGACTCTTTAGATAGCAGATTAGTCAGGGAGCGCACGATCTTTGAGAAATTAGGAATGAATCTATGGTAAAAATCGACATGCCCCAGGACAGATCGGATGTCCTTGACCGAGCTTGGCATAGGGAGTTTGGAAATTAGATTCACCTTGGCTCGATCGACCTAGATGTCTTTTTCTGAGATGAGATGTCCCAGGACAATTCCTTCAGGCACCATGAAGTGGTGCTTTTCCCAGGAAAGAACCAGATTCACATGAATGCATTGCCTGAGGATCTGGACCAAGTGTAGGAGGCAATCGTCAAGTGATTCGCTAAACACTGAGAAGTCATCCATGAAGAATTCCAGATAATCACCTACCATATCTGAGAATATGGCAAGCATGCACCACTGAAAAGTAGCAGGTGCATTGCAGAGATAGAAAAGCATCCTTTAGAACGCGTATGTCCTAAAGGGGCAGGTGAAAGTGGTCTTCTCTTGTTCCTTAGATGGATTACCACCTGGTTATAACCGGAGTACCCATCCAAAAAGTAGAAGAATATGTTTCCTACTAGTTTTTTGAGGAACTGATCAATAAACGGTAGTGGGAAATGATCCTTTTTTGTGGAGGTATTGAGTCTTCTGTAATTAATGCAGGCTCTCCATGAATTTGCAACACGGGTCAGTATGATTTCTCCTGTCTTAGTCGTGATGACGGTGAGTCCTGCCTTCTTAGGCATAACCTGGATTGGACTCACCCACCGACTGTCGGAGATCGGGTAGATGATCCCAACATCCAACCACTTGATGATCTCCTTTTTCATGACCTCTTGCAGATTAGGATTCAGACGTCTCTGCATTTCATGGGATGGTTGTGTGCCCTCTTCAGTATAGATGCAGTGTGTGCAGTAGGAGGGGTTAATGCCAGTCAAATCATCGAGAGTCCATCCAATGGCTTTTTGATGTTGCTGGAGAACAACAATCAGATGGGATTCCTGATCAGATGTGAGTCTGGAGTTGATAATCACAGGAAACGTCTGATTGGAACCCAAAAAGACGTATTTTAGATGATCGAGAAGAGGCTTTAGCTCCAAAACAGGGTTATCAGCAGCAGTGGGTGGTTCAGGGTGTGTGTCAGGAGTAGGGGAAGGAGTTATGGGTGTGTCTAGGTTAAGTTTGGACTCCTTTAATTACGGGTTTTGATCCTCTTGTGGTTGGTCAGAAGTAGTCATGTTTTTCTCGATATACGGATCATCAACCACAGCCTTGATATCACATATTTGTTCTATAACTCCGCAATTAATCCCTTGTTGGGCCTTAAAGATGTCGATTTTTAGTGTCTGGTTTCCAAAATTCAATTCAATTTGGCCCTCTTCACAATTAATGTTGGCCCTAGCAATGGCTAGAAAGGGTCTCCTTAGTATGATCGATGTGTTTTTCAGATTTTCTGGAGCATTCATATCCAAGACTACGAAGTCCACCAGGAAATAGAAATCCCAAACCCTAACAATGACATCCTCAAGAACTCCTTTAGGTGACTAAATAGATCAATTTTCCAACTGTAATGTCACCTCTGTTGGTTTGAGCTCAGATTCCTCAAGATGGTCAAGTAGGGATGTCGGTATTAGGTTTATGGAGGCTCCTAGATCCAATAAAGCTCTATCAAATTGGATATCACCAATTGTATAGGAAATAAAGGGAGTACCTGGGTCTTTTGCCTTAGGTGGGAGTTTGCTCAAAATGACAGAGCTGGCTTGCTCTAACAATACGATTGGGCTCCCACTTTTGGTTCGCGGCTTACGCTTAGGTGTACACACGTCTTTCAGAAATCGTGCGTAAGCCAGTACGTGGCAAATCTCATCCATCAAGGGGATGTTTATATGGACCTATTCAAAGAGCTTGACCAGGTCTTCTTCAGGTGCCATGGGTTTGGTTGTCCTTTTTCCCTTGGTCAAGGCCTCAGGAAATGGAACCTTGGATGGTTCCTCTAGAATAGTTCCAAGTTCTTGATCTGGGACAGGGGTATCCTGGATGGCTATCCTAGGGTTGGGTTACTACCAGGCTGAAAGTGGCTTGGGTAAAGTGGCTCTTGTGTTGCTTTGCCACTACGGGTTGTTACTGAATTCAGTCCTACCTGGTTCGGGCTTGGTGTAGGTAAAATAGGTGGCTACTGCTGAAATCCTGAGTATGATGTTGAAGCTTCCATCCCGTCGGGTGATGGAGTAGAAGGGGCCTGATAAATCATGTGGGCTTGGCCCAGATTTGGGTTCATAACGTGCCTTAGTTTTACATGTTATTTGGATTCGCCAGAGGTTGCGAAGGGAGTGTACCAGGTTGGTTGGAATTCGCCATGTGGGCAAGTTGATTGCTAACCTCTATGATCTCATCTTTGTACTGTTTGTCTTTTGAATGTCAACCAGAGTCTGAAGGATAAGAGTCATTTGATCTGTCTGAGTCGGCTCAGATTGATAGGTGGGGTTGGGCCGAGGTTGAGTCGACTGATATGGACGAGGAGCTTGTGGACGGGGTTGATATGGTGGTCTCTAATTTTGATTATTTCCTGCCCACATGAAATTAGGATGATTTCGCCATCCAGGGTTATAGGTATTAGAGAATGGGTCGTTCTGGATGGCGTTGAGGTCATCGCAGGTCTGAGGCACCTCAAAAAAGTCAGAGTACGAGGGTTCAGAGTTCCCCCAACTAGAGTAGGTAGAATCGGAGTTTCCTTTGGCCCTAGAGTCAGACGGGGGTGGATACGGGTCCATCCCCTGAGAAGATCAGTGGTAGATGTTATGCACAGCTTCCTTCCCACAGGGTGGTTGTGCGAACGGGTTTTGCGTAGAGGTGGCTAGCTGCAGAGGTCGAGTTAGCTCATCCACTTTCTTCTCAATAATAGAGACCTTGTCCAAACGACTGGCCATCAATTCCAAGTCGACAGATGAGGATATGCCCTGTGTCTCATGTGCTCCCCTTGGATTTGTCGATGCGCAGGCATTCGTCCGGTTGAATAAGCCCATGGAGTCATTATTGATGGAGTTCTCGCACAAATTCTCGAGAATCTCCCACACAGTGTCATCGTGTTGACCCATGATATTTCCTCCGCAAGTTGCATTGACGAATAAATGGATGTCTTCACAGAGTCCCTGGTAAAAAGACTGGACTTATTCCCATTTAGGAACTCCGTGATGGGGGCACTTACCATGAGATCCAGGAAACGATCCCATGCTTCGTGAAGTGGTTCTCCAGGCTGCTTTGTGAAGTGCGTGATTTGGTGTCGTAAAGCATTCATCCAACCAACTGTGAAGAACTTTTTCAGAAACTCGAATTGTAGTTCAACCCATGTGTTGATTGGATGCGTTTGAGTCTGATACCAGTGAGCTGCTTTGTCCATGAGAGAGAAGGAGAACATCTTCATGAGAAGAATATCCTGATTTTGGACATCTAACCCGAAGGTCTGGGCCAGATGCTTGAGCTGTTTAATGTGCTGGGATTTGGACTCAAGGTTCAATCGAAACCGCAGTGGGATTGTAATGATCTCACATCATTGGATGCTGCGGTGGATTCACAAAGGCTTGGAATAAATCATTAAGGCACTAAAGTTGATTCACAAGGTTATTCTCTTCTACGGGTTGTGCCATGATGATGGATGAAGGAGAATTAGGTTTAGATGAATCAGAAGAGATGTCTATGTGATGGGGTTGCTACACAAACACGGAAGTCGAGGCCTAGCCTAGACGAGAGTGAATGACTAAAGGAGGCCTCAAGGATGGTCTTAAGGACCTCCTACCAAACATGCACCGATGGCTTGGATGAGAATAGAATGTGATGGACCCAACCAAGACACCCAAAAAATTTTGGATGATTATAGAGGTTCAGGGTGGATGATACCCCTTAGTCAGAAAGTCGTCCACTTGGGAATTACCTGGGCAAACAGAGAGGGAGAGTCCCGCGAAGACCCTTATAAGGTAGAGCGCCCCCAAGGGTTACAGGGTTTGCCCCACCCTACCTCTCTTGTCACTGATGTTCCAGGTAGAGCAAAGTGGGGACTTGACTTCTTAAGTCTACCAATTTTAATTAATAGAAAGGGTGCTTAAGATTTCACTTGAACTTTAAGATTTATTGAGTGCAAAAAGTGACCTAATTTTAAGATTGGTTGACCCAACAAGGTGGGTCAACTTCACCTATTTGTCCTTTGAAAAGTTTTAGGTCCCTCTTCTAGGATTCAAGTGAGATTAAGAGCCTGATTTTTAAGGTTTGCTTGAATAGGTCAATTCAACCAAGGCTTAGGCACACATCATTTTGGAAAGTTGATTCTTGCTTATGTAAGTGTGTCTCTCAAACCCTAACTTGGAATCCTTAATTGGCTCTAATTTTGGTCCAATTTAGTTTGTCCAAATGAGTTATCTAGGGCTCAAACAAGAATGTGATAGCCCTAGTTGCCTTAAGGGGGTGCACAAATCAGGTTTTGTTGTTGAAATCAAATCAGGAAACTTAATGAATTATCTAAGAATGGAAAGCAAGTAGCCCTAATTGATTTTATCCTTTTCAACCTTTTCAGAATGAGGGGCATAAGAGGGAGAGTAATCAGAATTTACCTACCCTTGGTGTGTTTGTTGTGCGGCTGACTTTCTTCAATGTATCTTCTCCCTGAAATAACCACAATAAAAGAGATATAGCAAGTTAGATTCTGTATCAGAAATTGTAATCAAGAATTCTAAATTGCCCGTTGCTTCCCGGCAACGGCACCAAAATGTTTATCGCGGTGAGATCGATGTTTAAAATAATCGTATTGCAGTATAGTTGAAATCACTTTGAAAACAAATAGAATTTTTATTACATGAATAAGTTTCGAGGTTAAACATAGGGAGCTATATGGGATTTAGAGATCAAGATCACAATTTAGAATTAACAGAGACTGTAATAATTTCAGTAGCAATGTGCAAAAATATGGGAGTAAAATGGTGATTTAGATCACCAAATACTCCTACAATATCACTAAGGAACTCAATGTATGAATATGCAATGAGAGCTTAAGATCTGTTGTCTGATTTGTAAATTAGACGACTTAAAGTTGTCTGATTCTTCCTGTCTTTGCTTCTTCTCTTTCTCTGCCTTTGCCTTCCCTGATTCTTCTTTCCTTCTCTCCTCTGGCTTTCTTCTCTTCTTCTCTTCAGGCCTTCACCCTCTCTTTTGCTTCTTTTTTCTTCTACCTTTTCTTTCTTTGTCTTCTCCTTCCTTCTTCTTCAACTTTTGTCTTTGGCCTCTTCTTCTTCTTCTTCTTGACCTCCTCTTCTTCTTTGAAATGACTAACTGTCAGCCAAAGATCACTGCAGCAAAACCCTCCCCCTACCCGCACGACACTCCTCTCCTTCTCTCCTAAGATCCGCTCTCCCAGAGCCACACAGGTATTCAGGTTATCGAGTCGGGCGCATACCTGGGTCCAAGCTCATCGACGTGTGGTCGTGAGTGAGGAGTGCAGGTCGGGTTGGGTTAGCCAGGTCCGCGGAGGCAGTGTCGTGGACGAGATCGGGTGTAGGTGAGAGGGACCTCACCCCGTGGTAATTGAGGCGAACAGATGGTGGCACTTTTGCAATTTATGTAGGTGCGCGGCTTCAGAAGTTTCTAAGGTGGGACTATCCGCGCACTCCTTTTCTCTCGCCCCTGCAGCAGGGATGGTGTTTCCAATTGTAGTAGCTGTTGAGTCTCACAACTCCAATTGAGGTCCTAGGTGTGTACGCAAGACTCTTTCATGCATCCTGGGTCTTCAACCTGGGACAGCAAGGCCTGGAGCAGCCTCAAGCAATCTTCGAGCTTGCTCGGCAATGGCAGATAAGGCCTTGAACCTAAAATCAATACAACAACCTCATGGCCATGTCAAAGCGCTCAGGGAGGGTTGCTGGAGCATGGCGGATGCGATTGGGGTGGTAGCGTGGCGTGTGGGTGTCTGTGAGTGTGTACCTAGGGCAGACTGTGTGCGTGTGAGTGGGTGTGTTCGGGGGGTGATTTGGGTGGATAGTGAAGTGAATAAGGAGAGGGGAAGTGCTCAGTGAAGTGTGGCGATGGTCGTGGGCTTGTCAGTGAGGGTTTTAGTGGCCTGGGGAGGTGGGATGGCCTCACCGAAGGTGGTGGCTGGAGATGGAAGGGATTGAGGTGCGAAGGGGCGTCAATGGTTGGATTTTGGGAAATAAAGAGAGGGGAAGAAAATAGAGGGGACAGGGAACTTAGCTAGGAGGTTAAAGGATGAAGAGGGGCATTGAGAGCATCATGTCTGGTGTGGCCGACGCCGGAGACAAAGGCAACTCTAGTGAGGTGGGAACGGCGAGGATGAAGAGGAAGTGGCATCTGCTAGTACGGCAAGACGCAGATGAAGGTAGGGAGGATGAATCCTCCATAGGTATGGCAGTCGGACGATGAGAAAGAGCAAGGATGGTCTCCGAACATCGAGGAGCCTTCGGCCGTGAGAGGGAGAGATGAATTTAGGGGAATCACGGATGAATTCGAGCGTGAAGTCAGGGAGATCTGGGCTTCCTTAAATAAGGCTCTAAAGGGCGGTTAGGGCTTGGGAAGCAAGCTTCCCAAGCTTTAGGAGCTGTTAGGATACCCAAATCTCTCATGCGTTCGCATGAGAGATTGGGAAGGAATCAAAGCTCATCAATGGGTTTAGACAGGAGAGAATTTCTTAGAGGATCTCTCTTCCAATTTTGGAAGAGATCCTCCAAGCAATCAGGGAGATATTCCCTGTCAAAGGTCGCCAGAGTAGGTTTCCTTTGCGATAATGGTGGAGGAACTTAAGTGTGAAGATTACAAAGAAGCTAGGGGGCTACTTGCAAGGGTTTTTGAAAGTTAGGGGTAGAAATGTAATCATATGGAACCTTTTTGCAAACTAGGTCAAGGCAAGCTCATCTTGGGTCCAAGTTTTGGTACAAACCTAATTTGGACCTAAGGAATCCAATGGTGAAGTTGAATTTTGGTTTTGACCACGTTTGACTAGGTAATTTATGCAAAAATACAAATTAGGTTAAATATCTGTCTAAGACTCCATTTTAGGTCAAGATGGGTTCTAATGGCCAAATTGAAGATACTAAACCCTAGAGAATATTTTTCTATGATTTTTAGAGGGTTTAAGTGAATTTTATCTGGACCAGAACCTTGTTTAATTAAGTGGGTCGATTTTTAGGGTTTTTTTTTTTGAAACAGAAAGGAGAGCTATCGTCCTGCGAAAGCAGTTCGGAGCAGTATATTATGTGCAAAGCAAGGGAGATTACAAAAAGGATCCCCAAGAATGTATGAGGGACCAGCACTCTCTTACAATATTCTCACAACATACCAGCCTTTCCTGGTAAAGTCTCTCATTCCTTGCCTTCCATACAAACCAAAAAGTAGCAGCCATGTGGACATGTGGTTTCCCTCTCACCTCAAAACCATGCCAAATAGAATCCCACTCTGGTAATGGCTCCTGACAAATTTTTCTCCAAATGACATCAGTGACAAGGGAAGAAGAGAAGAGGTGATTTACATTCTCAGTGCTCATCTCACATAAAAAACACACATGATGATCAGTACCCAATCTTCTGTGGCGTAGATCACTTGTGATTAACCCATCTCTCCTACACAGCCAAAGGAAAATTTGTACCTTGAGAGGAATTTTTAACAACCATATCTTCTTGTCAATGGAATCATGTCTCCATCCCTCTTCAAAATTTAGCATTCTGTTATAGCTAGATTGGACACTGTAGATCCTCTCCCACAGATATCTGTCCTCCATTCCAGGCCTAGGTCTGAAACTTTCAAGGTCTGATAAAAGCCTTCTCTTTTATTCTCATAATCGGGTAGCTCTTCTGCTGCTGCTGGACTCCACATCATCCAGATTCCAACTGCTATTGCTGCAGGACCAGATCTTGCTGACCGTAGCATCCTTGTTAGTTGCTGCAGCAAAAGCTCTCGGATAGAGCTCCTTCAAGACCACCATTTCACACCATTCCTCCTTCCAGAATCTGAAGGACCTGCCATCTCCAAGTGATGGTTGCAGTAGATGGAAGTGATCAGCCAAATCCTTAGTTACAAATTTCCAGAAAGGTGATGGACAGTTGGGCTGAAGTCTGGATAACCTGTTGTTGGAAGCTCCATATCTATCTCTGATCAGAGTAGACCACGGTTTTAGATCACCTTGCAGTAGCTTAACAGCCCATTGAGCAGCAAGGCATCATTAAAATGTTGCAAGGACTTGATCCCAAGACCACCCATCTCCTTAGGATAGTAGATTTGATCCCATTTGAGAGGCTACAAGAAGCTGCCCTTATGTCTAGCTCCCTTCCAAAAGAATCTCTTCCTCATCACATCCAATCCTTTTCAAATGGATCTTGGTGCTTTGAAAATGGAGAAGTAGAAGACAGGGATGGAGGTGATCACCGAATTGAGAAAGATAAGCCTTCCACATCTAGATAAGAACCTGCTATGCCAACCATCAAGTTTCACAGAGATCTTGTCAAAAAGGCAGTTCCAATCACCTCTCTTCAACCTGGAAAACCTCAAAAGCAGCCCAAGATATCTGATAGGAAGACTGATGTGGGGAGTCATCAGGATGGCTACTTAGGCTTCTTGCTCCTCCTCAGATAAACCAAAGCAGACCAAACTAGACTTGTCCCTATTTAACCTCAGTCCAGAAAGCTCACCAAAGATATCAACCAAATGATGCAGAGCCAACACTCCATCCATGGATCCTTTAACAAAAAAGACAGTATCATCTGCATATTGAAGAATGGGAGCCAGACTGTTCCTACAAGATAGTGAATATCCTCTGACAAGACCCGCTTCAGAAAGCTTACAAGCAAACCAAGCTAAACTGTCAACTGCCAAATTAAAGATCAAAGGGGGCAGGGGGCATCCTTGCCTAATGCCACATTGAGGCTGGATCCATGCACCACAGGGTTTCCCATTTATTAGAGGGGTAAAGGAGGCAGTGGTAATACATCTCTTAACCCAAGCTATCCAAGTAGAGGGAAAGCCCCTTCTTTTAAGCACATCCCATAGATAAGGCCAACTGATTGAATCATAAGCCTTACGAAAGTCAACCTTCCACAGGAAGGCCTTGCATCTTCTCTTATGCCAGCCACAAACCATCTCTTGGGCCAAGATAAAAGATTCTTGTAGGGATCTACCAGGGAGGAAAGCAGACTGAGCAGGATGGATCAAATCTTGCAATACAGGCCTCATCCTATTAGCCAGGACCTTGCCAATCACCAAATACAGGGAGTTAGAAAGGGCAATGGGTCTAAATTCCTGGAAGGATTCAGCACCTGGGGTTTTTGGCAAAAGAAACAGATAAGATCTATTAATTCTTTCAAAGCCAAAATTGCCACTTTGGGATTCTCTAATTACTCCCATAACCTCTGAGCCCACAATGTCCCACAGTTCTTTCTAGAAGAACACCTGGATTCCATCAGGACTAGGCGATCCTTCACAGTTGAGGTCATTAATAGCCTTCAAAACTTCAGCTTCAGATATAGGTTCAATCAGGCTGGACCCCTGAGACTCATTAATCATGGGCAGATCATTTTCTGTCATTCTCCAGTTGCCCCTACTTGCAGCTCTTGAAGATTCCTTGAAGTATCTGACGACCTCAGCTCTGATATCAGATAAGGAGGTAATTCTCTGCCCCACTATAACCATTGGCGAGATCATATTTGTTCTCCTCCTAGAGCTAGCAGCCAAATGAAAGAATTTTGTGTTTGCATCTCCCTCACTTAGGCATAGCTGCCTAGATCGCTCCCTCCAATCCATCTCCAATTTCAGGTCTTCTTCAATTACCACGACCTGCCATCTTCTTCTATCAGCAAGATCCAGTTCAGATAAATGATCCACAGCTTCCTTGGTATCCAGTTCTTGAATTTTCAACAACGCCTCATGACGCTTCTGATGCTGAGAACTGAGACAATATCTCCATACTCCTTCAGCATGCCTTTCAAAGCCATAAGCTTAGAAGCCAGTCTAGAGGTGGCCATGCCTTCACCCTGCTGTGACCTCCACCAGCTAGCAAGCATGTCTCTGAACACTGTTTCCCTCAGCCAAGATCTCCTAAATTTAAAGTAGGATCTAGCCACCACCTGCTCACCATTGTCCTACACCAAAGGTGTATGGTGTCTGATCCAACCCTTTTCTGTCTGATCCAACCCACTTGTTATCTTGTTAAGACCATTTGACCTTTGTTTAGCCCTTGAGGAAACCTGTGGTTGTATTGCATTCATGATAAGCTGGTAAAATTGTAGTTTTAACCTTAGTTTCTTATGTTTCTCTCAGAAAGGTTATGCAATGAATTATGACCTACAGTTGGTTATGTAGGAGCATTTATTGACTTCATTGGGTCAAAATGAGCTAGTTAGGGCTAATGATGGTGTTCCCATCAAGTACCGATACTAACCTTTAGTACCGATATTGTGCACCCACAGTACAGCCTCCAACAGACCGGCCAGTACCGGTCCTAAACCCTAGTACCGACACTAGGAAACCTCAATACAATTTCCAACCCTAGCTAGTACCAGTAACGAACACCAATGTCGGTATTAGGCACCAACCACACCATTCCAAATGATCCAGCCCGTACCAGTACTGAGCATCAGCATTTGCACTGGGTGCCCTCTGTCATGGCTATTGAACCCATCCAGTATTGGTACGGGTCATTGATACCAATACTTGGAGCTCTCAGTACCTGCCTTAAGTTCCATCTCTAGCTCATGTGATGCCAGCTAGTACTGACATAGGTTACTAGTATCGGTACTAGGTGTCTCCAGCAACAAGTTCCAAACCTTAAATCCCCCATTCAATTCCTCATATTCTATTATTACTAAGGTTCTTGATAGAACCCACACTTTATTATCCCAGAGCTATGCTTATTCACCAATTAGGGTTTCTTATACCCTTTCCACATTTCATATTAAACCTTGTTTAATATCATGCATCTGGCCTCGCGGATATTCTGACAACATGGCCTGATGCATCATACTTAGTTTCACTTCATTTCTCATCAGGACCAGTCATCGTAAGTCCCGATTATGCCCAAAATCCAAGTTTCTAACATTAGATGCTAACATGGATTAATACCTTCCATTCCTGACAACAGACAGGGATTTAACTAATCATTTTAAGTTCCTGGCCCACGTGGAGAAATTCCACACACAACAAGACCACAAGTATCTTATCGGACGTCCAACACAAGTGTTAGACGTCCAAAAATGCATCATAGGATGTCTGATACACAACTCGAATGTCTAGAGATAAAATACCAGGGAGACCCGTCCCATGACAGCAGCGTTGGATGACCAAACTCTTCCTTGGACGTCCAGAGACTAGTTTGGACGTCTAACTATAAGAACAGACATCCAACAATGAATTCACACCAAAAGCCACAAATAGTTACAAACGACCGTCTGATTCCTTAGCTAGACATCAAAATGAGCACATTGGGCGTCCGATGCAATGTCAGACATCCAATCACTTGGGGCTTATCGAGTTGTAGGGATGTCTAACCAAGAGATCAGACCTCGGGATTAAGGTTATCAGACTTCTAATGAATTTATTAAACGTCTGATAACCCCCATAACCAAATCCTAGGTTCCAGCCAGTACCGGTACTGGGCACCAATACCAGTATTGGGCATCATCAGTTATTTCTCTTTTAGCCTAGCCATTACCGGTACTAAACATTAGTGTCGGTACTGTGCACCACCAACCTATATCATAAATACCCAGCCAGTACCAGTACTAAAAATCAGTACTGGCACTAGGCACCATCGGCCTTATACCAACACAACCCAGCTAGTATCGGTACTAGGCACTAGTACCGGTATTGAGTAGCCCTAGTTCATCGACTGGAACCATCCAATATCGGTATTGGTGCACAAATACCCAGCCAGTACCAGTACTAAAAATCAGTACTGGCACTAGGCGCCATCGGCCTTATACCAACACAACCCAGCTAGTATCGGTACTAGGCACTAGTACTGGTACTGGGTAGCCCTAGTTCATCAACTGGAACCATCCAATACCAGTATTGGTCACCAGTACCGGTACTGGGTGCTCCCAATTCCCATTTCAATTTATTACATTTTGGTGCTAGATCAACTAGTACCGGTACTAAGTGCACTCAGCACCCAATTAAACATATCGAAACACCCTGTTAACCCTAATCCAAGCCACCATTTACATCTACAACCTAGAATCGATGGTAAACACATAAAACCACATGAATTTATAGACCTCAACATCAATTTCAACCCACAATGGAAACCCTCCATTTGGCATTCCCAAGATTTGACCCATAACTAGGGTATAACCCAACCATTATCACAAGCAACATGGAAATTTTAACCAAAACAACCCTTTTTGGCTACTTTTAGTCATGGGAACAAGAGGATGAAACAAGAGAATAAACCCTACCTCAGTTGGAGCTCCTTTCTCTTCTCCTAATCGTAGTAGCACCATCAACAACAGTAATGGTAGCTGCTACAACAGCAGCACCACCTCCTTTCCTCTCTTCTTCTTCTTCTTCTTTCCTTCATGTAGTAGTAGCAACAACCACAACAGCAACAGCTTCAACAACGGTTGCAACAGCAGCTCTCCTCCTCTTCCTTCCCTTCTCCTTCTCGTAGCAGCACCAATAGCAGCCAGCAACAGCAGTAGTAGTCGATAGAGAGGAGGGCGATGAGGGTGCATCGGCTGGAGGAGAAGGAACCGGATAAGGGGAAAAAAAATGAGATTTTCTTTGAAATTTTAAATCTTTCTCTCGTAAATAAGGGTTGGATATTTTGCATCCAAGCCCTTCCGCTTCTTTCTTGAGACTTAAGAAAGGCCTCCAAACATGTTTTCCTCACAAATGGCCCCTTGACTTTTCATTTATTAATATTTTGTTAATGACTTAGGGGATTTGTTTAATTTTGCAGCTAATAATCACTAAATTAGGGTTCCCTAAACCCTTAATCTCACATTAAGCAACTAATTAAGGTTTTTAATTATCCTATTAAGAGTATTACAAATTCGGGGTGTTACATATATAAACCCCTACAGCCCTCCCCCTTCCAAACCATCCCTTCCTATGCTCTCCTCACTTGCTCTAGAGCTCAAAATCTTCTTGAGCTTGTGTCCCAAGCCCTTGGGATGCTCCACTAGAGAAAAGTAAAAATATTTTTCCACCATCTCACCACCATACGTGGAGCTCCCATCGGCCATCTTCTCAACCCCATTTTCGGAAGCGGATCACGCTGCGATGCCACCCTTCCTCACCTCATCATCTTCCGACACCATTCTCCTTCCTCCAACTCCTCAGCATCTTTGTCCAGGACTCGTTAACATAGCTTTGTCCTTCAAGAAGTCAACAAAGTAGATTTTTATCACCCCTTTCCTTTTTACTACTTTCATAGTCTAGATTCTATCGTAATAAACATTTTTCAAGCATATATCTAGAAGTAGTTTTTGACTCTCTCTCTCCCTTCCTTTATAATTAGCAAGTGGAATAGTTCTTTCCTACTTTCTAGAATAGCTTAGTGTAGATAATATTCTTACTTTTTTCCTATCATAAAATACCAAAAAAAATAGCAATTACAAAAATACCAAAAAGAAATAAATCAAAGCTCAATTTTCAAAATCAAACGTAGCCTCCCCATGTTCGACCCGGAGCTCACCTCGAGCTTTGGTAATTTTATTTGATAGCAGATTTTTATGTACTACGACGATGGGTTTCTAACTCAAATCTTTTCACGTACAAAATCTACCTCACCACATTCATTGAGCATATTTTATATATATTGAGTTTGTTTGAGTATTTGATTGGTGATTGAATTGCAATGCTTACTCCCTGTGAATGACCTTGGAACTCATGATTTTTTGAGCTTTACAAATTTAAATGTTGAATCGATTTTTGTTGCTATACTACGATATGATTCTATCCTAAACTACGATGATTTCCACATCAACAATTTGACACTGTTGCCAGGGAGCAACGCACATTTCAGTCACTAATCACACTTTCTAATTTGATTATAACTTGCTATATCTGCTTTGTTGTGTTGCTGCAAGTGAACCTGATGATCGACCGCTCAAGCAACCATACCAGGGGCAGGTAATCACATTCCCTTCTTTAAGCCCCTCCTCTCTTGGAAAGATTGAAAAAGAAATCACTCATGACCAACTTTCCTTATTTACTTAGTAATCATCATTCAAGTTTCCTAATTTGATTCGATTGATTTGACTAGAGATCCCCATCTTGATACTTGCACCTATTAGGGACATAAGGTTCCTTGGGCCATTCACCATCTTGATTGAGCCCAAGGTACCACCTTTGGAAGAATTGGACTTAGAAGTAGAGCCAATCTAGGCTTTCCACATTAGGGTTTCTAGAACTAGTACACACTTGCCTGCTTGAAAAGGAAATATATTCCCACATTGTGTGCTACCCAAGCCCTTGTATGAATTGATACAATCAAGTGGATCCTAAAATCAAGGTTCTATAATCACTTGGATCATTAAAATTTAGGACCTAATAACCTATTTGAGAAACAATTCAAGGTGATTTGGGTTCTTAACCCAAACCTCATCCTCAACTTTAGGACAGGTTAGGTGAAGTTGGTCCACTTTGTGAATCAATAAACCTCCAAATTAGGTTACAAATCAAATTAACTTCAAATTCAAGTGAAATTCAAGGCACAAGTAGGATTAAAACTTCCATCCTTAAAAAAAAAACAAGCAGGATTAAAACTAGCAGACTTAGGATTCAAGCTCACACATTCCAATCTACTTGGAATCATGGTGATAAGGAAGGTCGGGTGGGGGAAACCCTGTAACCTGTGGGGATGCTCTACCATATAGGGGTCTTTGCGGGACTCTCCCTTCCTGGCTGCCCAAGTAATTTTTGGGTGCATGAGTTTCTGATCTAGAGGTCCATCTACCTCAAATTGCCATAGTCACCCAGCCTTGTTGGATGCCTCGGTTGGGTCCAATACACATTCCATCCCTCATTTGATTCCATAGCACATGTACGGGAGGAAGTCCTTAAGACCAATCTTGAGACCTACATTAGCAGTTCATTCTCGTAGGGGTCAAACCCTGACTCAATTATTGGGGTTCCTATCCAATCATATCGAAATCTCTTATGATCATTCTACATCCGAGCCTAGTTCTCCATCGTCTGCTTCCATGGAGAATCAAGAAGAAGTGCCCAACTTTCAGAATCTATTGAAGAATCTCCACGATCTACTTTAGGCACTCATAAATCCCCCACCGCATCCATAGATGTGAGATCACTACAATAACGCGGTGGTAGCTATCGAACCCAGGGTGCAAATCCCAACTGGAGGACCTAATATTGAATTGAAGCTAAATCTAATCAGCACAATCCCCAAATTTCATAGCTCAAACTACGAAGACCCTTTCCAGCACATCAAATAACTAAAACATCTGGCCTAGACTTTTGGACCACCTATTCAAAATTAGGACATCTTGCTCATGAAGATGCTCTCTGATAAACGCTAGTTTATCATCATTCTTATGCATTAAAACAAACCTAGCTCTTAGGATTTTGCTCCGCAAATGAGTTTTTGGGCTGCATTTAGGCATCAATTAGGGTAGGCATGCATTACACTTTTTATTGTATTTCTAATGTGTTTTTGTGAGTGTTAGGGACATACAGATTGCTAGATCCCTAGAACCCTAGCACTCAGGAAGGCAACTAGTAAAGGAGAAGCCCAAACTAGTTGAAACTTAGCCAGATCCAGCTCCCCATAGCTAGATTTCAGCTCACTTGAACTAGGGTTATCTCATCCTAGCTCCATTCAGCTCATCTCAACTGAAAGGCAACTCAAGAGAGCTCATCTTAGCTCACCCTAGCTCAGGTCAGCTTAGATCCAGCTCAACTTAGCTAAATTTAGCTCATCTCAGCTCCCATTAGTTCACAGGGAGCTCTAGCTAGCTCAACTGAGTTGACTGGAGATCACCTTAGCTCAGGACCAGCTTGATTCAGCTCTACTCAACTCCAGCCGGCTGAAGATGATTTCATTTGAGCTCAGGAAGCTCAAGTCCAGCTCCCGAGGATTTAGCTTAGCTCAACTCGATTGAGCTAAGCTACCTTAGCTACCTCAACCAACTTAATCCTCCTCAGGAGCACTAGACCCAGCTCACCTAAGCTCCTTATGGCAGAAGTCATCTTACTTTAGCTTGGCTTAGCAGCTAGGAAAGAACTAGCAAGCTAAGCCAGCAAAAGTAGCTCCATTCCATCCTCTTCAGCAGCTGCCAGCTCCATTTCAACTCCAGAGTTCTATCCAGCTCCTCTCCATAAACCCTAGCTCCCATTGCCACCTCGTCTACTCCATTACTAGCTAAGCTAGCTTAGCTTAGCTTAGCTAGGCCCCATCTCCCTTGCCATCCACCACCTACAACTTTACCCTAACTAGTTCCACCACTAAGCCCACTTAGTCCACCTAAGCTCTACCTAGTCCACCCTTGTTTTGGTGCCAACCCAAGCCATCCCTTCACCCCTCAACCTCCTCCAAAAGTCACCTAAAGTTGGCGCCAAAACCTCCCTTCTAGAAGCCTCTCTTTTGGCTCCAACTTAAGACCCCATCATGGTCATCCATCCATCCACCAAATACATCCCAACCCTTCCTTACATGGCGCCACCTAACGCCCTTCTAGAAGACCTATTTTGGCACCAACTTCAAGGGACACCACTACCATAACTACCTCCCATGGCACCCCCTTGGTTGGCACCAACTAACCCTAGCCCTAGGATCAAATTAACTACCCACAACCACCACCTAAACACATCCTAGCCATCCACCTAACCCACGCATACTACCCCCCTCTCCACCTCTATAAATACCTATCATATTCCCCCAAAAAAATCATCCTCCCTTTAGTATAATTCCACCCTACAACCACCATATCCACATCCAAGGAAGAAGAAGAGAAGAAGATTAAGGGGGCATCCTACTTGCCCCCTTGGTGCCTTCTTCCCCTTTTTCTTCTCCCTTCTGCCACGCCAAGGAGGAGGAGCACCCCACTAAGAGGACGACCATGCAGGGAGGAGTAAGGGTGGTGCATGCCCACCCTTGAAGGAGATCATTGAAGGTGGTAGCTTCCACCTTGGAGGACACCATCTTGGAGGAGCATAGCAAGGAAGGAGAAGGAGGAGCCCTTTTCAAGCCTTGGAGCCACTAATCTTGGAGCAAGGAGCTTCCCCTCTTCACCATCTTCATCATTAGGACCTTTAGTTCTTATTTTATTTTTGTACCTTGTTAGCCATAGGACAAGCTTTCCTCTATTAGGGTTTTATGTAAAACATTTTTGGTTCTAATTTTAAAGTTGCCTTAAATTTTTGTTGCACTTTTTATTGCATTACTTGCTTTATCTCTAGTGTAATTTCACTCCCTTTTTCTAATTAACCTAGGCCTCCATGCGCCTAGGTTGAGCTTAGAAAGTGGTTATCTTTTGTCACTTCGATTTTAGCATTTTAGGTGTTAGTTCCTTACCCACCAAGATTTGCAAGTACCCGTTATTTCAAAACCCATAAAAATCATATATATAAAACAAAAAAAAAATGTTGAATTTGCTTTCCAAGCAAGAGATTTAATTTGGCAAAAGTTGCCTCCTTGGAGGAACCTAGATACTCCCCTATCTAGGTTACAAATTTTAAAAGAAAAATGGATTTACGCGTTACAACAACTTCCAAAACCCTAATTAACAAATCGCATATTTTCATTATC
Organism: Thalassia testudinum; assembly: GCA_037157565.1. NCBI lineage: Eukaryota > Viridiplantae > Streptophyta > Magnoliopsida > Alismatales > Hydrocharitaceae > Thalassia > Thalassia testudinum. Next base: position 135,644,321 of record JAZHRO010000014.1, on the reverse strand, counting down.
ACTCTCCTTCTCTCTTATGGACAAGGCTGTCCATTGGTATGAAACCCTGACTCGAACGATCAACATATGGGAGGAACTACAAACTGAATTCCTAAGGAAATTCTTCTCGGTTGGTCTCACTAATGCCTTGAGTCACCAGAACACGCTTTTCACACAGAATGTGGGAGAAGCACTTCATGAGGCATGGGATCGCTTTTCTGGATCTCATGCAAAAATGCCCTCATCACGAAGTTCCTAAATGGGAACAAGTCCAGTCTTTTTACCAGGGACTCCGTGAAGACATCAGATTACTTGTCAATGTAACCTGTGGAGGCAACATCATGGGCTAGCACAAAAACTACATTTAGGATATTCTCGAGAACATGTGCGAGAACTTCGTGAATAATGAATCCATGGGTATGCTCGACCGGATGACTACCCAAGCATTGAGAAACACACGTGGGGCACACGAAATGCGAGACCTATCTGCATCCGTCGACCAGGAGTTCATGGTCAGTCACCTGGATAAGGTCACGATTATCGAGAAGAAGGTGGAGAAATTGACTCGACATCTATAGAGAGAAACCTCTTAGTTGCAAAACACGTAAGCACAGCCACCCTTAGGTAGGGAGGCTGTGCATAATAACATTCACCACCACGCATATTAGGGGATGGGCACATATCCAAACCCATCTAATCCTAGTTTCGAAGGAAACTCCGGACCATCCTACTCTATTTGGGGAACTCTAAACCCTTGTATGCTAATTACTCTGGAGCTCCTCAGACCTATGAGGATCTCCACGCCATCCAGAATGATTCGTTCTCCAACTCATATAACCCTGGATGGTGCAATCATCTGAATTTCGTGTGGTCAGGAAATAATAAGAACTCGAGAGCACAATTCCAACCCCACCCACATGCTCCGCGACCGTATCAGCCTGCTTAACCTAAGCCAAACCCAAATTTTCAAACTAGTCTACCAAGGAAGATCAGATGAGCTTGATTTTGCAGACCCTAGCTGAGATGCAGAAGACCAGCACGGCTATATAGCAACAGCATAAAGCTGAGATCACAAAGGTCTGTAATCAACTTGCACAAATGGTGTGGACTCACCAACCTGATGCACTTCCTTCCCAACCTCTGCCGAATCCAAACGTGTCAACCTAGAAACATGCGGTGAACCAAATCTTGGGCGAAGCTTGCTACACCCATCCAGGCCCACCAACTCATACCTATGTGATTGGAGCTTCTACCTCCTCAGCTGATCTAAATCAAGCCTCAAGGATCAACCCTGTTGCTCAGCAACAGGGTCCAATCCTCTCTCCTCCACCTTCGCATTATGATTGTGCTATGATCAATGTTGTGTGATGAGAACCTCATCATGAGCCATAACTAGCTCATTTTTACCTAATACAAAGGATAAAAGCTCCTACATAACTCAAGGAAAGGCTTAACTCAGAGAATTCTGAGTTTAAGAAGAAAATAAGTCATAAGGGGTAAAAATGCAATTTTACCAGCACAATCTGTAAGCAGGGTAATTCAGGATCCAAACACAGGTCAAACAAACCTAATTAGAAGGGAAGTGGGATGATCTGATCTAATAAGGGCTACAGCAACTCCAAGGAATTAAATGACAATCTGTAACCCTAAAACAAACCTACTTCAATTCACGAGGTTTGAGGCAAATAAAAAATTGACTAAACCCTCTACAATTCGTAGAAAAATAATATCTAGGGTTTAGAACCTTCAATTTGGCCTTAGGAACCCATTTTGACTTACATTGAGGACCATGCCCAATTAATGACTTCATTTGGGTTTTTACGTAAATTGACCAGTCAAACAAGGTCTAATCTAGAAATAAAATTCACCATTAGAATCCTTATGCCCCATTTAGTCATGCATAAAAACTTGAGCCTAAGAAGAGACCTTCTTGACCAACTTTTCATTTTGGTCCTCATCCATTACTTTTTGACCCTCAACTTTTGAAACCCTCGCATTTTGGCCCCTAACTCTTCTTCGTTCTTTGCATTTGGGTCCTCCCTGCAAAACCCTGAGCAGCGCCATGCTCCGGCGACTTTGCGTGGAGCATGGCGCCGCGCAGGGTAAGGGGGACCCTCTGCCAAGTCAACCGGGGGTTCCCTACGACCTCTACCGTCGCAGGGACACCTCCATGGTCTCTGCAACCACCCATACCTTCCGTGCGAATGCGCGGAAGGTATGGGTCTCCATCTCCAGCGTCCTCCGACGAGGGAGGAACGTCGTCTCCCTCCGCCCTCCTCTCTGATTTTGACTCTATAAAAGCCCTCGACGCTCTGCCGCACTCTCCAGCTCGGATCTGACGGAGAAATCCCCCCCTTTTTCCTCTCTTCTCACTCTGACAGATGCCCCCCTGCTCCGGCGGTTCTTCCTCCTCCTCCTCGTCGCTCTGCCGCACTACCAGCAGTAGAGCTGCCATCACCTGCTCTTCCCGCGTCGCGCCGTACCTAGCGCGCGCTCTCCCGCTCTCTCCTCGCCGCCGCCCTCTCTCTCTGGGCACCTTCTTCTCCGGCGACAGTTGATACGACTTTCGCCCTGCTCCGGCCCCCCTCGCCCCTCCAAGTAGGTACATTTCTTCCCTTTCCTCCTCTCTTTCTTTTCCCTACTTTAATTTGCTCAACTGCCCTTCGACCGCGCTTAATCAGCCTCATCTTCTCCATCTCCGGCCACCCTCTGGTGAGACGTTCCCATCGCTCCGCAGCCCCATATGCCTCCCCAACCCTCACAGAACCTCCGCCTCGTCACCCTGATCAACCTCCGCTCACCCATTACCTCTCCACACCCCCACCATACTCCACCGAACAAACCCATTCTCGCAGCTGCAGTCTGACCTAGCCCCCCACCAGACGCCATCCCACGACCTGCCACACCCCGCACCACCTTCGCCTTGCACGACAAAGGTCCCCCGCGTGTTTGATTAGGCTGAAGGGCCGTATTCCTGTCTAACAGGTACACTGCTCCAGCCATCATTAGCGACGACTGAAGTAGCTTCGAGGCGAGCTCCAGGCCCTGCAGCCCCAGATTCCCAGGTGCTGCAGGTTGGGGCGAAGTCCGCGAAGGCTTCTGCCTCTTCAGTTGGCCCAGACATCGACTGCAGCTGATCAGAGGGTGAGGTGGAGTTGTCCTGCTGGCGCGCCCGAAAGCAGCAGAAGTTAGTCCCACATCGTGGGATTTCGAAGCCGCGCACCCGCATAAAGGCAAAAAGTGCCTTAGCCTGTTTGCCTCCTGACCACAGGGTGAGGTCCCTCTCACCCACTCGACTCGGCCTCGTCCGCGACCACCCCACGCGGACCTGGCCCGACCTGTTTACCCAACCTGTACTCCTCGCCCACCACCGCACACCGGTGGGCCTGGACCCGGGCGTGACCCGTACCCAACTACCCGGCAGCTCTGGGAGAGCTATCCTATGAGTGAATTCTGAGAGAGAGAGACGCGGGGGAGGGTGGAGTAGGTTTTTTCCCTCTGACCAAACTACGAGTGTGCAGGCACAAGAGAAAAGAAGAAGAAGAGAAGGCAGACCGCAGAGGAAGAAGAAGAAAGAAGGAAGGAGGACGACTGTAGCAGCCGGTTACTTAAGTCATCTGATTGAAAAATCAGACGACGCTTCGAGGACGAAGAAGAAGGAGAAGAAAAGAAGAACAGGACCGCAAGGAGAAGAAAAGAAGAATAGGACCACAAGAAAGCAAGAAAAAGAAGAATAGAGGAAGAAAAAGAAGAAGAAGAAGCTCTGAAGAACCCAAGAGAAGAACAGAAGGAAGAAGACAAAAGAAGAAGAAGCTCTGAAGAAAAAGAAAGAAGAAAGCAAGAAAAAGAAGAACAAAGGAAGAACAAGAAGAAAGAAGAAAACTGAAGAACCAAAGAGAAGAGAAAAGAAGAAGAAGCCAACAAGACAAATTTTTTTCTCTCTCTCTCTTTATTTTTGTAATAGAAACTTTGTATCTCTAGAATACAGTTTGCTCCCTGAGTTCGACCTCGTGAGATCTTTTATTTCCGGGTAAAAATTGTAATAGTGGCAATGACTATCTGTACTACAATGCCATTTCTATAACAAAACAACAAAACCTAGTCATACCGCCACTATTCTTGGCATTGTTGTCGGGGAGCAACGGCTATTCTAGAAGTAATAAAATTTCTATTTGTAAGTTTCTAATAATCTCTCCTCTCTTTTGTGCAGGTACAGAAAGAAACAAAAAGACGCAGCCGCACCACAGCCACTCCAAGGACAGGTAACTTCCTATTAAACCCTAAAATTTTAAAGAAAAAGAAAAGAAATAGGCATAACCTGTCTTTATACATAGTAATAGCTGCATATTCTCAGAAACTATTATTCCTGCACATAGTTTTAAAGGTGATTAGGGGCTAACACATCCTTGCCTGAGCCCTAATTACCCAAACAAAGAGTTAAATGGACCAAGTAGAGCCAACATAAGGTCAAAAGCTAGGGTTTTTAGAGACACACCTTCTATAAACAAAGAAAAGATCTTCCCAAAAAGAGGTGTACCTAAACCTTGTTTGAAAAAATCTACACAAGAGAAACCCTAAGCAAATGGCTCTCTAAACATTTGAACCCTAAAAAGAAAGGACCCAAAAGCTCTCAAAAGAACAAGAGGTGAAGTTGACCCCTTGGGTCAACCAACCTTAAAATTGGGCCACTTTGTTCACAAAAACACCTAAGAGTTCAAGTGAAACCTTAAGCACCCTGATCTTAAACTAAAATTGGTAGACTTAAGAGGTCAAGATCCCCATTCTGGTCTACCTGGAACCGCAGTGACAAGAGAGGTTGGGTGGGGGAAACCCTGTAACTCGTGGGGATGCTCTACCGTGTAGGGGTCTTTGCGGGACTTACCCTCTCTGGCTGCCCAGGTAATTCTCAGGTGGACGATCTTTCTGGTCAAGGGGTCCATCTGCCCCGCACCTCTATAGTCACCCAACACATTTTTGGGTGTCTTGATTGGGTCCAGCACCTTCTGAACTCATCTCTTCCAGCAGTGCATGTACGGTAGGAGGTCCTTAAGACCACCCTTAAGACCTCCTTTAGAAATTCACTCTCGTCAAGGCCAAGCCTCGACGCTCGTGTTTGTGCAGCAACCCCCTCACATTATTCTCTCTTCTGATTCAGAACCAAGTTCTTCTTCTTCCCCCATCATGGCTCAGCCAGTTGAGGAAGAAAACAATCTGGAGCATCAGCTCCAGTGACTCAATGATCTCTTCCAAAACTTCGTGCACCCACCGCAGCGTCCTATGATGCAGGACCACTACAATCCTGCTGCGGTGGCCATTGAACCTCGAGTCAGAATCCCGACTGGAGGACCTGATTCCGAATTGAAGCCCAGCATGATTCATGCTATACCTAAATTCCATGGGCTTAATTCCGAAGATCCCTTCCAGCATATCAAACAACTAAAGCATCTGGCCCAAAATTTTGGGTCAGATGTGCAAAATCGGGATATTCTTCTCATGAAGATGTTCTCCTTTTCTCTTATGGACAAGGCCGCCCATTGGTATCAGACTCAGACCCTGCCGATCAACACTTGGGAAGAACTTCAATCCGAGTTTTTGAAAAAGTTCTTTCCCGTTGGTCGGACCAACGCCTTGCGCCATCAGATTACTCACTTCACTCAGCAATCAGGGGAACCTCTCCATGAGGCATGGGATCGTTTTCAGGTCATGAGAAAGTGCCCCCATCACGGAGTTCCTAAATGGGAACACGTCCAATCTTTTTACCAGGGACTCCGTGAGGATATCCGTCTTTTCGTCAATGCAACCTGCGGAGGAAATATCATGGGTCAACATGAGGACACTGTGTGGGAGATTCTCTAAAACATGTGCGAGAACTCCATCAACAATGACTCCGTGGGATTATTCGACAGGTCAAATACCCACTCATCGACGAATCTTAGGGGAGCACATGAGACGCAGGGCCTATCCGCATCAGTCGACCTAGAATTAATGGCCAGTCGATTGGACACGTTCTCGATTATTGAAAAGAAGGTGGATGAACTGACTCAGCACCTGCAGCGAGCCACCTCTACACATAACCCCTTTGCACAGCCTCCTTCCACAAGGGAAACTGTGCAAAATATTCTCCATCAATCTTCTCCTAGGATGGATCCATATCCACCATCTGATTCTCTAACCAGAGGTCCATCCGATCCTCTCTATACCAACTCGGGGAATTCCATTCCCTCTTTCTCTGACTCTCTGGAGGTTCCTCAGACCTGCGAGGACCTCAACGCCATCCAGAACGACCCGTTCTCCAACACCTATAACCCTGGATGGCGAAACCATCCCAACTTTCAGTGGGCGGGAAATTCCCAAACCCAAAGACCACTCTTTCAACCCCGCCCACAACCCCCTCGTCCTTACCAGCCGCCTCAGCCTCGGCCCAACCCTACTTATCCATCAGGGCCAAATCAGGATCCAATGTCCCTAATCCTTCAGACTCTGGCTGACATTCAAAGAACGAATGCGGCTATTCAAAAGCAACACAAGGACGAGATTACAGAGGTCCGAAACCAATTGGCCCAGTTGGCAAATTCTCGCCAGCCAGGCACACTTCCTTCCCAACCTCTTCCTAATCCAAATAACGTGCCAACCCAGCGGCACGTTATGAACCCAAACCCGGGCCATGCCCATATGATTTATCAGGCCCCCTCTGTTCCTTCACCAGACAGGATAGAGGCCTCCACTTCTTTTGCGGGTTACCAGCAGCAACCCATCTTACCCAATCCCAACCAAAACCAGGCAGGACTTAATTCCGTAACAACCCGTAGTGGTAAGGAAACCCAAGACCCACCTCATCCAAACCACTCCAAGCCTGGTAGTGATCCCGAGCCTAGGACAGTAATCCAGGACATTCCCACCCCTATCCCAGATCCAAAACCTGGACCTATCCTAGAAGAACCAACCAAGATCCCGTTTCCCGAGGCCTTGACCAAGGGAAAGAAGACCACCAAGCCCGTGGCACCTGAGGAGGACCTGGTCAAGCTCTTTGAGCAGGTCCACATAAACATCCCCTTGATGGATGCAATCCGCCACGTACCGGCTTACGCATGATTCTTAAAGAATGTGTGTACACCCCAGCGTAAGCCGCGAACCAAGAGCGGGAGTCCAATTGTTCTGTCAGAGCAAGCCAGCTCAGTAATCCTAAGCAGACTCCCACCCAAGGCTAAAGACCCTGGTACTCCCCTGATTTCCTACAAGATAGGTGATACCCAATTTGATAGAGCTTTGCTAGACTTGGGCGCATCCATAAATCTGATACCCACCTCCTTACTTGACCATCTAGAAGAACCTGAGTTAAAACCAACCGAGGTAACATTACAATTAGCAGATCGATCTATAAAGTCACCAAAAGGGATTCTCGAGGATGTTATTGTGAGAGTGTGGGATTTCTATTTTCCTGTAGACTTTATAGTCTTAGACATGGATGCACCTGAAAACCCTAGGGATACACCAATCATTTTAGGGAGACCTTTCTTGGCTACTGCTAGAGCCAACATTAGCTGTGAGGAGGGCCAAATAGAGCTCAAATTTGGGAATCAAACTCTGAAAATTGATATATTTAAGGCCCAACAAGGAATCAATTGCGGTGTCATTGAACAAGTTTGTGACGTTAGGGCTTTGGTTGATGAAACACACTTCCAGAATGGCCTGATTATACCTCATCAACCACAGAAAGATTTTGACCCACAAACTAAGGACTCGAATCCAGATATAAACAACCCAGTAACTCCCACCCTTGAACCTCACATCTATACTGAACCACCCGCTACTGCTGATAACCCCACCCTCGAACTGAAGCCACTTCCTGCTCACTTGAAATACATCTTTTTGGGTTCTAATCAGACTCTTCCTGTGATTATCAATTCCAACCTCAATCCCGAACAGGAATCCCGTCAGATTGCTGTCCTCCAGCAACATCGCAGAGCCATCGGGTGCACTCTCGATGATTTGACTGGAATAAGTCCCTCTTATTGTACTCATCATATCTATTCAGAAGAGGGCGCACGACCTTCTCGTGAAATGCAGAGACGCTTGAACCCCAATCTGCAGGAGGTCATGAAAAAGGAGATCATCAAGTGGTTAGATGCTGGGATCATCTACCCGATCTCCGATAGTCGTTGGGTGAGCCCAATTCAGGTCATGCCCAAGAAGGCAGGACTCACCACCATAACGACTGAGACCGGAGAAATCATTCCTACCCGATTAGCCAATGCGTGGAGAGTCTGTATAGATTACCGCCGACTCAATGCCTCCACGAAGAAGGATCATTTCCCACTACCTTTCATTGATCAAATTCTCGAGAAACTAGCGGGAAATAGGTTCTTCTGCTTTCTTGACGGGTACTCCGGTTATAACCAGGTGGCAATCCATCCTGAGGACCAAGAAAAGGCCACATTCACCTGCCCGTTCGGAACTTACGCTTTCCGAAGGATGCCTTTCGGTCTTTGCAATGCACCCGCTACCTTTCAGCGGTGCATGCTTGCCATATTCTCAGATATGGTAGGTGATTTTCTGGAAGTCTTCATGGATGACTTTTCAGTTTTTGGAGAATCTTTTGATGATTGCCTCCAACACTTGGTCCAAATACTCAGGCGATGCATCGAGGTGAATTTGGTTCTTTCTTGGGAAAAGAGCCATTTCATGGTGCCTGAGGGAATTGTCCTGGGACACTCAATCTCAGAAAAAGGCATCCAAGTGGACCGAGCTAAGGTTGATCTGATCTCTCGCCTTTCTATGCCTAGCTCGATCAAGGACATCCGATCTTTTTTGGGTCACGTCGGTTTTTACTGTCGATTTATCCCTGATTTCTCAAAAATCGCGCGCCCCCTGACCACTCTTCTCTCCAAGGATGTACCTTTCGAAATTTCCAAGGAATGCACTCAAGCATTTGAGGCCCTACGTGACCGAGTCACCCAGGCCCCGATCCTACAGTCCCCTGATTGGTCTCAACCCTTTGAGATCATGTGCGATGCGTCTGATTTCGCTGTAGGAGCGGTCCTGGGGCAAAAAGCTGACGGGAAACCCGTGGTCATCTACTACGCTAGCAAGACACTTGACGAGGCTCAACGTAACTATACAGTTACGGAGAAAGAGCTGCTAGCTGTGGTATTTGCCCTTGAAAAGTTTCGATCGTATCTTCTGGGTTCCCATGTCATCATTTACTCGGATCACACAGCTGTGAGGCATCTCCTTGCAAAGAAGGATGCGAAACCTCGATTAATCCGATGGATCTTGCTGTTGCAAGAATTTGACCTTGAGATTCGTGACAAAGCGGGAAAGCAAAATGTGGTAGCTGATCACTTGTCCCGCCTTCCTTCTGAAATGATTGACCCGTCCGGACCCATCACAGAGCATTTTCCCGATGAGCACCTGCTGACTATTGGTACTAGCCTTCCATGGTTTGCTAATATAGTAAATTACTTGGCATCTCATCAAATCCCGTCTGATTGGCCGAAGGCCATGAAAGACAAATTGCGCTCTAATGCCAAGTATTACATTTGGGAAGACCCGTACCTCTTCCGCATAGGTGCTGATCAGATCATCCGAAGATGTGTCCCGGAAGAGGAATTCAACAATATCCTCTCTTTCTGCCATGACCAGGCATGCGGTGGCCATTTCTCTGGGCATAAAATCGTATCAAAAGTCCTCCAGTGCAGCTTTTACTGGCCCACACTGTTCAAAGACGCGTACAATCACTGCAAGGCATGCAGTCGTTGCCAGACTTTGGGCAACATGAGCCATCGTGACATGATGCCTATGCAGCTGATTCTCGTATGCAAAATCTTTGATGTTTGGGGGATTGATTTTATGGGCCCCTTTCCTGCTTCGGATGGTTTCGAATACATTCTGCTGGCTGTGGACTACGTGTCCAAATGGATTGAAGCCATATCGACCTGAACCTGTGATCACAAAATCGTTCTCAAATTCATTCATCAAAACATTTTCTTAAGGTTCGAGATTCCTCGTGCTATAATCTCTGATGGGGGGACCCATTTCACAAACGCTCAGTTTAGGTCACTGATGACCAAATATGGGGTGTCTCACCGAATCTCTACTCCTTACCACCCCCAAACCAATGGTCTAGCTGAGCTGTCTAATCGGGAGATCAAGAAAATCCTGCAAGTCACTGTTCGGCCTGACAGGAAGGACTGGTCATCCCGACTTTCGGAAGCATTGTGGGCCTATAGGACTGCCCACAAAACCCAGTTAAGCATGTCTTCCTTTAGACTGGTGTACGGGAAGGCGTGTCACCTTCCTGTAGAATTGGAGCATAAAGCCTATTGGGCAGTACAGAACTGTAATCTAGATTTTTCAAAGGCTGGAACCCACAGAAAACTTCAAATTAGCGAGATCGATGAATTATGCCTAGATGCGTATGAGAGCTCGCGAATCTACAAGGAGCGGGTTAAAGCCTTCCACGACAAGCATATCTCGAGAAAAATCTTTCATCCTGGTCAGAAGGTCCTACTCTTTAATGCCCGACTCAAACTTTTCCCGGGAAAGCTGCAATCCAAGTGGGTCGGACCATATTTAGTCCGACAAGTTTTTAGAAATGGAGCTATCGAAATCAGTCCGCTCAGCCACGATTCCGAACCTTTCATCGTGAACGGTCAGAGACTCAAGCCGTTCATTGATGTGACTTCTATTGATTTGGCTGAAGCATCTTATATCCTCCATTCCCCTTGAGCTTATTGCACCCAGCCGATGGCGTAAAACTCAGCGCTTAACGGGAGGCAACCCGTCTTTTTCCTAAAAATCCAAAACCTTTTTCTAACACCTTTTTGCACTTAAGGTTCACCCTTGTAGACAGCCGACCCCACCTCAGATGCTTGTATCTGGGATTAGAAATCATCCGCATTCTGTCTTAAGGAATGAACTAAGTAAATAAAAAACCCCCTAAGTCACAATGAGGACATTGCAAACCTTAGGCACGAGGGGGGGAGTATAAAAGTGTAAAACTGGTAAGAAAAGTTTTTTTAAAAAAAAAAATCAAAAAAGAATAAAATGAGAAGGGAATTTTGTGGAGGAAGGAAAGAAAAAAGATGAAAAAGGAGCACAAAAATATGAGAAAAAAAAAAGTAGTCATTAGTAAGAAACTAAGGAATTAACCTAAGTTCTAGACCTCATTCAAGAAAAGAACTGAAAAGTACACAAAGGGATTAGTAAGAACGCAAACCTTAGACATTCTTGGATAGACTCTTAGTACCCATTAAGATCTGGACACTCCTCAAGAGGTTGAGGAAAATGAAAAGCTGAAGTATTAGGTCTAAGGCTTAGGGAGTATTTGACCTCATTAACTAACTTTTGGTCTACGGGACTCAGTAACCTAAGCACCCTAACCTCACACACAGCCTGGTTCAGTAAGCGTAAAAATCAAAATCATGTAGAAGGGTCGAAAAGTTCTGAAAAGTACACCTAGAGTAGGAGCGGTCGATCAACACAAGTTGATTTAGACGAGTTCCCAGCGCGAAGAGGTGGGAAATCCCCTCGAAGATGCGTAACAAAATATCATCTCCTCGGTGCTTGTCTCTTAGGATATTTACATATCCTACTAGGGGCATGTAAGCACTCTGCTGGTTCAGATTCCATGGATGGCATTATCACGAAGTGTCAATTGCCAGGGTCTGGATTCGGCCACGGAACACCATGGATGGGATTATCTCGAAATCTCAATAGCCAGGGTTTCGGGGGTTGCCATGGGCGATGTTATCTCGAAGCATCGATTGCCAGGAACCCTTGAGGATTGATGATGGGGGCAAGGAATCTGATACAGACCGTGTTGAAAAGCAATCCTAAGCTAGAATTAAAAAGAAAAAGAGAGAGAAAACACTCCAAAACAAAAAAATTTTCTATCTCTCTCTCTTACAAAACGCACTGCGAACTGAGCCAGGGCTAAAATCATTCCAAGCACGGGTGCTTTAACCACAAAGTCCAATAGACCTTAAGTTAGTTCTTGTAGGCCTTAAAAACCTTTGCTAAGGACTGAGGCTGAGGCTAGATAGATCTGGATCTTGATTGGTACTAGAGTACCTTTTAGGCCTATGGTCGGCATTCTAATCTAATCTGAGTTCAAATGAAAAAGCACTTATCTAAAGCTATTAAGAACTCCATGGTCTAGAACAAAGGTTGAAACCTTAAGTTTTTTGCTAAGGGACTAGCAAAAGCTAGGCATGGGGGTATAACGAGAACCTCATCATGAACCATAACTAGCTCATTTTGACCTAATACAAAGGATAAAAGCTCCTACATAACTCAAGGAAAGGCTTAACTCAGAGAATTCTGAGTTTAAGAAGAAAACAAGTCATAAGGGGTAAAAATGCAATTTTACCAGCACAATCTGCAAGCAGGGTAATTCAGGGTCCAAACACAGGTCAAACAAACCTAATAATAAGGGAAGTGGGATGATCTGATCTGATAAGGGCTACAGCAACTCCAAGGAATTAAATGACAATCTGTAACCCTAAAACAAACCTACTTCAATTCACGAGGTTTGAGGCAAATAAAAAATTGACTAAACCCTCTACAATTCGTAGAAAAATAATCTCTAGGGTTTAGAACCTTCAATTTGGCCTTAGGAACCCATTTTGACCTACATTGAGAACCATGTCCAATTAATGACTTAATTTGGGTTTTTACGTAAATTGACCGATCAAACAAGGTCTGATCTAGAAATAGAATTCACCATTAGAATCCTTAGGTCCCATTTAGTCATGCATAAAAACTTGAGCCTAAGAAGAGACCTTCTTGACCGACTTTTAATTTTGGTCCTCATCCATTACTTTTTGACCCTCAACTTTTGAAACCCTCGCATTTTGGCCCCTAACTCTTCTTCATTCTTTGCATTTGGGTCCTCCCTGCAAAACCCTGAGTAGCGCCATGCTCCGGCGACTTTGCGCGGAGCATGGCGCCGCGCAGGGTAAGGGGGACCCTCTGCCAAGTCAACCGGGGGTTCCCTGCGACCTCTGCCGTCGCAGGGACACCTCCATGGTCTCTGCAACCACATATACCTTCCGTGCGAATACGCGGAAGGTATGGGTCTCCATCTCCAGTGTCCTCCGGCGAGGGAGGCACGTCGTCTCGCTCCGCCCTCCTCTCTGATTTCGACTCTATAAAAGCCCTCGACGCTCTGCCGCACTCTCCAGCTCGGATCTGACGGAGAAACCCCCCCTTTTTCCTCTCTTCCCACTCCGACAGATGCCCCCCTGCTCTGGCGGTTCTTTCTCCTCCTCCTCGTCGCTCTGCTGCACTACGAGCAGCAGAGCTGCCTTCACCTGCTCTTCCCGCATCGCGCCGTACCCGGCACGTGCTCTCCCGCTCTCTCCTTGCCGCCGCCCTCTCTCTCTGGGCACCTTCTCCGGCGATAGTCAATACGACTGTCGCCCTGCTCCGACCCCCCTCGTCCCTCCAAGTAGGTACAGTTCTTCCCTTTCCTCCTCTCTTTCTTTTCCCTACTTTAATTTGCTCAACCGCCCTTCGACCGCGCTTAATCACCCTCATCTTCTCCATCTCCGGCCACCCTCCGGCGAGACGTTCCCATCGCTCCGCAGCCCCATACGCCTCGCCGACCCTCACAGAACCTCCGCCTCCTCACCCTGATCAACCTCCGCTCACCCATTACCTCTCCACACCCCCACCGTACTCCACTGAACAAACCCATTCTCGCAGCCACAGTCTAACCTAGCCCCGCCACCAGACGCCATCCCACGACCTGCCACACCCCGCACCACCTTCGCCTTGCCACGGCGAAGGTCCCCCACATGTTTGATTAGGCCGAAGGGCCGTATTCCTATCTAACAGGTACGCTGCTCCAGCCGCCATTAGCGACGACTGAAGCAGCTTCGAGGCGAGCTCCAGGCCCTGCAGCCCCAGATTCCCAGGTGCTGCAGGTTGGGGCGAAGTCTGCGAAGACTTCTGCCTCTTCAGTTGGCCCAGACATCGACTGTACCTGATCAGAGGGCGAGGTGGAGTCGTCCTGCGGGCGCGCACGAAAGCAGCAGAAGTTAGTCCCACATCGTGGGATTTCGAAGCCGCGCACCCACATAAAGGCAAAAAGTGCCTTAGCCTGTTTGCCTCCTGACCACGAGGTGAGGTCCCTCTCACCCACTCGACTCGGCCTCGTCCGCGACCACCCCACGCGGACCTGGCCCGACCCGTTTACCCGACCTGCACTCCTCGCCCACCACCGCACACCGGTGGGCCTGGACCCGGGCGTGACCCGTACCCGACTACCCGGCAGCTCTGGGAGAGCTATCCTATGAGTGAATTCTGAGAGAGAGAGACACGGGGGAGGGTAGAGTAGGTTTTTGCCCTCTGACCAAACTGCGAGTGTGCAGGCAGAAGAGAAAAGAAGAAGAGAAGGCAGACCGTAGAGGAAGAAGAAGAAAGAAGGAAGGAGGATGCACTGTAGCAGCGGGTTACTTAAGTCGTCTGATTGAAAAATCAGACGACGCTTCGAGGACGAAGAAGAAGGAGAAGAAAAGAAGAACAGGACCGCAAGGAGAAGAAAAGAAGAACAGGACCGCAAGAAAGCAAGAAAAAGAAGAATAGAGGAAGAAAAAGAAGAAGAATCTCTGAAGAACCCAAGAGAAGAACAGAAGGAAGAAGACAAAAGAAGAAGAAGCTCTGAAGAAAAAGAAAGAAGAAAGCAAGAAAAAGAAGAATAGAGGAAGAACAAGAAGAAAGAAGAAAACTAAAGAACCAAAGAGAAGAGAAAAGAAGAAGCCAACAAGACAAATTTTTCTCTCTCTCCCTCTTTATTTTTGTAATAGAAACTTTGTATCTCTAGAATACAGTTTGCTCCCTGAGTTCGACCTCGGGAGATCTTTTATTTCCGAGTAAAAATTGTAATAGTGGCAATGACTATCTGTACTACAACGCCATTTCTATAACAAAACAACAAAACCTAGTCATACCGCCACTATTGTGGGCATGAGAAAAGATCACAAGACCTAGCCTCGCGGTCCTTCTCCCAAATCCCACTCAACACATGATCAACCCAACAAGGTTGAGGACAAAACCAAGAGGTGGAAGTAGAAACCCGCCCTTTTGGCTAGTCAATCCATTCACCTATCCCAAATATTATCCCACCTCCACACTAGAGGACTATCCAAATCAGACATAATGGGATCGTTGAGGAATGCACAAGTCACTATCTCGTTACTTGGTATCCTCACTTTCAACTCCACCTTTCCTGACTCATCCAAAAAAGAGGTGGAAAAATCCTCACAAAGGAAGGTAGCACTATCTAGAAATGAGTGTTATAATCCAAAATAGTCTACCTCCTAAGAAATCCAATCCAGGAACCCTGCTGATCCTCTGCAAGATTGGTGATACAAATTTCAAATGGGTTGTACTGGATCTTGGCACCTTGGTCAACCTAATCCCTACCGCTCTATTTGATAAAGTATGGATAGGATATCTAAAGCCTATTGATGTTACTCTATAATTAGTTGACCAAATCGTAATCACCCTGATTGGGCTAGTAGAGGATGTGGTAATTAGAGTCAAAGATTCAGCTACTTAGTTGATTTTCTAGTTCTTGACATGGATGCGCCACAACAAATACAAGATATGCTTGTGATTTTGGGGAGACCTTTCTTGGCTACTGCAGGAGCCATAATCAATTATGAATTAGAGGTCATGACAATCACCTCTAGAGATAAGTGAATTGAGATTAAGATTTTCTAGGCATAATCATCTAAAGAAAAGGAAAAATGCTCAACAAAACAACTAGGTTTGATTTAGGAACTCATTGCATTGCAGTAGTAGAAAACTAGAACCAGAACTAGAAGTTTTTCTCATTACAGAGGATCTTGATTCAACCTAGCATGATTTCAGAAAATTGAGAGTATTGGAGGCTTTAACCTTTGATCTCGAGGACATACACATGGATTTCGGGGAATAGGAAGATGACATTCGACAGGATTCAGAGTTGTATTTCATAAATCTAGAGACATTCTATGATGATAATTATTTTAAGGATCTATAGGAATCGGGCACAACAGATATTGAGAGTGACCACAATCTAGAGTTTGAATCATTTACATAATTGGATTTTTATGTTCAAATAGTCACTCTCCAGACATTCACCTGTAATTGGGATGAAAATTCTAAAGAAGATTCATTAGATGAACTAATCTTCGAGTCGTTTCTTAAGGAATTGATCTTTCACCCCTAGAAAGGGATCATAATGACTCGTTGGATAATAATCTATTAGGCCACATTGCATGAGAGGAACCAAACATTTGGGCTATATTGACTAGGTGCACTTCTGTTGGGTCTTGGACTCACCATAGCCTTACTTTAAGGCCCCGTGATTACTTCACCTTCTCAGTGATTCCTTTGAAAAAACTCAATAAAAGACACCCAAAAATGAATCAACTTGATCCATATCATAGATCTTCTGGATTGACACTTCATCAAGATTTGGTGCTCAGTTGTGGCCATCTAATTCTCGTTCACTATGATCACATATTTTCTCCTACCACTCATCACAATGTGTTAGATGACATATCCTTTTGAGTTGCATTGCACCAAGTCAATGGCATTAAACTTAGTGCTTAACGGGAGGCAACCCGTCATTTCAAAAACCCAAGATTGTTCTGATTCTATTTTAGCTACATTCTTATTGCACTTTAGGGTTCAAACCTTAGAACATCCGACTCCACCTTCGATACTTATATCAGAGCTTAAAATTGTCTGCAATAGTCATCCCAACCCATTCGCTACCCACCCAAACCTGTTCTAATGTACGATTTAAGATGAACTCAAACCCACCCAATTTACAATGAGGACATTGCAAATCTAGGCATAGGGGGTATTAAAGTGCAAAATACTGTGAAATTTGATTCATTGAAGGGTTTTAATAAAAAAAAAGAGATGAAAGGAGGAGAGCCAAATTGAAAGATTAAAGTTGAGGAAGAAAAGGAGAAGGAAAGGAAAAATAGAGAAAAAAAAAGAGGAGCAAACAAAAAGATTGTGTTAGTCACTGTAATTGAGTATGGAACTTACCTAAGTTCTAGGTTGGATTGGATGATGAATTAAGACCTAAAGGGCTAAATCTTAGGAGATAAGTAACGGATACCGACCTTAGTCTTCTTGGACCTATTCTAGGGCATAAACACTCACGTATTTGTTAAGATTCGGACTATTCCAGAAAAGGTTAAGGAAGTTGTGAGGCTGATGTATTACATTTAAGGCTTAGGGATTATTCAGCCCCATTGCCTACCCTTTGGTTTGTGGGACTTAGCAACCTAAGCACTCAAAACTCACACACCAGTCTGGTTCAGTGTGCTTAATGGAAAATAATGCCAAAAGTGTTCTGTTCTGAAAATGTTTTCTCGAAGATCTAGCTTAGGAGTGGCTTAAAGACACAAGTTGATTGGACGAGTTCCTGATGCGGAGTGGAAGAATGGAAAATACTCCCCTCAAAGTTGCATTATAATATATCTCCTCCTCAGTGCTTATCTCCTAGGATATCTAAATAACCTACCGGAGGCACGTAAGCACTTTGTGCTAGTTCAGGTGCCATGGATAGGATTATCCCGAAATGTTGATTGCCAAGGCTTGAATTTAGCTACAAAATGCCATGGGCGTCACTATCATGAAGTGTTGAAAGCTAGGGTTCTTGGGGTTGCCATGGGTGGTGTTATCTTGAAGCATCGAATGCTAGGGACCCAACGAGGATTGATGGTGGGGACAAGGAATCTAATATAGACTGTGTTTAGGGCCAATCCGATGTTGGATTTAAGGAATGTAAAAAGAAAAGAGAGAAAACTCTCAAAATAAATATCCATCTCTATCTCTCTTATAAAAAATGACTGGCAAACTGAACCAAGACTTGCTACGAATATGCACGGGTGCTTTAACTGCTGGGCCAATGAACCTCTAGGTAGATTTTGTGCGCCTTAGAAAGCTTCGCGGGGGGCCCAAGGTTGAGGTTGGTCAGGTCTATCTCTTGGCTAGTACTTGAGTACCTTTAGGCCTATTGTTGGTATTCTGATCTAATTTTTAGGGATACAACTCAGTAAGGCATCCTGACGATTAAAATTCGGCTTATAGATATGGTCCATAAAACTTGGTTAGGGATTAATAAAAGTTAGGCATGGGGGTATGATGGTAACACCATCATTCATCATAACTAATTGAAATTGTTTAGAATCAAGTGTTAAATGCTCCTGAATGATCGTTTTAGGATCATAAATCCCTATCGAACTAATTTGAGAAGACAGGGAAATAGAGTTAATTCTACTGTTTTACCATCCCATCATTAATGCAAATTAACCAAGGGGTTAATAAGGGGCTACTCTATGGTCAAATGAACTTAAATATCCAAGAAGTGGGCTTACATTGACAGAATTAATGTTTCACGCATTTCGAGAATTAAAATATTACTAAAAACCTTAATTATTAGCCTCACTTAAATTGAAAGGGTTATAGTAGAGATAAATTCAATCTAAACCTCCTAAAAATCATGGAAAAATATTTTAAGAGGTTTGGTACCTTCACTTTGACCATCTGAACCAATTTTGACCATGAACAAAGATTTAAACGGGAATTTACCCTAATTTGGGCTCCAGTGCAATTTACCGAGACAAACATGGTTAAAACTCAAATCCAAGTTCATCATTAGATTCTTTGGGTCCAAATTAGGGTAAAAAGAAATATGGGCCCAATCAGAGTACATCATGACTTAGTTTGTATTTTTGGTCTTAAAATCTCTATTTCTCACGTCTAGACCCTTATGTTTCAAGTTGACTTACATCTATGCCCTTAACTTTATCGTCTTCTTCACATTGAGGTCCCTGCCACCTACAACTCTTAAACAACAGTCAAACCCAAAAACACAGCCTTTGACCGTGAATATCCCCTCAAATTCCTACTCAAATACCTCCAAATTTAGAGGAAAGAACCACAAGGAGATTCTCTACGATGAGAACATGATCTTGGATCTCCATATGGAGCACAAAGCTCCAGCGAACTCGCAAACCCCAATTCATGATTTCTTCCAATTTAAGGGCACCTTTAAGCTCTGTGTATGCTCTCCTACATCCCAACGTGCCCCTTTGTCAAGTTTAGGCCACAAACCACCCTTCTTCCTATCCGGCCATTCTCCGAGTCGACTTTGATGACCCTCATGCTCTCCCTATTTCGAGTGTGCTCACAACCAAAGAGCAATGCCGACATCTTCTCTATCTTCTTTCGATGATAACCAGATGCAACAACGTCTCCTAGACCCTTCATCGTCGTCGTTTCGCATCATTGGAGCAACTAGTCTTCCATGGCTACGGTAAGCCACGCCATCGTGGATTTCTTCGCTGTTCATCCACTACATTAGGTCCCTCTTCTTCCCCTTACTGTCTAGTTTAATTCTAGGCCATTAGATTTCGGCTTCAACCACTTTATACCCCAGTCCCTCTCTTTCTTCCCCAAGTCCGGCGAAAGCTCCGACGAGCTTTAGCCAGCGACATACAACACAAAATCGCATGCCACCTTCACCAAAAGCACCCTCATGCTCCAAAGGTCAAAATACCTCAACTTATTGAGAGCTTTTACCTACAATTCACTTGGTCGAACTAACCCATCCCCCGCCAACCACCCTTTCACCGTCTGGCCAACACACTCACTCAGTCACCAAATCATGCGCACCACAAATCATGCACACCGTCAATCCACGGCGAAGGTCTCTGTCTATTTAATTAGACCGCAAGGCCATCTTTTTGTTTCGGACCCTTGCTGGCGAAGCTCTTCTTCCCTGACGTCGAGCAACGACTTCCGGCCATCAATCGACATCACTACCTCTCCCATCAGTCGTGGAATCATCTAGAGGTTCTTCCTAGTCTCTTCAATTGAACGAAGAACCACACCTGGAGCCTCAATTTGGAGGAAGCAACCTCGCACAGTGAGTAGGTACGCATGATGCAGGAGCCACAATAGATAGTCCCACATCGTGGGAAACTAATCTAGATTTTTATACTTAACAAATTTCGTGCATATCCTTATCACATTCGAGATAGGGGATCAGGTCCCCATTATATGATGCCATATGCACACCCTCGCCCGTGCTCACACCTCGCAAGTCTATGCTGGTCCGATCCAAACTAGGTTTGATTTGGTTTGATTCTAAGAGAAAGAGAGAGGGGGCTTTATTCAGATAGTGAAGGGGTGGTTTTTTCCCTTGGAATCCTTGCCTAAACACTTAGGTAAATTTGAGAGGCTTTGGGCTGAGTACTTAAGACGTCTTTGGCTTTGTTGAGACATCTAAAGGCTTTGGAATTAATCAATTAAGACCATCTTGTGGTCCAAATTGATCGTTTAATTGATGTATCTAATGCCCTTTGAGATGTTTAAGCTTGAGTTGGGAGGATAGCTTAATTATTAAGTGAAACATTGGTGGTTCCAACCACCATTATTTTTTTTTATTTCTCTCTATTTTTATTCATTGCCTCTTGAAATTGCACTAGAGGGGGGGTGAATAGTGAAATTATACAATATTATAATTCAAAAAATTAAATCACAAAAGGTGGCACCAGATTTTTAGGTAGAAACCCAAGATGGGTGAAAACCACCACCTAAGCCAATCCCTTGACTTAAGATTTTCGATCACAAGGTGATCAATCCACTAACCACACTACTTAAATGAGGGCAGTGTACCTCAATTACAAATCCCACCTCTGATCCCTAAACGGCGGTTCCTCCCTTCACAATGAAGAGATGGGGACCCGACAGGACGGATACCCAAAGTACAAAAGTAGGAATTAAAACAGCACCTATAGAGCATCCCAATACTTTGATTACTTTCTTATCTATTAAGCATAAAGGGAACTCCCCGAGGATTTGTAGAACAGAGTGAGTCAGGAGTACGGGTTTACCCTTTGATCAGAGTGTTGGCACAGCACAAGGGCAAGATGAAGCTTAAAGTAGTGAGAAAGTAATTTTTCTAAGGGAATTGAATCTCAAGAGGTGTATTTTGTCAAAGAGGGATTGTAGTCTATTTATAGGCAAGTTTGAAACCTTCAAGAACACTTGGGAGAGATCTCATAGCCGTTGGAGACAAATCCCAAGAGATTGGGACAAAATCCACCACAAATCAGGGTAATGATGAGTCTGACAACAATATCAGACATCTAATTTTAGGGTCAGACGTCTTATAAGACGTCTGATTATAATTTGGTTGTCTAATACTATCAGCCAACCTGTATTGACTTCATTAGATCGAAACAAGGACGTCTGATGTTTTCACATAAGACATCTGATAAAGTTATTGGACGTCTAATTATATGTGGATTCGTTCCTGTTTTGACCAGATCCAAACAGGGTTCTAGACTTGAAGAATCAGATGTTTGTATGGACGTCTGAGGGATTCTCTAGACGTCTAGAAAACTAAAAAGACTTGGCTGCGATATCTGACAGAAGATCTTTGGTTCGTAATGAGATACGCACAGAAACACATGGGCAACGGTCCAAAGGTAGACATCTGAAAGCATGTCCAAAAGTCTGAAAATGCATTTTGCCCATTTTATGTAGATAGAAGATAGGTGCTTAGTCTAACGGTTATTTTGAGGACGTCCAGGTAAAGTATCAGACGCCTGGATGAGGCTATGGACGTCTGATAGAAGAATGCTTCGACTGATGTTTATGAAGACAGAAATCGAAGGTAGAACTATAGGTAATTAGACATCTGAGACACTTGTCAGATGTCTTAAAGTTGAAAATTAGATGTCTGACAGTTGTTATGGACTTCTGATAAGAGTCTTAGTGTTAGGTTTTTGTTTTTAATTTATCCTAAGCGTAGAGAGCCTAAGTTAGCTATTTATAGGTTATGTTTGAGGGCTCTTTACAACATCTCTAGACTCAAATAAAATGAAAATTATAACCTTTGAAAGTTTACATGAAAAGCCTATGACCTAATACTTATGCTACTTAGTCTTCACGGTTTTAATCTCCTGTCTTGGAAAACTTTGTAAAACCTGCAATTGTGTTATTACAGAGAGAAACAATACACTACGCTTATATTTTGCTTCTTTTTCTTCATTTTGTAAAATCATCAAAACATTATATATGAGGAGTTGAACTAACACCTCTGACATACATTGAGCCAATTATATATATATTGAGTTTGTTTGAGTATTTGATTGGTGATTGAATTGCAATATTTGCTTCCTACAAACGACCTTGGAACTTGCAGTTTTTTGAGCTTTACAAATTTAAATGCCAATTCGATTTTTGTCGATATATTACAACATGATTCTCTCCTGAACTATGACAATTTCTACCTAAACATAAGCAACTCGCAACCACAAAGGAAAGCTTCTAATCCTAAGAACTACATTTAAGTTCATTCTTGATTTAACTGAGCAGAGGAAGGTATAGAACTTCAAATTAAATAGAATCTTGGATCTTAGGCTCCTAGACAAACTACTACATTTCCAGGAGATTTAAATGTCATCAATTGAGCTATATAGAGCTTAAATTCACATCTAGAGTTCATAAAAATTCATCTACAGCTAGTTTGAACCCAACAAACACAAGGTTGAATAACAAATGCAAACAAATTCAAAACTTCATGAAATCAACTACAACAAATTCCTAATAACCTATAGAATGCATATCACTCCTTAGAATTGACTTCAGGAGCTTCGAACTCCTATCGCGATCTAGGTTTGGCTAAAATTAGGTAAAAATTGACTTTGAACTTAAGGACAATTCCAATCAATCTAATAACTTAAGTAGACTCTAAATCAACTTAGGAATGAATTAGGCACAAAAGATAAGAAATTGATTATCCTATTAGGTTCCACAGGTCTATTGCCTGAACAATAAGATGGGTTTGTTTGACAAAACAAACCAAAGGTTTAACAACCTAGTAGAAGGTTGATTGATGGGAGTGGCATTCGTGTATTTTGAAATCGTTGGAAATCGTAGTATAGTCACAAAAATCACTCGTCAAAGATATTTGTGATAACGAAACTCTTATAGATCTTTATTCCTTTTAGAACTTGAGTCCCGGTCGTTCGTCTCTGGGAGGCATGAAAATGAATCGAGATTTGGATAGGCTTTTATAACCTAAATCTAACCTAAGCTACTATTTTTGTCTTTTTGTGTTTTTGATTTTTTTTATTTCGAAAAGTGAATTGAAACCTAGATCTAGATAAACTAGAAAAAACCTAAGTGACTATGTGCATCTAAATGAGGCCATGGTGGCCATTGTTCTCATGCTTTTGTGCGGGTTTTAAAGAGAATATGACATTGTAGTATAGCCGACAAAACGTTCAAACAAATATAAAGAATTTTATTACTCGAAAACTGAAGTATCCGAGGTCGAACACAGGGAGCAAATGGAATTTACTACTAATCAAAATGTAATTGAACACTCTAATTTACTCAAAATGTCACTTCAAATATGAATGTATGCGCTTAAAAGTAATTAGGACAAAAAAATATGAAATTGGACGTCTGATCTGGTGATCAGACGTCTTAAAAGTATTTTCCCTTTTTCTTTTGCTTTCTTTCTTCTTCTGTAGTCTCTTTTTCTTCTTCATCTTCTATCTTGCCTCTCTTTGCTTCTGCTTCTTCTCTTTCTTTCTTCTGATCTTTGCAGTCTTCACTTGGACTCTCTTCGTTCTTTATCTTGCTTCTACCTTGCTCTTCCTTCTTCTCCTGCGAAGGCTTCTTTCCTCTTCCTTCTCTTCCTTGCCTTGCCTGCCTTCTTCTTTGGTCCTTCTGTTCTTCCTGCCTTTCCTTCTTCCTTCTTCTTCTTCTCGCGGCCAAGTCTTTCTTCCTCAACGTTCAGCCTGTGCCTACACAGAGCAAAACCTACCCTTTTCCCTCTACCCGCACATGTCTCTCTCTAAGCAGTTCACTCATGGACGCTCTCCCAGAGCCATACGGGTAATTGGGTCGGATTCGCACCTGGGACCAGGTGCACCTGCAGGTGGTGATGCGCGAGGAGTGCATGGGTTTGGGTCGGGTCGGATCCCGCCAGATCCGTGAGAGGAAACCGCGGACGAGGCGGGCGTGAGGGCAAGTGAGGGACCTCACCCCTGTGCTTTCGGAGGCGTTAAGGCTATATCACAAAAACAACTTATAGCATACCCACGCCTCGCGATTCCACGATGTGGGACTAAAGGTTCTGCCCTGATTTCGCACGCGCCTGCAGACCTGCGTGCAATCGCCAAGGCTGCTGGCTTTGCAGCGCCCTTTGCTGAGCCAGACCTATTCGCCCTGCTCGCCCGAACCTGTTGCGCTTGGAGCCTGGAGGACCTGACGCCTGGAGCTGCGTTGGAGCTTCTTCAAATGTCGCTAATGGTGGTAGGAGCTGAGATCTCGTCAGACACAAAACGAGCCTCTCGGCTCAATTAGACCAGCTAGGGACCTTCGCCGTAGCACGGAGAAGGTGGTGAGCCATGCTGCAGGCTGCAGGATGGCCTAGGCGTGCGTGCCTAGGTCAACCTGTGGCCGGATGTGTGGGGTTGTTCGGGGGGCTACTATGGAGGTGCGGAGTGGCAGTGGAGGGGTGGAATGTGTTCCTGGTGGTGAGGCGGAGCTTACGAGATGGTTGGCGAGCCGTGTGGAGGGGCAGAATGGTGGGAGCGGCTCGCCGGAGGTTGGTCGGTGATGTGGAAGATGAGGGTGGTCAGCGTCAGTCGAGGGTCGATTAGATGAGATAACAGGGGGAAAAGAGAGAGGGGACTATGGGGAATAGTTCTAACCTAATTGTAGGGACGAAGGAGGACGGAGGGCGGACAGCTGTACCTGCTGTTGCCAGAGAAGACGCTGCCCAGTGGGGGAGAACGGCGGCGATGACGGGGCTGAGGCGGTGTGCGCAGGTACTGCGCGACGCAGAGGAGAGTCAGGAAGATAACTTTGCCACTCGTTTTGTGGCAGAGTGAAGAGGGAGGGGAGGGGGGCTTGCCGGAGGTTGCTGGGAACTTTGGCCGGGCAGGAGGAGATGAATTGGAGGTGGAAACTCAGCCAAATCAAGCTGAAGATGAGCGGCCGGAGGTGTGGGTTCTTATATAGGCACTGGGCCAGTTGTTTAGGGCATGGAGGGCATGCCATTGCCTCTGATTGCTCGCCGGAGTAGGAAAGAGGTTAAGATATCCAAATCCCTCGTGCGTTCGCACGAGAGATTGGGTTCACACCAGAGGTTGTAATTGGCCTTAAATGGAAGGGAATTCCTCAGAGAATCTCCCTTCCATTTCTGGGAGGGAATCTCTGAGGAATCAGAGAGTAATCTCTCTCTAAACCTTGCTGGAGCTTGGTTCTGCCCTAACAATGGCGGAAGGACCTGATTGCAAAGGTGGCGAGGAACTTAGGGGGCTCTCTGCAACGATATTCAAAAGATAGGGACCAAATTGTGATTTGGGTGTACTAAATTGCAAAGTAGGTCAAGATGACCTCCCCTTGGGTCTAAATTTTGTTATAAACCTAATTTGGACCTAAGGAATCCAATGGTGAAGTTGGATTTTAGGTTTGACCTCATCTGACTGGACATTTTGCATAAAAACCCAAATTAGGTCAATTAATGTGCTAGGACCCTAATCTAGGTCAACCTGGGTTCCAAAGGCCAAATTGAGTGTTCTAAACCCTATAGGATATTTTTCAATGATTTTTAGGAGGTTTACTTGATTTTTATCCTGACCAAAACCTTGTTAATTTAAGTGGGTCTGTTTTAGGGTTACTAAATGTCATTTAATTCCTAGATTGTACATAAACCCATTTCTGATTGACTCAACCCACTTTTTATTTCATTTAGACCATTTGAGCTATGTTTTGCCTCTGAGAAATCCCGTTTATGTACTGCAATGGTAAAATTACAGTTTTAACCTTTATTTCATGTTTTCTTCTCAGAGCACTTGTTCCTTCAGTTAAGCCTTCTTCTAGGTTATGTAGGAGCTTTTATCTTCTTTGTTGGGTCAAAATGAGCTAGTTATGGCTCATGATGAGGCTCTCATCAGCCGTTCATGGTGTGAACAAACCAAAGTGTCATATAGGCAAGCAAACATGAGGACAATCAATCACCGAAACATCATGAAATTATTTATGCATAAAAAATTATCACACATCATCTACACTAGAAAGCATATAAATAGAAGAAAATCCCTCACGCCAGAAAGTTGCCACTAGGGCCATCGGCCTTGTGTGAGGGTGTAGGCTAAACCTTGGGTATGCAAACCCGTTTACACGCCTACCAAAAGAGATGGCCGGCCACAAGAGGCTATCGGTGAGCCTTCATGGCCGTCCAAGAAGAAGAAGATGGGGGCTAGTGCACCCAAGTGGAGAGAGGAGGGTGTTGCTCCCTTTCTCTACCAATGGCCGTCCTTGAAGCTTTGGAGAGAAGCTTCTCTAGCCAGCCGTCCATGGAGCCTTGGAGGAGGATGAGGAGGATGGCCTTAAGGTTTTGGAGGGTGGAAGAAAGTTTAGAGTGGAGAGTATGGATGGGAGAGTGTATGGAGAGATGGTCCAATTTCGTAGCTCTCTCTTTGCCCTTATGGAAGGCTCCATTTGGTTGCAACTTTTGGTGGCTCCAAAAATAGCAAATGCCATAATTTTTGGATCTAGGTTTGACACAAGTTTTTAGGGTTTCAAAGAGAGTGTGCATGGGTTTGGTGGGAGTAAAATGGGAAGGTGTGCGTGTGTGTGTGGGTGTGTGTTTTTCGTAGGGCTAGGTTGTGGGTTTTGGTGGGATTAGGTGCTAAATAGGTTGGGTCAATCTAGATTAAGTGGGTGTGGACCTAATTAGGCTTAGGAAAGTCTAATTGGGTAGGAGTGAACCTAATTAGGTCTAGGTCAAGTCTAATTAGATGTGTGCATGTGGTTAGGCTAGGGTAACCCTAATAGGTATGAGTTAATTAGATCCTGGGTGGATCTAATTGGGCTCGGGTGCACCCAATCAACTGTAGATGCACCCAATTAGGTATGGGATGATTCAATTGGGTTAGGCATAGGACAAGTAGGGCTATGGATAGTGGACTAGGCTTAGGAGGTCTCTACTTAGGTTTCCTAGGGTGTCCAGTGCGGTTCCTAGGTCAAAATAGGCAAGCTAGGGCTTCCAACACCAAAATCAGGAGCCAGATAGCAGTATCAGACGTCCAGGATAGTGGTCAGACGTCTTATACTACAAAATTGGACGTATGGACACTAAATTAGACGTCCAATTCTGTGTTAGTATGAGTTTTGGCTTCCTGGAGTGTTATTCTGCAGAAATTAGACGTCCAGCCAGATGTCTAGATGTCTTAAAAGGTGCTGGAGAGTGGGTTTTATGTTTTCTAAGGTTGGTTTTGGTTCCTAAGTGTTTGGGAGAGGGATAGGAACATGGATAGTGCTATCCATGTTTGGGTTTTGAGGCTAAGGTGCCCTAATGGAGGTTGTTTTGGGTTTGGGAAGGCTGTCTTAGGGTTTCTAAGGGTAGGGATAAGGCTATCCTCCTCACTCCTCTTATCTGGATCAGTCTTCTTCTTCCTTTATCGCTTTATTCCAATATCTCCATCCTGGATCAGTTTATTATTTGTAAATAGCAATAAAAACCATTAACTAGCAGGATATCTCATCTTATTCTAAATAGACTGATGCAATGCATGATATGCAAGATATGAGTGCAATATCCACAATTTAAGATAGGTTCAGACATTATTTAGGTTGATTAGGACCTATGATTGCTGTGCAATCATTGATCTACCCTTAGGATGTCCTATTGAGGCTCAAGGATCTACTTGGAAGCTGTGAGGATGAATGAATTATTCTATATAGCTTTGTCAGAGCTGGGAAAGAAAGATGTGCTCAGAGAGATTAAAGTTATGAAAATCAACAACAAGAGATGGAAACTAAGCACTGAATGCTTCTAAAGTGGATTAGGGTCAATAGGAGTAGATTGGAATGCTTCCTCTCAAGATCAAGGTCAGAGGAGCTCATTAGAACTCAGGTGATAAACTAAATTGATCGTCCGAGTAAATAACTCAATGAAACAACACATGAAGTAGCTCAGAAGCTTCCTGAAGGTCTCAAGAAGCTCAAAATCTTCTTAATTACTTCAAAGAGGGCTTAAGAAAGTGTTGTAAACTCGAATTGATTAAAGATCATGAATTCATCAAAATGCTAGAATTAATGACTCATCAAAAAGAATTAGGAGAATTATCTCCTAAGGAGTGGCGATGGTGTGGAGGTGATTAATTTGATGAAAAGAATCCTCTGAAACTTTGCCATAGACAATGGAGTTTGGAGGTTGAGGTGATTTAAGCATTTTGTGACTGTAGGATAATCAGAAGAGGGGAAAGGTGGAGGATAATTGCGGAAGGCTAAGAAAGATGGAAGTAAGGTGAATTTGGTGGATGAAGGCCAGGCATGGTCGGATTTGACCTTGTTGTCATTGAAGGAGATGAGGTACTGGAGTTACATTAAGCCTAAATGGCCTAATTAACTATGCTAACCTAAGCTATGAAACTAGACAAACCTATTGAATTGGTTACTTGGATGAAAGGATGAGGATGGTGATTGCATAGCAATCATAGGGCCTACTTTGACTAAATTAAGCTGAAAACCTAGCATGCATTATGTAATTATTGTATCTATTACATGCATTGCATGCATCATTGCACGTGTACATTGTTAACCCTAATTCTATCATGTTATGATCTTATTGGTAATATTGGAATTCCATTCATATAGGACCATAAATTTGAAGCAACATTGGGATTAAAATGATGCAGTGAAGTTATTCTTGGATTTTGAAGACAAGAAGCAGCTAGAAACTAAGGAAAGGGAGGTGAAGACATGAGCATGCAATTCCAGGACAATCCCATGTAGACCCATGCAAACTAGTATTCACATCCAACTAACCAAACCATGCACACACCCATACACATGTATACACACATGTGCACACACATAAAATGCAATTGCATGTGCATTCATAATTTTATATACAATTTTACACATGCATATATTTGAATACTTTTTCCAATAACTACATATTTTTTTCCTATTTTTATTTACACCTATGTGGACCTAGTAGTAGCCAGTATATTGTATTATTTATCTATTTTCTCTAGCCCACACATACACACACAACTAGCCCACCTACACAAGCCCAACACCCTTATGAATGACCTACATCTTAGCCTAACCCTACTTAACCCCACACCACCACTAATCACCACCTAAACCCACCTAAGCCATCCCACTAATCCCTACTCAATCCCATGCCAACCCTCTCCCTTATCTTCTCCTTTGACCACTAATAAACACCAGTTTATCATCATTCTTATGCCTTAAAACAGAACTAGCTCTTAGGCTTTTAACTCTGCAAATGGATTCTGGGTTGCAATTTAGTCCTTGCACTTAGGTTTGCTATGCATTGCATTGTATTATCTTTTTAATGCATTTGCTTGAGTGTTAAGGATATGCAGAAAGGTAGATCCCACAAAACCTTGACATTCTAGAAGGCAGAAGAGGAAGAAGAAGCTCATTTCCGCTAGGTCTTAGCTGAATCCATGTCATCATAGCTGGATCCCAGCACCAGTAGCTTAGTTCCAACTCAACTTAAATGAGGTTAGCTCATTCCAGCTCTAATCAGTTCGCTGGGAGCTCAAGCTAGCTCAATTTAGTTGACATTAGTTCACTTTAGCTCCAATCCAACTCTCCCCAGCTCCATTCAGCCTCACGGATGCTAAACTCCTAGTTTAGCTACTACTTGTCAACTTAGTAGCTAAGCTAAATATGGACTCTTCAAGAGAAGCAGGTCCAGCTCAACCAACTCCAAATTAGTTGAGACCAGCTCAACTTAGCTCAATCTACTCAACTTAGCTACTAGCAAAAGAATTAGCTAGCTAAGTTAAGTAGTTGAGCTCCTGAGAAGACCTCTTCAGTCAGAATTAGCTCTGGGAAAATCTCCTCAACTCCAAACTACCTCCAGTCAGTTCCTAGCATCTTCACCTCAGCTCCTCCACTACCATTGATGTGCATACATCTGAATAGCCAAAAATGTCTATTAATGCATGTTCTTAGTATCATATAAGCATCATGAATTGTAAATATTGCATAACATGCATCATCTTGCATTTAGGTTAGGTTGTATAAATATTAGGTTAATTTCTCCTTTTTATGGTCAGGTGATAGGGTGACATTTAATCGAAGCCTCAGACTGAAAATCCAACTGTATGGATCTGATCAGGGCGATGAGGGGAGTTCAACGACTCCAAGATTGCCACAATCATACATCTATAGCATCAGATGCAGTTTAAGAAAGATCATAGGTCAAGGGACCAAGATGGTGTAAATCCGTACATCATATGACAAATTCAACCACACTGATGGGTTTGGATTGACGATCGCAGCCCAATGGCACGAAAATCGATCCAATCCAACATCCGTGGTACCATCTACAAGACACAGAAGATGGACGGCCATGATGGCGCCACATGGTGCCATCACAATCACCAAAACCGACCGCAGCATCTCTTCTCAACTTCTGAGGTGCAGACAAGGCAAGATCTTAGCCATTGGATCTTGATCCAACGGCTAAGAGGGCACAACAGTTGAATCATCTCTATGCCAATCCATAGAGATAGCATAGTGGTAAACGCCTCCATGTGCAACCCCGTGACACGCGTTCGAGCCCCGCGCGCCTCAAATCAAGGCACGGGTGCGGGAGTGGCTCAATTCGATCGTCGGATGGCTATCATGCTGGCGGGCGATGCGTGACGTGGTAGCACGGATGGGCGCAGATTGCGCACGCATGAGATGACGCACATTTGCATGCCCGATTGTACGTGCATGCGTTGAGGCACTGAAGAGGAAGCGGCCGTAAGAGTCTCTCGGCCGTCTGATCACGGCCGGTCTCATTATCGGACGGCTGAGATCATCTGATCGTGGGTAGGTGTTGAAGCGCGAGGAGAAGAGGAGGCACGGGCGCGTGTGCACGTTTAGCGACATGGGGTCTTTAGTGACGTTTATATCCGTCACTAAAGACCCCTTCATTTAATTTTTTTACTTGAAATGACCTTTTTGCCCTCAATCTCTACACCTATAAAAAGGCTTATGCCCCCCACATTTCAATCATCCCTTCACCTCTTTCCCTCTCCAAAGCTCTAAAGAAGCTTGTTCCAAACCCGGGATGCTCCTTTAGAGTTAAAATCAAAGTTTTTCTCGCCCCCATTTTGGAAGTGGATCCCACGACGACGACGCCCTACCTCGCCCCCGGTTCTTCTCGCTTCATTCTCCGTCCTACGTCTTCACCCTCCGTCTTCCATCTTCGCCCTCCGTCTTCCAGGCATCGCCTTGTCTGGCTCGTCCTCCAAGCAGCCGTCGAGAAGGATAGGTTCTCACCTCCTTTCTCTTTACTGCTTTCTAGAGTATATTTTACTGCTTTCTAGTGTAATATTTCTCGCTTTCTAGCTGTAATACTTCCCGCTTTCTTGTTGTAAAACATTATCCATATTATAAAGTGTTTGTTCTCTCTCTCTCATTGTTAATATTGAATTCATTGTGATTATCTTGCTTTCTATACAAAAACAAAAAAAAATAATCGCAGATTTCAAATCCATGTAGCCTCCCTGTGTTCGACCCAGAATTCTTTTCGAGTTTCGTTAAAATTTATTTGTTGATGGATTTCTTCGTAAATCACACTATAACGACAGGTTTTCAAAACTCAACTTCCGTTTGCGATGATTTTCCACTTCAACAACTACCCTACTAGCTAAGCTAGCTTAGCTCAGTTCAGTAGTGCCTCCTCTCCATGGCTGTCTACCCTAAAGCTAACTCCACCTTAACTCCGCTCCAAGATCACTAGTTAAAGCTACCTATCTTTACTAGATTTTGGTGCCAACCCTACACATCTCTTCACACCACCACCACCTCCAAAAGATACCAAAATCCACACCAAGACTACCCTCCAACCACCCTCCTTTGGTACCAACTTTGTCCCTCCAAAACCCTTCCATCTCAACCCAACATCTACCCCTTTAAGCCATCCCTACCATCCACATGTTGGTGTCAACCAAGCCTTTCTAGAAGCCACAAAAGTGGCGCCAACTCTTGGTGTCTCTCCACCAAGAGTCACCGACACCACCCATAACCACCACCTTTTACATGCCTTTGGTGGTGCCATTCATCTCCCCCCTTGGATCCTTAACCACCTCCCTCAAGCCATCCTAGCCATCCATCCAAGAGCCACGCCAACCCCCTTCCTACTCATATAAAAACCACTAACTACTCAATTCCAACTCACCCTTGGTTACATTATTCAAGCAGCTAAGCCCACCTACAAACCCACCATATTCGGCCAAGGAGAAGCAAGGGAGAAGAATATTAAGGGGGTACTCCTAACCTCTTGGTGCCTACATCTTCCTCCTTCTACCTTGTATTCATCCAGCCAAGAGGTCATCTTCACCATCAAGGATAGCCAAGAAGAAGGAGGATTGAAGGGTGGAATTCATCCACCATAGGAGGAGTGTAGAGGTAGACCACCAGGATTTTCAAGGAGGGATGTCAAGGAGAGAGAGCTCTCTTTAGTTCTGGGGTTACTAGAATTGGAGTGAGAATTCTTCAGTAGTCTTCTCATCCCTAAGCTTTCTTCTACTTTTTGCACTTTTTATTTTGCATTGTAGTTAGTGCTTTTTATTTAGAGATTACAAGTGTGTAACCCTTCCCACTTGTGAGCTGTCTACGTTGTAAAATAATTTTCTATATAAGAAGCATTCAGCTATAGTTTTTCTATTTAGCTTTGTGATTGATTGTTATGTTCTTGCTCCTCCATTATTCCAAGCCTTCCGTGCTTGGAGTGAGCTGGAGAAGCAAGGCACTTGTTGCCATTAAATTCACATTCCTGCTTCCCACTTTTTCTCTGCATTCAATTGACAGATTTTACCCATATCAAAACCCTAAAAATTACGTATTCAAAAACCCAAAAAGAAAGTTGATTTCTGTGTCACTGCTAACACGCTTTTGTCAAGTTTAAAATACATGTCAAAGTATAGTCAACCAAAGTGAATCAACATTTAAATTTATAAGCTCGAGAAACAGAAATGAGTCCATGGTCATTTGCAAGGAGTAATTATAACAAATCAATTCACTAATCACAATAATCAGAAATAACAATTTCAAGTGAATCAGATAATCAAAAATGATATGCAATATATGTCAGAAATATGTCTCAGAATATCAAGTATTAGAGTACAAAAGGAATGGGTAAAAATGGTGGTTTGAACCACTAAATTTAACCCTACAATTAAGCTCTAATCAATATGTCAAATAAATCAACAGTAACCACAATCTAATATCTCAGTAAATATCAGAACCAAGGCAAAGCACCAAGTCAGACATCGTGATTAATGCTCAGATGCCTTATCTCAAAAGGACCACAGAAGAACCAAGGCTTAACACAACACAGAGAAAAGCCTTACAGCACAAGGCACAGTAGGCAAGCAGAACAGATAAGTGCTGAGCGAGGAGAGGAGGGGCACAAATCTCGAGGCTACAGTGCAAAAATGCCCCTCCCTCCTCAAATCTCTTTCTTCTCTCAAGCTCAAGCTCAGGTGAATAGTAACCGGGCAATCGAATCCAAGTCCAGACCCACGTGGTGTGAAACACAGGTGAGGGCACATGCTCAATGCATGTGAATGGGGACCTCACCCTCGGTGCGTGGAGGCGAAGAGCCAATGTGACAAATGGCTTTTATCTGCCTTCACAAGGTTCTGAATCCATGATGTGGGACTAATGTCCACTCTTCCTTTGTGTTACAACACTTTTTCGATCGTTTGTTTTTAGAAGATGAAATGAAAGCTGTTGTTGTTGTAGTAGTATAGGGTCGATCAAGCGTTGAAAATAGATAAGAAGTTTTTATTACTCGAAAACCTAAGTATCCGAGGTCAAACACAGGGAGCAAATGAAATTTATTCACTAATCTCAATAATGTAATTTGAACACTTAAAGTTACTCAAAACCTACTTCAAAGTATAATGCAAGAGTTTATGAATGAAAATGTAGCAAAAAGAAGAATTGGACACCTGATTCTATAATCAGACGTCTTAAAAAGATATGCTTCTTTCTCTTCTTTTCTTCTCTTTCTGCCTTCTTTTTCCTTGATTTCTCTTGCCTTTTTCTCTGCCTTGTGCTTCTACCTTTTCCTTCAGCCGCACCTTCTCAGCTATAGTGCACTCTCTTTCTTCCTTTTCTTCTATCTTCTCTGCTTGGCCGCACCTTTTCCTTTTCTTTTCTTCTATCTTCTTGGCTTCAAGTCCTTCTTCCTTAGCTTCTTTGCAGCTATGCCTTCTCCTGCCCTTCTCTTTCTTCTTCAGTTGCGCCTCTTCCTTCCTTTTTCCTTAGCTTCTTTGCTTGGCTGCACCTTTGCTTCCTCTTCCTTCTCCTTCTTTCCCTGCATAGCACAGTGCAAAACCTATCCCCTACCCTCCCCCACGTCACTCTCTCTATTTCTCTCTTTGGTCCACTCTCCCAGAGTTAGGTA
The DNA here is from genome assembly GCA_037157565.1 of Thalassia testudinum. Classification (NCBI taxonomy): domain Eukaryota; kingdom Viridiplantae; phylum Streptophyta; class Magnoliopsida; order Alismatales; family Hydrocharitaceae; genus Thalassia; species Thalassia testudinum. The sequence continues at coordinate 135,609,841 of JAZHRO010000014.1, read as the reverse complement.
ATCGGGTTGGGTTTCGCGTGCCCGGGTCCAGGCGCACCGGCGTAGGTGGTGCGCGAGGAGTGCAAGGGTTAATCGGGTCGGTCAGCCAGGTCCGCGGGGCATAGGTCGCAGATGAGGTGTGCATGTGTAGGCGAGGGGACTTCACCCCGTGTCATGAGGCGAAGAGTAGAGAACACAAAAACAATATAAATTGTGCAACTGTGCTGAGCGTTTTCGAGGTGGGACTAAAGTCCCACCTGCTTCGCTCGTGCCTGCAGGTGAGGTGCTTCGCTCAATTGCCACAACTGCAGTCACTCACTAAGCCAATCTCTTGGCTGGATGAGTTCGCGCACTCAACCCGTGCCTTCTGGGACTCTAACGCTTGGAGCATACGACTTGGAGAGAGGATACAAGCTCCTTGCTTCTACTTCAATGGCAGAAGGGGGTCGGATATGAAATTCACAAAGACGGCCTTGCGACCTCGTTAAACCACATGGGGGCTTTGCCGTGGCATGGCGAAAGTGCTGCGGTGGCTGGCTGGTCGCGGGGCGACCTAGGCGTGCATGCCTAGGTCGCTTTGTGGCCGTGTTAATGGGTGTGTTTGGGGAGCACTTGGGGAGGTGATGGCGGTCAGTGGTAGGGCGGAAGATGATCAGTGGATGGTGGCGAAGATTTTGAGGTTAGTGGAGGGGCGTGTGGAGGTGTGGGTCGATGGAAGCACCTTGTCGGTGGTCGGCTGGAGATGGAGAAGATGGAGGTGGTCTATGGCGTTGAGGGGATAAAAGTAGAAATAAAAATAGGGGAAATAAAGAGGGGAGAGAGGAAGTGTTCTAACTTAAATTAATGGACGAAAAGAGAGAGGAGGCAGGAAGCTCGTACCTGCCATCGTTGGAGAATAAGATACTAGTAGAGGGAGAACGATGAAGACGACGGGGCTGGAGACGTGCGCGCAGGTATGGCACAACGTAGAGGAAGGAGACAAAGATGTCTCTGCCTTTGGTATTGTGGCAGAGCGACGAGAAGGAGAAGAAGAGGCTGCTGGAGCACGTTGGTCACCTGGCAGGAGGAGAAGGGACGAAATTAGGGTGAATCTCTGGCCAAGCCAAGCTAATTCTGTGCGGCCAAAGGTGGTGATCCTTTTATAGGTACTAGCAGGGGCTCTTGTGCTTGGAAGACAAGCTTCCAAGCGTGAGAGTCCTCACCGGAGAAGGAATCAGTTGGAGACCCAAATCTCTCGTGCGTTCGCATGAGAGGTTGGGTGCAAATCAGATCTTGTGATTGCGCTCAAATGGAAGGGAATTCCTCAGAGAATCTCCCTTCCCAATTTGGGAGATCTCTGAGGATTCAGGGAGAAATCCTTCTTGGATCCTCGCTGAAGTAGGATTCCTCTGCTGTAATGGCAAAGGGACCTAATTGTAAGAGTGGTGAGGAAGTTAGGGGGTTTGCACAATGATTTCAAAAGTTAGGGGCCAAAATGTAATTGGGTGGACTATTTTGCAAAGTAGGTCAAGGTGACCTCCCCTTAGGTCTAAATTTTAGTACAAACCTTATTTAGACCTAAGGAATCCAGTGGTGAAGTTGGATTTTTTGTTTGACCACGTTTGGCTAGACATTTTACACAAAAACCCAAATTAGGTCAATTAATGAGCTAGGACCCCAATATAGGTCAAAATAGGTTCTAAAGGATAATTTAAAGCTTCTAAACCCTTGGGGATATTTTTCCATGAATTGTAGAGGGCTTAGTTGATTTTTATCCTGACCAGAACCTTGTTGAATTTAGCAGGTCTGTTTTAGGGTTACTAGATGTCATTTAATTCTCAGATCTCACACTAACCCATTTCTGACTGAACCAACCCACTTTTTATCTTGTTTAGATCATTTGACCTATGTTTAGCCCCTGAGAAATCCCGTTGATGCACTGCAATGGTAAAATTGTAGTTTTACCCTTTATTTCATGTTTTCTTCTCAAAACATTAATTCCTTGAATTAGGCCCTTCTGCAGGTTATGTAGGAGCTTTTATTCTCTTTCTTAGGTCAAAATGAGATAGTTATGGATCATGATGATGTTATCATCATACCCCCATGCCTAGCTTTTGTTAGTCCCTTAGCAAAATTTCTAGGTTTTAACTTATGTTCACCAGTTATGATAAGTGATTTTTTCTTTTTCTTTTGATTAGGTCAAAATGCCGGCAGTAGGCCTAGAGGTACTCAAGTGCCAACCAAGATCCAAACCTGACCAGCTTTAGCCTCGATCCTCCACGAAGGTTTTTAAGGCCCGCAGAAACTTTCCTATGGTTCGTTGGACTCAGCGATTAAAGCACTGTGCTTAAGACATTTTTAGCCTCGGTTCAGTTTATAGTGCATTTTTTGTAAGAGAGAGACAGACGATTTATTTGTTTGGAGAGTTTTCTCTCTTTTCTTTTTATTTCTAGCTTCAAATTGGCTTCTCAACACAGTATGTATCGGATTCCTTGTCCCCATCATCAATCCTCAAAGGTCCCTGGCAATCAATGCTTCCTGATAGCACCTCCCATGGCAACCCCCAGAACCCTGGCTTTTGAGATTTTGAGATAATCCTACCCATGGTGTTCAGTGGCCGAATCCAGACCCTGGAAATCGACATTTTGTGATAATGCCACACATGGTATTTGAACCAGTAGAGTGCTTACATGCCTCCGATAAGATATTTAAATTGTTGGTGCTAGAGCACCACGATCATTTGTTTTGATGATAACAAAACACGTGTTATTTAACATTTGCAATTTGAGTCCTAGATTTCAGGTCAATTGCAAATGTGGACGTGTTTAGATGGAGTTTGAGCTCGCATCCAGGACGGATTGGAGGAGCTTGACGGAAAACAGAGGAGGTTCGCGTGGAGCGAAAGATTGAAGATGGAAGGAAATGAAGAATAGGATAGATTCTTTTTAATCCTTTCATGTACTTTTATCTTTATCTTTCTTGCACTTTATTTTCCTTAGAAAATTATGTTAAAGAGCCTCAAAGAACCCTAACAGTAGTCCTAGGAACACCTGCACAACCCTAGGATACTTAGGTTTTCTGTAGAATACTTAGAAAACCAATATAGGGTTCAAACAGACTTTCCAGACGTCTAATTCCCAAATCAGACGTCTGATAAAGAATTTTAAGACGTCTGACTATTGTTTCAGACGTCTGATATCTGTTAGGCTGGACATAGTTAGTTCTGTCTGATGAAATCAGACGTCCAGACCTTATACCAGACGTCTTAGAAGACGTCTGATGGATTTGCCAGACGTCCAATTAGTGGACCGTTGGCTGGCTTAGCAAACACTCCAGATATGACCGTTAGAGCCTTATCAGACGTCCATAGGACTGTCCAGACGTCTGATAAATGACCGTCTTGCCTCGGCTGACCCAAAATCTCTTCTCAGAGATTTTCTAGCCGTTGCAACGTTTGGAAATCAATTCCCACAGTAAAAGTAGGTTTCCAGACGTCCAGACATAGTGCCAGACGTCCTGTATGTCGTCTGATGGACTTGCGTAAAAACCCTGTTTAGATCTGATCCAAGTTAGGGAGAGACCCGCCCAAAATCAGACGTCTGACCTTTGAATCAGACGTCTTAAAGTGAACTTCCAGACGTCTGATGATAGAATTAGACGTCTGATAAGCCTGTCAGAACAATGATTGTTCCTGATTTCGGGTTGATTCACTCGGGCTTTGCACCCAACGGCTATGGAAGCTTTTCCAAGCCTTCCAAAGCCTTCCTAAGGCCTCTATAAATAGAGGGGAGCCTTTACACACAAGATACACAAGAAACAATTTGTATTACACTTTCCACTCTCTTGTGTCCTAGCTAGCTCTTGCTCTCCAAGCTCAAGCACCATTCTCTTGAGAGCATCAAGCTGTTGCGCACCCGCTCTCCCACCGTAGTTCACGAGAGCGAAGTTGCGCCGTCGCGTGGCTCACGCACCGCGTCATCGTCGACGCACTCCTTGCAAAGGGGAGTTTCCTAAATCCTATAGAAGCTTAGGTTTATTACTTTGTTGGCTCTATAGGTTTGTTGTTTATTTTACCTTTGTCTTTTGGTTGGGTATTCGCTTTGCGAATTCCCGTCTCCTTCGTGGGACAAAATCCTTCTCGTGGAGAGAAGGGGTTGAGGAACGCTACCCTCGTACTTGTAGCGTGGTTGTACTGAGGTTGAATCACCCTCGTTTTAAAGTGATTCGGTTAGTGGATTTGATCAACTAGGTTGATCGGAAAATCCTAACTCGAGAGGGTTAGGTGGTGGTTTTCACCCGGTTTGGGTTTCCACCTAAAAATTACTTGTGTACATTTTGTGATTGCTTATTTTGTGAGATTGCTATATATATTTTATTTTCGCAATTATTACGTCACCCCTCCTCGTAGGAAAATTACAATTGGTATCAGAGCAGGTCTTGCGAGATCGGAGTAACACCCGGCAAGAGATCAAATGGAGGGAAGCACATCAGCAATCAGAATCTCCGAAGGGCAGTCCACCGTCCGACCACCCTATTTCGACGGGAGAGACTTTGGATATTGGAAGTTGAGGATGAAGACGTGGCTCCAAGCCACTGAATTTGAGATATGGGGATGTTGCGAAACCCCATACGAGATCCCGAAGCGACCCCAAGGAGGCTACTCGCAACTGCAGATTCAAGAGCTTTCACTCAACGCAAAGGCAATGAATGCCCTGTATTGCGCATTGAGTCTGAAGGAGTTCGAGAAAATCAAAGAGTGCACCACCGCCCACGAGATATGGAGGAGGTTGGAAGGCACTCATGAGGAGACAAGCTCGGAGGAAGAAGAAGAAGAAAAAGAAGAAACCGCTTGCTTTGGTTTCATGGCCAAAGGAACCAAAAGCGACAGTGAAAGCGGAAGCGACTCTGACGACAAGGTAAATCTCGATCTTCAAGAAGCTTTTAATGAACTTTTTGAGATTAGTAAATCACTTAGGATAGAAAATAAAAGCATTAAAAAGAACCTTAGTTTTCTTAAAAATGAAAATGATAGGTTAGAAAAACAACTTAAGGACATAGAAGCTAGTCCTAGAATTGATAACCTATTATTAGAAAATCAAGACCTCATCAATGAAAATAATAAATTGATTGAGGAAAATGTTAGTCTAAAAATAGAAATTTCTGATTTAAAGACTAAGTTGAATACTATAGAAAAGGAAATTGCATGTCTTAGGGAAAACTCTAACAAATTAATCAATAAAGTAGATAATTTTTATAGCCCTAAGATTGAGAAAGGATCTCCATCAAGGAGACCTTCTAACAAATCCGGATCCAAGCCCACTTGGATACCGAAAAAAGAATTAGAATCTTGTTTTGTAGGGTTCAGGGATAATTACAACATAAGGGATTGGACCTACAAGCTCAAGGCTGGTCAACTCAAGTTAGGGAAACCAAGTAGTAGACCAAGGAGGAGAACAAGAAGACCGACGAGACGGCGAACAAACGACGGACCCGCCGCACGTCGACCACCAGATTGGAGACCGGCGCCAATGCCCGGGCCTCCAAGCTACGGATGGGAGCCCCATCCGATGTGGCATCCACCACCACCATTCGGGCCATTTTATTGGCCATGGTAGGTGAGGTAAAATTCTTAACCCTATCTTTTTATAAGCATTTAGATAGGGGGAGTTTAAAAAAAAAAAAAAATGATGAGCTAATTGTCAATTTTTAAGAGGGAGATATAAGGTAGCTAAATTTCCTTTAGTAAGGGGGAGAAAAATAATAGCTATCTTGTTGTTACAAAAAGGGGGAGAATATCACCTTTGTTAAAATAAACTCATAGAAGAGCATGTTTTAAGGGGGAGTTATAGGAAATATAAAACCAATTAAACCTTTTTGATAATGTCAAAAAGGGGGAGGATTTTCTGCATTATTATTTACGGTTTTGTCATCATCAAAAAGGGGGAGATTGTTGGTGCTAGAGCACCACGATCATTTGTTTTGATGATAACAAAACACGTGTTATTTAACATTTGCAATTTGAGTCCTAGATTTCAGGTCAATTGCAAATGTGGACGTGTTTAGACGGAGTTCGAGCTCGCATCCAGGACGGATTGGAGGAGCTTGACGGAAAACAGAGGAGGTTCGCGTGGAGCGAAAGATTGAAGATGGAAGGAAATGAAGAATAGGATAGATTCTTTTTAATCCTTTCATGTACTTTTATCTTTATCTTTCTTGCACTTTATTTTCCTTAGAAAATTATGTTAAAGAGCCTCAAAGAACCCTAACAGTAGTCCTAGGAACACCTGCACAACCCTAGGATACTTAGGTTTTCTGTAGAATACTTAGAAAACCAATATAGGGTTCAAACAGACTTTCCAGACGTCTAATTCCCAAATCAGACGTCTGATAAAGAATTTTAAGACGTCTGACTGTTGTTTCAGACGTCTGATATCTGTTAGGCTGGACATAGTTAGTTCTGTCTGATGAAATCAGACGTCCAGACCTTATACCAGACGTCTTAGAAGACGTCTGATGGATTTGCCAGACGTCCAATTAGTGGACCGTTGGCTGGCTTAGCAAACACTCCAGATATGACCGTTAGAGCCTTATCAGACGTCCATAGGACTGTCCAGACGTCTGATAAATGACCGTTTTGCCTCGGCTGACCCAAAATCTCTTCTCAGAGATTTTCTAGCCGTTGCAACGTTTGGAAATCAATTCCCACAGTAAAAGTAGGTTTCCAGACGTCCAGACATAGTGCCAGACGTCCTGTATGTCGTCTGATGGACTTGCGTAAAAACCCTGTTTAGATATGATCCAAGTCAGGGAGAGACCCGCCCAAAATCAGACGTCTGACCTTTGAATCAGACGTCTTAAAGTGAACTTCCAGACGTCTGATGATAGAATTAGACGTCTGATAAGCCTGTCAGAACAATGATTGTTCCTGATTTCGGGCTGATTCACTCGGGCTTTGCACCCAACGGCTATGGAAGCTTTTCCAAGCCTTCCAAAGCCTTCCTAAGGCCTCTATAAATAGAGGGGAGCCTTTACACACAAGATACACACCTAGAGAGACCAAGATACACAAGAAACAATTTGTATTACACTTTCCACTCTCTTGTGTCCTAGCTAGCTCTTGCTCTCCAAGCTCAAGCACCATTCTCTTGAGAGCATCAAGCTGTTGCGCACCCGCTCTCCCACCGTAGTTCACGAGAGCGAAGTTGCGCCGTCGCGTGGCTCACGCACCGCGTCATCGTCGACGCACTCCTTGCAAAGGGGAGTTTCCTAAATCCTATAGAAGCTTAGGTTTATTACTTTGTTGGCTCTATAGGTTTGTTGTTTATTTTACCTTTGTCTTTTGGTTGGGTATTCGCTTTGCGAATTCCCGTCTCCTTCGTGGGGCAAAATCCTTCTCGTGGAGAGAAGGGGTTGAGGAACGCTACCCTCGTACTTGTAGCGTGGTTGTACTGAGGTTGAATCACCCTCATTTTAAAGTGATTCGGTTAGTGGATTTGATCAACTAGGTTGATCGGAAAATCCTAACTCGAGAGGGTTAGGTGGTGGTTTTCACCCGGTTTGGGTTTCCACCTAAAAATTACTTGTGTACATTTTGTGATTGCTTATTTTGTGAGATTGCTTTATATATTTTATTTCCGCAATTATTACGTCACCCCTCCTCGTAGGAAAATTACATAAATATCCTAAGAGACAAGCACCGAGGAGACGATATGTTGTTACGCATCTTTGAGGGGAATTTCCTACCTCTCCGCATCGAGAACTCATCCAAATCAACTTGTGTTGATCGGCCGCTCCTAATCTTTTGTGTGATTTTGATAGTTATGTACACTGAACCAGACTGTGTGTGGATTCGGGTGCTTAGGTTACCGAGTCCTGCAAATCAAAGATCAGTTAACGAGGCCAAATGCTCCCTAAGCCTTAGACCTAATACTTAAGGTTCGCATTTTCCCTAACCTCTTAAGGATTATCTAGATCTTAGCGGATACTTGAATTTTTAAGCTTAAGAGTCTAGCCCAAAAGGCCTAAGATCAGCGTTCCTGCTAATATCTTTTTATGTCTCATTAGCACTTTTTCTCATCAATTCTCTTTTTCCTTGATGTGGTCTAGAACTTCGGTTAATTCCTTATTCTCTTACTAATGACTATCGCTTTTTTCTTTTTCATTTTATGCTCCTTTTTTGGCATTTTGCTCTTTTCTCCTCATGAATTGTGGCTTACAAAATTTTCTCCCTCCATTTTTTTGTTCTTTTTTATAATTTTTCAATTTTTTGTGTTTTGGACATATGTGAATTTTTTAATGAGGATCCTTCTGACTTTTCTTGATTTTGTATGTATGCACTTTACCACCCCCCCATGCCTAAGTTTTACAATGCCCTCATTGTAAACGGAGGGTGTAAAATAGTGTTGGGTTCAGGTACTTAGAACAGGATTAATCGGGTAGGTGAATGGGTCGGGAATGACTTTTGCAGACAATTTCAAGCTCTGATACGTGTACTAGAGGTGGGGTCAACTGGTCTAAGGCTGTACACAAGGTGCAATAGACATGGAGTACAGATGGATAATCAGACGGATCTCGGGTTTTTGGAATGACGGGTTGCCTCCCATTAAGCGCTAAATTCAATGCCTTCAGCCAAGCGGGAAATGGGATGGAGAGGGAGTGGTCAAATCAGCAGAGTTTTGTAGAACAAGCACCTTGATTAAGAGCTTGGTTGGTCCAACCAGGTGCTTGTTAAGATCAACAAGCTGATGATGTAGCCCAAACCCAATTAATCTGGTGGGTTGATAAATGTACATCAACAGATGTGGAACCCACCATATGCTATGGAGCTATGATGGATGTGGAAGTGTGAATTCAGGGTTTGGCTGAGTCGGATCAGCTTGGTTAGAGTAGGGCTCCAAAAAATGATCAGTGAATAATGTGGAAACCCTACAGGGGTGATTAGAGAATGATGGATCATGATTTGATTTTCTGAGGATGTTGGAGAGGGATATTCATCAAATAGATGCCCAATATCGTACTCTTCATTGAAAATTTGATCTTCTTTATACGGGGCCTCGTAATCTTCCCAAGATGTTTCATATCCAGATTCTAGGCTTAAGATGTGGGTTAAATCACTAGGATCTAGGTTCGAAGTACCCTCGAGGGTCACCTTATCAGAATAATGGGTGGAATTTACACCCTCGAGAGGTTCAGTTCTACTCTCATTATTGCAGGAGTTTTGGCATTCTAAGCTTGGGATTCATGGTCTAGGGGTGGCTCAACATTGTGTTCTCCTGTAATTTCCCAACCTAATTCAATATCAGGCATGTTATATTCTATTTGGGTTGGGAATCCACAACTATTCTGTGCCCCAAACCCGAGATCTAGGAAATTGGATTGATCCTCAATACTACCCCAAGATGGTTCATCCTCTGTTTATAGCATATACGGGTATTTCTAGTTGATAATTTTTTCAATAATCTCATTATCTCTTCCCGATTTTCAAGATCATCTTGGTGTTGTTCCCATAATATAGGATTTGTCAAACATTGAAGGTATTCAAAATTGTATAACTTTTCTATTTCAATGTATCTTATTATGAGCATGTCTCGAGTTGATCCTCTTGTGGCTTCTGTCAATAACACTTGGGCACAAGTTATGATGAAGGTTGTGGTTGTTGAGACATCAACCTGAATGTTTTCTACAGGTGTTGAGGTTTTGTCTTCATTTTCATTGAATTTCAGGGCATCCTCAATCATCCTATCTCTCATGGTTCTTCGGGATTTAGGTTTCTTGAATGGTAGTCCTAAGTAGTTTGGCTGCATAATTGGATTAGGTGGTGGAATCAAGATGTAGAATCAGAGTTTGAATCAAGATGTAGAATCAAGTTGTGAAGCAAATAGATCTGAATAAAGAGTCCCACTGAAATTTTATGTGTGTGCTCTAAAGAAAGGAGATGAGGGACTGGAGATGTTTTTGACCCAATTGAGGTACCCAAAGACATTTGGATGACTATGGAGGTTCAAGGCGGATGATACCCCTAGATCAGAAGGTCGTCCACCTGTGAATTACCTGGGTAGCTATTTGGGGCGTAGATCACATAAAAGATGAATACGTCGTAGTATAGCATGAAATACGTCTCGACAAATAAAATTAATGGAACTGGGAGTCCCGGTCGATCACAAGGAGGTATAAAAATGCTTTTGATTTCATGCCCTTATTTTAAATCTAATTAGTAAATAGCAAAGATAATGAATCACAATATATACACCACATTGTGAATTGCATACATGGAATTGAAACAAATTATAACATGAACACAAACTACTTATATAATAGAACGAGGGTACCACGGGTGGTTCATGGTGCCTTTTGAAGAGGTTGAGGAGAGAAACGGCATTCCAATAGGGTGGCCCAATGGATTTTTCAAACAGAGGCAGAGAAGATGGGAAGAAGAAGAAGGGAGAGGTAGAAGAAGGAAGAAGAGGAGAATGAGAGAGAGTTATCTTTTCCAAAGGGATGCCCTTGGTCCTTTTATAACTTTTTTTCTCGTACAAATCCTTTCCTTCTTGATCGGTTTATTCTAGTGCTGCCACGTGACACTCTCTATGCCCTCAGATCAGCATCGCACGGCTCCCGCACCTGCCTCATCATCTTAGCCGTCCAATCTTGCAATCGGACGGCTTAAACGTGCGCTCATCATGCCATTCATCAAATCGTACGTGCTTCCAGATCTCGCAACAACCCGCACGGGAGCACGCGTGAGCCATTACACTACGCACAGCCTATATTATATATGCTTACTTAATTATATTTATATTAATCTGTTCTGGGTGGTGATGTGGCGCGTTTGTGGCCGTTGTATGTTCTGCGAGGTGAGGCACCTTCAGGGGTTGGGGGTGCAACGAGGGGCAGCTGCGATGGTGCCACGTGGCGCCATCGTGGTTGTCCGTTCTTCTTCTCTTTATATATGATGACATAGGCCTCCGATTAAGTTGATTTTTGCAATGTTGGACTGCGAACATCGATCCGGATCCATCCATACGATTGGATTTGTCATCTGAGGTCTAGATCTTCTTTAATTTGCCCCTTGACTCTTGCTCTTCTGTGGACTCCTAGGGTGCTACGGGAGTCTGATTGATGTGATCTTGGATGCGTTGGACTCCCATTGTTATTTTGAACAAATCCATAAGGTTGGATCGGTCATCTGTAGCCCTGGATTACCTGTCATCATTAATACCTCTCAAATAACATAGTTTAAAACATAAAACACATCTATCAACTACGATGCAGAATACGATGTGTATGCATGCAGAATGTTTACGTTAAGCTAAGTTCTAGCTTAATTCAGGCGAGTTAGGGCCTATGATTGCTACGTAATCAGTAGCCAGAGAGGGAGGGTCCCGCAAAGACCCCTACACGGTAGAGCATCTCCACGAGTTACAGGGTTTCCCCCACCCGACCTCTCTTGTCACTGAGATTCCAGGTAGACTAGAATGGGGACCTTGACCTCTTAAGTCTACCACTTTTAAGATCAAAGGTGCCTTAGGGTTTTTACTTAAACCTTAGATTTTTTGGTGTTGTGACCTAATTTGGAGGTTGGTTGACCCAAAGGGTCAACTTCACCTAACCTACCCTAAAGATGGCAAAATGATTCTAGGTCAAGACCTTGAAATCACCCTGATTTGACTCCCAGGTTATTAGGTCCAATGTTTTTAAGATTCAAGTTTTTTTAGAGCTTAATTTTTAGGGTTTGTCTTGCTTAGATCTTTTCAAACAAGGGCTTGGGTAGCACACAAATGCAGGTGGGTTTATTTTCTTTTAAACAGGCACTTGTGAACTAGCACTCCAAAAGCCTACTGTAGAAACCCTAATTTGGTTCTATTTCCAATCCTTTTTTCTTTTCTCAAAAGTTCTCTTTGGACTTCAAAACAAGAAATGTGTTGTCCGCGGAGATTAAGCGTGATTTCTATTAAGCACAGGAATTTGTGGGGTTGGCTTCTAAAAATCGCCTCAACTTCAATAGGTTTTTAAAAAATTTTGAAAAATCAGGAAACTCTTGCCTTAAAGATGGTGATTACAATAGAAAGAAGGCAATTGATTCCTAAATTAATTGCTTCCTTTTGACTTTCAAGGATTAGGAGATGGATTTTAGGGAGGAGGAGAGGTTACCTGCCCTGGAGAGGTTGACTTGCATGGGAGATTTCTTCTCTTGAAACACCTTGCAACATCACAACAAAATAAATAGGGCAAGTTAGTGTTCAATATAGTCAAAAAGAATGTAGAGACTAGTGATAAATTGTGCATTGCTCCCTGGCAACGGAGCCAAAATGTTACAACGCTTTTTTGATCATTTGTTTTTAGAAGATGAAATGAAAGCTGTTGTCGTTGTAGTAGTATAGGGTCGATCAAGCGTTGAAAACAGATAAGAAGCTTTTATTACTCGAAAACCTAAGTATCCGAGGTTGAACACAGGGAGCAAATGGAATTTATTCACTAATCTCAATAATGTAATTTGAACACTTAAAGTTACTCAAAACCTACTTCAAAGTATAATGCAAGAGTTTATGCCAAAAAGAAGAATTGGACGTCTGATTCTATAATCAGACATCTTAAAAAGATATGCTTCTTTCTCTTCTTTTCTTCTCTTTCTGCCTTCTTCTTTTTCCTTGATTTCTCTTGCCTTGTGCTTCTACCTTTGCCTTCAGTTACACCTTCTCAGCTACAGTGCACTCTCTTTTTTCCTTTTCTTCTTCTTCTGCCTTCTCTACTTGGCTGCACCTTTTCCTTTTCTTTTCTTCCTTGTCTTCTTGGCTTCATGTCCTTCTTCCTTATCTTCTCTACAGCTGCGCCTTCTCCTACCCTTCTCTTTCTTCTTCAACTGTGCCTCTTCCTTCCTTCCTTCTTCCCTAGCTTCTCTGCTTGGCCGCACCTCTACTTCCTCTTCCTTCTCCTTCTTTCCCTGTGCAGCACAGTGCAAAACCTATCCCCTACCCTCCCCCGCATCACTCTCTCTCTATTTCTCTCTTTGAACCACTCTCCCAGAGCTGGGTAATCGGGCCAGGTTTCGCGTGCCAGGGTCCAAGAGCACCGGCATGGGTGGTACGCGAGGAGTGCGAGGGTTAATCAGGTCGGTCAGCCAGGTCCGCAGGGCATAGGTCGTGGACGAGGCGTGCGTGTGTGGGCGAGGGGACCTCACCCTGTGTCTTGAGGCGAAGAGCAGAGAACACAAAAATAATAAAAATCGCACATCTGTGATAAGCGTTTTCGAGGTGGGACTAAAGTCCCACCCGCTTTTCTCGCGCCAGCAGGTGAGGTGCTTCACTCAATTGCCACAGCTACAATCGCTCTCTAAGCCAATCTCTTGGCTGGATGAGTTCGTGCACTCAACTCGCACCTTCTAGGACTCTAATGCCTGGAGCACACGACCTGGAGCGAGGATACAATCTCCTTACTTCTACTTCAATGGTAGAAGGGGGGTCGGATCTAAAATTCACAAAGATGGCCTTGCGGCCTCGTTAAACCACATGGGGGGCTTCGTCGTGGCACGGCGAAAGTGTTGCGGTGGCTGGCTGGCCGCAGGGTGGCCTAAGCATGCGCGCCTAGGTCACTTTGGCCGTGTTAATGGGTGTGTTCAAGGAGCACTTGGGGAGGTGATGGAAATCAGTGGTAGGGTGAAAGATGATCAGTGGATGGTGGCGGAGGTTCTGAGATCGGTGGCGAGGCGTGTGGAGGTGTGAGTCGATGGAAGTGCCTCGTCCGTGGTCGACCAGAGATGGAGAAGATGGAGGTGGTCTGCTGCGTCGAGGGGATAAAAGTAGAAATAGAAATAGGGAAAATAAAGAGGGGAGAGAGAGGAAGTGTTCTAACATAAATTAATGGACAAAAAGAGAGAGGAGGCAGGCAGCTCGTACCTGCCGTCGTCGGAGAATAAGATACCAGTAGAGGGAGAACGACGACGACGACGGGACTGGAGACGCGCGTGCAGGTATGGCACAACACAGAGGAAGGAGACAAAGATGTCTCTGCCATTGGTATTGTGGCAGAGTGACGAGAAGGAGAAGAAGAGGCTATTGGAGCTCGTTGGTCACCTGGTAGGAGGAGAAGAGACGAAATTGGGGTGAATCTCCGGCCAAGCCAAGCTAATTCTGTGCGGCCGGAGGTGGTGGTCCTTTTATAGGTACTGGCAAAGGCTCTTGTGCTTGGAAGACAAGATTCCAAGCGTGAGAGTCCTCGCCGGAGAAGGAATCAGTTGGAGACCCAAATCTCTCATGCGTTCACATGAGAGATTGGGTGCAAATCAGATCTTGTGATTGCGCTCAAATGGAAGGGAATTCCTCAGAGAATCTCTCTTCCAAATCTGGGAGGAGATCTCTGAGGATTCGGGGGGAAATCCTCCTTGGATCCTCGCTGGAGTAGGATTCCTCCGTTGTAATGGCAGAGGGACCTAATTGTAAGAGTGGCGAGGAAGTTAGGGGGGTTTGCGTAATGAATTTCAAAAGTTAGGGGATAAAATATAATTGGGTGGACTATTTTGCAAAGTAGGTCAAGGTGACCTCCCCTTAGGTATAAATTTTAGTACAAACCTTATTTGAACCTAAGGAATCCAATGGTGAAGTTGGATTTTAGGTTTGACCACGTTTGACTAGATATTTTACGTAAAAACCCAAATTAGGTCAATTAATGAGTTGGGACCCTAATCTAGGTCAAAACATGTTCTAAAGGCCAATTTGAAGGTTCTAAACCCTTGGGGATATTTTTCCATAAATTGTAGAGGGATTAGTTGATTTTTATCCTGATTAGGACCTTGTTGAATTGAGCAGGTCTATTTTAGGGTTACTAGATGTCATTAATTCTCAGATGTCACACTAACCCATTTCTAACAGAACCAACCAACTTTTATCTTGTTTAGACCATTTGACCTATGTTTAGCCCCTGAGAAATCGTGTTGATGTACTGCAATGGTAAAATTATAGTTTTACCCTTTATTTCATGTTTTCTTATAAGAACATTAATTCCTTGAATTAGGCCCTTCTCCAGGTTATGTAGGAGCTTTTATTCTCTTTCTTAGGTCAAAATGAGCTAGTTATGGCTCATGATGATGTTATCATCACTTCGCATCTTGGTAGGTGCTAAAGCACATACTAATTGAAACAACAGTTGTGGCCTGTGATTTTGACTAATGTTGTCTCTAACCTCAGGAGATGAAGCTGCATCAAATGAGGGTAGCTACAGATTAGAGGATGGCCAGAGTAGGGCAGACGAAGTCAAAGGAGGAGATAGGCAAAGGTAGAGCTTTGGTGAAGACATGTACGCACGAAATTGACTTCACAACCCTGTAAGATACTCTCAGAAGAGTGCAGTGGTGGTGGTTTAAGGGCGTGCGGTGGTCAGAGGGGGCCTATTGATGATGGAGAAGGTAAGCATTAATCAAGGTGTTCGGTGGGATGTGTGTGTGGTCAAAAGTGAAAATAGGTAGAGGGCTTTTGAAGGTGGGGTTGAGGTGGATCTTTGGGAAGTGACGGTGATGCGTTAGTTGCGATGTGGTGGCCATGCGAGCTCGCCGAAGCGTCGCTGGCTATAGGGAAGATGGTGGTGGAATGATGCAATGAGTGGTCAAATCTAAGGTTTAAGTAGGTGGAATTGAAGTAGAGAGGGAGAGGAAGAGAAGGAGGTGCTTAGTTGGGCGAGAGGGTGAGGGAGTTGCTCTGACATTGATTGGCCAGAGTCGGAGATGAGGTCAACAGTGAGGGAGTGATGAGGAAGGAGAAGACAACAACGCTCTTTCTTTGGCTGGAAAGATGTGGGATGAAGAGATGAGGAAGATGAGCCGATCAATTTGAACGTTGCCAACTCGATGAGGTTGTCGGAGAAGGCTTGTCGGAGCCGAAGTCGCGGAGGCTTGAGAAGGTGGAAGAAGAGGAAATCTGGTGGAAACTTGGCTAAGGAGGATGGTGAGGTCTCGAGGACTTTTTATAGAGCTTAGGGTCGAGCTCTGAAGTAAGGAAAGAAGCTTGAAATGCCCACAATTTTAGGAAAAAAAGATACCTTGAAATATGAAGCTTTTCTAAGCTCTAGGGATCGACCTAGGCTTCTTGAGGCGACTCAATTGATTGGGAATCGTCTGACGATCATTTTTCAAGTTTGAAGAGATTTGGACTTGATTTAAGGGAGGAATCCTCCCTCGAATCTTGACGGTGGAGCTCCATTCACACTAATGGTGGTAGGGATCCATTTGTAGAAAATGACAAGAAATTTAGGGACCCAATCATAATAAAATTGAAATTTGGGGGGCTAAATGTAAGAAATAGAGTTTTTAAGGGCTAAAATGCAAATTAGGTCAAGATAGACTTTGATTGGGCCTAAATTTTGGTGCTAACCTAATTTGGACCCAAGGAATCTAGTGGTAAACTTGGATTTGAGTTTTGATCATGTTTGACTAGGTAATTTGCACAGCAGGCCAAATAAAGGAAAATTTCCGTCTGTAACTCTATTCTAGGTTAAAATAGGTTCAGATGGTCAAACCAAGGATACTTGATGTGCACACATCTAATTGACCTAAAATTTCTATTTATGCTTGTTTCTAGTGTCATAAAATCATTCAACATTATAAATATTGCATAGCATGCATCATTCTATATTTAGATTAATTTGTATAAATTATAGGTTATTTTTCCCTTTATGTGGCTAGGGGACAAGGTGATATTTATTGGGGCCTCAAATTGAAAATCCAACCATATGGATCTGATTAGTGCAATGATCGGAGTCTAATGCCTCCAAGATCGCCTCGCTTGGACATCCGTAGCATTAGATACAGTCCAAGGAATATTAGAGGTCAAGGGGCAAGGTGGTGTAAAAGTCGTACCTTAGATGACAAATCCAACCACATGGATGGGTTTGGATCAACGATCGCAACCCAACAGCATGAAAATCGATCCAATTCGACATCCGTGGCACCACCTATGAGCAAAGAAGTTGGACGGCTCATATGGCGCCTCGTGGTGCCATCCAAGTCGCCTACGATTGCTGCAGCTCTTCTTCATCTGATGATAAATGCATCTCAGCCATTGGATCATCGATCCTATGATTGAGATTCACTCTCAGGCCGTACATCATCTCCATTGAAGAAAAGGGTTCCAGCGCTCTCGACTGTTGGATCGCCATCCAATGGTTGCGAGCGCTCCACCCTTAAAACGAAAATGTGATGATCTGCAACTGTAGTGCAACACTCACATGAGGTGCTACCAAGGCAGCGACGCACGCTCAAATCTATGCGAGTGGATTAAATTCTCGAAGAAGCGGGTGCAGTGAAATATCGCCACACGATTGAGATCGAGTGGTAGAGGATGCGGCTATGTGGCCGCATTGATGAGTGAGCGCACCCACACATCATCTGACTCCAAACTCTAAGCTCAATTTGATGAGATGAGGCATGTGGATGAGCGCCTTCCTCGACTGTCCGATCTTCATTTGACGATGGGCAAAGAGGCTACGTGGCCTTTTAAAGCCCGAAGGCGAAGCGGCCACAGCGTTTAAGCCATCCGATCATACAATCAGATTGTTAATATCACTCAGCGTGCGTGCATTGTGAATGGCTAAAGAGGAGATGACGTGGCCGCACGGTGTGCGTCCAATCAAAGACGAACGTCGGAGATGGAACGTGCATCTTCACTAATGTTTACCTTCAACATTTAATTTTCAACATCTTAAAGGACCTCTTTGCCCTTGTAACTAGCTTATTTTGATCCAATTAAGTTAGTAAATGCTCCTACATAACTGCCAGAGAGCCAGAAGTCACTGCATAATCATTATGAGGGAAAAATAAGAAACTAGCGTTAAAATTGTAATTTTACCATCATATCATAAATGCAGTACAACCACAGGTTTTTCTAGGGGTTAATTAAGGGTCAACTGGTCCTAAAAAGCTAACAAGTGGGTTCAAACAATCAGAAAAGGGTTTGCACGTGTTCTAAGAATTAAATGACTTTTGAAATTTTAAAAACAGACTCGCTTAATTAACTGAGGTTCTGATCAAGATAAAATTAACCTAAACCCTCTTAAATTCATATAAAAATATTCTCTTAGGTTTGAAACCTTCAAATTGACAATCAAAACTCGTTTTAGCCCAAAATAGAGTTACAAATAAACATTTACCCTAATTTAGGTTTTTGCATAAATTACCCAGTCAAACGTGGTCAAAACCAAAATCCAACTTAACCATTGGATTCTTTAGGTCCAAATTAGCTTTGTACCAAAATTTGGACCCAAAATGAAATTGTCTTGACCTAGTTTGCAAATTGGTCCTGTATGATTACATTTATACCCTTAACTTTCAAAATCTTTACAAATAGACTGCCAACTTTGTTATCACCTTCACAACTAGGTCCCTGCCGCATTACTCCTATTCGTACAAGAATGGGTGGCCTAAAAATGGCAAGAACTCCCTGATTCCTTGATGAATCCCTCTCAAAATTGAAAGGGAAGTTCGTCAAGGAATTCCCTTCCTTTTGAACCGCATCTCGAAACATAATTCTTGCCCAAATCCTAATAGGAACTCGTGAAACAAATGGGTTTCCTACTCCAGTGACATTTCCAAGCTTGGAAGCTTGTCTTCCAAGCTTAATATCCTTCCTGGTCCCTATAAAAGAAACCCTAGGGCACAGCCGTGCCCTTCACCTAGGATTGGGCACAAAACCCTCTTCTTAACCCTACCTCCAGCCTCCTTCGACCTAGCTCCGACGAGCTCCTCCCCCATTGTCCCACGGCCTCCCAATGACCAAACTGGGAGTGTCTTCTTTCTCCCCGACTTCCTCCGCCTCTTGACGACCACATCAAAGGCGTCCAGACCCCTTCTTCACCGCCGTCTCTCCCATCGGAGGTTCATCTTCCCTACATCTGGCCATCACATCAGCATGGGAATATCTCCCTCTTTCATCCTTAGATTAGGTTCCAACATTCCTTGTCCTTCCCTCCTTTTCCCTACTTCTATCTTTCAAAGCAATTGCCTACCACGTCTCCCCCTCCGTCTTCTTCCGCTTTGGTGAAGCTTCGGCGATGCCCAATCGCCACTCCACTGCATGAATCGCATCGCTATCACCTCCATAAGCTCCACCATGATCCACTCTTCAAGACCCCTCTCTCCATTCTCTTTATCAACCACCTGAACTCCCTGCAGAACAAACCCACTTCCTCCAACCATCTCCACCTCTGCTAGGATGCCACACACCTTGATTCACCATGAAATCACCTCCACCACCTTCGCCATCATCTAGCGAAGCCGCTGAGCTCATTTAACATGGACGAAAGGACGTTTATGGATTTCAGGTTCCACAGCTTCTTTGCCATTGACGGAGCTTCATGCCACCTTGAAGAAGGTATTCTTGCATCTTTCGCTCCAGGAAACACCTCCAGGTGGTGCGAACCTACGTGCCCCAGGTCTCCAGGCTCTCAATTAGTGTCAACATGCCTCGCTGCTGCTTCAATTTGGCGAGGGAAGTCACCCTGTAGTTGCACGAAGAAAAGGTGTGGGCTTAGTCCCACATCAGAAACAGACGGAGCGGCAGAGGAGCATAAATTGAATTCCTGCTATGGCTTTAGTGCCTCAAGTCACAGGGGGTTGAGGTCCCCCGCCCCCTCACGTGCCTCTTTCACGACCTCTCCCCTACAGACCTGGTACACCCGACCTGCCTAAGCCCACTCCTCGGCTGCGACCATGCCCGCAGCCCTGGACCTGGGTACGCACCTACCCAATTACCCTACTATACCCTAAGTGGCACTGGGAGGGCAAGACCTAAGAGGAGAGAAAGAGAGAGAGAGCGTGGAGCAGGGGAGGGTTTTGCCCATGCAACACTTAGCCAAAACTTGTGATGGCTGCCATTTGTGCGTGAAGAAAGAAAGAAGAAAAGAGGAGAAGGCTTGAAGAGAAGGAGAAGAGGAGATGCATAGAGAAAGAAAGAAGAAGAAGGATAGCCACATAGGAAGAAATCAGAGAAGAAGAAGAAAGTAGAAGAGAAGAGAAAGGAGAAATAGAAGAGAGGACCATTTAAGACGTCTGATTACTGTAGCATTCAAGCTACTGTGCGGATATTTGGTCCTGACTACTGTGGCATTATTGATTACTCTAGTCTACATATAACTATACTAAATAATTGCTAATCTAAATCACCAATATTTTGTTATAGATTTCTTTTCATCATGTTGAATTCTTGTTATACTCATGTTCTACACTAATTATCATTTTTGAGTAGCTTATTTGGTTTAATTTCTTGTGCTCATTCGCATTATTGAGATAAGTATGTGAATTCATTTTGCTCCCTATGTTCGATCTCGAACTTAAAATTCAAGTAATAAATTTATTTGTTTGAGTGCTATTTTGGCTATACTGCAACACGACAATTTTAAAACACCGATTTATTGTTTAAACATTTTAGCATCGTTGCCAGGGAGCAACGTGCAATTCACTACTATTCTCTGCATTATTTGATTATATTTGAGCACTAACTTGCCCTATTTGCTTTCTTATGATTTTGCGATGTACTTCATGAGGATATCTTCCACGCAAAACAACCACACCAGGGCAGGTAATTTCTCCATTCTTCCCTAATCAACCTCCTAATCTTGGGAAGACAAAAGAAAAAAAGGAAACAATTGATTAGGAATCACCTGCCTTATTTCATAGTAATCATCATTTAAAGGGCAAAATTCCTGATTTGCGAAATTCTTTTCAAATCTCATTGAGTTGAAGCATTTCTGTTTAGAGATACTACCCTAAATTTCCTGTGCCTATTAGGGACTACGTTTAATTTCTAATCACTTTTGGGCTAACACACTTCTTACTTGAAGCTCAGGGTGAACATATCAAGATCAATTGGACTTGGAATTAGAGCTAATTAGGGTTTTTGCATTAGGGTTTTGAAGTGCTAGTACACATGTTTGCCTGAATTAAAGGAAAATTACCCTCCCATAGTTGTGTGCTACCTAAGCCCTTGATTGAAAAGATCTAATCAAGAAAAATCCTAAAAACAGACTCTAAATTCACTTGAATCCTAAAATCCTTGGACCTAATAACCTGGGAGTCAAATCGAGGTGATTTCTAGGTCTTGACCTAGATCTCATTCTGCCATCTTTAGGGCAGGTCAAGTGAAGTTAGTCTACATTGTAGGCCAACCAACCTCCAAATTAGGTCACAAGTTGAATTAATTTCTAATCAAGTGAAACTCATGGCACAAATTAGGACATAAAAGTGATAGACTTAAGGACTTAAGTTCATACATTCCAATCTACCTGGACCCTCAGTGACAAGGAAGGTCGGGTGGGGGAAACCCTGTAAGCAGTGGGGACGCTCTACCGTGTAGGGGTCTTTTCGGGGCTCTCCCTTCCTGGCTACCTAGGTACTTCTCAGGTGTGCGAATTTTTGATTCAGAGGTATCATCCACCTTGAAATTGCCTTAGTCATCCAAAAATCTTTGGGTGCCTTGATTGGGTCAATCTCACATCCAGTCCCTCATCCCTTATATTTAGAGCACCCACACAGATTTCCTTGGGAAGCTCTTTTCAGATCTAATCAATTTTGATCTAATCTTGAATTTTGATTCTACATCTTTATTCCACCATCTGATTCAAAAATGCAGCTTGGCTTTTTAGGAAAACCATTGAAGAAACCTGAATCTCAAATATCCATGGAAGATAGAATGGTTGAGGATGCCCTTAGATTTTATGAGATTGATAGCAAAACCTCAAACCAATTGAAGACATTTAGGTTAATATATCAATAACAACAACCTTCATCATAAGCTGCGCCCAAATAATTATAACACAAGTAACAAATGGATCTACCTGGGATGTTCTCATCACAGGATACATTGAGTTAGAGAAATTACATAACTTTGAATATCTCCAATGCATGACAAATCTTGTACTTTGGAAAAGACACCAAGATGATCTTGAAAAATGAGAAGAGATGATAAAATTATTAAAGCAGATTATCGATCAAAAATACCCGTACATTCCCCGAACATCTAGCAATACTGAGGATCTATCTGATTTTCCGAATCCCGAGTTCGAGAATCAAGGTTGTTGTGGACCTCCAACCCAAATGGAATATGATCAACCTAATATAGATTGATACATTGATTGCGCAGCAATCATAGGTCTTAATTGACCTAAATTAAGCTAGGACTTAGCATAAGTTAGGGTAATTCATGCATGCATAAGCATTATTTGCATCTTTACTGCTTTCTTTTAGCTATGCATAAAATAATGCTATAATGTACTGATTAGGTGCATTATGTCAATTGCAGGTAATAAGCTAATCAAAAGCTAGATCTGAAGCTGGATCTAAAGCTGAATCTGAAGAATAAATAATAACTAGTGTTGCAGTAGAGCTAGAGTAGAAGACCTAGATTAGATGTAGTAGATAATAATGTAAGGGAGTTAAGGTATGCTATTCTATTAAGTAGGAATAAAGCAGTAAAATATGAAGAACTCAGGACCATCCTAGCCCTAGGATAGCCTAGAAGCTTCCCCAAGCCTTAGCCACCCTTAGATTCGGTCACCACACCCTAGGAAACCTTAAAACCTTAATTCTAACCTCTATCTGGATGTCCAGATAAGTTATATGACATCCAGAACCCTTAGCCAACCCCCGCACACCTTAAACCCACTTCTGCAGTATTATTGGACGTCCAGACACTTGGTCAGACATCCAATTTCTACAAAATACCCAAGACAGAACCTAGAATCCTTCCTGACTCTGATTATATGTCCAGAATTGAAGTCTGGACTTCTGATTTTTGAGTATAAGTCATATGATACTTTTATTGGACGTCTGGAACAACTCTCTAATTCCTATTTTGAGATTCAAGCCTTAATATTGGATATCTAGCTCCCTAAACCCAATTCTAACCCCCTAGGAACCTAAATTAAGGTACCTCAACCCTAGTACATCACCTCTAGACCTCCTTAAGGGCCTAATTAGGTCCTCACTAAACCTAATTGACTTAGATCATAGTCAATTACCATTACCTAGTCAATTGGACTCATAGGGTCTAATTGAGCTCAGATCTCAACCCATAAAAGTCCAATTGGACTCAGTGAGAGTCCAATTGACCTAAGCCCAACCTAATTGAGTTATTTCACTCTCAATTAGGTTCACAATCATTCAATTAAACTTGTGTTATGTTTAATTGCATTTCTTCCTTAGCAATTAGGGTTTGTAACCCTAATTTTAGACCTACACCAACCCAAACCCCTTAGGACCTAACCTAGACCATTTAGCCACATAGGGCACGGCCACACACACACACACACACACACACACACACCCATCTAGAGTTCTCTAGAACCCTCTTCAAGGTGGTGCCACTCTTGGTTACCAAAATTAGCAACCAAGAGCCATCAAATTGGAGATCCACAAATGGTGGATCTAAAAACCACCTCTCTCTCTCTTTGGTCGGCCACTCTTGGAGCTCTCTCTAGGGAGTTCCACACTTCTCTAGAGAGTCTCCCTTAGGTCTATAAAAAGACCTAAGGGGTGGCCATTTGCACCCATCCAATTCTTGGCTTCATTCACTCTTGATTCCATTTAGTTTAGCTACATCCACCTCCACTCCATCTCCATGAGTAGCATCACCATGGCCACCACCATCTCCATGCCAAGATGTTGGATCACCTCCTCAACCTCTCTCTAAGGGCTGGCCTAAGCACCATTGGCTGCCCCTCCTTCTCCTCTCAACCAACTCAAAGGCCATCGAAGCCCACCTCAGAATGCCCTTATTTCTACTAAATTAGTAGCTTAGTTCTTCATAGTTTACATGCTTTTATTACTACTTAATAGTATAGCTCTTTATTCTCCCCCAATGATGCATGCAAAATCCCCCCATAGATTCCTGTATGCGATCATTTTCTGTTAGCTAGATTGATGTTTTCAAGCTTTCCTCTATAAGCTTTCCATGAGTTTCATGTTGCAAACACCATGATGAATTAATGAAAGATATTTTTCTATATATATATATGTCTATGTGTTGAGAATCACCATGAGCTTATTGCAATATATTTTGTGTGATTAAAGTTGCATGCTTTTGATAATTATCTATTGCAACTAGCATGTCGGTAGCTGAAAATATTGAGGATCTCACTATTAGCGCATTTTTCGTAAACAGCCACCACATAACTAGAATCGTGCATACTGAAACTCACACTTTCACATTTGTCATCTATCTAACACATGCGCACGTGATTAGGGTTCATAATGAAAGTGGCCAAACATTGATCCGACGATTAGAAATCGGTGTGCGATTTTAAACAAGTAGAGCGAAAAAGATTGATTTTAGATTTGCATAAACACCTCCCAAAGACGAACGACTGGGACTCAAGTCTCGTTATCTTTACAAAAATCATTTTTTGATGAGCATTTTAGCACGACTATACTACGATTTCCAACGATTTCAAAATGTACGAAAATGGGTTTGTCATACGCCTAACCTTGAGACATGTTAGGAGGATCCAATTGCAGGAGAACATGATTTCAAGCCAACCCTAGAGACACAAAACCCTAGTAGTTCACCAAGCGTAAATTTCCTAGACTCTTGTAATAATGAGATTGAATTAGAACCTCTCGAGGGTGTAAATTCCTCTCCTTACTCTAATAAGGTGACCCTCGAGGGCAATTCTAACATCCCAATAGAGCTCAATCTAGATTCTAGTGATTCAACCCACACCCTTAGCCTAGAATCTGGATCTGACCTTCTTGGGATAATTACAAGGCCCCGTGTGATGAAAATCAGAGTTGAATTTGGATTATGATTCTGGGCTTTTATTTGATTAATGCACCTCTCCAACCTCCTCAGAAATACAGATTGATTTTTCGGAAGTCACGGCTATCTGTGATACAGAAACCAAGTTGGAAGAGTTGGGTTTTGATTGGGTCTTCCCTACAAGCCAAAAACCCGAGTCCAGACCTAATAGGGACACCTTTTTAAGCTCAAAATATGAGAATATGCTAGATCCAAGTCAGGTTGCTGAGTCTACATCTTGTGTTCTAGTCTGTGGTGGAACCTTTGATCCCGAATCAAATTCAGAACTTGATTCTCGCAAGTTCTCCGATGATTTCGAATCTTACTATGATTTCAGAGAACCATTATTTCGTGACGACTATGAGCCAATCTATGACCTCAACATACATGACCCATTCTTCGACTCTGACTTTGAAATCCCTAATCCCAAGATCACTGATTCAAAATTAGGTTCCATTGAGATAGAATCATTTCTTTTTGATCCTCAGGAATTAGAAACAAAAAATGCTGAGAGTATCTACAACCTAGAGTTCGAATCTTTTCTTGACTCAGATTTTCTTCATCCTATAAACACTCTTCAGGCATTTACCTTTGAGTTTGATGGCTACTATGAGGACTCTCTAAATGAACCTACCTTTGAATCCTTACTAGAGGAGCCCTCATACACAATTATTGTTGAAACCATCTCTTCGACACATGCAGAACCTTCCCAAACTCGTTTTCAACTTCGAACCACAACTGGACTCAATTTCTACTCTGACTCTCCTCTCGATCTGGTTGCAGATGATTCTCCTCCACATTCAAATTGGGTTTCGAACTTCGATTAGACTACAAATCATGCCCCATCCTTCTCTGATCATTTTCGTAGGGTTCCAACATCCTCTCCTGATTCATTTTCATTTGAAGATCCCTACTATGACCAGGCTGATCCGACTCAGCCAAACCCTGGATTCACACTTCCGCATCATTCCGAGCTCCACATCATATGGTGGGTTCTGCATCTCTTGATATACATCTATCAACCTGCCAGATTAATTGAGTTTGGGCTACATCATAGCCTGCTGATTTGAACAAGCACCTGGTTGGACCAACTAGGCTATTGATCAAGGTGCTTGTTCTCCAAAACTCATTTGATTTCACCACTCCTCCATACCATTTTTCGTTCGACTGAAGGCATTAAATTTAGCACTTAACGGGAGGCAACCCGCCATTCCAAAAAATCAAGACCTTTCTTATTATCCTTCTGTACTTCATGTCTATTGCACCCTAAGTTCAGAACAGTCGATCCCACCTCTGGTACCCATACCAGGGCTTGAAATCATTCGCAACAGTCATTCCTAACCCGTTTGCCCACCCAATAATCCTGTTCTAATTCCTGAACCTAAAACTATTTCACACCCTTCGTTTATAATGAGGACATTGCAAAACTTAAGCATGGGGGGGTGGTAAAGTGCAAGCATACAAGAATCAAAGTTCGGAAGAGATCTCACAAAAAAAATATTATATATATATACATGTAGAAAACTAAAAAAGAACAAAAAATAGAAGAAGGGAGGAAATTTTGAATTGATATCATTTGAGGAAAAAAAGGGGAGGAGATAAAAATGTCAAAAAGGAGCACAATTTGAAAAGAGAAAGAGATAGTCATTAGTAAAAGATTAAGGATTGACTTAGTTCTAGACCAAATCAAAAAAGAAAGAAAATGAAAGATAAAAAGTGCTAAGAGACAAAAAAAGATTAGTAGGAACATTGATCTTAGGCCTCTTGGGCCACAATCCTAGGCTTAAAAATTCAAGTATCCGCTAAGATCTGGATAGTCCTCAAGAGGTTGGGGAAAATGCGAAGCTTAAATATTAGGTCTAAGGCTTAGGGATTATTCAGCCTCGTTAACTGACCTCTGGTTTGTAGGACTCGGTAACCTAAGCACCCCAATCCACACACAGTCTGGTTCAGTGCGCCTAAGTATCAAAATCACGTAAATGCATTAAATCTATTCTAAAAAAAGTTACCTAGATTAGGAGCGGCTGATCAACACAAGTTGATTTGGATGAGTTCCAGCCTCGTTAACTGACCTCTGGTTTGTAGGACTCGGTAACCTAAGCACCCCAATCCACACACAGTCTGGTTCAGTGAGCCTAAGTATCAAAATCACGCAAATGCATTAAATCTATTCTAAAAAAAGTTACCTAGATTAGGAGCGGCTGATCAACACAAGTTGATTTGGATGAGTTCCAGGCATGGAGAGGCGGGAAATTCCCCTCGAAGATGCGCAATAACATATCATCTCCTCAGTGCTTGTCTCCTAGGATATCTAAATATCTTACCAGGGGCATGTAAGCATCTTGTACTGATTCAGATGCCATGGGCGGAATTATCACGAAATATCAATTGCCAAAGTTTGGATTTAGCTACAGAACATCATGGGTGGGATTATCTCGAAATCTCAAAAGCTAGGGTTCTAGGGGTTTCCATGGGCAGTGCTATCTCTAAGCATTAATTGCCAAGGACATTGCAAGGATTGATGGTGGGAATTAGGAATCCGATACAGACTGTGCTGTAAAGCTAATCCGAGGCTAGAAATAAAAAGAAAAGAGAGAGAAAACTCTCCAAAAATAAAGAAAAGTTCTTCGGTCTCTCTCTTACAAAATGCACTGTAAATTGAACCTGGGCTAAAACATGTTACAAGCACAGGTGCTTTAATCGCAGAGTTCAACGAACCTTAGGTTAGTTCCTGTAGGCCTTAGAAACCTTCGCGACAGATTGAGGCTAGAGCTGGTCAGGTCTGGATCTTGGTTGGTACTTGAGTACCTCTAGGCCTGCTATCGGCATTCTGACCTAATCTACAAAAAACCACACATCAAAGTTTTAAGCATTAAAAGTCATATAGTCTAGGATCAAAGTTAATACCTCAAAATTTTGCTACGGGACTAGCAAAAGCTAGGCATGGGGGTATGATGAGAACACCATCATGAACCATAATTAACTCATTTTCATCCAATTAAGTTAGTAAATGCTCCTACATAACTACCAGAGAGCCATAAGTCACTGCATAATCATTATGAGGGAAAAATAAGAAACTAGGGGTAAAATTATAATTTTACCATCATATCATGAATGCAATACAACCATGGGTTTTTCCAGGGGTTAATTAAGGGTCAACTGGTCCTAAAAAGCTAACAAGTGGGTTAAAACAATCAGAAAAGGGTTTGCACGTGTTCTAAGAATTAAATAACTTTTGAAACCCTAAAAACAGACCTACTTAATTAACCGAAGTTCTGGTCAAGATAAAATTCACCTAAACCCTCTTAAATTCATATAAAAATATTCTCTTAGGTTTGAAACCTTCAAATTGACCATCAAAACTCGTTTTGGCCCAAAATAGAGTCTCAGACAAACATTTACCCTAATTTGGGTTTTTGCATAAATTACCCAGCCAAACGTGGTCAAAACCAAAATCCAACTTAACCATTGGATTCCTTAGGTCAAAATTAAGTTTGTACCAAAATTTGGACCCAAAATGAAATTGTCTTGAATTAGTTTGCAAATTGGTTCTGTCTGATTACATTTATGCCCTTAACTTTCAAAATATTTACAAATAGACCCCCAACTTTGTTATCGTCTTCACAGCTAGGTCCCTTCCGCCTTTACTCCTATTTATACAAGCACCGGCAACCTAACAATGGCAAGAACTCCCTAATTCCTTGATGAATCCCTCTTAAAATTGAAAGGGAAGTTCGTCAAGGAATTCCCTTCCTTTTGAACTGCATCTTGAGCTACAATTCTTGACCAAATCCTAATGGGAACTCGTGGAACAAATGGGTTTCCTGCTTTGGAGAAATTTCCAAGCTTAAGATCCTTCCTGAGCCCTATAAAAGAAACCCTAGGGCACGGTCGTGCTCTTCAGCTAGGATTGGGCCACAAAACCCTCTTCCTAACCCTACCTCTGGCCTCCTCCAACCTAGCTTCGGTGAGCTCCTCCCCCATCGTCCCACAACCTCAAAATGGCCAAATTGGGAGTGTCTTCTTTCTCCCTGACTTCCTCCGATTCTTGACGACCACATCAAAGACATCTAGACCCCTTCTTTCCCACTATCTCTCCCTTCGGAGGTTCATCTTCGCCACATCCGGCCATCACACCGATGTGGGAATATCTCCCACTTTCATTCATAGATTAGGTTCCAACATTCCCTATCCTTCCCTCCTTTTTCCCTACTTCTATCTCTCAAAGCAACTGTCGACCACACGTCTCCCCCTCCGTCTTCTTCCGCTCCGGCAAAGCTCCGGTGACGCCCAACCACCTCTCCACTGCACGAATCGCATCGCTATCACCTCCATAAGCTCCGTCATGATCCACTCTTCAAAACCCCTCTCCCCATTCACTTTATCAACCATCCGAACTCCCTGCCGAACAAACCCACTTCATTCGGCCTTCTCCTTCTCCACTAGGATGCCATACGCCTTGATTCACCACGAAATCACCTCCACCACCTTCGTCATCATCTAGTGAAGACTCTGAGCTCATTTAACATGGCTAAAAGGCCATTGTGTGGATTTCAGGTTCCATGGCTTCTCCGCCATGTATGGAGCTTTACGCAACTTTGAAGAAGGTATTCTTGCATCTTCCGTTCCAGCCAGCACCTCTAGGTGGTGTGGACCTACGTGCCCCAGGTCTCTAGGCTCTCAATTAGCATCAACATGCCTCACTACTACCTCAATTTGGTGAGGGAAGTCACCCTGTAGCTATGCGAAGAAAAGGTGTCGGCTTAGTCCCACATCGGAAACAGACGAAGCAGCAGAGGTGCATAAATTGAATTCCTACTATGGCCTTAGTGCCTCAAGTCACAGGTGGGTGAGGTCTCCCACGCCATCACATGCCTCGTCCTTGACCTCTCCCCCGTGGACCTAGTACACCCGACCCCCTAAGCCCACTCCTCGACTGCAACTACGCCAACTACCCCGAACCTAGGTACGCACCTACCTGATTACCTGACTCTACCCCGAACAACCCTGGGAGGGTGAGACCTAAGAGGAGAGAAAGAGAGAGAGCATGGGGCAGGGGAGGGTTTTTCCCCATGCAACACTTAGCCAAAACTTGTGATGGCTGCCATCCGTGTGTGAAGAAAGAAAGAAGAAAAGAAGAGAAGGCTTGAAGGGAAGGAGAAGAAGAGGAGAGGCATAGAGAAAGGATGAAGAAGGAGAGCCGCACATGAAGAAATCAGAGAAGAAGAAGAAAGAAAAAGAGAAGAGAAAGAAGGAGAAATAGAGGAGAGGGCCATTTAAGGCGTCCAATTACTGTAGCATTCAAGCTACTGTGCGGATATTTGGTCCTGACTACTGTGGCATTATTGATTACTCTAGTCTACATATAACTATACTAAATAATTGGTGATCTACCCTTATTTTGTTATAGATTTCTTTTTATCATGTTGAATTCTTGTTATACTCATGTTCTACACTAATTATCATTTTTGAGTAGCTTATTTGGTTTAATTTCTTGTGCTTATTCGCATTATTGAGATTAGTATGTGAATTCATTTTACTCCTTGTGTTCGACCTCAAACTTAAAATTTGAGTAATAAATTTATTTGTTTGAGCGCTATTTTGGCTATATTGCAATGTGACAATTTTAAAACACCGATTTATCGCTTAAACAAGGATCCTACACCCCCTTTTGTAAATCATCCCTTCTCTTCTTCTCTTACCCCCTTCAAAACTCAACAAATTGGTCCTATACTCGGGATGCTCCATTAGAGCTAGAGTAAAATAATTTTCCATCTTCTCACCCCCTTCATGGAGAATCCTATGGTTGTCCTCTCATCGCTGTTCGGGAAGTGGATCCCACTGCAACATCACCTTGCTTCATCCTCTATCCTCCACCTCCATTCTCTTTCATTTAGCATCTCATTTCCATCATCTGGGCTCTCCGTCAATGTGGCTCGTCCTCCATGCAGCCGTCGAGGAGGATAACTTCTCACCCCCTCTCTTTTTATCGCTTTCTAGTGTAGATTTATAACTTTCTAGTGTAGCAAGTAGATGTAATGAATGTGATGTTATGGTTACGAAGCATTTGTTTATTTTATCCCTATTTTCTCTTTATTTTTATTATTCTTTCTCTCTCTTCTATTAATTATTCTTTAAGTAGAATAGCTAGTAGATTAATTTCAACCAGCTAATTTGCTTTTGTTACAATAATTCCTATGCAATTTTTGATCAAACATTCACCTCCCTGTGTTCGACCTGGGACTCACCAGAGTTTCAATTAAAATTATCTGATTGACAGATTTTTCTTGACCGTAACGACGAGTTTTCAAACTCAAAACTTTTAGCATAGAAATTGCGTTCAATAGTACCAAACCTCTTGGAATATTTTTATATGAATTTTAGGAGATTTTTATTGATTTTATTCTGACCAGAACCTCTTCAATTTAAGTGGGTTGATAATTTAGGTTTTTGGTGCTGTATTTGCCCTTGAAATGCGTGAAACCCTATTTCTATCAATGTAGACCCACTTTTTAGACTTTAATGCTTAATTGACCTTCAATCAACCCCTAGGTGATCCCGTGGTTACTCTACACTTGTGATGTAATGTTAAAACTGCATAATTAATGCTATTATTATTTTCTTCTCAAAATGGATCAAAATAGAATTATGGCCCTCAGGCGATCATTTAGGAGCATTTCTCCCGATTCGAACTAATTCAAGCTAGTTATGGAGAATGATGGTGTTACCATCTTACCTCCATGCCATGCCTAACTTGTGCTAGTCCCTAGTAAAATCCTATGGACCAAACCAGATTTCTATGCTGGATATAATTGTCGGGATGCCCTACTAAGCCGCATCTTTAGAAATCATATCAAAATACCAACATTAGGACTAAAGGTACTCAAGTACCAGCCAAGATCTAAACCTGACCAACTTCAGCCTTGGGTTTGTCGTGAAGGTTTGTATGGCTCGCAAAAACTACCTAGAGGTTCGTTGACCCCAGCGGTTAAAGCACTCGTGTGAATACGTATCAAGTCTAGGTTCAATTTGCCAGTGCATTTTTGGTAAGAGAGATAGAGAAGGATTTTTAATTTTGAGAGTTTTCTCTCTTTTATTTTTATATTCCCCTAAACCCAACATCGGATTGGCCCTAAACACGGTCTGTATCAGATTCCTTGTCCCCACCATCAATCCTCGAAGGGTCCCTGGATTTCGATGCTTTGGGATAGCACCACCTATGGCAACCCCCAGAACACTTGCTTTCAACACTTCGGGATAGTGCCTCCCATGACATTCTGTACCTAAATTCAGGCCCTAGGAGTCGACATTTCAGGATATCCCACCCATGGCACCTAAACCAGCACAAGGTGCTTACATGCCCCCACTAAGATATTTATATATCTTAGGAGACAAGCACTGAGGAGACGATATGTTATTATACATCTTTGAGGGGAGTATTTTTCATTCCACCTCTCCGTGCTGGGAACTCATCTAATCAATCTTGTCTCTTCGAGCTACTCTTAAGCTAGATCTTTGGGAAAACCTTTTGGACACTTTTGGCTTTAATTCTTCGTTAAGCGCACTGAACCATACTGGTGTGTGAATTTTGGGTGCTTAGGATACTAAGTCCTACAACCAAAGGGTAGGCAATGGGGTCGAATAATCCCTAAGCCTTAGACTTAATACATCATCCTCATACTTTCTTCAACCTCTTGAGGACTAATTCAGATCTTAATGAATACATGAGTGTTTAAGCTCTAAAATAGACCGAAGAGGCCTAAGGTTGGTACTTGTCACTAATCTCCTAAGTTTAAGCCTTCCAGGTGTTAATTCATCATCCGATCCAGCCTAGAAATTAGGTAAATTCCATAATCACAAGGGACTATTTCATTTTCTTTCCTTATGATTGCTCCTCTTTTTCTTAATCACAAGGGACTATTTCATTTTCTTTCCTTATGATTGCTCCTCTTTTTCTTTTCTTTTCTTCTCCTAAATTTTTTCAATTCAGCTCGAAATTGACCTCTCCTTTCTCCTTTCTCTATTTTTTTTGGAATAAACCCCTCCATGAATCAAATTCCACAGCATTTTGCACTTTAATACCTCCCCATTCCTAAGATTTGCAATGTACCCGTTGTAAATTAGGTGGGTTTGAGTTCATCTTAGATCGTACATTAGAATAGGTTTGGTGGGTGGTGAATAGGTTTGGATGACTATTTCAGATTATTTCTAGCTCTGATATGGGTATCAAAGGTGGAGTCGGCTGTTCTAATGGATGAACCCTAAAGTATAATATGATTTCAGCGAAAAGATAGGTCATAAGGTCTCAGGTTTTATAAAATGATGGGTTGCTATTAACTGCCTTCGTCAAGTTTTAAAATATGTGTCGTAGTACAGTCAACCAAAGCAAGTCAACATTTAAAATTTATAAGTGCTCGAAAATAGAAATGAGTCCAAGGTCATTTGCAGGGAACAAATATAGAATTCACACACTAATCATAATATAAAACAATGAGCATAATAAGATATTTAATGAATAATAGAAATTTACTCAAAATGATGATCAATAATAGCAATAATATCTCAAGAGTTATTGGTATAAAAAGAATAAGAAAAACTCTAAAAATGGTGATTTGAATCACCACTTATATCCACCATTAAGTAATATCCCAATGAATCAACCTAAATCAATATCCCAACAGTGATTGTAAACCACTTATTCTCAATCAACACAGGCCTCAAATAACCCAACAATACTTTCAATCAAAGCAACAACAGACGTCGGCATAGAGAGCCAAATGCCTTAAGTCACAAATCGTCAGCACAAGGGACAAGGCGTTAGAGTCCTCAAAAAAGCTTTAGCACCAAAGGGCATCTCAGAATGGCTAAGTGTCAGGCGTATGGGACACATCTTGAGGTACATGCATGCATCCCAATGCAAAACCATCCCCACCCTCGGATTTTCCTCTAATCAAGTCGCTAATCGGGTTATCGGATCTGGGTTGGGTCCAAGCTCACTGGTTGTGTAAGGTGAGCGAGGAGTGTACGGTCAAGTGAGGTGAGGACCTCATCCTTGAGTGAAAATTCAAAAAGGCTTTGTGACAAAGGCATTTTATATGCCTTCACTAGGTCTCCCACAAATGATGTGGGACTTTAATCTCCACTTCTTTGCGTGACATAGCTGAGGCTCAAAGATGAAATTATTAGTACTGCTGGGCATCTCTCTTTGATTCAAGGTCCAGAGAGTGTAGCGATGTTGAGCTGCATCGATTGATGGTAGCAGCAGTGGTGGTGGCAGTTGGAGGGTGATGGATGGAGGTGGCGTATGACGGCAATCCAGCGAAGACCTGCAAAGGGGAATATGGGCTAATTGCCCCAATTAGAAGGCTCACGATCTTCTTTGTGAGGTGAGGAATACAACGGTGGTGGTCATGGAATGAATTGAAGTGTTTGGTGGATAGTCGATGATGGTGGAGGTGACCAGAGGATGGGTTAGTCGATGGCATTGTGGAGTGCATGTTTGGTGGAATTTCTTGAGGGGTTTTGATAAGGGTGATGTGGCGAAGCTTCTGGATGTGGAAGTGAGCGGTTTGGTGGAGTGGAGTGGCGGCACAGACTAACTGGAGTATACACCGAAGATGAAGTTGGAAGGGAAGAGAGGTATACGTCGGTTGGATCAAAAGCTAAGGGTTGGATTTAAAGCCAGGGAAAGAGAGGAAGAGAGAGAACCTACTTATGAACGATGGGGATGGGGAATCGTGCTGGCTTGATTTTATGTCATCGAGGAAGGGGAATTCTCCGACGAGAGGATCGACAGTGAAGAGGTTGAAGATGACGGGGCTTTATCAGGCTGCCGTTGAAAGCATGCGAGGAAGGGAGCTGTTCCTCCAATTTGATTATTGGAGGCACGGACGAGGGAGAACGAGGGTGCCGCCAAAGTGTAGGTCGGAGACGGTTGGAGGGAAGGAGAGAAGAGGTGTTTTGGCCTTAAACCTAGCTAACTCGAACGTTGGGACCTAGAGGGCTATTTATAGAGCTCAAATGCGAGCTCTAAAGTAAGGAATAGGCTTGATTCGTCTAATTTATAGGGAAAAATGTCCCCTGATTTTCTCAAGCTCGCTTGACCTCTAGGGGCAGATTTGGAGTCCCTGAGGCGATTCAAGAGATTGAGAAACTCATCAAGATTCATCCCTCTAAATTTGGAGGGGTTTGGATATGATTGGAGGGTGGAATCCTCCCTCGAATCATTCTACAGGTACATTCCCAGTGCCAATGGTGGCAGGGACCAAAATGAAAGAATGATGATAACATTTGGGATCAAATTGCAAGAATCTTGAAAGTTAGGGCACGGAATGTGAGAAAGAGATTTTAGGGACTAAATTGCAAACTAGGTCAAGATGGATTCTGATTGGGGCCAAATTTTGGTGATAACCTAATTTGAACCCAAGGAATCAAATGGTGAACTTGTATTTGAGTTTCAACCATGTTTGACTGGGTAAATTGCACAAAAGCCTAAGTTAGGGTAAATTCCCGTCTAAAACTCTATTCTAGGTCAATATGGGTTCAGATGGCCAAACCAAAGGTACCAAACCTATTAAAATATTTTTCTATGAATTTTAGGAGGTTTAGATTAATTTTTTCTTGACCAAAACCTCTTCAATTTAAGTTGGTTTGATAATTAGGGTTTTGTGTATTATTTTGGTTCTCGAAATGCGTGAAACCCTATTTCTGTTAGTGTGGGTCCACTTCTTGGTCTTTAATGCTCAATTGACCTATAATTAACCCTTGAATAATCCCATGTATATTTCGTATTTGTGATGTGATGTTAAAACTGCAGAATTAACCGTGTTTTATTATTTTCTTCTCAAAATAAATTTAAGTGGAATTATGGTCCTCAGGCAATCATTTAGGAGCATTTATCTCTTGATTTCAACTAATTAAAGCTAGTTATGATGAATGATGGTGTTGCCATCAGTTGCCTCTCGTTAAGTGTTAAGTTTAACACCATCAGCTAGGCGTAATGCAGCTCAGGGAGAACGGAGATCAAAAGACACTACAACCAGATTTGAATCGGGGAGTTTGAGGAATGGTTTGAGTCACTGACACAAATGGTTCTGAGTAAAGGCTGAGTTTACTGATTTCGACAACTCCATTTCTAAAGACTCGTCGAACAAGGAATGGTCCAATCCACTTCGATCTAAGTTTTCCTAGGAAGTGTAGGTTCTAACAGAGGGGGGTTAGATATGCGTGATATGAAATTAAATGAAGAAATAAAATAACAATCACACAAAAAGAGTAATCTCACAAGTACACTGGTATTTTAAGGTGGAAACCCAAACCCGAGTAAAAACTACCACCTAAGCCTCTTGAATTAGGATTTTTCGATCAACCTAGTTGATCAAATCCACTAACGTACTACTTCAAAGAGGGTAATACAACATCTTAAAATCACACTACTTTATACCCGAGGGTAGCGTAACCTCAAAACCACTCCTCTTCACAAGGAGTATTTTGTCTCGCGAGGGAGACGGGAATTCTCAAGGTGAATACCCAAACAAACTCAATTACAATTAATCCTATAGAGCCACAAAGTGAATGTAAATAGAACTATCTTCTATAGGCAAAAGGACTTCCCTTAGATGGAAGTGGTGCAATGTGCAGTTGACAACGTGACGGTGCTCTCGAATGGATGCTAGAGGGCTTGGAGAGCAACAACACATTCTTCTTTGATTCTAATCTCTTCTTCGACACAATATGAGTGGAAGTAGTATACTTAGGTGATTTTGACAACGGAAGGGTCCTCCTCTATTTATAGATGGCTTAGGAACCCTTAAGAAGGTCTTGGAAGGCTTCTATAGCCGTTGGACACAAATCCAAGGCAAATTAGGTTAAAATTAGGTTCATTTATGATTTTAACAGGGTTACAGATGTCTGGATCTATTATTAGATGTCTGAGTCATCGTCTGATTTAGGGGTCGATCGTCTGATCTAGAAAGGTGGAAGATATGGATTGAGTTGGATCAAGATGGATGTTTAAGATTCAGTTATAAGATATCTGGGCTTATAAGCAGATGCCTAATCCTAAGAAGGTTTTTTTCTTGTTTTCTCAAGATCGAAATAGGGTTCTAGTGTAAAGCTGCACAGACGACAGATTGGATGTCTGGCAATATGTCTGGACGTCTAGAAAAAAAATCATTGCAAGAATGGATTTCCTAAGGCTCAAATGGCTATAAGATCTGGCAAGAAGTGATTAGGGTCAGATCTTAGCCTAACGTCTATTTATCAGATGTCTGGGATGAACTATAGATGTTTGGAAGTAGATGTAAATCATATTAAGGGTTAATCCTGAACGATTAGGTTTGACAAGCCAACAGTCTTCTAGTTGAATGTCCGACAAAGTCCTCAGATGTCTTTTAACACTCTAGACTAAGGGCTGGACGTCTGAAACTGGCAGATAGAGAGTAGGTTTCTAGCCTAAGTGTTTTGGATATCTGATCAAACAGTTAGACGTCTTAAAGTCTAAGATCAGACGTTTGATGTCTAGATTGGACGTCTGATCAGGCTATCTAATACCTACTTTGGTTTTCTAAGTTCTATGAGATGTCTAAGTATCCTAGGGTAGAGTAAGTGTTCCTAGGACTACTGTTTTATTACTTTGGGCTCTTTAACAAATAATCTAATCAAAACAAAGAGAAAAGAACATAAAGATACAAATACAAAGAACAAGATAAAAAGGAATCTATCCTATTCTTATTGTCTTCAAGCTCTCGCTTCACGTGAAGCTCCTCCTCCATCAAGCTCCTCCAATCTACCATGGATGCGAGCTTGAACTCCTCCACACTTGTAACCATTTGCAATTATCCTCAAAACTTAAACTCAATGCAAATGTTAAATCATAAGTATTTTGTTATCATCAAAATTAATAATCGTGGTGCCCTTGCACCAGCAATCTCCCCCTTTTTGAGGATGACAACCATAAATGTTTATCCATAAAATTCTCCCCCTTTTTGGCATTATCAAAAAGGTTTAATAAATTTTAATTAGTTATCCTATACTCCCCCTTAAAACATGCTCTTCTAATTTACTCTTTTTGACATGACAAGATATTTATTCATTTATCCATTGACTCCCCCTTTCTAATGGAAATATAGCAATGTTCATTTAAAACCTCCCCCTTAATGATGGACAAATAGCTTTATCAAATTTAAACTCCCCCTATCTAAATGTTATAGATAAAAGAAATAGGGTAAAGGGTGTACCTCATCATGGCCAATAGCATGGCCCAACTAGAGGTTGATGCCAAAATGGATGGGGCTCCCATCCGAAGCTTGGAAGTCTGGGCACTAAAGCCGGTCTCCAATCGAACGGTCGACGTGTGGTGGTTTAATCACTCGTCGGTCTTCTAATCGATCTTCTCATCATATTTTTTGGTCTTGACATTGGTCCACCTAGCTTGAGTAGACTATCCTTCATCTTGTAGGTCCAATCTCTCATATTGTAATCTCCCTTGAAACCTACAAAATAATTTTCAAGTTCTTTCTTCGGTATCTAA
Source organism: Thalassia testudinum (assembly GCA_037157565.1). NCBI lineage: Eukaryota > Viridiplantae > Streptophyta > Magnoliopsida > Alismatales > Hydrocharitaceae > Thalassia > Thalassia testudinum. The sequence goes on along the minus strand of JAZHRO010000014.1, from coordinate 135,571,582 downwards.
GTCAATTTGGATCCGAATTTGTTAGTGGATCTCCTTGAAGGTGATCCTTTCTCATCCTTATGACTAATGCTAACTCTATCATTAGAGAAATTTTCTAATTTATTCATCAAACTATTAGAGTTTTTCCTAAGAGATGCAAGTTCTTTTTCTACAACATGCATCTTAATTTTTAAACTAGAGATTTCAGTTTTTAAGCTAGTATTCTCCTCAATTAATTTGCTATTTTCATTAATTAGGTTATTATTCTTTAACAAGTTATCATTTTCAGAAATGTTAGGACTATAACTAATTTCTAGATCCTTAATTTGAATCTTTAACATTTCACTTTCAGATTTAAGAAAGGTAAGATTCTTTTTCATATTTTTGTTTTATACTTTTAATGATTTACTGAGATCATACAATTCCTCAAATGCTTCTTGCAATTCATTAAAAGATTTTACCTCTTTGTTGTCATCTTCTCTTTCTCCATCACTTGCAAAAGCCATGAAACCCATGCAAGCAACTTCATTCTTTTCTTCGGGATCTTCTTATTCTTCCTCTTCCAAGTTTGAGTCATCCCACGTGGCTTGAAAAGCCTTCTTCTTGTATTTCTTCTCCTTCCCTTTCTTCTTCTCCTTCTTGAGAAGAGGACATTCGGCTCAAAGATGCCATTTTTCGTTGCAATGATAGCAACATCTTGGGCTATCTTACTCTTTCTTTTGCTTGTTCACTTTCTTTAAGTTCCTGCAAAACTTAGAGAATTTCTTAAATAAAATCCTAAGAACTTCGTCATTGAAACTTACCTCGCTGCCCAAAGCGACTTTGAAGGTGAGGGTCTTCCTTGGTTTTGGCATCGATGTGTTCTTCTTCATCTTTGTTTCATAGGCTATGAGACTGCCTAAGAGATCCTCCATGTTGAGCTCCTCAACTTCATTCGCCTCCTCGATGGCAATGACCTTTTGTCCCATTCTGATCCAAGAGAACGAAAAAGCTTTCCTTGAAGCACCCGCTTTACAAAGTTCTTCCCTAAAGCTTTCAAGTTGTTTACTATAAGAGTGAACCTAGTGTTCATCTCACTTAAAGACTCATTAGGTTTCATAGAAAAAGATTCAAAATCTTGAGATAAGATATTAAATTTAGAAGCCTTTACCTTTGAGGTACCCTCATGAGTTACCTCTAATGTATGCCAAATCTCGTATGCGAGGGCGCATTGCGAGATACGATTGAATTCCTCCAGGCTCAACGTGTAATAGAGAGTGTTTATCATCTTTACTTTGAGAGAAAATTCTCGAGTTTGTTGTGGAGAGTATCCTACCTCGGGCCTCTCCGGAATGACATATGTCACTTCGCATCGTTGCCATATCGAGTAGTCATTGGCTTGAAGCCATGTCTTCATCCGGAGCTTCCAATAAGGGTAGTTGCTCCCGTCGAACAACGACAAATGAGTAATAGATTACCCCTCGGATGTTCTCATCGCGAACATGCTACCCTCCATGATCACTAGCTAGTGTGTAATGCCGATGATGCAAGACTTGCTCTAATACCAACTGTAGGTTCTAACAGAGGGGGGGTGAGATATGCGTGATACAAAATTAAATGCAGAAATAAAATAACAATCACACAAAAATATCAATCTCACATGTACACATGTATTTTTAGGTAAAACCCAAACCCGGGTAAAAACCACCACCTAAACCTCTTGACTTAGGATTTTTCGATCAACCTAGTCGATTAAATCCACTAACATACTACTTCAACGAGAATAGTACAACCTCTTACAGCAATGCTACTTTATACCCGAGGGTAGCGTAACCTCAAAACCCCTCCTCTTCATGAGGAGTATTTTGTCTCGCAAGGGAGACGAGAATTTGCAAAGCGAATACACAAACAAACTTAATTACAATTAATCCTATAGAGCCACAAAGTGAATGTAAATAAAACTAGCTTCTATAGGCAAAAGGACTTCCCTTAGATGGAAGTGGTACGATGTGCAGTCAGCAGCATGACGGTGCTCTCGGATGGATGCTGGAGGGCTTGGAGAGCAACAACACTTTCTTCTCTGATTCTAATCTATTCTTGGACATAATATGAGTGGAAGTAGTATACTTAGGTGTTTTTGACAAAGGAAGGGTCCTCCTCTATTTATAGATGGCTTAGGAACCCTTAGGAACATCTTGGAAGGCTTCTATAGCCGTTGGACACAAATCCAAGGCAAATCAGGTCAAAATCAGGATCATTTATGCTTCTGATAGGGTTATCAGATGTCTGGATCTATTATCAGATGTTTGGGTCATCGTTCGATCTAAGGATCGATCGTCTGATCTAGAAGGGTGGAAGATCTAGACTAAGTTGGATCATGACGGACATCTAAGGTTCAATTATAAGACGTCTGGGCTTATAATCAGACGTCTAATCCTAAGAAGGTTTCTTTTCTGTTTTCACCATATTGAAATAGGGTTCTAGTGTAAAGCTACATAGACAATAGATCGGACGTCTAGCAATATGTCTGGACGTCTGGAAACAAAAATCATTGTGGGAATGGATTTCCTGAGGCCCAAACAGCTATAAGGTCTGACAAGAAGTGATTAGGGTCAACCTAACATCTATTTATCATACGTCTGGGATGAACTATAGTCATCTGAAAGTAGATGTAAATCATATTAAGGATTAATCCTCAATGACTAAGTTTAACAAGCCAACGGTCCTCTAGTTGGATGTTTAGCAAAGTCCTTAGACGTCTTCTAAGACTCTAGACTAAGGGTTGGATGTCTGAAACTAGCAGACAGAGAGTGGGTTTCTAGCCTAAGTATTTTGGATGTCTGATTAAATAGTCAGACGTCCTAAAGTCTAAGATCAGACGTCTGATGTCCAGATTGGACGTCTGATCAGGCTGTTTGACGCCTACTTTGGTTTTCTAAGTTCTACGAGATGTTTAAGTATCCTAGGGTAGAGTAAGTGTTCCTAGGACTACTGTTTTGTTACTTTGGGCTCTTTAACAAATAATCTAAGCAAACTAAAGAGAAAAGAACACAAAGATACAAATACAAAGAACAAGATAAAAAGGAATCTATCCTATTCTTCTTATCTTCAAGCTCTCGCTCCACACGAAGCTCTTTCTCCTTCATCAACCTCCTCCAATCCACCATGGATGCGAGCTTGAACTCCTCCACACTTGTAACCATTTGCAATTATCCTGAAAACTTAAATTCAATGAAAATGTTAAATCGCAAGTGTTTTGTTATCATCAAAACTAACGATCATGGTGTCCTTGCCCAACAGGAAGAGCTTGAGCTTGGTATCAAAGAGTAATACTTTCTGACCAAGATGGAAAGATATTCGTGAAATGTGCCTATCATGGAAGGCTTTGACCCTCTCTTTGTAGATACACGAGTTCTCATACGCATCACTGTGTAGTTCCTCGATCATGCTCATTTGCAACCGACGGTGGATTCCAGCCTTCATGAGGTCTAGGTTGCACTTCCGTACAGCACAGTAGGGTTTGTGCTCCATTTCTACAGGGAGGTTACCTACCTTTCCGTACACGAGTCTAATGGGAGACATTCCTAACTGGGTCTTATGGGCGATCCTATAGGTCCACTAGGCTTTCAGAAGGCGGGTAGACCAATCTTTCCTATCAGGCTGAATAGTAACCTGAAGGATTTTCTTGATCTCCCAATTGTATAGTTCAGCCAATCCATTGGTCAGGGGGTAATAAGGAGTTGAGATATGATAGGACATCCTGTACTTTTTCAACAGGGACTAGAAGTGCACATTCGCGAAATGAGACCTACCATCGCTAATGATGGCTTTCAGAACCCCAAATCTGGGAAAGATGTTCTCCTGGATGAACCAAAGAACAACTTTATGATCATTTATTCTGGTGGGGATTGCTTCGATCCACTTCGAGACATAATCAACAATGAGTAAAATGTACTTGAAGTCATTAAATCCTGGAAAGGGTCACATGAAATTAATTCTCCAGATGTCAAAGATTTTGCACACGATGATTGGATTCAAGGCATCATATCGTGCAGGACCATGTTGCCGAGGGTCTGATAATGGGCACATGCCCTACAATAGGATTGTGCATCTTTGAACATTGTGGGCCAAAAGAACCCACACTGGAGGATCTTCCCTATGATTTTACTCCTTGAGTAATGGCCACCGCAGGCTTGGTCATGATAGAAAGAGATGATATCATTGACCTTGTCGTTGGGAATGAATCTTTGGATCACTTGGTCATTACCGATGTGGAAAAGATATGGACCTTCCCAGATATAGTACTTGGCATCGGAAATCAGCTTGCTCCACCGGGAAGTCGCCTAATCTGGTGGGACTTTCCCTGTAACCATGTAGTTCATGATGTCTGCAAACTAGGGAAGCCCGTTAATGGCCAAGAGATGCTCATCTGGAAAGTGCTCGGTGATAGGTTCGGATAGGTCAATGGCTGAAGAAGGAAGGAGAGACAAATGGTTAGTTACCACATTCTACTTTCCCACCTTGTTGCGAATTTCAAGATCGAATTCTTGCAATAGCAAGATCTAGTGGACTAATCTAGGCTTCACGTCCTTCTTCGTAAGTGCCTCATTGCAGTGTGATCCGAGTAAATGATGACGTGGGATCCCAGGAGGTATGGCCTGAATTTCTCCAGTCCGAATACTTCAGCCAGCAACTCCTTCTCTGTAATCGTGCAATTACAGAGAGCCTTACCCAATGACTTGCTGGCATAATATACAACCACTGGTTTCCTGTTGATTTTCTGACCTAGCACCGCTTCTACTGTGTAGTCAGACGCATCGCACATGATCTCGAAGGGTTGATACCAGTCAAAAGATTGCAGGATTGTTGCTTGGGTGACTTGATCACGTAGGACTTCAAATGCGTGAATGCACTCACTCGTCATCTCAAAAGGTGTGTCCTTCGATAGAAGATTTGTTAAGGGGAGTGCGATCTTCGAAAAAGCATATATGAATTGACAATAAAATCTGATGTGCCCCAACAATGATCTGATGTCTTTGACCGAGGTAGGCACAGGTAATTTGGAAATCAGATTTACCTTATCCCGGTCAACTTGGATGCCTCTCTCAGAGACTAGGTGTCCAAGCACGATGCCTTTAGGAACCATGAAGTGGCTCTTTTCCTAGGAGAGAACCAGGTTCACTTCGATGCATCTTTGAAGGATCTGAACCAAATGTAGGAGGCAATCATTGAAAGATTTAACAAAAATTGAGAAGTCTTCCATGAAGACCTCAAGCTATTTACCTACCATATCGAAGAATATGGATATCATGCACCACTGAAAAGTGGCGAGTGCGTTGCAAAGCCCAAATGGAATCTTGTAGAAGGCATATGTACTATAGAGGCAGGTAAAGGTGGTCTTTTCTTTATCTTCAAGTTGAATTGCCACCTGATTATATCCAAAGTACCCATCCAGGAAATAGAAAAACCAATTTCCCACCAGTTTCTTGAGAATCTGGTCAATGAATAGGAGTGGGAAATGAACTTTCTTCGTGGAGGCATTTAATTTGTGATAGTCTATGCAGACTCTCCATGAATTTGCAATACAAGTAAGGATGGTCTCTCCAGATTCGGATATAATCATGGTGAGCCCTACCTTCTTAGGCACAACTTGAATGGGGCTCACCCAGTGGCTGTCAAAGATCAGGTAGATGATGCCAGTGTCTAACCACTTGATGAACTCTTTCTTCACGACCTCTTGAAGATTCAGATTCAGTCGTCTCTGCATTTCGCTTGATGGTCGTAAGCCATCTTCAGTGTAGATACGATGTGTTCAATAAGAGGGACTTATCCTAGTTAGGTCATCTAGAGTCCATCCGATGGCTCTTCGATGTTGTTGGAGGACTGAAATCAGCTTTGTTTCCTAATCAGGTATGAGTCAGAAATTGATAATCACAGGAAACGTTTGATTGGAACCCAAGAACACGTACTTTAGATGATCTGGGAGGGACTTTAATTCCAGTATCGGGTTATCAGTAGCAGGTGGGGCTTCGGGATGGGCCTCAGAGGATAAGGTGGAAGGTATGGGTAGGTCTGGATCAGCTTTGTGCTTCTCTATCTATGGGTTAAGATCTTCTTATGGCTGAGGATTAGGGATAGTCGGGTTTTGCTCTATAATCGGGTCCTCAACCAAAGAACTGATGCTGCATACTTCTTCGATCGCCCCACAGTTTATTCCTTTCTAAGCCTTAACGATATCAATTAGTAACATCTTTTTCCCGAATTTTAACTCAATCTGGCACTCTTCACAATTGATATTTGCCTTAGCTATGCTAGGAATGGTCTCCCTAAGATGATCGGTGTGTCTCTTAGATTTTCAAGAGTATCCATATCTAATAGATGAAGTCCACCGAAAAGTAGAAACCTCAAATCCTAACTAGAACATCCTCGAGAACTCCTCTAGGTGACTTAATTGATCTGTCAGCTAACTGCAAGGTCACCTCAGTTGGTTTGAGCTCAGTTTCCTCAAAATGGTATACTAGGGACGTAGGGATGAGGTTTATGGAAGCTTCTAAATCCAATAAGGCTCAATCAAACTCTAGATTGCTGATCTTACAGGAGACCAAAGGGGTACCAGGATCTTTCACTTTTTGTGGGAGTTTGCTCAGGATGATTGAGATAGCTTGCTCAAATAATACGATCGAACTCCCATCTTTGTTTTGCGACTTACACTTCAGTGTACATAAGTCTTTCATAAATCGCACGTAAGCCAGTACAAGGCTGATTGCATCCATCAAGGGGATGTTTATCTGGACTTGCTCAAAGAGCATGACCAAGTCCTCCTTGAGTGCCACGGGTTTGGGTTTCCTCTTTCCTTTGGTCAAGGCCTTAAGAAATGAAACCTTTGTAGTTTCCTCTAGGATTGGTTCAGGCTTTGGATTTGGGATAGGGGTGTCATGGATAGCCATCCTAGGATTAGGCTTTGAACTACTAGGTTTAGGGTGGCTAGGATAAGGTGGATCCTAAGTCGATTTGCCACTATGGGTGGTAATAGCATTAAGGCCTGCCTGGTTTTGGTTTGGAGTTGGCAAAAGAGGTGGTTGCTGCTAATATTCCTAATACGATGTGGAAGCCTCCATCCCATCGGGTGATAGAGCAGAGGGTGCTTGAGAGTGAGCTTGGCCCTGATTCAGGTTCATAACACGCCTCTGGTTTGACACATTATTTAGATTTGGCAAAGGTTGAGACTGGAGTGCACTAGGTGATGTAGACACAATTATTGAGGGTAAAATGCCTATTCATGCATGTTCCTAGGCTTAGATTTACATTTCATGTTATAAATATTACATCCTTTTTTTGGTAAGGAGAGAAAGATATTTATTTCGGAGCCTTGGATTGATGATCTAACTGTACAGATCTGATCAAGATGACGATCGGAGTCTAACGCCTCCAAAATCGCCTCCATTAGTGTCCCATAGCACCATTTACAGTCCGAGGAAGATCAATGGCCAAGGGACTAGGTGTCATAATTTGGAGCTTCAAATGGAAAATCTGATTGCGCGGATGGATTCGGGTCATCGATCGCAAACCAACGATGTGAAAATCGACTCAATCCGACCTATGTAGCAGCCCCTACAACAAAAAGAAGATGGGCGGCCTAGATCGCACCACGTGGCGTAACCCAGGCTGCCCATGCACATGCATAGCAGCACGAGCGCACATGCACAGTAGCACGGGCGTGCGCGTGCACAGCGGTAGAGCATGCAGGGCGTAGCGTGTGGAGGCACGCGACACGGCCCGCAGAGCACGCGCCAGCATAGCAGCAATGTGGGCACGTGGGATACCTTCAACGACGTTTGTGGTAGATCTTCAGCGATGTTTATGACAGTCACTAAATGTCTTATATATGAATTTGATTCTTTCCTCCACTATAAAAGGACCCCTACCCCTCCCATTTTTCTTCATCTCTTCCTTTCCTCCTCTCACCACCTCCAAGGCTCTAGAGAGAGCTTCTCCCAAGCTTGGGATGCTCCTCTAGAGTAGAAAATCAAATAGTTTTCCCTCCCCTCATCCTCATTCGTGGAGCATCCCGTAGTCATCCTCTCACCGCCCTTCGGGAAGAAGATCGTCGCCGCGACATCATCCTACCCCATCCTCCATCCTCCGGCTCCATCTTCCTTCGTCCTGCTCCTCACCACCTTCCTCTAAGTGATGTCAGAGCGAGTCGTCCTCCGAGAGACCATTGAGGGGGATTTTTCTCACCTCATTCTATCTTTTTATGCTTTCGTACTGTAGATTTTCTGCTTTTGTAGTGTAACAAACATTCGTTTATAAATAGATGATTGTTTGTCTCTCTTTCTCTCTCTCTCTCTTATATTGTTGCAGGTAGATTAGCTAGAAGTCATCGACCTAATCTCTTGCTTGCTAAAAATACCAAAAAAATTAGAAAAGATAAAAATGACCAAAAAATAAAAAGAGAAACGTGGATTTTCAAAACCAAACGTTCACCTCCCTGTGTTCGACCTGGGACTCACTTTTTGAGTTTCGGTTATAAAGTTTATCTGGCAGACACATTTTGCGAGCTACGACGATGGGTCCTCCAAACCCCTAATTTTAATTCGCGAAATGTGCCCCCATCATTTTGGTGCCGTTGTCGGGGAGGCAATGCTCTTTGGTTTCTTTTTTCCGTGTTTTTCTGCCTTACCTAACTTTTATCTCACTTTTTCTTTAATCTTACTATGATTGCAGGTGCTCATCTAAGGTAGGCCAAAGTAGTCAAATTGGAGAAAAGTGCAGATGAAGGTTTTGTAAGTTTATCCCCACCACCCCCACCCACTAGTTCATTTCACCACACTAATAACTCAAACCCGAATCAACTTAGGTGCTTTTTATAAACCCTAGGATAGATTTTGTTGTTTGTTTACCACCTCCACTCATCTTACCCTCGCATATATAAAAAAAAATACTTTTCTCTTGTGGGATTTTTTGAAAGCTACACACTTAACATCAATAACTTCTCATCCTAAGGTGCACAATCACATCGATTCTACCACTTAACCGGGATTTGACCTGTGGACCCAGTACACTTAACTCAACACACAAATAAGTGAGTAGAAATCTGAATAGGTCAAACATTTCTGTGTGACTTAACTAAGTGGTGCAATAGGCCAATTGCTTGAACTATTTGGGCCGCACCACTCAAAATAAAAGTGATTCATCAAGTAACTTGCCACTTAGGGTTGATTCTTAGGGTTGAACCAGGCACACAACATTTTTTCTCTGATTTCTAAAGGAATATATCATCACCAGTGCTTGCAAAAAATGGAGTGTTCTCCTAAACTTGATTGAATATACCTAAGATTAAATCCTAAAAGCTACTAAACAAGGTTAAACCCTAAAAGACACATCATCAAATAACCTTGTTTGCAAACCCTGGTTGTGCATGCACACACATTTAACTGATCATTAAGGGCACAACCTATCTAAAGAGGCCATCACATTCCAAGAGCACAATCATCCCAAGCCTAATTAAAACTGAGTAGACATTGGCCTTAAGGATTGATTCGCTCTTCGGGGCTCAGAATAAGATTTTTTTTTATTAATCTGCTTTTGTTGGTCCATCTGATGTCTAGCTAGGGTAGTAGCATCAAACGACCGTGGCTGGGGGGTACACTTGGAATCGGAGGTGCAAGCCAAAGGAAGAACCTTCTCCTCAGTCCCACCTTCTAATTGGTTGTATTGACCGGATAAAAGTAGATTGAATCGTTTATAATCTCAAGATGGGTCCCGGGAGTCTGTAGGTCTTTAGGCTAACCTACCTAAGGACAGGGTTGATTGCTTGTACTACAGGGCACCTTTCTCTCTTCTGTTTTCCCTCCTATTCTACCATGTATCCTTCCACTTCTTACATGCATTTCCCATCCTATCCTCCTACCACCACTTATCCCCAAGATGATTACTATTATGACTTGACATGTAATTACCCATCCACTAGCCGGGATGACTTTGATTGGGGATATGAATACGAACCTCAGTGTCCAGGGCCTAACCCTGCACAATAAGACTATGATTATTATCCTTCCCAGAGCTACAATGATTATAGATCTTCATCCTTTGATCACCAAACCAACCCGATCTACAATCAAGAAGGATATAATGATTATAGCACCTACCCTCCCTAGTATTCCATTGAATATAGGTCACCACCATCTTTTAAACAACCTGAAATGACCTACTATCAGGGAGGGACCTGAGAACCTCGATATCTTGACTCCCCTAGATTTAACCCGAACCCACCCAACCCTGAACAGAACCAGTTGTTTCAGGTGAACCAGATCTAGGATAGGGTGTTGGCTAATTTGAGGAACACTATACAATCTTTAGAAGCTTGGCCAACACCATTCACTAAAGCATTGGAGCCTAAGATCAAAATGATTGATGAACTTAATAGTTCTTTATTGGATTTGCTCCAAAATGTTAGGGATAGGGACCTGGGTGAGTTTCTACTTGGGAAATTATTGAGGTTGAGGATGAAATTTGTGGTTGCCCTAGTCAAATCTTAGGATGATTCTCAAGATGAACCCCCTTCAGAAGAGCCAATGTCAGAACCTGCTCAGGCACCTGTCAGGGGGGATACATTTTCTGAAACCAAGGATGACCAGGTTGGGCTAGAGCAACCCATTGAGGATGAACCGATTGATTCACCCAAGATCCTCGAGCCAGGGAGCGAGGAAAAATATGTCTCTTTGAACCAGGAAATGACAATCAATTTTGAGACATATAAATGAGGATCATGAATTCTTTTATTCTGAGGGTGAAGAATCTTTTGGTAAAGTCTCATTTGAACTTAAGGAAGAGAATTCTAGTGAGACAATCGGGCTTGAGGAGTATGACGAACTATTTGATAGCCTGATCATTGAAGATTATGATCATGTTGGGGCTAACTTGGACGATTCGAATCCTGATGATTCAATTAGTAGCCCCATTCCTCAAACACACCCTAAAGAATTGAATGATGATATTTTTGACATCACCAAACCCAAGTCAATCCTAATTCAGCCACAATTGTTGGACTTGGGTACTTTAGATGGGGTGTACAACGATTTGGAGGTCTCGGAAACATTGATTTCGGAGGATAGGAAGTTGGAATTAAAAATTTGGGAGGCTAATTCTGAGGGAACATTGAGTTTGGATCTAAGGGTACCTATGGATCTAAAACCACCTACTTTCTACCAGCACCCTTACGATATCTTTTACGTGCAACCTAAGCTCGAAATACCTGATTATTTTTCTGAGTTGAATGTCAAGTGGACATCCGAACCTATTGAACCATCTTTACCCGTTGTCCAACACTTTGGTCTTGGGTTGCACACCACAAAATCACAGGCCCGACCCCACAAACACAATAATCTTAGGTTCTAGGTGATTTTCATCCAGAACCTTAGAACCACTCGACCTTGGGGCATGGGTCTGCACCATAACTTGGTCCATGTCTGTGGACATTTTCTGTTGGCGGGTCTCATGATTAATCTTTTGATTTTGATTCTTACCCGTACCTGTGAAGTCTTAACCTCTTCTTTGTATGTATGTTATGCCTAGTTGAAGGCATTAAATTTAGCATGTGTTTATATTCCACATTCTCTGCAGAGCTGACCGGATTTTCATGTTATTCAAGTGATATTCTGTTTACTCCACCCTTTTCATGTCTTTATTTTTACAATGAAGACATTGCATCATTTAGGAATGGGGGGGTGGATAATTAATTCCTGAAATTATTTCATTAGCTCTGTAGAATTTCTTTTATTTTCTTTAAAAAAAATTGAAAATTCAAAAAGGCAAAAAAAGAAAAGATTAAGGAAAAAGAGAAGAATTGGGACAAGAGAACTTAGGCATTTGGAAGTTATTAACTTTAGGAAATGGTACGAGAGGACCTAAACACTTAGACTCTTCAGGTCTTTGGGCTTAATTAGCCCAGGTGTTCACTCGAATGTGGACTTAATCTCGAGTCCTCGCCAAGTCAATCTCATTTTAATTTGATAAATAATTTGGGATGATAAGTATGCGACTTATCAACCTGCCCTCTGAGTTGGAGGGACTTTAAGCCTAAGCATCTACACACATTTTTTGTATTGACTCACTTTTCGACGATTTCTTCAGAAATTGGGTAGTTAATGAACTATCTAGGGTGGTATGGTTGGCAAGTTGTCGGTGGTAACAGCTTATTGGTCGGTTGTCCAGAGCCCAGCCACAAGATCATTTTCCTTGTACTGCCTTTAGGTAAATCTTAGAGCAGGGAAGCCACCTACTTAGAAAAGAAAAAGAAAAAAAAAAGAAAAAGGAGAAAATAAAAAAAACAAATAAAGCCACACTTCACCGCACGAGTATGGCTGACAAGTTGTCGTGGATAATAGCCCATTGGCCGGTTGTCTAGAGCCCAGCTCACAAAAATGCACAATAATTCCCAAAACACTTAGGGAAGAAGCAGGGAAGTAAAATAAATTGGGGAGATATACACTGGGTTCTCCTTTGTGTTGACTCCATAAATAAAAGTAGGGAGAATGATACCGTTTAAAAAGATAAACTTTTAGGCAAGGTCACCTAGGGTCGTAGAAACCCGAAGTCCGTTTCAACAGCCGCCTAGTGAGTCTTTCACTCTTTTCACTAGATGCTTAGACCTTAGAGTCTTTTTCGAGTCGGGTAGCCATAAAAAGTCATCCTGAAACTCTCAAACTCCAAAAGTACAAAAAAATTAGAAAAGAAGAAAAATAAAAAAAATGTATCTTCCCTTTTCAAATAAGGCGAGGACTTAGGCAATATGCATTCTGGCAAGCACCTGGGTACTGTTGAGTTTTCGTTGTTTAGGACCTTAGTTGAAATTTTCTACTGTTAATAAACGACTTAGGCCTAAGCGATTGAATCCTAATTCTATTTTTATACAAAGCATGTAGTGTAATTTTGCTAGGGACTAGCAAAACATAGGCATGGGGTTATGATGTAGCCAAAATTATTGAGGGTGAAATGCCTATTCTTGCATGTTCCTAGGCTTAGATTTGCATTTCATGTTATAAATATTGCATAGCATGTGTCATTCTGCATTTAGAGTAGTTACATATAATTTAGGTTAATTGCATCCTTTTTGTGGTCAGGAGAGAAGGATATTTATTTTGGAGCCTCGGATTGACGTTCCAACCATATGAATCTTATCAAGACGATGATCGGAGTCCAATGCCTCCGAAATCGCCTCGATCGGAGTCCCGTAGCACCATATGCAGTCCGAGGAAGGTCAATGACCAAGGGACTAAGTGACACAATTTGAAGCTTCAAATGATAAATCTGACCACACAGATGGATTCGAGTCGATGATCGCAGCCCAACAACACAAAAATCAACTCAATCCGACCTATGTAGTAGCCCCTACAACGAAAAGAAGATGGACGACCCAGATCACGCCACGTGGTGCAACCCAGGTCGCCCATACACATGCATGCACCACCGCACGTGCATAGCAACGAGGGCACATGCACGCACAGCGATAAAGCACGTAGGCACGTAGCGTGCGGGGCGCGCGGCAGCGTAGCGGCAACGTGGGTGCATGGGCTGTCTTCAATGACGTTTGCAGAGATCTTCAACGACGTTTATGACTGTCACTAAATGTCTTGTATACGAATTTGATTCTTTCCTCCATTATAAAAGGACCCATACCCCTCCCATTTTTCTTCATCTCTTTTTTTTCTTCCTCTGACCACCTCCAAGCTCTAAAGAGAGCTTCTCCCAAGCCCGGGATGCTCCTCTAGAGTAGAAAATCAAATAGTTTTCTCTCCCCTCATCCCCATTCGTGGAGCATCCCATGGTCGTCCTCTCACCGCCTTTCGGGAAGAAGATCCTCGTCGCAATGCCATCCTGCCCCATCCTCTATCCTCTAGCTCTGTCCTCCTTCGTCCCTCTCCTCACCACCATCCTCCAGGTGACGTCAGAGTGAGTTATCCTCTGAGCAACCGTCGAGGGGGATTTCTCTCACCTCATTCTATCTTTTTATGCTTTCGTAGTGTAACAAACATTTGTTTTTGTAATAGATGATTTTTTCTCTCTATTTCTCTCTCTCTCTTATATTGTTGCAAGTAGATTAGCTAGAAGTCATCAACCTAATCTCTTGCTTGCTAAAAATACCAAAAAAATTAGAAAAAATAAAAATGACCAAAAAATAAATAGAAGAGAAATGCAGATTTTCAAAACCAAATGTTCGCCTCCCTGTGTTCGATCTGGGACTCACTTTTCAAGTTTCAATTATAAATTTTATCTGATAGATGCATTTTGTGAGCTACAATGACGGGTCCTCCAAACCCCTAATTTTAATTCGCGAAACCTGCCCCCATCACCAAGCTGGCGAGACCTAGCCATCTATGCGAGCTAATTTCAAATCCTTGTGATCTCGTCTTTGTGCTATATCTGCATAGCTGCATTAGTTTTTGGGATGTCAGCCAGGGTTTGTAAAATCATATTCATTTGATCTTCCCTTAATAGCCCAGATTAGTAATTTGGATTGGGCCTAGGTTGAGCGGGTTGATATGGGTGCAGAGCCTATGGTCGAGGTTGGAATTACGGTCTCGTGTTCTGATTATTTCCTGACCATGTGAAGTTGGGATGATTGTGCCATCCAGGGTTGTAGGTGTTAGAGAATGGATCACTCTGGATGGCATGGAGATCCTCGTAGGTCTGGGGAAATCCAGACAAGTCAGAGTATGAGGGTTCAGAGTTCCCCCAACTAGAGTAGGTAGGTCGGGAGTTTCCTCCGGAACCGGGATCAGACGGGGGTGGATACAAGTCCATCCCCTGACAAGAATGGTGGTGAATGTTGTGCATGACCTCCCTACCTAAGGGTAGTAAAGCATATGTGCTCTGCTGTGTGGAGGTGGCTCTCTGCAGATGTCAAGTCAATTTGTCCACCTTCTTCTCAATGGTAGAGACCTTATCCAAGTAACTGGTCACCAACTCCAGATCGACAAATGTGGATAGGCCTTGAGTCTCGTGTGCCCTTCGCATGTTTGTCAATGCACGGGTGGTCGTCCAATCGAACACACCCATAGATTCATTGTTTATGGAGTTTTCGCACATGTTCTCGAGAATCTCCCAAACAGTATCTTCATGCTGACACATGATGTTGCCACTGGAAGTGTCATTGACAAAAAGTCTGATATCCTCACGGAGTCCTTGGTAAAAGACTAGACATGTACTCATTTAGGAGCTCTCTGATGGGGGCATTTCCGCATGAGCTCCAAAAAGTGGTCCCATGCCTAATGAAGTGGTTCTCCCACATTTTGCATGAAATACATGATCTGCTGCCTCAATGCGTTGGTGCAACCAACTGGGAAGAATTTCTCTAGGAATTCAGATTGGAGTTCCTCCCGAGTGTTCATCGAACGAGTCAGAGTCTGATGCCAGTGGGCAACCTTATTCATAAGAGAGAAGGAGAATATCTTCATGAGCAGGATGTCCTGATTCTGAACAGATGGTCCAAAAGTCTGCGCCAGATGTTTCAGCTGTTTGATGTGCTAGAAGAGATCTTTAGAGTTTAAGCCATGGAATTTGGGGATAGCATTAATCAAATTCAGCTTCAGTTCAGTATTAGGCCCTCTAGCTTGGATTTACACCATGGGTTCGATCGCCACCGCAGCAGGATTGTACTGATCTCGCATTTGTGGACACTGCGGCGAGTTTATGAATGCATGAAACAGATCAGCGAGGCACTGTAATTGATTCTGAATGTTGGGCTCTTCTTCTTGGTTCTCCATGGATGTAAATGATGGAGATCTAGGCTCAAAAGTTGAAGAGTCAAAAGAGATGTCAGTTTGGTCAGGTGGTAGCACAAACAAATGGGTTGAGGCTTGGCCTCGATGAGAATGAATTACTAGTGGAGGCCTCAAGTGTGGTCTTAAGGACCTCCTCCCAAACATGCACTAAAGAACCAAATAAGGGACAAAATATGTAATGGACCCAATCGAGGCACCCAAAAATTTTGGATGAGTAAGGAGGTTCAAGGCAGATTATACCTCAGGATCAGAAACTTACTCACCTGAGACTTACTTGGGCAGCCAGGAAGGGGGAGTCCCGTAAAAACTCCTACACGGTAGAGCATCCCCATAGGTTACAAGATTTCCCCCACCCGACCTTCTTTATCACTGAGAATCCAAGTAGACTGGAATGAGCAAGCCTGACACCAAAGTCTACCAATTTTAATCCTGAGTATGTGACTTGAATTTCACTTGAACTTTAGATTTGATTTTGATTTGTGACCTAATTTGGAGGTTGGTTAACCCACAAAGTGAATCAACTTCACCTAACCTGCCCTAAAGTTGAGGATGAGTTGGGTAAAGAACCCAAAATCAACTGAAGTGGTTTGCAAAAAGGTTATTAGGTCCCAAGTTTTAGTGATTCAAGTGATTGTTAGAGCCTACTTTTAGGGCTCACTTGATTAGATCAATTCAACCAGGGCTTGGGTAGCACACGATGTGGGAAATCTGTTCTCTCTAAATCAAGCAAGTGTGTTTTCTTGAAAGCCTAATATGGAAACCCTAATTTGGTTCTATTTTCCAAGTCCAATTCTTTCCAAAGTTGGTACCTAGGGTTCAATCAAGAAGGTGAATAGCCCAAGGCACCTTAAGTCCCTAATAGGTGCAAGTATCAATATCGAAATCTCTAATTAGATCAAATCAAGTAACTCAGGTGATTGATTACTATGAAATAAAGTGACTTGATCCAAATTGATTTCCTTTCAAAATCCTTTGAGAGATAAGGGACTTAAGAAGAAGGGAATGAGATTACCTGCCCTTGGTATGGTTACTCATGCAGCCAATCTTCAAATTCACCTCGCAAAATCACAACAAATTAGATAGAGCAAGATAATACCAAATCGAAATTGTAATTGGTGAATGAAATGCGCATTACTCCCCAATAACGGTGCCAAAATGTTAATGTGCTTTCGTCAAGTTTAAAATATGCGTCATAGTACAATCAACTGAAGAGAATCAACATTTAAATTTATAAGCTCGAGAAACAGAAATGAGTCCGAGGTCGTTTGTAGAAAGCAATTGTAGCAAATAAATTCACTAATCACAATAATCAAAAATAGCAATTGCAAGTGAACCAGATAATCAAAAATGATATGCATCATATGTCAGAAATATGTGTCAGAATATCAAGCATCAGAGTCCAAAAAGAGTGGGTAAAAATGGTGGTTTGAACCACCAAATTTAACCCTACAATTAAGCACTAATCAATATCTCAAATAAATCAACAGTAACAACAATCGAATATCTTAGCAAATATCAGAACCAAGTCAAGCGTCGTGATTAAGGCTCAGACACCTTATCTCCAAAGGGCCTTAGAAGAACCAAGGCTTAGCATAGCATAGAGGAAAGCCTCACAAGCACAAGGCATAGGAGGCGAGAAGAATGGCTAAGTGTTGAGTGAGGAGAGGAGGGGCACGAATCTGGAGGATATAGTGCAAAAACCCCACTCCCTCCTCCTCAGTTCTCTTTCTTCTCTTAAGCTCAAGCCCGGGTGAATAGTAATTGGGTAATCGGATCCAAGCCCAAACCTGTATGGCGTGAACTGTGGGCGAGGGCATGTGCACAGCACATGTGAATGGGGACCTCACCCTGGATCATGCTGAGGCAAAGACCCAATGTGACAAATGCCTTTTATCTGCCTTCACAAGGTTTTGAATCCATGATGTGGGACTAATGTCCCCTCTTCCTTCGCATCCTGGTAGTTGTTGAAGCATGCACCAATTGAAGCAATAGCTGCAGCCTACAGTTTTGACTGATACTAGCACTAACCTCAGGAGATGAAGCCAAGTCGAATGATGGCAACTGCAGATCAGAAGATGGCTGGAGTAAGGCAGACGAAGTCGGACGAGGCGATGGGCGAAGACGGAGCTCTGGTGATGACCTATATGCACAGAAATGACCTCGTGGCCCTGTTAGATATGCTCAAATGCATCGCCTTGCGAAGGAGAGTGCAGTGGTGGTGGTTTGAGGGCATGCAGTGGTCGAAGGGGGCCTGTCAGTGACGAAGAAGGTGAGAGCGTTGGTTGAGGTGTTCAGTGGGATGCGTGTGTGGTCAGAAGTGAAAATAGGTAGAGGGCTTTTGAAGGTGGGGGTCCCCCCAGATTCCTTTTGGGTGTTATGAGTCTGGGTCAAATGGAGGGAGGGTACCGACCGAAAAGGGGGACATGGAGTTTGGTACAGTGTGGTGGCTGTGCGAGCTCATAGGAGCTTCACGGGCCATAGGGAAGATGGTGGTGGAACAGTGCGATGAGTGATCGACTCTAAGGTCTAAGTAGGTGGAATTGAAGTAGATAGGGAGAGTAAGAGAAGGAGGTGCTTAGTTGGGTGAGAGGGTGAGGGAGTTGCTCCGATGTTGATTGGCTGGAGTCAGAGAAGAAGAGGTCGACGGCGAGGGAGCAGCGAGGAAGGAGAGAACGAAAATGATCTTTCTTTTGCTGGAAAGATGTGTGATGAAGAGATGAGGAAGATAAGATGGTCAATTTGACCATTGTCCAGCTCGATGAGGTTGTCGGAGAAGGCTCACCGGAGCCGAAGTTGCGGAGGTCGGAGAAGGTGGAAGAAGAGGAAATCTTGTCGAAACTTGGCTGTGGAGGATAGTGAAGTCTCGAGGACTTGTTATAGAGCTCAAGGTCAAGCTCTAAAGCAAGGAAGGAAGCTTGAAATGCCCACGATTTCAAGGAAAAAGATCCCCCTCCCCAATCGCAATAAAATTGAAGCTTGGGGGGCTAAATGTAAGAATAGAGTTTTTAAGGGCTAAAATGCAAACTAGGTCAAGATGGACTTTGATTGAGACTAAATTTTGGTGATAACCTAATTTGCACGCAAGAAATCTAATGGTGAACCTGTATTTGAGTTTTGACCAAGTCTAACTGTGTAATTTGCACAGAAGCCCAAATGTGAGCAAATTTTCGTCTATAACTCTATTCTAGGTTAAAATGGGTTCAGATGGTCAAACCAAGAGTAACAAACCTCTTAGAATTTTTTTCTATGAATTTTACGAGGTTGAAATTGATTTTATCCTTACCAAAACTTCTTCAATTTTAGTGGGTTGATAATTAGGATTTTTTTTGCTATTTTCACCCTCGAAATGCATGAAACCCTGTTTCTGTCAATGTGTACCCACCTTTTAGACTTTAATGGTCAATTAACCTTCAATAAACCCCTGGGTGGCCCTGGGCTTACTCTGCACTTATGATGTGTTGTTAAAATTGTAGAATTAACCCTATTTAATATTTTCTTCTCAAAATGGATCAGAGTGGAACTATGGTCCTCAAGCGATCATTTAGTAGCATATGTCTCTTGATTCCAACTAATTCAATTTAGTTATGGAATGATGGTGTTACCATTAATCGCAAGCAAGAGAATATCAATTTGCTATCTACCTCCCTTGGGATGACCCAAATACTCTTCGAGTACTTGGTAATTACAAATATTAAGACCGATCAAATATGTATGTTGCAATGACTTATTAAAACCTGTATTTAACAAATTACGCAAATTCACTATTACTTTTTGGTGCCATTGCTAGGGAGGCATGGCTTTGCATTACATTATTTCTTTTGCTTGATATGCAGATCTCATCCTCTTCTCTTTTTCTTGTAATTTCGTGTATGCAGGTATCTATAGGAAGGAAGCAGGTTTTTGGAGCGAGAGCTCAAAGTACCTCTTCTTCCTACGGAACCGCGAAGTATCTTCGTTTCTTGTCACATAATTCCTAAAAAAAATTATCAAAAAATATTAAAACAAGCTTTCAGAATAAAAAACATTCAAATTTTGTAGGGTGGTGTTTTTTAAAATCAATTGTTTGGTTGTTTGCCTTGTTTACTACCACCCCACTCAAAGTGTTGATGTTCTGATTTTTGGGTCCAAACTTCTGTCTGAAATTCAAAAATCAATTCCCCACACCACAGGCCTTCTAAATTAATGAAATTTCACCCAAAGGTTTCAAATTAAGTCAGGAACATCCATTCCAAATTTCAGAGCAGTTGGACTTGTAGAAAACTTTTAAAAATTCATGAACTATAGAGGGGTTAGCCCTTCTAATTTCATAATTTTGTAACTATTCATGAATTTTAGGAATTTTTATACTTGTCCAATTTCTATGAAATTTATCTTTATGGAATCTTTAGGAAATTCCACACAATATATAAAATCCTAAAAGTTTTTGGTGGCTAGTGGTGTCATTGAAAAGTCTAAAATACCCATGGGTATCAGTTTTGGACTGTGACACTAGTACAAAGAAAAATCTTTAAAAAATATCAAATGAATTCCTAAAATCATAAAAAAATATTTTTTGGAATCCTTATTTGATTTGACTTCCAATAGTGGTGTTTTTTTCTTTGTTTGAATCACTACTTAAAAAGAAAATCCGGAAAAGGTTCATTGATAGTTAATTTATTGCCTAGGATTCAATTCAACTAGGGTTTCTTTTCATTTTTATAGTCCAAAAATCTATAAAGGAAATTTATCATCACCAATACAACTTGTTTTTCTTGTGTTTGTGGAATTCAAACTTGTTTGAAATCATAATAAGAAAACCCTAAAAGACATTATACAATCTCAAATCCTTAAAGGCAGAAAAAAACAAAAATTATGTGACAATCTCTTGTTTTGGCATTGGACTCACTCCATCCAATCCACACACACTCCAAAAAAAAGAAATAATTGGGCATTTACCCCAATCAACACCCTTCACATTTTTGTGCACATTCAAGTATCCCAAGCCTAACTAAAACAAGTAGTCATTTGACCACTTAAGGACTTCATCAAAACTAGGCTTGATATCCAAAATTTAAGAATCCTTAATCACTCCTACTCTTAGAAAATGCAGTGACAGACTTAGAGGGAAGTCAAACGACAGGAAAGGGTTTAAACAAGCACTTGGTGATTCTCCTAGGACATGCTTGGGCCCAAGCCACCTCTTTAGTCTAGCCAGGTTATCTTTAAGAAGTGGATCAACTTATTGATCCCTTACTTTCCAAGTTCTCAAGTCCTAGGTTTCTAAGGAGTTAATCTTAAGACAAATTTAGGCTTGTTTGCTTGATTGGCATACTTCTCCATCTATTCCCTTCTCCTCCCCTCTTTGTCTTCCAGTGTATGCACAGGTGAAGGTCCCATAATCCAAATCTTGAGGGATCATTTGATTTCACCGCTCACACAAAAAGATCTTCTTCCTTGCAGTATTCCTCATAAAAAAATGGAAAACATTGAAAATAGGTCCAAAAACCTTGCCACCTCTGCTTCCACCTTCCAACCAGATCCCAACCCCAATGTACAAAACCTATCAGCTAACCTGCATGCTGACTTTCCCATTCCTAAGTTCCTAGGTTTGGAGCTACCTCAAAACCCAGAATAGCTAGAGCAGAATCAAATCCCACCTAATCCCCTTTTTATGATGGTCGACCAACTGGCTTAACTTCAACTCAATCAACAACAGTTGGCTAGGTCAGTCATGAACCTAGTCAACCAAAGATCAGGTGATGAGCGAGATTTTGATGCGAGAAAGATTGAGTTAAAAACCTATCGTTGCAGTTGCGTAAATATCCACTAATCAAATAATTTTATCAAAACTTGAGATGAGTCCCAGGTTGAACACGGGGAGGCTACATCGATTATAAATCTGTGATTATTTTTTTTTTGTATTTTTCTATAAAAGAATGAATCACAATATTCACAATATTCACAATATTCTATTCTACTTGGAATATAAACATAGATAGAGAGAGATTCTACTTGCAATATAGATAAAGAGAGAGAAAGAGAGAACAATAACTTTTATAGCTACGGAAATGTTTTGCAAACTACTTGCTACAAATCTAATGCTGGAAATTAAAATCTACACTAGAAATCAGTAAAGAGATAGGGGAAGAGAAGTTATCCTCCCCGATGATCTCTTGGAGGATGAAACCGCATTGATGAGCATAGAGACGGGATGAGAAGGGCAGTGTCACAATGGGATCTGCTTCTAGAATAGGGGATGTGAGGACAGCTGGCAAGAGCTTCGCGAAAGGGGTGAGAAGTGGAAAATTTTATTTTTTAACTCTAGCGAAGCTTCCTGTAGCTTGGAGGCACTAGAGCGAGCTTGAGAACTTGTGTTCTTATCTCTTAGAAGAGGTGAGAAGAAAAGCAAGGGATGAAGAAGAAAGAGAGGTGAAAGGTCCCTTTTATAAGTGAGGAAGAAGGGGTATAAAAGTCATTTCCAAGGCCTTTAGATTTAATATACAGTCTTTAGTGATGCATATAAGCATGACTAAAGCCGGTCGTTGTTGAAGGCGCATGGAAGGAGAGCCCTTGTATTACAATCACACGCTCCTTGTGCAGCCATATGTCCAAACGCTTTCTCTTCAGCCGTTGGAGTGCTTCTTCAAGCATTGCAAGGTGTGAACAGTCCTCAACCATCTGATCAAGATATAATGGTTGAGGAGCCACCGCGCTTGCACTCTTGGATCCAGATAAGTCATCCGATCTTGAGATCAAACAACTTAAAAGTCATCTCACTTTGTACTGAGAGAGTGTGTTGAATCATGCATTCACATGCACGTATGATCACATGTGCTCCACAACACTCCAGATCACTCCACGTCGCCGCTTCTGATTGGTTTGATCATGCATCAACGACTAAATTTTGTGCACATCTCTCCTCAGTGAATTGAATTCACTCCATGTGATTCGATTCCATGCCACTCCACGAAGATAAGGTGCTAGACCATTGCACCATCTCCTTGGATTGTCATGAAGACGATTTTGTGGTCTCACACCTTAGCTGTTGGATGAAGATCCAACTGCTGAGATCAATTGATGCCTAGCCTTCAGAGATTCAAAGAGGTTGGGGAAGGCGACGTGGCCACATATCGGCTATTGGATGTGTCTCCAATGACCTAGAGTGATCATTGAATGTGTCTCTTTAGAGAAGGCATGGCGAGATGGCTTGAATGCATCTCATCCATTGGATTGAAATCCAATGGTTGTGATTAAATGAAGATCATGCCTTTGAGGAGGAAGGGCGCTGCGGATGGTTGTGGGCATCTTGGATGATGCCACGTGGCATCATCCAAGCCATCCATTCTTCTTTTGCTCATAGGTGGTGCCACGGATGTCGGATTGGATCGATTTTCGAGTCATTGGGCTACAATCATAAATTCAAACCCATCTGTGTGGTTGGATTTGTCATATGAAGTCTAGATTTTCACCACCTTGTCCCTTGGCCTTTGATCTTTGTTGGATTACATCTAATGCTACGGAGGTCCGATCAAGCGATCTCAGAGGCGTTGAACTTTGATTGTCGCCTTGATCAGATCTGTATGGTTGGGTCTTCAATTTGAAGCCCAAAAATATATTGCCTTATCCCCTGACCATAAAAAGAGAAAATTGAGCTATAATTTATATAATCTATTCTAAATGTAGAATGATGCATGCTATGCAATATTTATAATGCTGAATGCAATTATAAGACTAAGAACATGCATAAATAGATAGTTTATGTGAAATAGATGTGTCTACATCACCAAGTCAATTGCTTAGGGAACCTCTTGTACCACTTAAGGATTTTTATGATCCTTCCAACTACGAGAAGAAACCTAAACTGGTTATACGCGAAGGGGATTTTGAAATCAAGCCTGCTATCCTGAACCTCATTATACATTTCCATGATCTTCCAGGAGAGGACCCTTTTAGCCACCTCGAGGAGCTGACTGTCCTCACACAAACCACCCGTTCTCGCAATCTGCAAAAAGAATTTTGACTCATGAGACTTTTCCTTCTCTCCTTAAAAGACAAGGCAGCATACTGGTTCAGGACGGTTGGGCATCCTATTACTACCTAGCCCCAATGAAGGAGTGCTTTTCTAAAAAGGTTTTTTCCAATTGGTCATACAAATGCCTTAAGATGATCTATTATGACCTTTCAGTAGAAATTTGGTGAATCTCTCCATGAGTCTTGGGAGAGGTTTCAAGAATTTTTAAGTAGTTGTCCCCACCATGAGATCCTACAATGGTAGATAGTGTAGATCTTCTATCACGAACTAGAAGATCAATTAAAATGGTTCAAGGATACTTCATGTGGGGGAAACTTTCTTAATAAAGATGATGATAGTGCCTACCTACTTTTTGAAGAATGAGTGAAAACTCATTGAATTTAGCTTTGATGGAAACATTTGGTAGGATGACAAACCCAAGACTTGAAGTGAATGAAATTGACTCCAAATCTACATTTGGAAAACTACTAAAGATCCCATGCTTGCTCAAGAAACATACTCCAGAGAAAAGAAAATGCACTCTTCTCCCTCTTCGTCCTCTTTTCCCTTTAAGCCCGTTCAGGAACCATCAACTGTAGGACAAGACAACCCCATACTTTTCCTACAAGCCTTCACTCTACGAAAATTAAGAAAAATAAATCCGAGCCTACCGATATGGAATTGTTGGATCTTTTTGGGAAAGTAGAAATAAATATCCCTCTCCTTGATGCCATAATATATATTCCTGCCTATGCAAAATTTTTAAAAGATTTATGCACTCCCAAAAGGTAGCAAGAAACTTAGGAAAGGTGATTCTTCCGGAGACAGTTAGCTCAGTAGTGCAAAGCAAACTGCCTCTGAAAAAGAAAGATCCAGGCGCTCCCATATTTCAAGTGGTCATCAATGACACTTCCATTTATCGCACCCTGTTGGATCTTGGTGCCTCGATAAATCTTATCCCCACTATTGTATTCGAGGAATTCAAGATCGGTGAATTAAAGCCTTAGAGGTTACACTACAATTAGCTGACCAATCTATTATAAAACCAAAAGGGATCATTGAGGATGTAATTGTCCGAGTCCAAAATTGTCTATTTGCTGCAGACTTTTGGTCCTGGATATTAAGGTACCAAAAACTTTGAAAAATGCCCCCATAATCTTGGAAGACCATTTTTAGCCACCACTAAAACAAACCGAGATTGTGATTCTAGAAAGATGAAAATCATGTGCGGTGGGGAATCTATTACCCTAGACATCTTTCAAGCCTCTAGGAGATTCCAAGAACTCTATTTCTTTGATGACTCGGATACTGAAATAGAAATCTAGTGGAGGAAACAATGCAAATTTCACAGGTAGGATCTTGCTTTGCAGTTGAAATGGTTCCGGGACCATCTTTTGATTTAACCCTCCCTCCCACCCTAATTTCACCATCAACATCTAACTCTCCATCAACTCCTTCTCTCTCCCCTCCCCCATGGACCACAAAGCAAAAATAATTTCAGAGCTGGACCCACAACTTGAGTTAAAACCTTTACTCGACTCCTTAAAATATGTTTTCCTGGGACCAAATCAAACAATGCCCTTGATTATCAATTCCAGACTCACCGAGGCTCAAGAGGATAAACTTCTCTAGGTTCTTAGCAAAAATCAGAAGGCTATTGGTTGGACCCTGTCTGATCTTAAGGGTATCAATCCATCCTACTGTACTTACAGAATTTATCTTAAGGACAAATCTAGCCCCTTCCACTAGCCACAAAGGATATTAAATCCAAACATGCAGGAGGTAGTAAAAAAAGGAGATAATTAAGTGGCTTGATGCTAATATCATTTACCCCATTTCTGATAGCTCCTAGGTTAGTCCTACTCAAGTTGTGCCCAAAAAAACCAGACTAACCATTGTTACCAATGAACATGGGGAAAATATAGCCACTTGGATCACTTCTTGTTGTGTGTGTATTGACTGTTGCAAATTAAATGCTGCCACCAAGAAGGATCATTTCTCGCTCCCATTTATTGATCAAATCTTTGAGCAATTAGCCAGATGAGATTACTATTATATTCTTGATGGTTACTTCGACTATAATCAAGTTATGGTCCACCCTGAGGACCAAGAAAAAACTACATTCACCTGTCCTTTCGGAACCTTTGCTTTCCGAAGGATGCCCTTTGGTCCGTACAA
The DNA here is from genome assembly GCA_037157565.1 of Thalassia testudinum. Lineage (NCBI taxonomy): Eukaryota > Viridiplantae > Streptophyta > Magnoliopsida > Alismatales > Hydrocharitaceae > Thalassia > Thalassia testudinum. The sequence goes on along the minus strand of JAZHRO010000014.1, from coordinate 135,545,671 downwards.
TGCACCTGTGACTTTTCAAAGGTGTATTTTTGCAATATTTTCATATTTGGTAGGTAATCGACTTTCTGCAACAATCGGCAAACAATCACAATAAAGTGATGGTAACGGGTTTTTGTCCTTGACAACGACACCAAAAATATGATCATCGACCACCGGTTCGCACTAAAAAAAATGTTTTAAATGTTGTTGTAGTATATGTCACAAATGCAAACTGATGTCGCATCAATTTTATTTATTTACTTAATTTTTATTTGTTTATTCCAGGTCATTCACTGGGAGGCAGTTATTGATATACATCACTTTCTAAGTCCAAAAATATCCTTTTATTCCAAAAATATTGATTTTATTTACAAAAATGAATGAAAGAATCAAATAATTGCATGAATTGGTTAATTATGTACAAAAGAATGAATAAAAATACATTGCAATGCCTGAAAACATTTATTCACAAACAAGTATCAAAACTATATATATATATTTACACTGTATTAATTATATACAACTACTCTAAGTAATGCCTAGGTATAGGTACAAAAATATTTAATAATATTTAATATTCTATATCTATAGTAACATATATTATATTTACAGTGACATATAAAGTGTCGCTAAAACCTTAGTAAAATTTTATACATAGCATAAGGCAAAATATTGTCTATACTAACATATAATTATATCTACAGTGATGGACACAACTGTCACTAAAGCTCTTCTTTATTTATATACATATATTAGAGCTCAAATAACCCTACCACCTATACTTATATATATACATATATATACACTATACATAATTATACTTATTTATTTACATTATATTATATTGTTTATATAAATATACAATATATACTTATACTATACACAAATACACACAACGCACAAGCATACACAACTCATAGACACTATACACACATAAGCACAAGGAGGGTTCTTCAAACACTTAGCTGATTTTGTGACTCTTTTCTTCTATTCTCTTCTCTTCACTTCTTACTCAAAACTTAGCCAATTTCTTAGCTCATTCTCATCTTAGACCAGTTCAGCTTAACCCAAAAATTTAGTTTAATGGACGAGTGGTCCTTTCGAGGGATACGTAGCACCCCTTTCAAGGTGGGACCAGACCTCTACTACGGCCACCCATGTTTAATTAGATGCATTTAAATCCGATTCAATGCTCGTTATTGGGCCCACATAGGCCCTCCCATAGTGCATGGCCCCCGGCCCATGCACCGTACATAATACATTCTTATATGCCATATTCATATCAGAGAGGATAATGGGTAATGTTTATTTGCACCCGGCACTATGACGACTGCAGAAGCCATGGGACAAATTCCTTATATACCACATTGAGCAGTTCTATGCCCACGATGTGGAACAATTCAGTGCCCGATTTGGCGCTGCCATGCGTGCGTCTACGTGTTTGATTTCACGATTTTGGCCCTTGATTTGAGGGTCATAATTTAATCTAATGTAAAATTAAATTATGCCATTATAAAGACCTTATATAAGTCTACCTAATTGTACAATTATTTCAGGAAAATAAATTATTTACATGTATAATTAAATTAGTTAAAGTTTACATTTTCTATATGATAAATTAAAGCCTAATATGCTAATTAATGTATAAATTAATGACTTAATTACAAAATTGACTTTATACAAAGTTAATATACATAGGAAATTATTTATTGCATATTTTTATTATATTTTAGAAGCTTTATTTTAATTTATATATAATTAAATATTGGTTTAAGATGGTTTTTATATAAATAATCTATAAATACTATAATATAATATAAATACAGTTTAAATAAGTTGAAAATACTTAATATAATGTAATATAAATATAAAATATAAATTATCTCAATGTTAACTTAAATTGCTAATTTATTTTATTTTAACTTAATAAATTACCTAATTAACTTAATAACTTAATTATTTACTGTAAATATATAATTAAATTAAATTACAGGTATTATATAGTACATAATACATATATAAATATGTATGCACAATATTAGGTACAAATATATGCATTTAAATAAGTCTATAGAATTACTTAGTTATTATACATTTAGGTTATATAAATTAATATAAAAGAATACAATAAGATTATATATACAGTAAATTATTCTAAATACTTAATTTAATACATAGAATACATATATGAGTTATTTATAGATATTCTGCACATATTGTATATTATATACATATAGCTTATGTTTAATTATTATATACAAGTATATACATAATATACAAGGTATTTTTGGGTATTTTTGGGGTTTCTCTGATTTTTTTGGATTTTATAGGTTTAGAGGAGGTAGGGGAAGAGAGAGAAAGAGTGAGATGAGAGAAAGGGAGTTGTTTTTTGTGCTTTTAGATGTTTAGTTCTTTTATTAAGTTCCAAGGTATACTGAACTGTCGGCTGGTATGTTCTACCAAGTTAAAGGTTCAAATTATCTTGAAACTTTGCATACACTTAGTAAAATACCTGATCTTACTCAAGACAGGTTTATTTTATTTTTTTTGGAATTTTTTTATGATTTTTATTTATGTACAAAGTTCATACATTTTAAGCCTTGAAAGGATTTGAAACCTAAGAACCTAAGGCCTAAAATGGACTCTAAGGGTTGGAAAGGATGTCTAAACATTCAAAAACAACTAGAAAACTATATGAAACATGAATAAGCAATTTTCATCTCGCATTTCACTAAAATTAAGTTTTAGACAGTTATGCACATTAATGAGTAGCTAACAAAGGAATGAAATAGAAATTACAAGCAAATCAAGTTAAATTAAAATCCACTTCATTACATGAATGCTTGATACATGGAATTCTAACACTATAAAACATGTCATCTCACTTAAAAATTTCAAGACCCAAGCAAAATCCCCTTTCAATCCAGCCAACAGACTTGCAGTGGCAGCAGCAGCTGCTAGATCAGCTGCTGAGATTTTAGTGCAGCTCCAATAGTAGCAATTGCTACTCAATCATCAGCAGTAGTAGCTGTTGTTGCAGTTGATGCAAGTATTTGAATTGACATAAATCCTGATATGAGATTTCCCAATCTCATTCTAGTACAAAAATAATTCAGATCTAGATGTCATGAATCTCATAAAAAGTCTTAGATCACAAAACCACTTGTAATCAAGATGTAAAACTCATTTAAAACTCTTGAATTCCAAATTTGATATCAAAGCCCAATAAGGACCTAATCGACTCTTTTATCAACCATAGACATCTTAATAAGAAGAAATCAATAAGCCATTAAAAATTCGCTCAAAATAAGTTCCCAACCTTCATTAACATCAATTCAAGCCTCAATCAACTATCACTCAGCAATTGAAACTAAATTATACTCAGAGAGCAATGTCGCCTTGTTAGGCTTTTGATCTTGAATCACTAAGGTGATATGATCACCTATACCTCCTACACACCATTAATTGGTGTTCAGGAAGATTTAGTGATTCTTAAAAGCAATTGAATCATTGCTAGAGCCTCCAATTAGTGTAACTGATTTTTGTTGGCTCTAGCTATCATTTAAGAGCCAAAATTGAAATATAGCTTGGGCATGGACACTGTCGTCAATAGCAAATCCAATAAAAATAGATAATGCTCATTGCCATTAATCTAATCAAGTAAATACAAACTCGATAAAATCGATTAGATCTAATTGAATTCAAAGCTCTCAATAAATTCACAAATTAGCCCATGAGATTATTAAATCATATTCAAGCGATCAAACTGAGTTCAATTCAGCTCAAAGGAGGGTGATTGTGATCCCATGTAGTGAATGGAATCACCCTCAAGTGATATTTGGCGCACCAATAGATCAGTAAGCCCTTAAGCTAAAGATCTGTTGGTTGCCTGATGAGTACGTGACTGATGGAATTAACTACGAGGGAAAAATAGTGAATGTGGATAATGAGATGTAAAGAGAGATCAGTGTATTGAAATGGAAGTGAATGCGAAAAATCTCTCTGATCTGAATTGATCAGAGAGGTGCAGATCGGAGCTAATCTATCCTACTAATCTATTTACAACATCCACAAATTCCATCATCTACTCTACTTCTATGCTAATCTAAATTACACTAACTACACTAAAATTAAACTAGAAAGCATCAAAAACCTAATCTAATAGAAGAATCAGACCTGTTGAAAAGATCTATAGCTGGTGGCTGCAGCGACGAAGGTGGCAGGATCTCCAGTGGATTGAAAGTCCACTAGTGGGACTCAGTGTTGCCCTCAAGTGCTAGCGGTCCCTAGCGGCGAGAAGTGGTTGCAGGAGGTGGAATTCCATTGCACAGGTGTATGAATAGAGGTATATGGGGAGAAGAACCTGGAGAGGACGAAAATGCTCAGCTCAAGAGAGGAGGGAGCTGATGGTCATGCACGCAAGCTAAGAAAGTGCTTAAGTAGAGGAGAGAGTGAGTGTGGTCACCATGAGGGTGAAATCAAGCACCTAGGTGATGGGAACACCATCATGAGCCCTAACTAGCTCATTTTGACCCAATGAAGTCAATAAATGCTCCTACATAACCAACTGAAGGTCATAATTCATTGCATAACCTTTCTGAGAGAAACACAAGAAACTAGGGTTAAAACTGCATAACCTCACCAGATCTACCTTCGTCTCCGGCGTTGGCCACACCAGACCTAACTCCCTTACTGCCCCCTTCGTCCATCAACTTCCTAGCTAAGTCCCTTATCCCCTCTACTTTCTCCTTCGCTCTTTACTTTCCAAAATCTGCCACTGATGCCCCTTCTCACTTCCATCTCTTCCATCTCCGGCCACTCCCTTTGGCGAGGCCATCCCACCTCCACAGCCCACCAAAACCCTCACCAACACTCTCAAAACCTTCGCCACACCTCATTGAGCATTTCCTCTCTCTTCATTCACCCATCCATCCACTCACAAGCACCCCCGAACACGCCCACTCACATGCACATAGTTTGACCTAGGTATGCACTCACAGTCACTCTCATTCCACAACACCACCCCTAGCACATCCGTTGTGCTCCGGTGACACTCCCTGATCACTCTGACGTGGTCGAGAGGCCGTTCTACTGATTTCAGGTTCCAGACCCTGTCCGCCATTGGTGAGCAAGCTTCGAGCTTGCTTGAGGCTGCCCCAGGTGCCGCTACGCCTAGGTTGACATCCCAGAATGCGTGGAAGTATGTCGTGCACGGTCCCAGGTCCTCAATTGTAGTCGTAAGCCTCAGCAGCTGCTGCAATTGGAAGGACACTCCCTATTGCAAACATGTCAAGAAAGGGTGCGTAGATAGTCCCACATCGGAAGTTGTTGAAGCTACGCACCCGCATAAATTGAATAAGTGACAGTGGCTGTTTGCCTCCAAGCACGGGGTAAGGTCCCTCTCACCCGCTCATCTGGCCTCGTTCGCGACACCTCACCCGCGGACTTGGCCTGACCCTACCCGACTTGCACTCCTCGCTCACCACCATACGCCAGTGAGCCTAGACCTGGGTATGCGCTTGGTTTGATTACACGACTGATTGTGGCTCTGGGAGAGCTAGACTAAAATAGAAAGAGAGAGAGAGAAGAGAGTTGCGTAGGGGAAGGGGGGATTTTGCTCTGGGAAGATTGGCTTCGACACTTAGCTGGATTCAAAAGGCAAAGCAAGGCTGAAGGAAGAAGAGAAGAAGAAGAAGAGGAGGCCAGAGCAGAAGCTAAAGAAGAAAAGGATCGCAGAGAAACAAGAAGAAGAAAGGAAGAGTTAGACAAGGAAAGAAGAAAGAAGACGAAGAGCTAAGGACAGAAGAAGAAGAAGAAGAGAGGAAGAGAAGGACACAGTAGAGACAGAGAAAGCAGAGAAAGAGAAGAAGAAAAGAAGAAGAAGAAGCAGGCAACTTTAAGTTGTCTGATTTCTAAATCAGATGACAGAACATAGCTCTCATTTAATAACATTTACATTGAGTTCCTTGGTGATATTGTAGGAGTATTTGGTGATCTAAATCACCATTTTACTCCCATATTTTTGCACATTGATACTAATACTATTACAATCTCGGAGGAGAGAGAAGATCCGGCAAAATTTTGAATTCTCCTTTGGGTGGGAAGCTCCGACAAGGATGGCTGGCCGCCTGAGGGGCCCCAACACCCATGTCGATGACTCTGATGGATGGGCAGTATGGCGCTCGCAATCTTGGCACAGGAATGTGCGTGGCGTCCATGTGCCTGATGGAGTTAGGACCCTGGGTAGAAGGGGTTATTAAGGTGGCTGGGGCAGAAGTTGGATGGAGGTGATTTATTTCAGATGTCGGCTTCGGGGGCACCGGACAGTGACTTGTCGGCGACCACTGCTTTGTCTTACTTGTGGAGGCTTTGGCCATAAGTGGGATGTCTGCCTGGCGACTTGCGGTGATTCTGGGGGCAGGGCGTGCAATGCACCTTCGCGTCCTAGGGGTGAGCCGCAGATGCCCCTTCCACCCCCCCTCAACTCTTGGGGGACACGCTATGGATGTGGAGATTCCCCTGGCCGAGGATATCAAGGTAGCAGAGCTGGTACTATGTGGTGCTTTGATTGGGGAAGTGATGTTGGGTACCCTTTCGCTGGACAAAATTCGGCAACTGGTGAGATCTCTTCCTTTATCAACTAATGCTTGGAAAATGGCGATTATCTCTTCATCGCGATTTGTGCTTTTTGATGTGGGTGCGGTAGATGTATAGAAGTACTATTTTCAAACTAGCAAATTGGGTGGATTATCAGTGATCTGGCAGCTGGTATCCCCCTTTGATGGCTGTTTGCATGAGCGTCCCCCTCAAAGAATAGCTTCCAGGTCTGGTGTTCTTGAGATCAGAGGTCTGCCCTTGCATCTAAGGTCTAGGAAGGTGGTCGAAAACATGGTTGCCGGGTTTGCATCTGTGGCTGAGGATGCTGTTGTTGGTCTGCCTGAAGGAGATGCCAGTGCTCTGAAAGGGAGGGTGAATGTCTTCAGGGCTAGTTCCATTCCTGATAAACTGATTCTCAGGTGTGGGGGCAACTCTTGGATGCTCCTTTTGAATTTTATTGTGGCAAATAGGGAGGTCGTGTCTAGACATCACCCCCCCTCTTATGCTGAGGTGCTGAAAACCAAAGTTCCTTCCTTGCAACCAAACTGTGCTAGTCAGGAGGTGGTGGCAGAATGCACTAAAGGTAGGGAATTGGTAGATGGGGTAGCGAGCTTGGGAGTTGAGGAGATGAGGACTGAAGCTCTGGAGGATGTGGCTGAAGTACCTTTGATCCAAGAGGTAGCTACAATGGTGGCTGAAGAAGGGGTGGAAGTGAATGTGATTAATGAAGCTGTGGCTGAGGACCTGAAAGCCCATTCTGGTGATCCTGCTGATTCTGTTCTGGTGGACTCCTCTGTGAATTCCTTGGACTTGCAGAATTGCTCTCCTGTGGCTGATGTCGTGCACTTGAAGTCAAAGACTCCTTCTACTGCTAGGATTGGGAAACCTCCCTACAAGCTGAGGCTAAGAAGGCACACTCCTACACAAAGAGTTGATGAATCTGTTGTTGCATCTGTGATGAAGGTTGGCAGAGCTTCTGCAGCTATGAAGGGGACAGACCTGACTCCCAAATGAGGGTCCTAACCTGGAATGTGTGTGGGCTGCGCGATAGAAGTAGGAGGGGGTCTCTGCTTAGATATCTACGAGAATGGGAAATTGATTGTGCCATCCTTCAAGAGACACAAATAGATTGTGAGTCTGACAGGGAATGGGTGGAGATGAGAGCAGGCCTTGCAAATGACCTTGTGGTGATTAATTCCAATGGCAGATCTGGGGGAATTTCCATCTGGTGGAAGAAGTAGCTGCTGTGTTTGGAGGAGGTTTCTGTGGCTAGGCACCTTCTGACTTGCAGATTCAAAAGAGGCCAGGGGGACAATGTCTTCTTTGTGACAAGTGTGTATGGTCCAAATGATCCTAGCAGGAGGTAGGAGCTATGGGAGGATTGGAACCTGGCTGCAGATTTTGTAGATGGGGGGGCTTGGCTTGTTGGAGGGGACTTCAATTGTACTTTATTGGGGAGTGACAGACCTAATGGGTTGGTGGACAGCTCTACCACTGGATTCCAATTGATGGTCCAGGCCTTGGGAATGTGTGATTTCCCTTCGTTAGGTGGTGAATTCACTTGGAGGAATGGTAATGGGCTCATGTCCAAGATTGACAGGTTTTTTGGCAATGCTGAGCTGATGAATCTCTTCTAGATGTCCTTTGTTTGTGGTCTTGAACAACCATTCTCTGACCATACACCCTTGGTGTGGGACAATGGTGAACAGGTGGTGGCTGGTTCCTACTTCAAATTTAGAAAGTCTTGGCTGAGGGAACCAGGTTTCAGAGACATGTTTGCTAGCTGGTGGAGGTCACAGTAGGGTGAAGGCATGGCTACCTTCAGATTGGCTTCCAAGATTGTGGCTTTGAAAGGTATGCTGAAGAAATATGGAGATATTATCTCTGTCCTCAGACATCAGGAGCGTCGTGAGGCCTTGCTGAAGATTCAAGAACTGGATACCAAGGAAGCTGTGGCTCATCTGTCTGAGCTAGACCTTGCAGATAGAAAGAGATGGTAGGGGGTGGTGATTGAAGAAGACCTGAAACTAGAGATGGATTGGAGGGAGCGTTCTAGGCAACTGTGTCTAAGTGAGGGGGATGCAAACACTAAATTCTTTCACCTGGCTACCAGTTCTAGGAGAAGAACTAACCTGATCTCTTCAATTGTTATAGAGGGGCAGAGAATTACCTCCATATCTGATATTAGAGCTGAGGCTGTCAGGTATTTCAAGGAATCTTCAAGAGCTGTAGGTAGGGGTAGTTGGAGGATGAAAGCTAGTGATCTACCCAAAATTAATGAGATTCAGGGGTCCAGCCTGATTGAACCCATATCTAAAGCTGAAGTCCTGAAGGCCATTAAGGATCTCAACTGTGAAGGGTCGCCTGGTCCTGATGGAATCCAAGTTTTCTTCTACAAAAAATTGTGGGACATTGTGGGCACTGAGGTTATGGATGTGATTAGAGAGTTTGAAAGGGGAAATTTTGGCTTTTAAAGGATAAATAGATCTTATCTGTTTCTTCTGCCAAAGACCTCAGGTGCTGAATCCTTTCAGGAGTTTACACCTATTGCCCTCTCTAACTCCTTGTACGTGGTGATTGGCAAGGTCCTGGCCAATAGATTGAGGCCCATCTTGCAAGATTTGATCCATCCTGCTCAATCGACATTCCTCCCTGGCAAATCTCTACAAGAATCATTTATCATGGCCCAAGAGATGATTTGTGGCTAGCATAAGAGAAAATGCAAGCCCTTCCTTTGGAAGGTTGACTTTAGTAAAGCTTATGACTCCATCAGTTGGCCTTATCTGTGGGATGTGCTCAAAAGAAGGGGCTTTCCTTCTACTTGGATCTGTTGGGTTAAAAGATGTATTACCACTGCCTCCTTCACCCCTCTAATAAATGGAAAACCCTGTGGTGCGTGGATTCAACCCCAATGTGGTATCAGGCAAGGATGTCCCCTAGCTCCCCTGATCTTCAATTTGGCAGTTGACAGCTTGGCTTGGTTTGCTTGTAAGCTTGCTGAAGCTGGTCTTGTTAGAGGATATTCGTTATCCTACAGGAATAATTTGACTCCCATTCTTCAGTCTGCAGATGATACTATTTTTTTTGTTGAAGGGTCCATGGATGAAGCATTGGCTCTGCATCATGTGGTTAATATTTTTGGTGAGCTTTCTGGCTTGAGGTTGAATAGAGATAAGTCTGGTTTGGTCTGCTTTGGTTTACCTGAGGAGGAGCAAGATGCTTTAGCATCTGTTTTGATGACTCCTCGCATCAGTCTTCCTATCAGATATCTAGGGCTGCCTTTGAGGTGTTCCAGGATGAAGAAGAGTGATTGGAACTGCCTTTTTGACAAGATTTCTGTGAAATTAGATGGCTGGCATAGCAGTTTCCTTCCCAAAGGTGGAATACTTGTCTTGCTCAACTCGATGGTCACCTCCATCCCTGTTTTCTACTTTTCCATATTTAAAGCACCGAAATCCATTTGGAAAAGGTTGGATGTGATGAGGAAGAGGTTCTTTTGGAAGGGAGATAGACATGAGGGCAGGTTCTTGCAGCCTCTCAAATGGGATCAGATCTGCTATCCAAAAGAGAGGGGTGGTCTTGGGATTAAATCCCTGAAGCATTTTAATGATGCCCTACTACTTAAATGGGCTATTAAACTGTTGTAAGGTGACCTGAAGCCATGGTCTATTCTGATTAAAGACAGATATGGAGCATCCAACAGCACGTTGTCCAGACTTCAGCCCAACTGTCCTCCCTTCTGGAAATCTGTGACTATGGCATTGACTAATCACTTCCATCTGCTGCAACTGTCACTTGGAGATGGCAGGTCTTTCAGTTTCTGGAAGGAGGGATGGTCTAAGTTGGGTGTCTTGAAGGAGCTCTATCCAAGAGCTTTTGCTGCAGTAGCTGACAAGGATGCCACTGTCAGCAAGGTCTGGTCCTGCAGCAGCAGCAGCTGGAATTTGGATGGTGAGGAGTCTAGCAGAAGAGCTACCCGGCTGTGGAAAGAAAGGAGAAGGCTTATCTCAAACCTTGAGAGCTTCAGACCTAGGCCTGGAATGGAGGACAAATACCTTTGGGTGGGGATTTATAGTGTCCAATCTGGCTATAACAGAATGTTAAGCATTGAAGATGGATGGAGATGTGATTCCGTTGACAAGAAGATCTGGTTCAAAATTCCTCTCAAGGTACAAATCTTTCTCTGGCTATGCAGGAGAGATGGTTTAATCACAAGTGGTCTACGCCACAGAAGGTTGGGCACTGATCACCATGTTTGTTTTTTGTGTGAAATGAATATTGACAATGTAAATCACCTCCTTTCTTCTTGCCTTGTCACTAATGCCATCTGGAGAAGAATATGTCAGGAGCCATTATCAGAGTGGGATTCTATCTGGCACGGGTTTGATGTGAGAGGGAAGCCTCATGTTCACATGGCTGCTACCACTTAGTGTGTATGGAAGGCAAGGAATGAGATACTTTTTCTGGAGAGGTCGGTATGTTGTGAAAGTATTGTAAGAGAGTGCTGGTCCCTCATACACTCTTGGGGATCCTTTTTGTAATTTCCCTTATGTGTTCATATAATATACTGCTCTGGACTGCTATCGTCTCCTTTCTGTTTCAAAAAAAAATACTATTAGAATCTCTTTTAATTTTGAACTGTGATCTTGATTTCTAAATCCCATATAGCTCCCTATGTTCAACCTCGGAACTTTTTTGAGTAATAAAAATTTTATATGTTTTGAACACTATTTCGGCTATACTACAACACAACACTTTTTAAACACCGACTTAGCGCGATTGAACATTTTGGTGCCATTGTCGGGGAGCAACAGGCAATTTAGAATTCTCGATTGCAATTTCTGATATAGATTCTAACTTGCTATATCTCTTTTGCTGTGGTTGTTTCAGGGAGAAGATACATTGAAGAAAGTCAACAGCACATCAAACACACCAGGGGTAGGTAAATTCTGATTACTCTCTCTCTTAAGCCCCTCATTCTGAAAAGGTTAAAAAGGGTAAAATCAATTAGGGCTACTTGCTTTCCTTTCTTAGATAATTCATCAAATTGCCTGATTTGATTTCAACAACAAAACCTAATTTGTGCACCTAATTAAGGCAACTAGGGCTATCACATTCTTGTTTGAGCCCTAGATACCACATTTGACAAACTAAATTGGAACAAAATTAGAGCTAATTAAGGATTCCAAGTTAGGGTTTGAGAGACACACATAAGTAAGAATCAACTTTCCTAAATGATGTGTGCCTAAGCCATGGTTGAATTGATCTATTCAAGCAAACCCTAAAAATCAGGCTCTTAATCTCACTTGAATCCTAAAAGAGGGATCTAAAACTTCTCAAAGGACAAATAGGTGATGTTGACCCACCTTGTTGGGGTAACCAATCTTGAAATTAGGTCACTTTTGCACTCGATACATCCTAAAAGTTCAAGTAAAATCCTAAGCACCCTTGCTTTTAATTAAAATTGGTACACTTAAGAGCTCAAGTCCCCATTCTGATCTACCTAGAACATCAGTGACAAGAGAGGTTGGGTGTGGGAAACCCTGTAACCAGTGGGGGTGCTCTACCATGTAGGGGTCTTCGTGGGACTCCCCCTCTCTGGCTGCCCATGTAATTCTCAGGTGGATGGCTTTCTGACTAAGGGGTATCATCCGCCCTGAACCTCTATAGTCATCCAAAATTTTTGGGTGTCTTGATTGGGTCCATCACATACTATTCTCATCCAGTCCATCGGTGCATGTTTGGTAGGAGGTCCTTAAGACCATCCTTGAGGCCTCCTTTAGTCATTCACTCTTGTCAAGGCCAGGCCTCGACTTCCGTGTTTGTGCAGCAACCCCATCACATAGACATCTCTTCTAATTCATCTGAACCGTATTCTCCTTCATCCATCATCATGGCACAACCCACAGAAGAAGAGAATAACCTCGAGAATCAATTTCAGTGCCTTAATGATTTATTCCAAGCCTTTGTGAATCCACCGCAGCATCCTATGATGCGAGATCATTACAATCCTGGTGCGGTGGCGATCGAACCTCGAGTCCAAATCCCAGCTGGAGGTCCTGATACTGAACTCAAGCCCAACATGATTCATGCTATTCCAAAATTTCATGGTCTAAATTCTGAGGATCCTTTCCAGCACATTAAACAATTCAAGCATCTGGCCCAAACCTTCGGGTCAGATGTTCAGAATCGGGATATCCTTCTCATGAAAATGTTCTCCTTCTCTCTCATGGACAAAGTAGCTCACTGGTATCAAACTCAAATGCATCCAATCAACACATGGGTCGAACTACAATCCGAGTTTCTAAAAAAGTCATTCCCAGTTGGTCGAACGAATGCTTTACTACACCAGATCACACACTTCACACAACAGCCTGGAGAACCACTTCATGAAGCATGGGATCGTTTCGTGGATCTCATGCGAAAGTGCCCCCATCACAGAGTTCCTAAATGGGAACAAGTCTAGTCTTTTTACCAGGGACTCCGTGAAGACATCCGATTATTCGTCAATGCAACTTGCGGAGGAAATATCATGGGTCAACACAAAGACACTATGTGGGAGATTCTTAAGAATATATGCGAGAACTCCATCACTAATGACTCTATGGGCATATTCGACCGGACGAATGCCCACGCATCGACGAATCTAAGGGGAGTACATGAGACACAGGGCCTATCCTTTTCTGTCAACTTGAAACTGATGGCCAGTCATTTGGACAAAGTCTCTATTATTGAGAAGAAGGTGGATGAGCTAACTCGACATCTGCAGCGAGCCACCTCTGCGCAAAACCCATTCGCACATCTGCCCTCTGGGAGGGAAGCTGTGCATAACATCTATCACCGATCTTCTCAGGTGATGGACCCATATCCACCCCCGTTTGACTCTAGAGTCGGAGGAAACTTCGATACTACTTATTCTAGTTGGGGGAACTCTGAACCCTCGTACTCTGACTTTTCTGAGGTTCCTCAGACCTGCAAGGACCTCAACGTCATCCAGAATGACCCATTCTCTAATACCTATAATCTTGGATGGCAAAATCATCCTAATTTCATTTGGGCGAGAAACAATCAGAATCAGAGACCACCATATCTGCCATGTCCACAAGTTCCTCGTCCATATCACTCGCCTTAGCCTCGGCCCAACCCCACCTATCAATCTGGGCCAAGTCAGACAGATCAAATGACTCTTATCCTTCAGACTCTGACTGACATTCAAAAGACGAATGCGGCTATGCAGAAATAGCACAAAGACGAGATCACAGAGGTTCACAATCAACTCTCCCAGATGGAGAATTCCCGCTAACCTGGTACACTCCCTTCGCAACCTCTACCGAATTCGAATAACGTGTCGAACCAGAGGTGCATTATGAACTCAAATTCGGGCCAAGCACACATGATTTATCAGGCCCCTTCTACTCCATCACCCGACGGGATGGAAGCTTCGACATCATACTTGGGATTTCAGTAGCAGCCACCTATTTTACCTACACCAAACCAAAACCAGGCAGGACTGAATTCAATAACAACTTGTATTGGAAAAGCAACACAGGACCCACCTTACTCAAGCCACTTACAGCCTGGTAGTGCTAACCCATGCCCTAGGATAGTCATCCAGGATACCCCTATCCCAGATTAAGAACCTGGAGCTATTCTAGAGGAACCATCTAAGGTTCCATTTCCCGAGGCCTTGACCAAGGGAAAGAGGACAACCAAACCTGTGGCACTTGAAGAAGACCTGGTCAAGCTCTTTGAACAGGTTCATATAAACATCCCCTTGATGGATGCAATTCACCACATACTGGCCTATGCACGATTTCTGAAAGACATGTGTACACCTAGGCTTAAGCCACGAAACAAAAGTGGGAGCCCAATTGTATTATCGGAGCAACCCAGCTCTGTTATTTTGAGCAAACTCCCACCTAAGGCAAAAGACCCAGATACTCCGCTGATTTCCTATACAATTGGTGATATCCAATTTGATAGAAAATTATTGGATCTAGGAGCCTCCATAAACCTAATATCTACATCCCTACTTGACCATCTTGAGGAATCTGAGCTTAAACCAACAGAGGTGACCTTACAGTTAGCAAATCAATCTATTAAGTCACCTAAAGGAGTCCTTGAGGATGTCATTGTTAGGGTTCGGGATTTCTATTTCCCGGTGGATTTCGTAGTCTTGGATATGGATGCTCCAGAAAATTTGAAAAACACATCGATCATACTAGGGAGACCGTTTCTAACCACTGCTAGGGCCAACATTAATTGTGAGGAGGGCCAAATTGAAATAAAATTTGGGAACCAGACACTAAAGATCGACATCTTTAAGGCCCAACAAGGTATTAATTGCAGAGTTATAGAACAAATATGTGACATTGAAGCTGTGGTTGACGATCAATATATCGAGGAAAACCTGACTACTTCTGATCAACCACAAGAGGATCAAAACCCGCAATTAGAGGAGTCCGAACTCAACCTAGATACACCCATAACTCCTTCCCTTGCTCCTGACACACACCCTGAACCACCCGCTGCTGCTAATAACCCTATTTTGGAACTAAAGCCTCTTCCCGATCATCTAAAGTATGTCTTTTTGGGTTCCAATCAGACGTTTCCTATGATTATCAACTCCAGACTCACACCTGATCAGGAATCCCATCTGATTTCTTTTCTCCAGCAACATCGAAGAGCCATTGGATGGACTCTCGATGATTTGACTGGTATTAGCCCCTCTTACTGCACACACTGCATCTATACTGAAGAAAGCGCACGACCTTCCTGTGAAATGTAGAAACGTCTAAATCCTAATCTGCAGGAGGTCGTGAAAAAGGAGATCATCAAGCGGTTAGATGCTGGGATCATCTACCCGATCTTTGACAGTCGATAGGTGAGTCCAATCCAGGTTGTGCCTAAAAAGGCAGGACTCAGTGATCACGACTGAGACCGGAGAAATCATACCAACCCATGTAGCAAATTCATGGAGAGTCTGCATTAATTACAGAGGACTCAATACATCCACAAAGAAGGATCATTTTCCACTACCGTTTATTGATCAGATCCTCGAAAAACTAGCGGGAAATAGATTCTTCTGCTTTTTGGATGGGTACTCTGGATACAACTAGGTGGCAATCCATCCTGAGGACCAAGAGAAGACCACTTTCACTTGCCCCTTTGGGATGTACGCATTCCGAAGGATGCCTTCCGATCTCTGCAATGCACCTGCTACTTTTCAGCGGTGCATGCTTGCCATATTCTCAGATATGGTAGGTGATTATTTGGAAGTCTTCATGGATGACTTAACAATTTTTGGTGAATCATTTGATGATTGCCTCCTGCACTTGGTCCAGATCCTCAGACGGTGCATTGACGTGAATATGGTTCTTTCCTGGGAAAAGCGCCACTTCATGGTGCCTGAAGGAAATCTCCTGGGACATCTCTGATGTAAACACATTTATTGAGGGTAAAATGCCTATTCAGGCATGTTCCTAGGCTTAGATTTGCATTTCATGCTATAAATACTGCATAGCATGCATCAATCTACATTTAGAGTAGTTGTATATAATTTAGGTTAATTGCATCCTTTATGTGGTTAGGAGAGAAAGATATTTATTTCAGAGCCTCGGATTGACGATCCGACCGTATGGATCTGATCAGGATGATGATCGGAGTCCAATGCCTCTGAAATCACCTCGATCAGAGTCCCATAGCACCATATGTAGTCCGAGGAAGATCAACGGCCAAGGGCCTAGGAGACATAATATGGAGCTTCAAATGACAAATCCAACTACATGGATAGATTCGGGTCGACGATCGTAGCCTAACAGTGCGAAGATCAACTCAATCCGACCTCTGTAGCAGCCCCTACAACCAGAAGATGGATGGCCTAGACTGCTCCATGTGGCGTAGCCCAGGCCGCCCAGCACATGCCTGCGGCACCGCACGTGCGTAGCAGCGTAGGCGTGCATGCGCACACCGGCACGCATGCGAACAGCGCAGTGCCAGTGCATGGGTGCACACGCACATGCAACAAAGGGCGGGGGAGCACAACTCCAACTATGCATGGCCTGGACCTACAGCGATGCACGAGCTGGACTTATAGCGTTGCTTACAACTGTCGGTAATTCATCGTATGCCAGCAAAGTCAGCTGTGGGAGCCAGCGAGCATGAGCTGCCTACAGCGACATTTCTAGTGATGACCTAGATGCCACTAATGGTCCCATACCTATTTTTGTCTCTTCTCCTCCACTATAAACAAACCTACACCCCCTCCCTTCCAAGCCATCTCTACCTACTCTACTCCCACCTACTCCTAAGCTTTAGCAAGCCTACCAATGCTCCACTAGAGCTTGTTCTCAAGCTCCCAAGGCGCCTATTAGTGTAGCGAACCTCTGCCCCACCAAATATTCCACCAACTTCCCATCTCCCTTCATAGGTCACCTTGGAGCCATCCTCCCACCTTCATTCCAATAGCAGATCATCTTTGCCTTCTCACCTTCATTCCAGAGCCACGTCGAAGCTTTCCTCAACACGACATCCTCCTACATCTCACCTCCATCGTCCCGCTCCTCACCTCCTTCGTCCGAGCTTCTGCCTGGCGTCGTCGTCCTGCTGAACAGCCAATTTGGGAGATTTCCTCTCACCTCCCTCTCTTTTTATGCTTTTATAGTTCATTGTAATTGACATTGAATTAACATATATATCATATTTGCTCCATTTCTATCTTGTGATTCATTCTGCTTGTCTTTTATTTCAAAAACACAAAAAAAATATCAAAACCCTAAAATACCAAAAAGAAACAAAATGAAGTGCGATTTTCACGTAAAGTAAATGTCACCTCCCTGTGTTTGACCTGGGACTCCCCTTGAGTTTCAGCATAAATTTTATCTGATTGATGTGTTTTGCAACTACGATGATGGGTTACTCATAACCCCGATTTCTAACATGCAAAACATGCCCGACCATTTTGGCGCCGTTGCCGGGGAGGCAACAGAATTTACTTTATTGTTTATTGCATTTCTTTGCATTTACATAACACTAACCCTACTTGTCTTTGATCTACTGTCTTGCAGGTACCCTAGCATGGAGATCCAAGTGTGGTAGACTAGAGTAAAGTGTAGGTAGAGTGTTTTGTAAGTGTCCCCCTAATTGCATAGCAATCATAGGTCTTAATTGACCTAAATTAGGCTAGGACTTAGCATCAATTAGGGTAATTCATGCATGCATAAGCATTATCTGCATCTTTACTACTTTCTTTTCGCTATGCATAAAATAATGCTATAATGTGCTGATTAAGTGCATTATGTCAATTACAGGTAATAAGCTGGATCTGAAGCTGGATCAGGAATAATTGGTGTTGCAGCAGAGCGAGAGCAGAAGACTTAGATTAGATGTAGTAGATAATAATGTAAGGGAGTTAAAGTATGCTACTCTATTAAGTAGGAATAAAGCAGTAAAATGTGAAGAACTTAGGTCCATCCTAGCCCTAAGATAGCCTAGAAGCTTCCCCAAGCTTTAGCCACCCTTAGATTAGGTCACCGCACCTTAGGAAACCTTAAAATCCTAATTCCAACCTTTATCTGGATGTCCAGATGAATTTTAGGATGTCCAAAACCGTTAGCCAACTCCCACACACCTTAAACCCACTTTTGTAGTGTTATTAGACATCCAGACACTTGGTCAGATGTCCAATTTCTGCATAGTAGCCAAGACAGAAGCTAGAATTCCCCCTGACTCTGATTGAATGTCCGGAATTGAAGTCTGGACTTCTGATTTTTGAGTATAAGACATCTGATTCTATTTTTGGACATCTGGAACTACTCTCCAGTTCCTGTTTTGAGATTCAAGTCTTGATCTTGGATTTCTAGCTCCCTAAACCCAATTCCAACCCCATAGGAACCTAAATTAAGGTACTCTAACCCTAGTACATCACCTCTAGACCTTCCTAAGGACCTAATTAGGTCCTTACTAAACCTAATTGACTTAGATCATAGTCAATTACCATTGCCTAGTCAATTGGACTCATAGGGTCCAATTGAGCTCAGATCTCAACCCATATAAGTCGAATTGGACTCAGTGAGAGTCCAATTGACCTAAGCCCAACCTAATTGAGTTATTTCACTCTCAATTAGGTTCACACTAATTCAATTAAACTTGTGTTAAGCTTAATTGCAATTCCTCCTTAGCAATTAGGGTTTGCAACCCTAATTTAAGGCCTACACCTACCTAAACCCCTTAGGACCTAACCTAAACCATTTAGCCACATAGGGCATGGCCACACACTCACACACACACACCCATTCATGCACACACACTCATCTAGAGTTCTCAAGAACTCTCATCAAACTGGCACCACTCTTGGTTGCCAAATTTAGCAACCAAGGGCCATTCAATTCTTAGATCCACTTTTTATGGATCTAAGAACTACCTCTCTCTCACCATGGTCAGCCAGTTATGGGGCTCTCTCTAGAGAGTTCCACACTTCTATAGAGAGTCTCCCTTAGGTCTATAAAAAGACCTAAAGGGTGGCCATTTGCACCCATCCCATTCTTGGCACTCATTCACTCTTAGGTTAGCTACCTTCATCTCCATTCCACCTCACGAGTTGTGCAGCATGGATGCCACCATCTCCATGCCAGGATGCTGGATCATCTCTCCAACCTCTCTCCAAGGGCCGGCCTAAGCACCATTGGCCACCCCTCCTCCTCTCAACCATTCCAAGGCCATCGGAGCCCACCTCCGAATGCCTTCATTTTCTGCTAGATTAGTAGATAGTTCTTCATATTTACATGCTTTCATTTATTGCTTAGTAGTGTAGCTCTTATTCTCCCCCAGTGATGCATGCAAAATCCTCTCATAGATTCTTGTATGCGATCATTTTCTATTAGCTAGATTTATATTTTCAAGCTTTCCTATATAAGCTTTCCACTACATTCCATGTTGCAAACACCTTCCTGAATGAATGAATGAAAGAAATATTATATATATATATATATATCTGTGTTAAAAATCACCATGAGCTTATTGATTGAAAAATATTACGTGTGATTAAAGTTGCCTGCTTTTCATTATCATCTATTACAACTAAGCGTGTCATGTTTAAATAGATAATAACTATAAACCGCCACGCGATTTTAAACAGGTAGAGCGAAAAGATCAATTTCAGATTTGAACAAATGCCTCCCAAAGACGAACGACCAAGACTTAAGTCTCGTTATCCTTATATAAATATTTTTTGTTTGATCGTATTGCATACTATACTACGATGCATTTTCCTATCGAAATGTGCTCTACGAGACAAACAAATGGCACCGTTGCTGGGGAGGCAACGTCATTTTTTTTTTGATTTCGATCTTTTGAACTATCACTGACAAATCTTCCTCTACTTTATTTTTATATGTGCAGGACAACATAGGAGAAATGGGATCTGCGCACACAACTAGCGCAAAAAAATTTCCATGTGCACATCACACCTTCTTTAGGTGAACCTTATGTTTGATTTGCTTCCAGCAATTTCCTTTGAAAAAAAAAGAAAGGTTATTCATTTTCGTGAAAAAAAATAAATTTTTTTTTTTAAATCTAGGTATTTAGATTAGGTTTCTTTTTTGAACCCTAGGTTAGTTTTGAAAAAGCAAAAGAAAAAATTTGAAAAATCTTTGAAAAGAAAAAAAAAATTGTTTTGAAAAAGAAAAAAATTCTTTTCAAAATTTTATGAAAAAAAAAATTTTTTGGTAGAAAGTTTGAATTTTAAACTCAAACACCTTTTAAAAGCTTCTCCACCATTTTCTGATTTTCAACTAGATTTCAAAGTCTGTCTTAAAAATTCGATTGCCAAAAAGATATTAAATAAAAAAACTCTTAAATTTGGGGTAGACCTTCATTTTCAAACCATCTTTCAAATGACACCATTCTTTTGAAAAAGTTCCAAGTATAAAATTTTTAAAAATTCATGAAGTGCAAGGGGTTCAGACTGACCCAGATTTGAGATTTTTTAAAATTCAAAAAGCAATTTAGAGTAATCTGCAAATCTGTTTTAACTAAAAATGGTGGGGTTTGAAAGCTGATCTCATTGCCTTTATTTTCCATATTTTTCCTGAATTTTTAAAAGTCATTTGATACTATTTCAAAGCAAAATATCGACCAGGGGTCAAAATTCCAAATTTGACCCTTAGACATTAAAAAATCTCTAAAAATTCTGTTGAAATAGTAAAAATTACAAAAAAATATTCTATGTAAGGATAATTAAAAAAGGAATCTAGTCACTAAATTTCAATTCAATTGGATTCCTAGTTTTGTCAGAGATCAAATTTTATTTTTGTGGTATGCTGAAGAAGAACACAAAAGAACAAAAAACCCTAGAATTGCATGAACCCTAGGTTACATCTTTAGGGTTACAATCTAGTGACCAGATTGGGCTAACCTAGACTTAGTCAAGTCTACTACTTAGTCGGTGAGCTTGGTCACCTTGTGGGCCACTCACCACAAACCTCAACTGAGGAAAAACGGGCTAAAAATCAAGTTTAAAATACGAAATTAACCTGAATTCGTTGTTGTACTATTGGGTGCTTTCAACCTCTTGAATCGGTTAGCCGAGAGGCGGGAATCACTTTTAGTCAGTTGTACAACGAATTTTTCTTTAGGAATCAGAACTTGAAACAAAAAATCTGGTCACAAGATCATAAGGACCATCTGATTGACGGGGCCTTAGCCTTGTCTGGCTTGGCTACACCAACCTAAGGGTTGGGTGGTGTATGCAAGGAAGGAGGTCACTTAGACCTCAACTAGTTGGACCTTGGGAGCCACTCCTAAGGAGGTGAGTCACCTCTCCAGGACCATCTTCTCCCCCCACTTCTTCTACTCCCATAGCTGCAATGGCTAATCCTGGACCTGGACCTAGACCGGGTTAGGACATTGATAATCTGGACCCGATGGCTCCTTTGGAAGCCTGGGTAGTTGAATATGAGGAGTTGCATCGGTAGAGCATGGACCGCATTTTGACGGCGCTTGACAGAATGCAGCATCCACCACGAGGAGAACAACTGTGGGATTTCTATGATCTAGCCACACCAATCGTCGCACCCTTAGTCAGGATTCCCGCAGGCAGAGATGCATTTGAGCTCAAGCCCAATGTGATCGGCTTGATCAGCACTCACTTTTATGGAAACTCAAGTGAAGATCCATTCCAGTACCTAGAGGACTTGAGTCGAATCACAGAAATGATTCAACCCAGGAACATTGATCTTGGGATTATTCTAATGAAGCTTTTCCCATTTTCTCTAAGGGACAAGGCTTCATACTGGTTCAAGACCATTGGGAAGCCAATTGGAACCTAGACAGAATTACGGCGTGAATTCCTGCAAAATTTCTTCCTAATTGATCGAACAAACGCAATGAGGTGCGCAATCACGACTTTTTCCCAAGGAGCTGGCGAGAAGTTGCATGAAGCCTGGGACCAATTCCACGACCTTCTCTGGAAATGCCCGCACCATGGTATACCCAGATGGCACCTAGCTCAAATCTTTTACCATGGGCTGGATGACACACATCGGTATCTGGTCGATGCATCTAGTGGTGGGAATTTCCTCATGAAAGATGAGAATAGTGCATTGGAGCTATTCGAATCTTTGGCAGAGAATTCGATGAATGCTGCATCCATGAACCAGTTCCAGCAGCTTGGTCAGCAGCGGGTTGGTGTCCATGAGGCTCACACCAAGTCTATTCGAGCCGACATGGATATCATCGTCAAGGAGCTGGATAGAATAAACCTGATTGAGAAAAAGATTGACCAAATTAGTCAAGGTCAAACTAACCTGAACTCTGCTGTTCCAAACCCTCTTATGCACCCTGAACCCCCCTGATCGAGATAATCTACTCACTCGGGATGGATCTTCTCCTTATTTACAAGACCCTACATATCAGGATCCCGTAAACAATCCAGATCTGGCACCTTACGACCAGGGTTGCGCACCACTCGTAGATTATAATACGTATCCCCTTGATGGATATACATCTCAGACGTCTTCGGCCTACGAGGACGTCAGTGCTATTCAAGGATACGGGCGTAATAACCCATATTCAGAGACGTATAACCCTGGTTGGCGCCAGCATCCAAACTTCTCCTATTCTGCTAACTCATAAAGACATCAAGATCCACATTACTAGACCAGGCAATACGGGAATGCGCAAAACACATACCCTAGGCAATAGCCATTCCCACATCAACAGCAACCCCATTCTATATACCAGCCACTGCACCAAGCTTCCAGTCACCCTCCAAAGCGAGCTGACCCTTTGGAGGCACTGAAAGAGGAGCTGCAAGAATCAATGAGGAAATCTACATAGGATAGCTTGTAGATAACGAAGGCGATGGCTGACCAGATACAGACTATACTGAACACGCAAAACCAACTGTTGCAGGAGCATAGGACTTAGGGAGCCTTGCCCTCCCAACCTGTCCCGAACCCTCGGTATGTGCAGAACCAAGGTACCCCGCCTAGGTTTCAGGCACCACAGGGATAGGCACATGCCATATTACAAGCACCTCCTGCACCACCTGGTTACGCTCAAGGCCAACCGCCTTTACAGAATCCTGCATACTCTACCCCTTCCACTCCCCTACCACCTCATGGATTGCAAGTTGATGCAAATGCTGTTTCATTGAGGAGTGGAAGGAAGACATTCGACCCACCATATAGGCAGACGGGTCCTGATTTTTCTCACCCTTCGCCGCAGGCGGGTTTGACTCCTTCATCTCAGGAGCCACCTACGGTAGATAAGGGTAAGAGGTCATTTGACCCTTAGATTCCCGTCCCTTTTCCTGAGGCTCTGACGCGAAATATAGTATGGAAAAAGGACACGTGGAATTTTGAGGACCTGAAGTCAATGTTTAAGGAAGTACATATTCAAGTCCCCCTCCTCAAAGCAATTGATCACATCCCCGCTGTTGCCAGGTTCTTCAAGGACTATTGTACCCCGAAGCGACAACCTAGAATTGGACGACAAGCGGTACTTTCATAAGAGGCTAGCGCCATGATTCTAGCTGACTTGCCACCGAAAAAGAAAGACCCTGGTACCCTACTCATATCCTGCTTCTTGTAGGATTCTCCATTTGATCGGGCCCTTCTAGATCTAGGTTTGTCCATCAACCTAACTCCCACTGCCGTATTTAATCGATTTCGATTTGGGGAGTTAAAGCCTACCTCAGTCACGATTCAACTGACTAATAGATCAGTGAACACACCGAGGGGGGCAGTTGAGAACGTGATTGTAAAAGTCTACGGATTCTGTTTTCCCGGAGACTTTTTTATTCTCGATATGGAGGTTCCTCCTAATCTCCTAGATGCACCAATTATTTTGGGTCGCGATAGCCTGAGCAAACATCGATTGTGCATATGAGTGTATGGAGATAGCCCTAGGTAATGAGCAACTTCGACTTGACATATTCAAGGCATCAAGGAATTTTGACTGTGATTGCATAGAGGAGGATGGTGAAGACGAAGATTCAGCATACTGTGGTAACATTGGGCTCCTTTGTGACGACCCAATGTCCCATTCGTCTGCACTATTAGGGTTCTTGGACCTCGATCCACACGGGACTGAGACCATTGCACTACACATATCTTCCCGAGGATCTGACTATTTAGGGTGTGCTTCTGACCACAGCACCCCTGAATCTAGCTATCCTGATTCGCACACTATTGAATCGCCCCTGTTGTTGCAGGAAGACGTGACCACAGCTAACGGGTTTCCCATTAACGCAGTCACAACCGATTATCTCACAGGAAGCGAATTAGTGGGAATTCACATGCATACGGATCAGTAGATTCCCACCCTCGAGTTTGCTCCTCCCACTCTCATTTCTAACTCTGACCCACCCGTGATTGAATTGAAGCCCTTACCGGACTCACTTAAGTATGTGTTCTTGGGCAAAAGTGAGACATACCCAGTCATTATTAATGCCCACTTAACCCAAGAATAGGAGCATCCATTGATTTCTACGCTACAAGACCAAAGGGTGGCTATAGGGTGGAGCATTGTTGATCTCCGCGGTATTCGCCCCTCGTATTGCACTCATCACATTTACAAGGATGAAGGGGTGAAACCTTCGAGACAACCTCAAAGACAGCTAAACCCAAATATGCTAGAGGTTGTTAAGAAGAAGATCATCAAATGGCTAGATGCAAGTATTGTATACCCAATCTCTGACAGCCAATGGGTGAGTCCAATCCAGATAGTGCCTAAGAAAGCAGGACTCACCGTAGTAAAAAATGAAAAAGGCGAATCCATCCCGACTCGCACTGCGACATCTTGGCGGGTCTGCATCGACTATAGGAAACTAAACATGGCAACCCAGAAGGATCACTTTCCATTGCCTTTCATTGATTAGATCTTAGAACAGTTAACCAGATGCAGTTTCTTTTGCTTTCTAGATGGATGCTCTGGGTATAAAGTAGTGATTAGCCCGGAAGATCAAGACAAGACCACATTCACATGCCCCTTTGGAACATTCGCTTTCAAGCGGATGCCCTTTGGCCTCTGCAACGCACTAGCAACATTTCAGCATTGTATGATGGCCATCTTCTCTGACATGATTGGGGTTTATGTGGAGGTGTTCATGGATGACTTCTCCATTTTTGGAGATGATTTTGCATCTTGTCTTGATAACCTCACTAAGATCCTGAAATGGTGTATTGAGGTAAACCTAGTACTATCCTAGGAGAAAAGCCATTTCATGGTGAGGGATGGCATAGTACTAGGGCATAGGATCTCTAAAAATGGACTCGAGGTTGATCGAGCTAAATCTAAGATTATTTCCCACTTACCACCACCTAGCTCGATCAAGCAGATCAGATCATTCTTGGGTCATGTCAGCTTCTATCGGAGATTTATATGCGATTTCTCTAAAATTGCATGACCTTTGACGAATCTCCATATTGTCGATGCCCCATTTGAATTCAATACCTCGTGTCTTAGTGCCTTAGAGACTTTACGAAGCATTGTCTCTGATTCCCTGATTCTCCAACCACCTGACTGGTCGCTTGATTTTGAGATGATGTGCGACGCTTCTGATTCTGTCGTCGGTGCTGTTTACGCCAGCATCGGGAAAAACAACCTTTTGTCATATACCATGCTAGCAAGACGCTGAATGAGGCTCAGCGCAATTATACTGTCACTAAAAAAGAATTTCTAGCAGTAGTATTCGGGTTGGAGAAATTTAGATCTTATTTATTAGGGTCCAAAGTCATCATCTTCACTGACCACTCCGCCCTCCGGAATTTGTTGGCAATGATGGATGCCAAACCCTGGCTTATCAGATGGATCCTTCTATTGCAGGAATTTGATATCGAAATCCACGATAAAGTTGGAAAATAGAATGTTGTGGCGGATCACCTATCCAGACTGGACCCAGGCCACATTCCTTATTCCCTACCCATCCACGAGCAATTTTAGGATGAATCTCTTTTGGCAGTTCACTCTGTTGAGTTCCCTTAGTACATGGATATCGTGAACTACCTTACCGCAGGCAAGATTCCCGCGAACCTATCTAAGGACCAGAAACTCAAATTCACTGTAGAGGCCAAATTCTACCTCTGGGATGACCCACTACTCTTCTGCACTGGAGCAGATCAGATTATTCGAAGATGCATCGCAGATGCAGAGATCCCCAGTGTGTTATCTTTTTGCCACAGTGATGCCTGTGGTGGTCATTTCTCGGGACGAAAAACTACTGCAGAAATTTTGCAGTCGGGATTTTTCTGGCCAACTATTTTCAGAGATACACACGAACACTCCCAACACTACAAATGATGACAGTCAGTCGGTTCTATGACCAGGAGAGACATGATGCCACTCCAGCCCATCATGGTTGTAGAAGTGTTCGACATCTGGGGCATCGATTTTATGGACCCTTTTCTGAACTCACATGGCTTTGAGTACATATTACTAGCCGTTGACTATGTCTCGAAGTGGATCGAGGCCATCCCGGTGAGACAGGCTGATCACAAGACCGTCATTTCTTTCGTACGACAGTACATCTTCGCGAGATTCGGAATACCCCGCGCTCTAATTAGCGATGGGGGAAGCCACTTCATTCACGCCCACTTCAGGTCATTATTAAAGAAATATGGGGTACATCACTGTATAGCCACCCCGTATCACCCACAGACCAATGGGCAGGCTGAAGTGTCTAATCGTTAGATCAAGCTGATTCTCCAGAATATAGTTAGACCAAACAGGAAGGACTAGTCCGATAAATTAGTTGATGCACTCTAGGCATATTGGACCGCATACAAGGCCCCACTTGGAATGTCACCATATCGTATGGTATATGGAAAGGCCTGTCACCTTCCTGTAGAGCTGGAACATCGTGCCTTCTGGGTGGAGCGAAAATGTAACCTTGACCTCGATGCAAGAGGTCAAGAATGAAAACTCCAGCTCAGCGAATTAGAAGAGTTCCAGTGGGAGGCCTATGAGAATGCATTGATATACAAGGACAAGACCAAGGCCTTTCATGACCGCCACATTCGAAGGAAAGCATTCACGCCCAACTAGCAAGTCTGGTTGTTTGATTCACGATTAAAACTTTTCGCAGGGAAGCTCAAGTCCAAGTGGACTGGCCCGTATGTTGTGATTCATCCATATCCTAATGGGGCAATCCAGATCAAGGACCCAAAATCTAGGCATATATCTACCGTAAATGGCCAACGCCTCAAGCCACTTTTGGCCCAGGAACCTCCTCCACTTAACGAGATCGTTCATCTTATTGAGGACGTGTGATTGAATTCTCTCCCAGCTGGAGGCATTAAACTCAGCATCTATCCCACATTCCACCATCATCTATACATAACCATTTTATATATAGCATATTTTTCTTTAAGCATATTTTCTTTCTACATATTACATACTGACAGGTTGGCCGGTGCTGAACGTATGATTTCAAGAGCAATTCCAGGTGATTTCTACCCATTTTCTCCCTACTGTATTTATTTTCTTTTACATTCATGCATGAGGACATGAAAGAACTTAGGCATGGGGGGGTAGATACAACAAAACTGAAAAACTTTTATGGCAGCATTTAGGAAAACCTCGAAGCTGCATGTAAAGCGTACTTTAGGACCCTAAATAAAAGAATGACCGACTCCACCTCCAATGCTCGCATTAGAGCTAGAAATTGTCCACAACAGCCATTTCCGACTCACTCGCTCACCTTTTGTTCTAAATTTAGGGTCAAGCTGAATGTAGCCTGAAAGGGAAATTTCATGAAGTACGAATATAAGAGGTTACTTATTTGTAGCATATATACATAGTGCATCCATGAATAAGATTATTTTATTAAGAGAATGCATTAGGGATTTTATCCTCTAGTTGATTCCTGTAATCTGGAATCTAGTACAACTTTTCACACACACGCAGAATTTGCAATGGATTCACGGTGAAGGCTGATAAACATCTTTAGTCTGTTGAGAAGAAGCAGTGCTTCTTTTCCTAAACCCTTGGATAGTGTTTTGGGAGCTAGGCAGATTTTCCTCCAAAAATCCACCAAAGTGTGTGAGATGAGAGTAGAGTGTACTGGTGCTCTAAGATTAGTGCAAGGAATCCGGAATCCTAGATAATTAGGTGATGATACTTAGAGATAAGGCATAGTTTTTGCTCTCGGTTCC
Source organism: Thalassia testudinum (assembly GCA_037157565.1). Taxonomy (NCBI): domain Eukaryota; kingdom Viridiplantae; phylum Streptophyta; class Magnoliopsida; order Alismatales; family Hydrocharitaceae; genus Thalassia; species Thalassia testudinum. The sequence continues at coordinate 135,517,442 of JAZHRO010000014.1, read as the reverse complement.
TGCGTATACATTTTGTGTGAATTTTGAGAGCCACCAAATAAGGCAAATACAGGGAGAGTGAGTTTTCATAAAACTAGGGTTAAGGTGGATGGTTACGACCATTCTTTATGGAATCCTCGGCTGAAGGAGGGTATTGATGTCAAGGTCAAAAATACATCGTCCGATCCATCTTTCCCAGTGCCGTGAGTAGACACTTCCACCAAATAAGCAATCCAATGTCTCTTGAGTACCATTAATCCCTAATAATGCCTCCTGAATAAAGTTCATGAATGTGTGCTAGTTGTGTTGTGTTAAAAAAGAAAAAAAACAGAGAAAAAAAAATTTACATAGAAAAAAAAATAAAAGAAAATGATGAAAAGAAAGGAAAATGAGAAAAAGAAGAAAAAGGAAGAAAAAAGAGTGAATATTTAGTGTTTATTTTAGTTGCATTGAGGTAATACCACCAAATAAATTTGAGATCCACCAAATAAGGCCTTAACCTATCTTTCTGTGTTTCTGACCGCCCAAATACTAGCTGAGGAATTCCGACTTAGTGTTAAGGTTATGGAACTCAGTTAAAGTGTTAATGCCAAGTGAGACCACCAAATCAGGACATATGTGTGAATCTGGTGAGATTGTGAGCTCTAAGAAAAAGAAAGAAAAGAAAATGAAAAAGAGTAAGAGAGAATGAATACAAAGGAATTAAAAGAGAGCATAATTTTTTCATCTTTCACTGAGTTGAGTTACTTGATAATTTGGGAATCTAGATTCTGTAGCACTAATCTCTATGTAGCACCAAGTGAGAGTGAGCCATCAAATAAACACTCGTACCCCTCAGAGATTCTCTACCCAAGCTTAAAGCTGGGGTGGAATTCATAGAATATCTTGAATACCCCGAGGGAAGAAAATTGGCCTATCCCGGTAGAATTTTTACTAGGGATCAAGTATAGGTTTTAGAGGTGAATTAGTTTTTCACTCGAATCCATTGCAAAAGCTAGATAGCTACACTGTCACGATTGTTTGGATTTCTAGAGCATAGGATGAAAACAAAAAGGAGAAAAATCTCTAGGCATACACTTGATAAAATAATCAATCCCTTAGGGATCCTTTTGTAAATAACTTAGTTTTGAATTTGCTAAGAACTAGAAAGATTTAGGCATGGGGGTATGATTGCGCATCAATCATAGGTCTTAATTAACCTAAATTAGGCTAGGACTTAACATAAATTAGGGTAATTCATGCATGCATAAGCATTATCTGCATCTTTACTGCTTTGTTTTAGCTATGCATAAAATAATGCTATAATGTGCTGATTAAGTGCATTATGTCAATTACAGGTAATAAGATGGATCTGAAGCTCGATCAGGAATAATTGGTGTTGTAGCAGAGCGGGAGCAGAAGACTTAGATTAGATGTAGTAGATAATAATGTAAGGGAGTTAAGGTATGCTACTCTATTAAGTAGGAATAAAGAAGTAAAATGTGAAGAACTTAGGTCCATCTTAGCCTTAGGATAGCCTAAAAGCTTCCCCAAGCCTTAGCCACCCATAGATTAGGTCACCGCACCCTAGGAAACCTTAAAACCCTAATTCCAACCTTTATCTGGATATCCAGATGAATTTTAGGACGTCCAGAACCCTTAGCCAACTCCGCACACCTTAAATCCGCTTCTGCAGTGTTATTGGACGTCCAGACACTTGGTCGGACGTCCAATTTCTACCGAGTAGCCAAGACAGGACCTAGAATTTTCCCTGACTCTGACTGGACGTCTAGAATTGAAGTCTGGACTTCTGATTTTTTAGTATAAGACATCTGATTCTATTTTTGGACGTCTGGAACTACTCTCCAGTTCCTGTTTTGAGATTCAAGTCTTGATCTTGGATTTCTAGCTCCCTAAACCCAATTCCAACCCCATAGGAACCTAAATTAAGATACCCTAACCCTAGTACATCACCTCTAGACCTCCCTAAGGACCTAATTAGGTCCTCACTAAACCTAATTGACTTAGATCATAGTCAATTACCATTGTCTAGTCAATTGGACTCATAGGGTCCAATTGAGCTCAGATCTCAACCCATATAAGTCTAATTGGACTCAGTGAGAGTCCAATTGACCTAAGCCCAACTTAATTGAGTTATTTCACTCTCAATTAGGTTCACACTAATTCAATTAAACTTGTGTTAAGCTTAATTGCAATTCCTCCTTAGCAATTAGGGTTTGCAACCCTAATTTAAGGCCTACACCTACCTAAAACCCCTAGGACCTAACCTAAACCATTTAGCCACATAGGGCATGGCCACACACTCACACACACACACCCATTCATGCACACACACTCATCTAGAGTTTTCTAGAACTCTCTTCAAAGTGGCGCCACTCTTGGTTGCCAAATTTAGCAACCAAAAGCCATTCAATTCCTAGATCCACTTTTTATGGATCTAAGAACTACCTCTCTCTCACCATGGCCGGTCACTTATGGGGCTCTCTCTAGAGAGTTCCACACTTCTCTAGAGAGTCTCCCTTAGGTCTATAAAAAGACCTAAGGGGTGGCCATTTTCACCCATCCCATTCTTGGCACTCATTCACTCTTAGGTTAGCTACCTTCATCTCCATTCCACCTCCACGAGTTGTGCACCATGGCTGCCACCATCTCCACGCCAGGATGCTGGATCATCTCTCCAACCTCTCTCCAAGGGCCAGCCTAGGCACCATTGGCCACCCCTCCTCCTCTCAACCATTCCAAGGCCATCAGAGCCCACCTCCGAATGCCCTCATTTTCTGCTAGATTAGTAGATAGTTCTTCATATTTACATGCTTTCATTTATTGCTTAGTAGTGTAGCTCTTATTCTCCCCCAATGATGCATGCAAAATCCCCCCATAGATTCTTGTATGCGATCATTTTCTATTAGCAAGATTTATATTGTCAGGCTTTCCTATATAAGCTTTCCTCTACATTCCATGTTGCAAACACCTTCCTGAATGAATGAAAGAAATATTTTTTGTATATATATCTCTGTGTTGAAAATCACCATGAACTTATTGATTGCAAAATATTTCGTGTGATTAAAGTTGCCTGCTTTTCATTATCATCTATTGCAACTAAGCATGTCGTGTTTAAATACGCAATAACCATAAACTGCCATGCGATTTTAAACAAGTAGAGCGAAAAGATCGATTTTAGATTTGAGCAAATGCCTCCCAGAGACGAACGACCAGGGCTCAAGTCTCGTTATCCTTATGTAAATATTTTTGGTTTGATCGTATTACGGACTATACTACGACGCATTTTCCTATCAAAACACACTCTACGAGACACAAACACCCCCACACCACCCCTACCCTAGTTTTCATTCCATAACCTAATAGCTCAAACCCAAATCAACTTAGGTGCTTTTTATAAACCCTAGGATAGATTTGGTTGTTTGTTTGCCACCTCCACTCACCTCGCCATCCACATAAATAAAAAAAAATAAAAAAAGTGTTATCTGATTGTGGGATTTTCTTAAAGCTATGCACTTAACACCCACAACTTCTTATCCTAAGGTGCACAATCACTTTGACTCTACCACTTAACCGGGATCTGACTTGTGGACCCAGTACACTTCAACTAAATACACATAAGTGAGTAGAAATAGGTTAAGCATTCTTGTGTGCCTTAACTAAGTGGTGCAATAGGCCAATTGATTGAGCTATTTGGACCGCACCACTCAATCTAAAATTGATCCATCAAGTAGCTTGCCACTTAGGGTTGATTCTTAGGGCTGAACTAGGAACTCCACATTTTTTTCTTTGATTTCTAAAGGAATATATCATCAGGAGTGCTTGCAAAACTTGGAGTGTTCTCCTAAAATTGATTGAATATACCTACGATTAAACCCTAAAAGCTACTAAACAAGGTTGAACCCTACAAGACACATCATCAAATAACCTTGTTTGCAAACCCTGGTTGTGCACACACACACATTTTAACTGATCATTAAGGGCACAACCCATCTAAAGATCCCATCACATTCCTGAAGCACCATTGTCTTAAGCCTAGCTAAAATTGATTAGACGTTGGCCTTAAGGACTGGTTCGCTTGTCGGGATCCAGATTGAGATTGTTCACGGTTAACCTGCTTATACTAGTCAATCTGATGTCTAGCTTGGGGAGTAGCGTCAAACGACTGCGGCTGGGGGGTACACTAGGAACCAGAGATGCAACCCAAAGGAAGAACGTTCTCCCCAGTCCCTCCTTCTAACTGGTTGGATTTCCTAAACATAAGTAGAGTAAATCATCCTTAATCTTAGGATGTACTCTGAGAGTTTGTAGACCTTTAGGCTACCCAACCTAAGGATAGGCTTGTATTTTTGTATTGCAGGGCTCCTTTCTCTTCTGATTTCCCTCCTTACTTCACCATGTACCCTTCCACATCCTACACACATTTCACATCCTATCCTCCTACCACCACTTGTCCCCAAGATGATTACTATCCCAACTTGACTTGTAATTACCCATCCACTAGCCAGGCTGACTTTGATTGGGGATGTGAATATGAACCTCAGTGTCCAAGGCTTAACCATAGATAACAAGACTATGATTATTATCCTTCCCAGAGCTATAATGATTATGGATCTCCATCCTTTGATGACCAAACCAACTCGATCTATAATCAGGAAGGATATCATGATTATAACACCTACCCTCCCCAGTATTCCACTGAATATAGGTCGCCACCATCCTTTAAACAACCTAGAACGACCTACTTTCAGGGAGGGACCCGAGAACCTCGACATCTTGACTCCCCTAGATTCAACCCAAACCCACCCAAACTTGAATTGAACCAGTCGGTTCAGGTGAACCAGATCCAAGATAGAGTGTTGGCTAATTTGAGAAACACCATACAATCTTTTGAAGCCCAGCCAACACCATGCACTGAAGCACTTGAGCCTATGATTAAAATGATTGATGAACTTAATAATTCTCTATTGGATTTGCTCCAAAGTGTTAGGGATAGGGAACTAGGTGAGTTTCTTCTTGGGAAATTATCGAGGTTGAGGATGAAATTTGTGGTTGCACTAGTCAAATCTTGGGATGATACACAAGATGAACCCTCTTCAGGAGAGCCAATGTCTAAACCCGCTCAGGCGCCTGTTGGGGGGGATGCATATTTGGAGATTGGAGATGACTAGATTAGTCTAGAGCAACCTTTTGAGAATGAACCGATTGATTCACCCGAGATCCCCAAGTCAGAAAATGAAGAAAATTATGTCTCCTTGGATGATGAAATGACTTGTGATGTTGAGACATATACAAATGAGGATCATGAATTCTTTGATTTTGAGGGTGAGGAATCTCTTAGTGAAGTCTCAAGCTTGAGGAGAATGATTTTAGTGAGACATACAGGCTCGAGGAGTATGACGACCAATTTGGTAGCCCGACTACTGAAGATTCTAATTAGGTTGGGGCTAACTTGGAGGATCTGATACCTGACGACTCAATTACTAGCCCCATTCCTCAACCACACCCCGAAGAGTTGAAGGAACATACTTTTGAGATCATTGTGCCCAAGTCAATCCTGATTCAGCCACAATTGTTGTACTTGGGTACTTTAGATGGGGTGTACAATGGTCTGGAGGTCTCGGAAACTTTGATTTCAGAGGATAGGAAGTTGGAAATAAAAATTTGGGAGGTTAATTTTGAGGGAAAAATAAGTTTGGATATAAGGGTACCTATTGACTTAAAACCACCTATCTTCTATATGGACCCTTATGATATCTTTCATGTGCGACCCAAGCCTAGAATAATTGATTATTTTTCTGAGCTAGATGTTAAGTGGACAACCGCACCTATTGAACCATCTTTACCCATTGTCCGACACTTTGGTCTTGGGTTGCACACCACTAAACCGTAGGCCCGGCCCCGTAAACACAACCTTCGATTCTGGGTGATTTTCATCCAGAACCTGAGAACCACTCAACCCTGGGGCATGGGTCTGCACCATAATCTCATCCACGTCTGTGGACATCTTCTGCGGATGGGTTTTAGGATCAACCTTTTGATTTTGATTCTGACCTGCACTTGTGAATTCTCAATTTCTTCTTTGTATGTATGTCATGCCTAGCTGAAGGCATTAAACTTAGCACATGTGTATACACTCTTCTCTCTGCGGAGCTGACTGGATTTTCACGACACTCAAGTGATGTTCTGTTTACTCCGCCCTTTTCATGTCTTTATTTTTACAATGAGGACATTGCATCATTTAGGCATGGGGGGGTGGATAATCAATTCTTGAAATCACTATGTTAACTCTGTAGAATTTCTTTTAGTTTCTTATAAAATTCAAAAAAAATTGAAAATTTGAAAAAAAATAAAAAAAAGAAATTAAGAAAAAGAGAACTTAGGCATTTGGAAGTTATTAACTTTAGGAAATGATACAAGAGGACCTAAATACTTAAACTCTTTAGGTCTTTTGGCTTAATTAGCCTGGGTGTCCACTCGAATGTGGACTTAATCTCGAGTCCTCGCCAATTAAAATTTATTTTAATTTGGTAAATAAAATGGGATGATAAATATGCAACTTATGAACCCACCCTCTGATTTGGGGGGACTTTAAGCCTAAGCATCTACACACATTTTTTGCACTGACTCACTGTCTGACAGTTTTTAAGGAAATTAGGTAGCTAATGGACTGACTTGGGTGGTATGGCTAGCAAGTTGTCGGTGGTAACAACTCATCGGTCAATTGTCCAGAGCCCAGCCACAAGACCATTTTCATTGTACTGCCTTTAGGTAAATCTTAGATCAGGAAAGCCACCTACTTTAAAAAAAAAAGAAAGAAAAAAAAATAGAAAAAGGAGAAAATAAAAAAAAAAAATAAAACCACACTTCACCGCATGAGTATGGCTGGCAAGTTGTCGGTGGTAACAGCTCATCGGCTGGTTGTCCAGAGCCCAGCTCACACAGAAAAAAGCATAATAATTCCCAAAACACTTAGGGAAGAAGTGGGGAAATAGAATAAATCAGGGAGATATACACTGGGTTTGCCCTTGTGTTGACCCCATATAAAAGAAGCAGGGAGAAAGCTACCGATCGTAAAGATAAACCTTTAGGCAAGGTCACCTAGGGTCGTAGAAACCCGAAGTCTGTCTTAACGGTCGTTTTGTGAGTTTATCACTTTTCACAAAGATGCTTAGTCCTTAGAGTCCTTTTCGAGTCTTGGGTGGGTCGGGTAGCCGTAAAAAGTTATCTCAGAACTCTCAAACTCCAAAAGTACAAAAAAATTAGAAAAGAAGAAAATAATAAAAAAATGTATCTTCCCTTTTCAAATAAGGCGAGAACTTGGGCGGTCTACATTCTGGCAAACACCGGGTACTGTTGAGTTTTCGTAGTTTAGGACCTTAGTTGAAATTTTCTATTGTTAATAAACGACTTAGGCCTAAGCAATCTAATCCTAATTCTACTTTTATACATAGCATATAGTTTAATTTTGCTAGGGATTAGCAAAAGATAGGCATGGGGGTATGATATAAGCACATTTATTGAGGGTAAAATGCCTATTCATGCATGTTCCTAGGCTTAGATTTGCATTTCATGTTATAAATATTGCATAGCATGCATCATGCTGCATTTAGAGTAGTTGCATATAATTTAGGTTAATTGCGTCCTTTTTGTGGTTAGGAGAAGAGGATATTTATTTTGGATCCTCGGATTGATGATCCAACCATACGGATCCAATCAAGATGATGGTCGGAGTCCAACGCCTCTGAAATCGCCTCGATCGGAGTCCCGTAGCACCATATGCAGTACGAAGAAGATCAATAGCCAAGGGACTAGGAGACATAATTCAGAGCTTCAAATGAAAAATCCAATCATGCGGATGGATTCGGGTCGATGATCACAGCCTAACAGCGCAAAAATCAACTCAATCCACCTCTGTAGCAGCCCCTACAATAAGAAGAAGATGAATGGCTTAAACTACGCCACGTGGCACAGCCCAGGCCGCCCAGCGCATGCATGCGGCACCGCACGCGAGTAACAGCGCGGGTGCACGCACGCAAGCAGGAGTGCATGCTCATAGTGCAGCGCTAGCGTAGTGCCAGCGCAGCGCCAGCGCGGCAAAGGGCAGGGGAGCGTAGTGCCAACTATGCATAGGCTGGACCTACAGCGACGCATGAGCTGGGCTTACAACGATGCTTACAGCCGTCGATAATTCATCGCATGCCAGCAAAGCCAGCTGTGGGTGCCAGCGGGCATGAGCTGCCTACAGCGATGTTTGCGCGACGAGATCGTGGTTTTAAAAAGACGTTCGTTGCAATATAGTTGAAATTATCGTGAAAACAAGTAACAATTTATTACTCGAAAATCAAAATATCCGAGGTCGAACTCAGGAAGCAAATTGGTATTTTAGAAACTAAAATCACAACTCTCAATTTTACTCAAAAGATGATGTTCAATAATAATGCAATTCAATATTCATGAAAGCTAAAGAGAATAAATATGCAAAAAAAGGTATTGAATGTTCTCCTCCTTCTTCTCCTTTCTCTCTCTGAGGTCCTCTTCCCTTGTGAATCAAATGTCTGATTTGGTGAATCAGACGTCTTCACTTGCAGCTGCTATAGTGCTTGATATGTGATTTTTGTCTTCTCTTTCCCTCTTCTTTCTCTTTCACTTTGCTCTGCGACTGTGCGTCTTCTACTTTATTCTTTGGCTTCTTCTTCTTCTTTTCTTCTTTGTCTTTCTCTGTCTTCTTCTTCTTCCTCTGCTTGGTCACCCATGCTTCTCTCTTTCTTCTACCCTTGACTTCTTTCTTCTTTTTTTGCTAAGTCCCTGCTTCTCTCTTTCTTCACCAGCTACCTTCTTTTTCTTCTCTTCCTCTGTCGCTCCTCTGCTATAGTGCTGCATCTTCACCTTCTTTCTTATATCTTCAGCTGCTCTTCATCTTCTTCATTTCTCTGCGGCTTCCTCCTTGGCTTCTTCTTCACTTTCCTGCAGCTCCTTCTTTCACTGCACAGCACAGGGAAAAACCTACCCCTACCCTCCCACACGTATGCTCTCTCTTTTCTCTCTTCAGTTCGCTCTCCCAGAGCCAATCGGGTATTTGGGTCGGGTCAAGCGCACTCGGGTTTAGGCACACCAGCGTGGGTGATGCGCGAGGAGTGCAGGGTTATCGGGTTAGGTCAGCCAGGTCCGCGGAGGAGTGAACGTGGATGAGGTGGGTGACTGGGCGAGGGGACCTCACCCCATGTTTGGAGGCAATGAAGGGGAAACACAAAATCAATTTAAGTGATGCACCTGTGCCTACCGTTTCCGACGTGGGACCAAAGTCCTACTTGCTTCTTCACACTCCCGCAGGGAGAACTTTGCCTAATTGTTGCGGCGGCGATCCCTCTTTAGGCCTCTCACTTGTCTGGATGCTTGCGTGAGACCAACCTACACCGCCTGGACTCGTTCACCTAGAGCACAGCAGCCTGGAGCGAAGCTTGCAAGCAAGCTTGCTCGAGCTTCAATGGTGGAAAGGGGGTTGGACCTGAAATCACTCAATACATCCTCGCGGCCTCATTAAAGCACACAGGCGGCTTCGCCGTGGCACGGAGAAGGTAAAGTGGGTGTTGGTTGGCTGCAGAATGGCCTAGGCATGCATGCCTAGGTCGAACTGTGACTGTGGAAGTGCGTGTGTTCGATGGGCACGTGGGGTGTGTGTGGTGGTTAATGGAGGAGTGGATGGTGATCAGTGAGTGATGGAGAAGGTTCTGAGGTGGGTGGCGAGGTGTGTGGACAGGAGGAGCGATGGATTCGCCTCGCCGGTGGTCTGCCAAAGATGAGGAAGATGGAGGCGATTGGCGGCTATCGAGGGGAGTTTTCTAGAATTAATTAAGGGAGAACAGAGAGTAGAGAGAGAGACTCATTGAGGAGAGTTGGATGAAGTGGGGAGGTGGAGTGCGAGCGGCTCATATTTGCTGTCGCCGGAGACGAAGGCCCTGAGATGGAGAGGCGGTGACGATAAGAGGGAAGTAGACGCAGGTGCAGGTATGGCGCGACACGGAAGAATGAGGCAGAGATGACTCTACCACTGGTATGGTGGTAGAGCGACTGGAAGCAGGAGAGGTCGCTGAAGCTTACGGGCGTCTGACCGGAGATGAGGAAGGAGGGAATTCAGGGGAATTCTCAGGCCAAAACAAGCATGGCCGAAGTGGCTGGTCCTGGAGCTTCATTTATAGGCACAAGAAGAGGGTCGGATGCTTGGCAGGAGAGCAAAAGTCCTTGTCGGAGGTATGGCTCGGAAATGATACCCATACCTCTCGAGCGTTCGCATGAGAAGTATGGGGCAAATCAGATCATGGGGAGCTGCTCAGGCGGTAGGGGACTTCTCAGAGAACCCCCTTTCAAATCTAAGAGCAGCTCCCTGGGGAAGCGAGGAGAAATCCTCCTCGAAACTTCGCCGGAGGTATGGGTCCTCTGCTGCAATGATAGAGGGATCGGAATGCAAAAAGTGACGAAGAAGTTGAGGGGGTTTTCGTAAGGGTTTTCAAATGTTAGGGGCTAAAATGTAATTAGGTGGACTTTTTTGCAAAGTTGGTCAAGATGACCTTCCCTTAGGTCCAAATTTTGGTACAAACCTAATTTGGATCTAAGGAATCCAATGGAGAAGTTGGATTTTAGGTTTGATGATGTTTGACTATATATTTTACATAAAAACCCAGATTAGGTGAAATATTGAGCTAGGACCCCAATTTAGGTCAAAATAGGTTCCAAAGGCCAAATTGAAGGTTCTAAACCCTAGGGGATATTTTTCCATGAATTTTAGAGGATTTAGTTGATTTTTATCCTAACTAGAGCCTTGTGAAATTAAGTGGATTTGTTTTAGGGTTACAGAATGTCATTTAATTCTTAAATCTCGTCAAAACCCTTTTCTGACTGAACCATCCCACTTTTCCTCTTATTAAGCCCAATTGACCTATGTTTAGCCCCTAGAAAATCTTGTTGAAGAACTGCAATGGCAAAATTGCAATTTTACCCTTTGTTTCATGTTCTCTTCCCAGACTAGTGATCCTTTGAATTAGGCCTTTCTCTTGGTAATGTAGGAGCTTTTATTCTCTTTTTTTAGGTCGAAAAGAGCTAGTTAGGGCTCATGATGAGGTTCTCATCAAGCGACGTTTCCAACAATGGCTTGGATGTCACTAATGGTCCCATACCTATTTTTGTCTCTTCTCCACTATAAAAGGACCTACACCCCCTCCCTTCCAAGCCATCTCTACCTACTCTACTCCCACCTACTCCCAAGCTCTAGCAAGCCTACCAATGCTCCTTCAGAGCTTGTTCTCAAGCTCCCAAGGTGGCTAGTAGTGTAGCGAACCTCTGCCCCACCAAATATTCCTCCGACTTCCCATCTCCCTTCATAGGTCGCCTTGGAGCTGTCCTCCCACCTCCATTCCGGTAGTAGATCATCTCTGTCTTCTCACCTACATTCCGGAGCCACGTCAAAGCTTTCCTCAACAAGACGTCCTCCTGCATCTCACCTCCATCGTCCCGCTCCTCACCTCCTTCGTCCGAGCTTCCACTAGGCATCGTCATCTCATCGAACATCCGATTCAGGAGATTTCCTCTCACCTCCCTCTCTTTTTATGCTTTTATAGTTCATTGTAATCGACATTGAATTGATATATATATCATATTTGTTCCATTTCTATCTTGTGATTCATTCTGCTTGTCTTTTATTTCAAAAGCATAAAAAAAAAATCAAAACCCTAAAATACCAAAAAGAAACAAAATGAAGCACGGTTTTCACGTAAAGTAAATGCCGCCTCCCTGTGTTCGACTTGGGACTCCCTTGGAGTTTCAGTATAAAATTTATCTGATCGACGTGTTTTGCAACTATGACAACGGGTTACTCGTAACCCCGATTTCTAACACACGAAACACGCCCGACCAACCTCATCTCCGAAAAAGGCATCCAGGTTGATCGAGCCAAGGTGAATCTAACTTCCAAACTCCTTATGCCTAGCTCAGTCAAAGACATCCTATCATTCTTGGGGTACGTCAGTTTTTACCATCGATTCATTCTTGATTTCTCGAAGATCGCACCCCCTGACTACTCTACTATCTAAGGATGTCCCTTTTGAAATCACCAAGGAATGCACTCAAGCATTTGAGATCCTGTGTGATCAAGTCACCCAAGCTCCAATCCTACAGTCCCCTGATTGGTCTCAACCCTTTGAGATCATGTGCAATGTTTCTGATTTTGTTGTAGGAGCGGTACTTGGGCAGAAAATTGACAGGAAACCCGTGGTCATCTACTACGCTAGCAAGACACTTGACGAGGCTCTGCATAACTACATAATTACTGAGAAAGAGCTGCTAGCCATAGGATTTGCCCTAGAAAAGTTCAGATCGTATCTTCTGGGTTCCCGGGTTATCATTTACTCTGATCACACAGCTGTGAGGCATCTCCTTGCAAAGAAGGACATGAAACCTTGACTAATCCGTTGGATCTTACTGTTGCAAGAGTTTGACCTTGAGATTCGTGACAAGGCAGGAAAATAAAACGTGGTAGCTGATCACTTCTCCTGCCTTCCTTCTAACAGTATCGACCCTTCCGAACCCATTACGGAATATTTTCCTTATGAGCACCTCCTGACTATCAGTACAGGGCTTCCATGGTTTGCTGATCTAGTAAACTATTTGCCATCACATCAAACCCCATCCGATTGGCCAAAGGCCAAGAAAGACAAATTACTTTCCGATGCCAAGTACTACTTTTGGGAAGACCCATATCTCTTCCACATCGGTGTTGATCAAATCATCTGATGATGTGTCCTAGAAGTGGAAATTCAGAGCATCTTGTTCTTCTTCCATGACCAGGCATGTAGTGGACACTTCTCTGGTCATAAAACTGCAGCAAAAGTCCTTCAGTGCAGCTTCTATTGGCCCACGATTTTCAAAGATGCATACAATCACTGTAAGGCATGCACTCGTTGCCAGACCTTAGGCAACATGAGCCACCGTGATATGATTCCCTTACAGCCGATTCTCGTATGCGAAATCTTTGATGTCTGGGGGATAATTTTAGGGGACCCTTTCCTGTTTCGGACGGCTTCAAGTACATTCCACTCGTTGTTGACTACGTGTCCAAATGGATCGAAGCCATTCCGACCCGAACCAATGATCATAAGGTGGTTATCAAATTTATTCATCAGAACATCTTTTCTCAGTTCGGGATTCCATATGCTATAATCTCTGATGGAGGGACCAATTTCATTAATGCTCAATTCAGATCACTGATGACCAAATATGGGGTGTCACACCGAATCTCTAATTCTTATCACCCCCAAACTAATGGTCTATCCAAGCTATCAAATCTCCTTATCATGCCACTTCCTCCAGGTCACTGTTTGACCTGACAGGAAAGACTGGTCATCCTGACTTTCGGAAGCTTTGTGGGCTTATAGGACCGCCCACAAAACCCAATTAGGTATGTCTCCATTCAGATTGGTGTACGGGAAGGCATGTCACCTCCCCGTCGAATTGGAGCATAAAGCCTATTGGGCATTACGAAATTGCAATCTCGATCTTTCTAAGGCAGGAACCCATAGAAAGCTTAAAAAGAGCAAGATAGATGAATTACGCCACGACGTGTATGAGAACTCGCAAATTACAAAGAGCGGGTTAAGGCCTTTCACGACAAGCGCATATCTAGAAAGATCTTTTCCCTAGTCAAAAAATCCTACTCTTTGATGCCAAACTCAAACTATTCCCAGGAAAACTCAAATCAAAATGGATTGGACCTTACCTTGTCTGACGAATCTTGGAAATGGGGTCGTCGAAATCAGTCAACTCAGCCATGATTCAGAACCTTTTGTCGTGAATGGTCAGAGACTCAAATCGTTCATTGAACTTACCGATACAAATTTGGCTGAGACATCTTTTACCCTCCATTCTCCCTGAGCTCATTGCGCCTAGCCGATGGCGTAAAACTCAGCGCTTAATGGGAAGCAACCCATCATTTTGAAAAACTCGAAACCTTTCTTGACACATTCCTATGCTGAGCTCATATTGCACTTAAGGGTTTATCCATTAGAACAGTAGACCCCACCTCAGGTACCCATACTCGAGCATTGAAATCATCCGCAAACAGTCATCTCGACATGTTCACCCACCCAGAACCTGTTCTAATGAATGATCTAAGCTAAACTCGAACCCACCTAATTTACAATGGGGACATTACAAATTGTAGGAATGGAGGGTATTAAAGTGCAAAATGCTGTGAAAATCATCTCATAATAAGGGTTTCATAAAAAAAATCACATATCCCAAAAATACCAAAAAATAAAAAAATTCTTGAAAAAGAATAAAAAAATGAGAGGAGAGAAAATTTTGAGGGCATATTAGTTTTGAGGAGAAAAAGGGGAGATAAAAATGTCAAAAAGGAGCACAAGTTGAAAAGAAAAGAAAAAGAGGTAGTCATTAGTAAGAAATTAAGGAATTGACTTAATTCTAGACCATATCAAGAGAAAGAAAATGAAAGGCAAATAGTGCTAATGAAACAAAGAGATTAGTAGGAACGCTGATTTTAGGCCTTTTGTGCTATGATCATAGGCTTAAAAATTCAAGTACCCGCTAAGATCTGGATAATCCCCAAGAGGTTGGGGAAAATGCGAAGCTTAAGTACTAGGTCTAAGGCTTAGGGAGTATTCGGCCACGTTAACTGACCTCTGGTTTGCGAGACTCGGTAACCTAAGCACCCCAATCCATACACAGTCTGGTTCATTACGCTTAAGTATCAAAATCACGCAAATGTGTTTAAATTATTCTAAAAAAGTCACCTAGATTAGGAGCAGCTGATCAACACAAGTTGATTTGGACGAGTTCCCGGCACGGAGAGGTGGGAAATTTCCCTCGAAGATACGCAATAACATATCGTCTCCTCAGTGCTTGTCTCCTAGGATATCTACATATCCTACCAGGGGCATGCAAGTACCCTGTGCTGGTTCAGATGCCATGGGTGGCATTATCCCGAAATGTCGATTGCCAGGGTTTGGATTTAGCTACAGAACACCATGGGAGGGATTATCTCGAAATTTCAAAAGCCAGGTTCTGGGGGTTTCCATGGGTGGTGCTATCCCGAAGCATCGATTGCCAGGGACCCTTCGAGGATTGATGATGGGGACTAGGAATCCGATACAGGCCATGTTGTGAAGCTAATCTGAAGCTAGAAATAAAAGGAAAAGAGAGAGAAAACTTTCCAAAAATAAAGAAAATTCCTCTGTCTCTCTCTGAAAAAAAAAATGCACTACAAACTAAACCGAGGTTAAAACATGTTACAAGCACAGGTGCTTTAACCGGGGAGTTCAACGAAGCTTAGGATAGTTCCTGTAGGCCTTAAAAACCTTCGCTGCAGACTAAGGCTAAAGCTTGTCAGGTCTGGCTCTTGGTTGGTACTTGAGTACCTCTAGGCCTACTATCGGCATTCTAACCTAATCTACAAAAGGAAGCACGCATCAAAGTTTTGGGTATCAAAACATTTCATGGTCTAGAATCAAAGTCAATACCTTGAAATTTTACTAAGGGACTAGCAAAAGCTAGGCATGGGGGTATGATGGGAACACCATCATGAGCCATAACTCTCATTTTGAGCCAATGAAGTCAATAAATGCTCATACATAACCAACTGAAGGTCATAATTCATTGCATAACCTTTATAAGAGAAACACAAGAAACTAGGGTTAAAACTGTAATTTTACTAGCACATCTTGAATGCAGTGAACCATGGGTTTTCTCAAGGGCTAAATAAAGGTCAAATGGTCTTAAGAAGATAACAAGTTGGTTGGATTAGACAGAAAAGGGTTTGTGTGTGTTCTGAGAATTAAATGACTTCTAAAACCCTAAAAATAGGCCCACTTAATTAACCAAGGTTCTGGTCAAGATAAAATTTACTTAAATCCTCTAAAAATCATAGAAATATATTATCTATGGTTTAGTACCTTCAATTTGGCCATCAAAACCCATCTTGACCTAAAATGGAGTCTTAGACAGATATTTACCCTAATTTGGGTTTTTACATAAATTACCCAGCCAAACGTGGTCAAAACCAAAATCTAACTTCACCATTGGATTCCTTAGGTCCAAATTAGGTTTTTACCAAAATTTGGACCCAAGATGACTTTTCCTTGACCTAGTTTTCAAAAAGGTTATGTCTGATTACATTTCTACCCCTAACTTTCAAAAACCCTTGCTTCAGCCCCCTAGCTTCTTCGGTGTCTTCTCAATTAGGTCCCTCCACCATTATCTCGGAGGAAACCTACTTTAGGAACCTTTGAAAAGATATTTATCCTTGATTCTTGGAGAATCTCCTCCAAAATTGGAAAGGAGATTCTCTGAGAAATTCCCTCCAGTATGAACCCATCCATGCGCTTTGATTCTTTCCCAATCTCTCATGCGAATGCATGAGAGATTTGGGTATCTTAAAAGCTCCCAAGTTCAGCGACCTTCCAAGCATGGGAAGCTTTCTTCCTAAGCCCTAACCTCTTTTCAGAGCCTTATTTAAAGAAGCCCAAATCCTCCCGAATCCTCCACGCTCGAATTCAGCCGTGAATCCTCTCAAATTCCTCTCTCCCTCATGGCCGAAGGCTCCTCGACGTCCAGTGATCCCCTCTGCCCCTTCTCGTTGTCCGACCACAATACTTGCAGTGGATTCATCCTCCCTACTCTCATCTACGTCTCGCCGTACCAGCAGATGCCACTTCCTCCATCATCGTCGTTCCCACCTCACCGGAGCTACCTTTGTCTTCGACGTCGGCTACACCAAACCCGACGCCCTCGCTGCCCCCTTCGTCCATCAACTTCCTAGCTAAGTCCCCTATCCCCTCTACTTTCTTCTCTGCTCTTTACTTTCCAAAATCCACCACTGATGCCCCTTCACACTTCCATCTTCTCCATCTCCAGCCACCCCCTCTGACAAGGCCATCCCACCTCCACAGCCCACCAAAACCCTCACCGACACTCGCAAACATTCGCGACACCTCACTGAGCATTTCCCCTCTCTTCATTCACCCATCCATCTACTCACAAGCACCCCCAAACACACACTCACACGCACACAGTTTGACCTAGGTATGCACTCACAGTCACTTGCTCCACGCCACCACCCCCAACGCATCCGCCGTGCTCCGACGACACTCCCTGAGCTCTCTAACGTGACCAAGAGGCCGTTCTACTAATTTCAGGTTATAGACCTTGTCTGCCATTAGTGAGCAAGCTTCGAGCTTGCTTGAGGCTGCCCCAGGTGCCGCTACACCCAAGTTGATGTCCCAGAATGCACGAAAGTATCTCGCACATGGTCCCAGGTCCTCAATTGCAGTTGTGAGCCTCAGCAGTTGCTACAATTGGAAGGAAACTGCTTGCTGCAGACGTGCGAAGAAAGGGTGCACGGATAGTCCCACAACGGAAGTTGTTGAAGCCGCACACCCGCATAAATTGAATAAGTGACAGCAGCTGTTTGCCTCCAACCACGGGGTGAGGTCCCTCTCACCTGCTCTCTCGGCCTCGTCCGTGATACCTCTCCTACGGACCTGGCCTGATTCGACCGGACCTGCACTCCTCGCTCACCACCACACACCGACGAGCCTGGACCTGGGTATGTGCTAGGTTCGATTACTTGACCGACTGTGGCTCTGGGAGAGCGAGACTGAAATAGAAAGAGAAAAAGAGAGAGGAGAGTTGATTGGGGGAAAGGGGGTTTTTGCTCTGAGAGGATTGGCTTCGACACTTAGCTGGATTCAGAAGGCAAAGCAGGGCTGAAGGAAGAAGAGAAGAAGAAGAAGAGGAGGCTAGGGCAAAAGCCTAAGAGGTAAAGGATTGCAGAGAAAGAAGAAGAAGAAGAAAGGAAGAGTCAGAGAAGGAAAGAAGAAAGAAGACAAAGAGCTAAGGGCAAAAGAAGAAGAAGAGAGGAAGAGAAGGACACAACAGAGACAGAGAAAGCAGAGAAAGAGAAGAAGAAAAGAAGAAGAAGAAGCAGACAACTTTAAGTCGTCTAATTTCCAAATCAGACGACAGAACTTAGCTCTCATTTCATAACATTTACATTGAGTTTCTTGGTGATATTGTAGGAGTATTTGGTGATCTAAATCACCATTTTACTCTCATATTTTTGCACATTGATACTGATACTATTGCAATCTCTTTTAATTTTGAATTGTGATCTTGATTTCTAAATCCCATATAGCTCCCTGTGTTCGACCTCGGAACTTTTTCGAGTAATAAAAATTGTATATGTTTTGAACGCTATTACGGCTATATTGCAACGTGACACTTTTTAAACATCGACTTAGTGCGATTGAACACTAGGGCACCAACGGTGGAGATGAGGAGAGGGGTGCACGTGAAGTTCTAATCCAAAGGTCAGCGTTGGATGAGATCTATAGGGGATGGTGATCACGCTCGTCGAAGCATGCAAAGCTTCAATTTGGTTTAGACCATCAGATCAAGAGAGCGAGCAAGCGACGACAAGATTGAGCGAGTTCATGAGGTGAACAGTAGACCCACGGCTGCAGCTCTATTGGTGCTTTTGCAGGGAAACCCTTATGGGCGAAATGGTAGGAGTTTTGCATGGAAGCCCATAAGTGGTGAAGAAGGATAGCAGAGCGATCCCTAGGATTTACAAATAAGTCCTCAACGACTTTCAAACAGGTCCTAAATGTAATCTAATAAATGTATATTAAATGAATAAAATGTATATTAACTAAGGACCTAAATGTAATCTAATAAATGCAAGAACCTAATGATGTCTAAATGCTATGAGAGTTTTAGTAAAGCTTAATTGAACATTTAGGAAGTTGATTTCATTTTTGATTTGAAGTTTGAACCCAAATGTGTGTTTAATTTGCAATTGGATCATCTTTCAGTAATGAATAAAATATCTCATTTTATGACCTAATTTCGCATTTTTAACATGAATTGATGTTTTAGGTCATTTCTAATATTTCCCACACTTAGCCCATTTCATGTGTTAATTCTGTGGTGTTTAACCTATTTTCTAGCTTAACTTGGGCATTTTAGCTATGATTAACCACACCTCATCAGTAGGTGAATGTTTAGAAGTTTTTATGGACAACTTTCCATTGTTGTAGACTCCTTCAATTTATGCCTTAAAAATCTTGAAAGGATGCTCCAAAAATATATAGGAGTCAGTTTGGTCCTCGGTTGGGAGAAAAGTCAGTTCATGGTCTAGGAAGGCATCATCTTGGGCCATGTCATCTCTAAAAAAGGAATTGCAGTAGATCAAGCCAAAATTGATGCTATTTCTAGACTCCCACCACCCACTTTTGTAAAACATATCCTATCTTTCTTGGGCATGTGGGCTTCTATTGTCGTTTCATCAAGGACTTCTCCAAAATTTCCAAACCCTTAAGTCAATTTCTCACTAAAGACCAACCTTTCAATTTTAATGATCAATGCTTGGAGAGTTTCAACAAACTGGAGAAAGAGGTCACTGAGGCACCTATATTACAAGGACCTGATTAGAATTGTCCCTTTGAATTAATGATGGATGCCTCAGATTATGCTGTGGAGGCTGTTTTAGGGTAGCAAATTGACAATAAGCTCATTGGGATCTATTATGCCAGTGAAACCCTTGATGATGCACAATGGAATTACACTGTAACTAAAAAAGAACTTCTTGCCATCATTTTTCCCTAGAAAAATTTTGCTCAAATTTGTTGGGGTCACATGTCACCATTTACACTGACCACTCAACACTTAAGTATCTACTGAACAAGAAAGATGTGAAACCCTGCCTTATTCGTTGGATCCTGTTGCTTTAGGAATTTGACATGGAAATCAAGGATAAGGTGGGGTCGCAAAATGTAGTGGCCTATCATCTCTCTCGTCTTATGAAAAATGATGTGTTGATTCCTCCAGATGCCTTTCCTAATGAAACTCTTTTAGCTGCCAATGCCCTCCCTTGGTTTATACCTATTGCAAATTATTTAGCAACAGAACGAATCCCTTCCGATTGGCCAAAAACCAAATGGGATAAGTTCTTTATTGATATCAAATATTATTTCTGGGAGGAGCCTGACCTTTTCCATATTTGTGTCGATCAGGTTATCTGATAGTGTGTCCTCGAATCAGAATTCCATGGCATTCTGACACACTGTCACTCGATGGCTAGGTTCACTTGAGTAGATCAGTTCAAACAAGGGCATGGGTAGCACACACATGAGGGAAGATCAATTTCCTTAATTGCAGGAAGTGTGTACTAACACTCCAAAACCATAATGTGGAAACCCTACTTGGCTCTAATTCCAAGTTCAATTTGATTCCAAATATGACACCTTGGACTCAAACAAGAAAGTGAGTAGTCAAAGGTGTGGAGAAATTTTAGCATGAATCCCTAATAGGTATAGGTAGTAAGGATGGGGAATCTCTAATCAAATCATACCAACTTCAATCTAATGTCAATCAATCTCTCAAATTAGGAAACTCTTTGCCTTTAAATGATAATTACTAAGAAAGTATGGCAAGTGGATCCTAATTGGTTTATTTCCTTTTTCTCTTCCCAAGATTAAGAAATGATTAGGGAAGAAGAGGGATCTTACCTGCCCCTGGTGTGGCTGATTACATGGAAGATCTCCTCGTGATTTACCTCACAATAATGAAACAAAGCAGATAACGTAAGCTAGAAATCAACACAATAATCAAGAATGATATGAAAGTGGTGAATTGTGCGTTGTTCCCCAGCAACAGCACCAAAATGTTGATAGCAAAAATTGTCATTGTTGAGAAAAACGCGTCGTAGTATAGCAACAAAAATCAAATCGACATTTAAAATTTATAAGTGCTTGAAAAATCATGAGTTCAGAGGTCATTTGCAGGGAGCAAGTATAGCAATTCAATCCACCAATCACACTAATCAGAAATAGTGATGCAATGAATATTTAATTACAAATATGAGAATAATCAATTAATGCTCAAAATTGTATCTCAGAATAAAAAATAAAAGGGAATAAAAATGGTGGTTGAAATCACCAATTATCCCTAACAATTAAGCAGAAATCCCAATCTCAATTTCTCAACAATACTCAAATCAATATCTCAATCCAAAGTCAATTTCCTTCTCAGATCAAATGGTTGAGAGAAGCCCCAGATGACTTAACTATCAAGCCTAAATCTACTGAAATTTGCCTAAGTGTGGCATGAATCCCAAGGATGAACAATGCAAAAACCCCCTCTTTCCCTCAGAATTTCCTCTCCTTTCTCTCTCCTCAGAACCAAGTTTAGGGTAACTGATGAGCCCATATTTGTTGGCTAATTAAAGGTGTAAATGCCTAGACACTAAGGTAACACATTCATGAACATAGCATACATTAGAATGAAAATCAGGTAACATAGAATGATTTATTTCATGCATTATAGGCATATGTAATTAACATTTAGAATAACATGCATTAGGATATTAGTTTCATATTTGCATCTTAATTAACATTGCATGGATCATTTAGATAAGAAATCGATTAACACATTAGTCATGGGTAGCATTTGTAAATGGCCAAACATTATCTTGATTATTTTATTTAAATTACTTGCGTGCAACACACCCGGAAGTAGCTTCAAGCATTCATGAGGGCATTCATGGCCAATGCTCCATGACTGATTGGCCACCATTGAAGGGCATTGAAGACTATTGAAGGGCATAAGGAGTCAATCTTTGATGCTCCACCTTCAGCTACGACTCTACAGTAGTTATAAAGGGAAAGGAGAGGCTACCATGTTGGAGGAGGCCTCCACCTCGACCACATTGTGCTTCACCTCCACCCCCGTCGGCCTCAACAATGGCGGCAAGTCTCCACCACCGTGGGCATGTGGCGTGATAGGCCGCATTGCCATCTGGAACTTGCTCACATTACCATGAGTGTACCTACTAGTGCATGACCCCAACAACACCCAACTGCCACCACCTTCCTTTGTTTCTTCTTTGTTCAACAACAACAACACCCACTCCATAACCTAACACAGACCTCAAGCTCCACATATGTCCACCTTCCCTTCCTCTTCATTTTCTTCTTCTTCTTCCAATGTTTCTCCTCTACAACAACACACCTAAGGAACACATCACCATCACCACCTACCTTATCGCTAGCGACCATCGTTTGCCACATTGTGCCCCCTCATGCATGCTCTACGCTTCAAACCACGCGATAGCAAGAAGGACGCACCCATCATCCATTCCTATCCTCCTCCAACATCATCTTCTTCATTTCCATCGACTGCACCCGAAGAAGAACCTAACATCCTTGCCGTACAGTAGGCCCCTCACTCGCGTTGGTCGACCTCTACCCTCCTCTTCTTGCTTGACCCTAGACGTGTGATCAATCTTAGCCCTCCCGCATGCGTGGAGCTACTTCATAGTAGCAGTAGGCCACCACCCACCCACTCGCCACCTTCACGACCGCTGGCATCGCACCTCCGTCCGACCAGCTCTGGCCATGCCACAACTCGCCACCACCACTGCTGCAGAGCACTAGCTCCCCTCGACCTCCTGTGAACTTCTTGCCTCCAACCATCACCCCTCGTGTGCACTCACGGCAAGGAAAAGTATTCCCCTATTTTGGGGTGGATTAGTTTTTACATCTAATGCCATTGTCGTGGGATGATTTTAATTAAACTAATATTTTATGTGGCTAATCTGCATGAACCTCTCCCTCTTTTGGCATAATGCGATTTCATCTTGAGTCGTCGTTGTATCTTTAATCCAATGGGAGTTTTGGCTTCATTTCTTTGGGAAATTATTTGTGAACAATAGTTTTCGACATTTGTGGATTTTAACAAGTCACGACCCACTCTCTCGAGTGGTTATTTTTTTATTTGTTTTGATGGTCAATTTTCCACTGTTCCTCACTATTTCAACGCATCGCTTTATGTGAGAAAATTCTTCTAAGAGAAAATCGACCCATCAAATGGCGTCATTGCCAGGGAGGCATTAGGCCTGCTAAACTCACATTTATTTAATTATTTGTTCACACATTATTTTTAAGTCATATTTCACTTTGATTTTTTTGGTCTCCTACATCTTGCCACACCAGCCTTGGAGATTAGGCGACCCTGGATGTCGCCAATGAGCCACACATTTGGGAGAAAGAGAAACCACAGTTGTTGCACACACGACTGAGGTGGACCTTGATTCAACCATTGGAGGAGGTCACCCGAAGTGATTATCGTCTCCGTTGAACTGAGCAGTGTAGGATTTAGACTTTAGACTTGATTTTATTTTCTTGCACATTCATTCGATTTGAGACCCTTATTCTGGGGTATATTCGAGGGGTTTGTTCCTCGCCATTATTTTAGGCCCTTACATGGGTAATTTTCGAGAGGTTGTTCCTATTTCCTTAGCTCTAGGCCTTTGTTTTATTTTGTGGTTAGTTTATCCTTTTTCTTGATTGTGCATAAGTAGGTAAAAAAAAAACACGAGCTACTGCTAGAAGCTACTTGCCCCTAGGGACGACCATTTAGGATTGTATGAGCAACATCTTTTTTTTTGCATTGTGTGCATTCTTGCATTGTTGATTGCTAGAAGCAAGGTATGTATCCTCTTACTTTGCATCCATATCTTGATCACACATTTTCATTTGGATTTAATTACAAGACCACCTATTTGTCTTGAAACAATGTAACAAAGTGGTCACATTAAAACTTTTGAAAAGGACTAATTAAAAGAGGAACACTTAAAATCCAAGACTTAATTCTTGCAAACTTACGTGCAATTCAAAACTCAAAGTCAAAAATCATTTATGGTGGATGCACACATGCATGCTTTGCACACCAAGGCATGCATATAGTCACTTCATAAGACTTGAGCAGTTATGAAAGAGCCCTCCTACTGCTAGGGTTTGAAGTGACCCGAACTTTAGCTTGAAGGTTCAAACACCTCCAAAATTTCAGATTGAGAGTAGTTAAGAAAAGTCGCGAAAGCACTACTTCAAAGGAAGGCTTAGGCCTACTTGCATCCTTCTTTGCTGGCTTTGGAGGTGGCTAGACTTTTTGGGCTTTAGGGAGGATCACCTAAGTCCTAGATAGGTCTTATTAGGCATATCGTAGGTTGACAAGTAGGCATGTAACTGTTTGGGTAACTTGTATTGTCACCTATAATTGAACTTAAATCTCAAATGACTTAATTGATTAAAGACCTAAAAAATCCTTTGATTTGTGTTTGCTTGGGGAAATCTGACTATGGTGCGAGTTAGAATGGACCAATTTGACCACCACCCTTTCACCTCTTGCCCACACCCTTAACCCCACTCTGCAATTTTTTATCCCATATGCTGAGATGGTCTATTCATAGATGGACAAAATGACAATCAGTGGGATCCTTTTTACTTCTACTATAGGAGTATCGGCTTGATTAAGCCCCAATGTTGTGAGCAGAGCTTAGGAGCGGGATACACCTTGCCTGATATCCCACATACTACAGACATACCCAATCCACCCTCCCTGAATGATGTTAATGGTTGGATAGAAACTATAGCTGTAAGCCTAACTTCTCTCCTGATAGTAATGATGACCTCTCCACCTTGAAGATAGAAACACAGAAAATGCAAATACAAATGATGGAACTCGTAGTAGAGTCTTCGAGAGCAAGCCAACAAGACAAAGAAGACACTACCCACTCAACTTACCCTATTGAGGATGACTTGCACCCCTCTACACTAAATGCATCTCCCTTGGGAGAGCCATGTCCTAAGTTGGAGGGGAATTTTGGGGATTCTAAAAGGAAGAATAGTTCTCTAGGATTGATTTTGAACCCTCCCCACTAGATAGCACTTCCTTGAGAGGTCCCCACCTTAAGTGGGAGGAGGATATGAATGAAAGTAGCTATGCATTGGATGAAGAAATGTGGCAACCCAAGGATGACATTGAAGTTAAGTGCCCAGTTGAATTATATTGGAGTCAAAAGAAGGGAATGATGGTACCATTGGAAGACCTCAACCTAGATGATAGAATTTTTGTGACATTTAATGAGGTAGGTCGAAGTCAAGTTGTTAATCCTACCCTCCCTTCTGATGATGATCAACTAATGGAACTTAAACCTACACTTAGGAAATCTGACCCTACATTTCACCTATCTGAGGATGCAAGTATAAACCCATTATCCCAGATAGAGTGCCCTAAGGGATCTAATAACATTGTGGAACAATTTACACCTCGGGTAGTTGATGAATTACTTGTTGAGGAGGAGGATGAATTATGTGAGGAACCTACATTCAGGATTTGGAGCGACACTAAGGGTGATTATGTCTTATTTAAAGAATTATCCCCAAGGGTGTCACAGATTTGATCAACTTAGGTTTCCTTCGTGCTCCTATTAATGATATCCCTCCTCAAGATCAAATAATGGAAAATGTG
Source organism: Thalassia testudinum (assembly GCA_037157565.1). Taxonomy (NCBI): domain Eukaryota; kingdom Viridiplantae; phylum Streptophyta; class Magnoliopsida; order Alismatales; family Hydrocharitaceae; genus Thalassia; species Thalassia testudinum. The sequence continues at coordinate 135,492,089 of JAZHRO010000014.1, read as the reverse complement.
GAAGCAACTTCTAAGATTTATGTGGATTCACATATAGACTCTGGGAAGGATTTGAGAAAAGAATAAGAACCCGTGAATGAGATTGATAGGGTAATCCCTAAATCTATTGCTTTCAACCTGCCTTCATTTGATTGGGAGTCACCCTCTGATTCGCCTATGTCTAAAGGTGAAATTTTGACTCCATACCTTGAATTAATCACTAATGAAGAGCAGGTAGATACTTGTTATATTACCAGGGATGCTAGGGATGCAATTAAGGAATTAGAAAGATTGTTAGGGATGGACATCGAGTCGACTAAACTGATTCTAGATCTTATGGCTGTCCCGTAGACTCGAAACTTGGACACCTTAGACAATCCCTTGATTAGAGATCTGCTCACTTTTGTTCTAACCAGGGGACTTAGCAAACCAATATCTCTTGTAATGGGGTATTGGGTATGGATTGTCCATTACCCTGGGGGTTTATCTCTGCATGACTCCTTCCCCATTTCTTTTGGAGGGTCCTTGTCATCCTCCCCCTACCCTTCTAGAGGTCGTTATTTTTGCCTATCATTTAGAACCTCCTTTGGTGTCCTGGGAAGATTTCATTCCCATCCTTGTTGGGCAAGCATTTGCTATTGGGATTCATCATCAGCTTGCCAGCATCCTAGGTTACCTATTTTCTAGGTTGGTTTTACTTCTCTCATTTTTAGGGCCTATTTCTTTGGTTTTGGAACCTAACTTGCAAGTTCATTGGCTATTGGGCTACCAACAAAATAATGACAGCCCAACTCTGACCCAGGTAATACCCTTCTATGCAATGGGGACATTATAGATTTTAGGCATGGGGGGGTTTACTTAGGGGATATACATAGCATTTATACATAGTGCATTCATGCCTTTAGTTAAAACATTCTGCATTACATACATTTGCATTGATTAAAAAAAAATTGCATTTAGACCTAAAGTAGAATTGGGCTTAACTGCCTAGGCCCTGCATTCTTAGGCATATGACCAAGACTTTAGGTTAGACTAAGTTGATTTTAGGTGTTTGACTTTAGAAGCTAAGTTGAGCTACTAGCTTTAGACCATTAGGGTCTATTTAGACTTAAAAACTTAAGTAGGAGTTAAGTTGCAGACCATTCCTCAAGAGTTTGAGGAAGGAAAGTTAAGGATTGAGTCAAAGGTTGGGTAGTACCTAGTGTCTTTTTCTACCTTTTGGTTTGCAGGTCCTCGTAACCTAAGCATTCATATTTCACACACACTTGGTCATGTGTAAATAGTGTTCACCTTAATTCCTTTCTTAAAGAAAATTTGCTTCTCTCGGTTCTAACTTAGGAGAAGCTTGAAAACACAACTTGATTGGGCGAGTTCCTACCACATGAGAGGTGGAGTATATACTCACCTTGATGGCATAATGATAACATGTCACTTCCTCGATGTTTGTCTCTTAGGATATCCATCCTACTAAGGGCATGTAAGCGCATTATGTGGTTCAGGTACCATGGGTGGCCCTATCTCAAAGTGTTGATTGCCATAGACCTGAATTCACTTAAGAAACCTATGGGCGATACTATCTCAAAGTGTCGATTGCCAGAAGTTCTTGGGGTTGCCATGGACGGTGCTATCTCGAAGCATTGAAAGCCAGGCACCCTTCGAGGTTTAGTGATGGGGACAATGAATCTGACTCAGACCATGTTGATAGCTGATCCAAGGTTAATCTTAGAGGAATCAAACAAAAAAATATATATTACAAAAAAAAATCCTTCTTACTCTCTTTATAGGTTGGCAATCATAACAACTTCAAATAAATAAGACCAATGCACATGCACGGATGCTTTAAACTCTGGGACCAATAGACCCTAGGGTAGAGCTAGAATCAAAGAAACCTATGCCTGCAAATTGTCCTTAGCCAACCTAGTATGTAACTAGGCTTCTACTTGGGTACCTTAGGTCTAAAGTTTGTAACTTAACATATTTCTAAGGGAAGACCGATTGGGTGGGCTAGTTTACTTGGAGTGCTAGGATATTGCTTGAGTTTGCTAGGGACTAGCAAAAACTAGGCATGGGGATGAGCCCATATTTGTGGGTTAATTAAAGGTGTAAATGCCTAGACACTAAGGTAACACATTCATGAACATAGCATACATTAGAATGAAAATCAGGTAACATAGAATGATTTATTTCATGCATTATAGGCATATGTAATTGACATTTAGAATAACATGCATTAGGATATTAGTTTCATATTTGCATCTTAATTAACATTGCATGCATCATTTAAATGAGAAATCGATTAACACATTAGTCTTGGGTAGCATTTGTAAATAGCCAAACATTATCTTGATTATTTTATTTAAATTACTTGCGTGCAACACACCTGGAAACAGCTTCAAGCATTCATGAGGGCATTCATGGCCGACGCTCCATGATCGACTGGCCACCATTAAAGGACATTGAATACTATTGAAGGGCATAAGGAGTGGATTTTGACACTCCACCTTCAGCTACAACTTTACAGTAGTTATAAAGGGAGAGGAGAGGCTACTATGTTGGAGGAGGCCTCCACCCCGACCATACTGTGCTTCACCTCCACCCCCGTCGGCCTCAACTGTGGTGGCAAGTCTCTACCATTGTAGGCGTGTGGCGTGACAGGCTGCACCATGATGAGCCCATATTTGTGGGCTTACTTAAGTGCCTGAGAATTAGATTGATATTAGTGTATACATAGCATGTATTAAGATATAAATAAGTTAGTTTATATATATTTGCTTGTATGCATTACATATATAAATTATTTAGCATGCATTAGAATAACATGCATTAGTCTTTAGGTTACATTATATGCATTAACATTTTAATGAGGGTTTGAACATAAATAAACCAATCTTTTTATTATTATTCATTTTCTCTTCTCTGCAGGAATTTTCCGCTCCAATGCCACCAGCTGCCCACACTAAAACCTGCATTCAAGGACGAGCGGAGAATGTGGATCTGCTCCCGCCTCTCTATTTAAATCCATGCAGACGACTACAAGAGAGGTGGAGCTGCCGTCATGCTGGAGGAAGCCACAACCCATTTCCTTACTGTGCAGAGAACCTAGTTTGTCATCCGCTCCTCACCACCGGCCTCAAATGCGGCAGCGCGACTCCACCACCATGGGAATGTGGTGTGACAGCCCACACTGCCAATCAGAGTCCCTGCATCCTCACGCTTCTTCTTCATCAGCTCCTCAACCACCAGCACCTCCACCCGTGCACGTCCCTCACCAAGCATAGGCACCTCCTGCAGCACGCACCACGTGCAGGCACCTCCCTCCAGCTCCCACCGTGTGCCTGCCCCTTGCAGCAACCCGCCTGCGCACAGAGCGCACTGCACCTCCACCTGAGCCTCCCTTGCTGCACCTCTGCCAGCAGCAACTTGCTCGCCGCACCTCTACCTGCAGCACACAACAAGCGCTCCTCTACATGCATCTACACCTCCACCTGAGCACCCTCCAGTAGCTAAGCTCGCGTGCCCTCCATCCACGCCGCACTGTGCGCATGCATCCCCCTGCGCACCTCTTTGCCTCCAGCCAATGAGACCGCCCTTCAGCACCCGCTAGCGCGCCCTCCAGCTACTTCACCCGCATGCAGAGCGTGCCCCACTTCTAGCCCATGCGTGCCTCCCCTCGGCTTGCCTCACCTCCTACAGCACGCACCCTGCACACCCCTCCCCTAGTTGCGTCTCCATCAGTGTGCAGTAGCTCCAACTCACACGGTAGGCCACCGGGCACCACTCCGACCTCCTCTCCGACCGGCCACCTCCGGCCATGCCGTGTCCTGCCACCACCATCAAAAGAAGTGGCGTGGCTCCTTCTACATCTAACGAGAAGCTCCTCTCTGACCTCCACCTCCTCTATGCATGGAGGAACTCAGAGCAACCTCCCCTATTTTTACACAATAAATCCTCTATTAGTTTTTACGATTCATGCCATTGTGAACTTCATTTTTTGATTTAATTATCATGATGAATTTATGAGAACCTCCTTCATTGTTTAGCTTATTAAGCAAATCAATTTCTCAACCTTAATCTAAGTGGATTTCCATTCAAATCTTGGAAGATTCTTGCTATAGGAGAAGCTTAATTTGTAATTATATTTAAGTACCATTGTGAGCATTTATTCTTATTATATTGTGGTACATATTACATTGAACCCCCTCCTATTTGGCTTAAACACAATTTTAGCATGTGCTTTCATTAAAACACATAACTAATGAAATTTCTCGACATAATTTCTTAAGGAAATCATTTGTGAACAATAATTTTTATTTATCGCGAGTTTAAATAGGCCACTACCTCCCTATGGATATGACCCACTCCTAATTGAGTGGTTATTTTAATTATTTTGTTAAGTGATTTTGCACCACTTTGATACTAAAACGACAAATCATCTTAATCATATTATTCGAAAGAGAAAACCATCTTACCACACCACCGTCTAGAACTTTCTCGTATTACCGTGAATATACCTACTAGTGCACGACCGCAACAACACCCAACTGCCACCACCTTCCTCTATTTCCTCTTTGTTCAACAACAACAACACCCACTCCATAACCTAACACAGACCTCAAGCTCGACGCACGTCCACCTTCCCTTCCTCTTCATTTTCTTCATTTTCTTCTTCTTCCCCTGTTTCTCCTCTACAACAATACACCCGAAGAACCCATCACCATCACTACCTACCTCACTACCAATGGCCACCGTTTGCCGCATCGCACCCCCTTGCACACACTTTACACTTTAGACCACACAACAACAACATGGATGCACCCATCGTCCATTCTTATCCTCCTTCACCAACACCATTTTCTTCATCTCCACTGACAACACTTGAAGAAGAACCCAACATCCTTGCCGTGTAGCGAGCCCCTCGCTCGCGTGGGTCGGCCTACTCCCTCTTCCCATGCGACCATGGATGCACGGTTGATCTCAGCCCTCCCACGTGCGTGGAGCTGCTTCACAGCAGCAGTAAGCCACTGCCCACCCACTGGCCACCTCCATGATCACCGGCGTCGAACTTTCGTTCGACAGGCTTTGGCCACGTCATGACTCACTGCCACCACCACTGTGGAGCTCTAGCTCCCCTTGACCTCCTATGAGATTCTCGCTCCCAGCCATCACCCCTCATGTGCGCTCACAAGAAGGAAAAGTATTCCCCTATTTTGGGTTGGATTAGTTTTTACATCTAATAACATTGCCGTGGGATGATTTTAATTAAATTAATATTTTATGTGGCTCATTTGCATGAACCTCTCCCTCTTTTGGCATAATGCGATTTCATCTTGAATCATCATTGTATCTTTAATCCAATGGGAGTTTTGGCTTCATTTCTTTGGGAAATTATTTGTGAACAATAGTTTTCGACATTTGTGGGTTTTAACAAGTCAGTGCCTCCCTGTGGACATAACTTGCTCTCTCGAGTGGTTATTTTTTATTTGTTTTGATGGTGGATTTTCCATCACTCCTCACTATTTCGACACGTCATTTTATGTGCAAAAGTTCTTCCAAATCGAAAATCGACCCATCAGTAACCGTGTAAACGGATCTGGGTCTAGGCCTGTCATCGTGCGTGGTGAGCGAGGAGTGCTAGGATAGGTGATAGGGACCTCACCTTAGTGTCTTGAGGCGAATAGCTACAATAGCAAATGTGTTATAAACGCATTATAGATTTAGCATTTTACAATGTGGCACTAAGGTGCCAGCTCTTTCGTACGTCTGCAGTTGATGAAGCCTGCTCCAATTGACGTTGTTGTTGGAGTTCATTCTTCAATTGCTGCTACAAGTAGCTTCGTGGAGATGTTATATAGCTCTTGGAGGTGGCATGATGGTGGTTGACAGTCGGAGCATGGCAGGCAGAGGTGGAAGACGACGGAGGGACGGTGAACCTACAATTCAAGAGCATGAGCCAAAAAGATTTAATTAATAGGTTCAAAAGCACTGTTGCAAGGTGGCAAAGGTGGCGGTGGTGTTATTTTGGTGATTGGAGGTGTGTGAAGGCAGATGGTGTTGAAGATGAATAGTGGTGATAAGTTTGTTCGACGGTGGGCTGGAGTGGCTAGAACCCTCAATAAGTTGATGGGTTTTAGTGGCAAGGTCGAGGAGAAGGTAGTGGTGGTGGTGGTTTGTTGTTTGAGTGCATGTGGTGGTCGGCAAGCTCGCTGGAGCTTCGCCAACCATGGAGAAGACGAGGGGGAGAGTGGTGAAATAGTGGTCAAATTGGGGTTTTAAGGATCTAATTCTAGACTAGAGAGTAAGGAGGAGAGAGAGAACCTAATTACTTGGACGAAGGGAAAGATCCGTGCCGGCGTGTATTGCCAAAGCTAGAGGGGCCGAAGTTCTCTAGTGGAAGGAGCGGCAACAAAGAAGAGGTTGAAGATGACGTAGCTTTGGCTAGCTGTCATCAGAAGAAGATGAAGAAGAGGTTGGTGCATCCAATTTGTTCGTTGGATGCATAGAAGAGGAAGAGTGAGAGCCGCTGGAGCTGATGGAGTTTGCGATCGGAGAGGAGGAAGGTGGAATTCTAGCATAGACCTGGTTGATTTTGACCATGGATCATGGCAGAGCTTATATAGAGCTCAATTGTGAGCTTAATCGGTAAGAATTCATGAATTTGTTCGTGGATTTAGGGGTCTTTCAAACTTGGAAATCACGAGGTTGCCTAAGGTATTGGCTTCAAGTTACGATCTAAAATTGTGTTCAAATGGTGGGGGATTTTCTGGTGATTGCTCCTTCCAAATTTGGCTTGAATTGGTTGCTAATTGAAGAAGTTGGTGTTTGAAGGTTTCGAGCTTTGGGTTTAGGTCACTGTTCAGATGGAGAGAGAAAATGTGGCAAGGGCTTAGTTGTGAAGAAGATGAGAACCTCAGGGCCTAGTTGAAAAGAAAATATAAGAGCTGAGGGTTTAAGTGCAAAGAATAGAGATATAAGGACTAAATTGAAAACTAGGTCAAGATGGACTCTGATTGAGCCCAAATTTTGGTGTTAACCTAATTTAGACCTAAGGAATCTAATGGTGAACTTGGATTTGTGTTTTGACTATGTTTGGCTGGGTAAATTGTAGAGGAGCTCAAATCAGGGCAAATTCCCATCTAAATCTCTGTTCGTAGTCGAAATGGGTTCAAATGGTCAAAATAAAGGTACCAAACCTTTTAGAATATTTTTAAATGATTTTTAAAAGATTTATATTGATTTAATCTTGAACAGAACCCTTTCAATTTAAGTAGGGCTGATAATTAGGGTTTTCAATACTATTTTCATCCTTGAAATTCATGAAACACTGATTCAATCAGTGTGAGCCCACTTCTTGATCTTTAAAGTTCATTTGACCTTTAATTAATTCCTGAGTAACCCCATGGTTAATCTGCATTTGTGATTTGTTAAAACAGTAGAATTAACCCTGTTTTCTTCTCAAATCAAATCAGTACGAAATTATGATCCTTAGACGATCATTTAGGAGCATTTATCACTTGATTTTGACTAAATTAAAGTAGTTATGACGAATGATGGTGTTACCATTAATGGCCTATGGCGGACATTTCTTGGGCAAGAAAACTACAGCTAAGATTTTAAATTCTAGATTCTTTTGGCCCAACTTACACAAAGATGCTCACTCATTTGTTCAGTCATGTATGCGTTGCCAGAGCATCGAAAACAAGACTAAAAAGGATATGATGCCCCTGAACCATATCTTAAAAGTTGAAAATTTTCATGTTTGGGGCATAGATTTCATGGGACCGTTTATTACTTCATGTAGGTACTTATATATACTAGTCGCACCATGAAGGTACTTAGATAAAAGTTGACTATGAAGCAGTACCCACTTGCACCAATGATCATAAGGTAGTCATGAACTTCATCAAGAAAACATTTTATCGAGATTCGGTATTCCAAAGGCCATCATTAGTGATGGAGGCTCACCCTTTACTCATTCTCAATTCCATCACCTTTTATCTAAATATGGGGTCAATTATAAAATTTCCACTCCTTACCACCCCCAAACAAATGGCCACGTAGAAGTCATTAGCTGGAAGATTAAAAACGTCTTACAAAAAAATGGTTAGGCCCGATCGTAAAGATTGGTCCAATAAATTGGATGATGCTTTATGGGTCTACTATATCACATTCAAAACTCCTCTCGGCATGTGCCCTTTCCATCTCATTTTTGGAAAGGCATGCCATCTCCTAGTAGAACTCAAACATAGGGCTTTTTGGGCAATCAAACAATTAAACATAGATTTATCTAAAGCCAGTATGCACAGGAAATTGTAATTAACAAAACTGGAAGAATTATGTAATTTTTCTTATGAAAGAGTGCATATTTACAAAGACCAAACCAAAAAATTTCATGATAAATATATCATTCGAAAACACTTTCAAATCAATCAACATGTTTGTCTCTTTGATGCATGCATATGTATTTTCCATGGAAAATTAAAATCCAAGTGGACCAGCCTATTTATTATCCTCAAACTTATCTGTATAATGCGGTTGACCTTTTTGACCCTAAAGTAAATACTACATTTCAAGTCAACAACCAAAGATTAAATCCCTACCTGGATAATTCCCTAAATCTCCAGTTAGAATCTCTTGATTTAACTGACTTACCAAATCACAATCATTAATATGCTTCACGCTCGGCTAAATGGCGTAAAAGATATCACTGGATGGGAGGTAACCCATCATTTTTCTAGAGGTTTTGACTATCTTGAGCCTGATTGCTTTCACTAAGGTGATATCTTTTCCCTTCCAATGCATAAGGACATTGAATATCTTAAGCATGGGGGAGTGTTTTAAAATTTTGACGATCATCTCAGAATTTTCAAAACCTAAAAACATTAAAAAAAATTGCATGCAACTTCATAAATTTTTTTTTTAAAAATTAGGAAAACTTTTTTAGGACATTTTGAAAAATCAAGATTAAGGTTGAAGATTCATTTTAAGGTATAACGGAATTTAATCTTTAACAAAATAGGGACTAGGATGCAGTTCTGATTATTAGAACTTTTGGGTCTACTTTTATACTAGATCAACTATCTTTTGATAAATTTCGCCTGAATTAATGATGATTCAAGTGACTTGATCTTCTTTTTCGACCTGGAAATTACTTGGCTTAGTCTCCAACCCAAAAACTTGAGTCTCTTTCGAAATCCTTGTGTCAAAAATTTCACACACAAGGCAACACTACTCAAGCCCAAAAGCATTAGAAAAGAAAAGAAAGAAAAGCCCCTTGTTTTGTGTTAGTGAAAATCCAAGGTAGATGATTGGTGTGAGTTCCCACCACTGAGGAGGAAAATACCTCCTTTAAGGATGAGATGTCAACATGTTACCACCTCGGTGCTACTCCATATCTATATTCATATCTTTAGACAGAGCATTAAGGCGCAATTTTGCTGCTTAGGTGTCTTGGATAGTGCCCTACCCAAAATGTTGAAGCAAGAGCTTGAGTTTGCTTGGAGCACCCCTTTACACCGCATTGTGTTCTGGGGTTGTGAGCTCCTGGGGTGTATCTTGGACAGTACTATCTCAAAGTATTGGTGCTAGTGCCCCCTCAAGGATTAGTAACAAGAATGATGATCTCGACATGTCCATAGTAGGAGTGATCTGAGAATAAGCATGGGGAAAAAAAAAGTTTCAATAACACGATGTTATAAGTACCCTAATAATGTTATCATTTCACAAAGCACCAACAAAAGATTTTAATGATTATGCAAGTTGCGAGTCAGATTTGAGAGCCAAGGAAATCCTAACCGCAAAAATGATATTAGGTCATTTGAATTAAAAAGGAGTTAATATGAGAACTTTTAAGAGATACATTGATCCTGATCATCTAACTTTTCGATCCAAAGACAAATCTCGATGTTTTATCTTCAACAAATTCCATACCTTTCTATTTTCAATCAACCAAGGTCCCATAATTTCATTCACATCAAAAGTCAAAGAAAATTAGTCTTCACCAAAATCCATTTTGTGAAAATTAATTTTGCTAAGAGACTAACAAAAGATAAGCATGGGGGTGAGCTAAATACCACTTTATCATCATTCTTATGCCTTAAAACTGACCTAGCTCTTAGGCTTTTAACTCTACAAATGGATTCTTGGTTGCATTTTAGGTATACACCTAGGTTAGGCATGCATTGCATTTTATTGTCTTTTTAATGCATTTACTTAAGTGTCAAGGATATGCAGAAATCCAAATCCCATAAAACCCTAACATTCTAGAAGGCAGAAGAGGAAGAAGAAGCTCACTTCAGCTGGATCTTAGCTGAATCTAGGTCATCATAGTTGGATCCTTGCTCCATTAGCTCAATTCCAGCTCAACTTAGTTGTGGCTAGCTCATTCTAGCTCCAATCAGTTCACTGGGAGCTCAAGCTAGCTCAACTTAATTGACATCAGTTCACTTTAGCTCTATTCTAGCTCTTCCCAACTCCACTCATCTTATGGAAGCTAAAATCCTTGTAGTTTAGCTACTACTTGTCAACTTAGTAAAACTACTCTAGCTAAGGAGTCTTCGAGAGAAGAAGGTCCAGCTTAACCTGCTCCAGATTAGTTAAGACTAGCTCAACTTAGTTCAATCTACTTAGCTTAGCTACTAGTAGAAGAATCAGCTAGCTAAGTTGAGTAGTTGAGCTCCTGAGAAGACCTCTTCAGTCAGAATCAGCTTCGGGAAAATTTCCTCAACTCCAGACTACCTCTAGTTAGTTCTTGGAATCTTCAACTTAGCTCCTCCACTACTACCCTACTAGTTAAGCTAGCTTAGCTTAATAGCACCTCCTCTCCATGGCCGTCTACCCTAAAGCTAACTCCACCTTAACTCCACTCCAAGACCACTACTTAAAGCTACCTATCTCTTCTCCATTTTGGTGCCAACCCTACACATCTCTTCACACCACCACCACCTTCAAAATACTCCAAACCTACTCTCCAACCACTCTCCATTGGTGCCAACTTTTTCCTCCAAAATCCTTCCATCTCAACCCTACATCTACCCCTTTAAGCCATCCCTGCCATCCACATGTTGGTGCCAACCAAGCCCTTCTAGAAGCCACAAAACTGGCACCAACTCTTGGTGTCACTCCACCACCAAGAGTCACCAACACCACCCATAACCACCACCTATTACGGCCCTTTGGTGGTGCCATTCATCTCCCCACCTTGGATCCTTAACCACCTCCCATCAAGCCATCCTAGCCATCCATCCAAAAGCCACTCCAACCCCCATTCCTACTATAAAAACACCACTAACTACCCAATTCCAACTCACCCTTGGTTACATTATTCAAGCACCTAAGCTCACCTACAAACCCACCATATTTGGCCAAGGAGAAGAAAGGGAGAAGAAGATTAAGGGGGCACTCCTGCCCTCTTCATGCCTTCATCTTCCTCCCTTCTTCTACCTTGTATTCACACTAACCAAGAGGTCATCTTCACCATCAAGGACAACCAGGCAGGAGGAGGATTGAAGGGTGGAATTTTTTGACCTTAGTAGGAGTGCAGAGGTAGACCACAGGATCTACAAGGAGGGACGTCCAAAATAAAAAGTTCTCTTTAGTTTTGTGGCAACTAGAACTGGAGCAAGAATTCTACGGCAGCCTTCTCATTCCTAAGCTTTCTTCTACTTTTTGCACCTTTTATTTTGCATTGTAAATGCTTTTTATTTAGAGATTACAAGTGCAGAACCCTCCCTACTTGTGAGCTCTCCACATTGTAAAATAATTTTCTATATAAGAAGCATTCCTCTATAGTTTTTTCTATTTAGCTTTGTGATTGATTATTGTGTTCTTGCTCCATTATTTCGAGCCTCCCGTGCTTGGAGTGAGCTGGAGAGGCAAGGAAATTGTTGGCTTTAAATTCACATTCTTGCTTCCCACTTTTTCTCCACATTCAATTGACAATTTTTTCTCATGTCAAAACCCTAAAAATTACATATTCAAAAACCCAAAAAAGAAAGTTGATTCCCGTGTCACAAGCAAGAGAATATTAATTTGCATATCTGCCTCCCTTGGGACAACTTGAATACTCCCTGAGTACTTGGCAATTACAAATATTAAGAGTGATTGGATTTGCATGTTGCAATGATTTATTAAAACCCATATTTAATAAATCGCACAAATTCTCTATCAACCACCACTTGACCTATACCTCCACCTTAAGTTGTACACCACACTAGAACCTTCCACCCTTAGTATATACCCTAAAGTAAAGCCCTTAACCTATGCCTTAGGACCACCATACCTAGTGCCAACACCTATAAAACACCCTCCCCATGGGCATTGACCACCCCCCCTTCCATTTTTCTCTCCATCCACCACCACCTCTCCACCATTACTCCCATGGGCTTCCACCTTGTGAGCTCCTTCTCCAAGACCAATGGCTTCCTATGTGCCTACTTGGTCTTAGTGATCTAGGTGAAGAGGAAATAGGCTTTGGCTAAGGATTTTCCTCAGCTCCCAATAGGCTCACTCCCACATTGGATAGGGAACCTATCTTCTTACCTCATTCTCTTTTTAATTTTGTTGTTAGTTTAGCTATTTAAATTACTTGCTTAGCAGTGTAGATTTCTATTTCAAGAAATTTCAATACTTGCTTTTTATTTTCTTTACTTGCTTTCTAGTGCTAATTAACTCACACACTAGAAAACACACCCTTAGAACAAACCTTAGCCACCCTTAAGTATAGAATCTTCATCTCCATATCCCTAACCTCCGTCGTAGTAATCACCACCAACATAAGGACCAATGAACACGCTATTACCCACGTAATCGAGCCTCTCAACCTCAATCACATTAGGGAGTTCGAGCACTTCATCCTCCACTAAATGGCCTTCTACCTAATTATCATCAATCCTATCATCACTACCACCTCAACCGTCATCCCATCAACTACATGGATTCCCTTTATACAAGAAGCACCCCACCAATCTACTCACGAAGTTATGCTTGTCATCTCTACATATGTAGCGAGTGAGTGAAAAGTGTGTGTTTGTAAATATCTATCTTCAAGCTTTGTATAAGTGGTTTTCAATACCATTAGTGTAATGGAGTTTCTTTTTCAATGTTGAGAAGTGTTTTTCTCTTTCTTGCAATAAATGTTAGTTATATTTCCTTGCTTTAGTGAGTACATCTTATGCAAAAAGCCAAAAAAATCACAAAATGGAAACCTTAAAAATGCTTCTTTCACTTTTTAGTTAGTGTTTGTAAATATGTTTTTCATTCTCTTTCATAAATTCAAAAGGCCAAAAAAAAAAGAGAAGGATAAAAAAAAGTAGTTAGATCATCTCCCACTTTGTCATTAAACAAAAATCATAAAAAAAAGTAATAATAGTTAGATTAGGTTAGTGTTATCTTTTGCAAAGAAAAGGAAAGAAGAAAAAATTGGAAAAAAGCAAAAGTCACAAAAATAGAATAAAAGAACTCAATTAAGGCCCAACTTTGTTTAGCATCCCTGTAGGATTGATCGTGACTCATTTAACTTAATCCAACTTGATTTTCTTAATAAAAAATTAAATGTCCTAGTGTTACGTGCAAAACAAACTAGAACGACATGTTTTTCAAACACAACTTCACCGTTTTATCGCACTAATGCACTATTACAGATGGCTCCATCGATGCCTCACTAGAGCTAAGAGAGAGGCTTGGGTGAGAGAAGAGCCAGCGACAATCGAATTGTGATGTAGGGAGGAAGTTGAGTGCTCCTCCATCATTGACAAGGCGAAGTAGTGGAAGAGGGGGTGAGGGAGATAGCTTCTCCATTGGGGAACACTCGAGAATAGGTGAGAGGACTTGCCAGAGTTGAGGATGAAACACTACTGACTAAGTTTAGCGAAGGAGGGAAGGGACTCGAACCTTCAAATCAGTGGCCATGGATGACTATTTATAGTCACAGAGAAGGTGTAGGTCCAATGAATCTAGCTAGAAATGAAGCTAGATACGGTGAAATGTCAATCATCATCTTTGACGATGACATATTGACTCAGATGGTTAACAACAGATCTAAGCCATCATATGCATGTGATTCATTAAGCTCTTGCTTGGCAGCCAAGGAAATGAAGATTAACCCTTTGATGGCCAATTATTGGTGAAGATGAATTTTGGCCGTCGTCGATCGTCAATAAAGAAGGGAAGAAGATGCTCGAAGAAACTACATGCAATAAATAAAGGATCAAAATGAAATAAAAAGGACTCAAATGCAACAAATCCTAGGGACTAAAATGCAAGTCATTAATTTAAACATGTAAATTAATTTCTTTCTTTTTCAACTTTTTATTATAGGTTATATATATGTTAAATAAAATAATTATGGGTTGAAATTGCATTTTTGTCCCTTTTTGTATTATTCAATTTAATACCAAGTATTAATGTTATTATTATTAACTTAACTTGTATATTATATATGAGCATACTTTAACTTATTTATAAGTAGCTACATGCATAGAATTAAGTCCCTATTATTAATTAAATATAAAGAAATGCTTATTTTACAATAATTAAGCTAAATTTGGATATATTAAGCTCCTTACACAATATTGACTTACTAAATGATTAACCATGTTTTAATGATATTACTAATTAATTAACTAGGTAAGCTTGTTTATTTAGGTGAATTAGGAGCCATGTTGAGTCTCTCATCAGGGCCCTTGCAACTTGAGTCTAAAAATTCCGACAAATAAAAGATAATCAAAATATGAAGTTGTGTCCCTTGGCAATGAAGCTCAAAAAGGTGATTCTTGGAATAGGTGCACTCGAGTTCGAGGGCCTTGACTAAATCAAAACGTCTTAAAGGTTCCTTATATAAGGTCAAGGATTTAGAATCATCTAGATCTTCTAGGTTCTAATAAAGATATTTTTTCAAATAGTCTTCCAAAATAATGATTTTTGTATTGATATCCTCCAAATCATTCATATCTTTAGCTAGAATATTTATAATTTCATTAACCCCTTCTATAAGATCCAAGTCTAAGAGATCATTTGCAATCCAATTAGACTCAGGGTCATTAACTTCAAGTCCAATTGATTCTACTTTAGGCTCTTCATGGGTTGATTGAGAGGTGAGGCTACTAATCAATTCATTTTCAGACTCAGAAAGTAATTCCTCATGTTCCACCTCACCTAAATCAAGACAGGGGCCTTTCGAATCAACATCCTCAGAATTAGTTTCCTCAGCTGGCCCTTTTTTATAATCAAATGTCCTAGAATTTGATTCTACTTAAATATCAGTTTAGACATCAACCTTAGTGTCCTCAATAAAATCAAAATTTATTCGTTTAGGTCCCTCCTCATAATCTTTAGAATTAATGTTCAATCTAACATCATTTGGACCTTGGACCAAGGTCTTTAACAACATTGGAATTGTAGGAAAATGTGTAAATGCCTTAAAAAAATCAAGATACATATCCATGAATTTCTGAAGGTTCTCTTTGTCCAGTTATTGGAGTAATTTCAACATAGACTTTCTTGGCTCAATCAACTCTTGATTTTTCTTCAGTAGCTCCAATTGTTTAGGAGTTAATTGAGTGAAAGTTGGTTGACCTTGGACTTGATTTATGTCAAACCCAAATTCAAGATTTAAATTTGAAGTGCAAGGGTTGAGATGTTGAAGATTAGAGGGTGTAGGATGAGAAGATCCTAAACAACAATAGTGTTGGAGCTCAAATTGTTAGGTAGGTCCTCTACTCTATCATTTTCTAGATCCAATTCTTGTAGAGGCACCATCTTTCCTTTAGTTATATTCCAAAATAATTGAGGTTCTAAATCATCATCCCAATCAGATTCTTCATCAGGGGTCCAAAGTGGAGGCTTACTAAGTTTGGTGTTCCCTTTAAAGTTGTAGGTCAAATGAGAGTAATCAAGTGATTCAGTTGATGACTCTACATATAATAGCAATAATTACATCAATTAGAGTTAATTTCGAGGGCTCAAACATGCAAATATGATAATATAGTGGGCTTGGGAGAATGCATGCATACAACATAATATCTACATTAAGATTGCTTGTAATTGATGTTTAATGGCCAAGTTGTACAAATGCATATTGAAACAGGTCTTAAATGAGCAATTGGACCGTACGAATGGATCCAGATCAATGATCAGAGTCCAACGGACCTAAAATCGCCCCAATCCAACCTCTGTAGCTCCCACAATGAGCCAAAGAAGTTCTGGCCATTGATTACTCGATAAACAACCCAGATCTTACCATGTGTTGCCCGCAGGAGCCCCCACTAGCACCTGCCTCTTCACTTCTTTGCACGAGCATGCGTGATCTCCATCATACAAACTCCATCAAATAATCCATCTCATGCCACATCACCTCCTTTAAGCCGCGGCTCCAATGAGAAGAACTTCAGAGCAATCTCGATTGTTGGATCAAGATCCAACGGTGGAGACCACAAGCTAGCACGAACAAGTTCTTGACAGTCAAGCAGGCGTAGCATAGTGGTGGTGAGGAGAACTCTCAAGGCATAGGCATGGGTTCGAAACCCCGAGCGCCTTAAATTCTCTACACAGGGGCGCAAAATTGGGCTATCTGATCATGGATGTGCGACCCTGATCGTGTCAATGTGGCCACATGGATGAAGCACGCATTGCACACACCTGATGACATGGATGGACACCCATCCATCGCGTTCATAGTTTTCGCTCTCGGTTCCTGCATACAAATTCTTAGTGTATGAATTTTTGGAGAGCCACCAAATAAGTCAAATACGTAGAGAGCGGGTTCTAATAAAATTAGCACTAAGGTGGATGGTTACGACCGTCCTTTATGGAATCTTCGGCTAAAGGAGGGTTGTTCGTCACATTGAATCAGGTTTTAAAAGTATTGCTTTGTAGTATAGCCGAAAAAGCGTTCAAAACAGATATAATTTTATTACTCAAAAAGATTTTCGAGGTCGAACATAGGGAATAAATTGGTATTTAGAATTAAGATCACAATTTAAACTGAAAGAAATTGCAATAATAGTAGTATCAGAGTGCAAAAATATGAGAGTAAAATGGTGATGTAGATCACCAAATACTCCTACAATATCATCAAATGATTTAATGTAAATATGCAATGAAGCCTAGAATCTATTGTCGTCTGATTCTTTAATCAGACGACTTAAAGTGACTGATTGCTTTTCTCTTTCTCTACCTCTATCTTCTCCTTCCTTCTTCTTCTTCTTTGGCTTCCTGCTATCCTTCTCTTTTCTCTTTAACTTTCTTTGTCTTCTGCCTTTCTCTTCTTCTTCTTCTTCCTTTTCTGATGTCTACCTTCTCTTCTTCTTCTTTGCTTTGCCTTAAGCCCTGTGGTCCTCCTCTCCTTCTTCCTTTTCTGCCTGACCTCCTCTTCTTCTTCTCTGAATTGGCTAAGTGTCGAAGGCAAACTCCTCAGAGCAAAACCCCCCTTCCCCTATGTAGCTCTCCTCTCTTTCTCTCTTTTCTATTTCAACTTTGCTCTCCTAGAGCCTTAACCAGTTCTGGTAATCGGACCTAACGGAGACCCGGATCTAGGCTCACCAGTGTGTGTGGTGAGCAAGGAGTGAATAGGTTGGGTAGTTAGGTCATGGCCAGGTCTGTGGGTTATATCACGGACGAGTTCGTGAAAGGGGGGAGGAGGACCTCACCCTCAGTGTTGGAGGCGAAGAGACTCTAACAATTTTTCCCTTTATGCGTATGCAGGCGGCCTTCCACTTCTGAGGTGGGACAAAATGTCCCACCTTCCTTTTGTACGCACAACAGCAGATGGACCTTCCAATTGGCAAGGCTGCAGAGGCTCTTGACTCTAATCAAAGGCTTGGAACCACACACGAGAGTCTTCCGCGCATCCTAGGAATGTCTTCCTAGGATTGGCAGCACCTAGAGCTGCAACAAGCTTGCTCCAAGCTCGCCCATCAATGGCGAAGGGGTGGTGAACCTGACATCACAAGATTGGCCTTGCGACCACGTCAAAATGTTCAGAAGGGGTCGTCAGAGCACGGCGAATATGCTGGGGTGGCTGGTGTGGTGTGGGGGTGCCTGTGCAAGCATGCCTAGGGCACACTGTGTGTGAAGGTGTGGGTGTGTTCGATGAGGGGTGTGAGTGAGTGGCACGGTGAGTGGAGGGAGGGGAAGTGTTCAGTGGAGTGCGGGGAAGCTTATGGGCTTGTCGGCGAGGGTTGGGATGGCCTGTGGAGGTGGAGTTGCCTTGCCGGAGTTGGTGGTTGGAGATGGTAGGGATGGAGGTGATGGAGGATGGCAGTGGTCGATTTTGAAAAATAAATGGTAGAGAAGAATGTAGAGGGAAGAGGAAGCTTATCTAGGAGGTGAAGAGACGACGGGGTGGAGTGGAGGCGATGGGTCTGGTGTGGCCGACGTCGGAGACAAAGAGTGGTTCTGATGAGTGGAGATCGGCGAGGATGAAGAGAGGGAGATGCCTGTGGGTACGGCAAGGCACAGACGAAGTCAAGGAGGAATCCGCCGTAGGTATGGCAGTCGGATGAGGAGGAGGAGTGAGGGAGGTCGCCAGACATCGAGGAACCTACAGTTGTGATGGGAAGAGAATAATTAGGGGTGTTCGCGGTCGAATTCGAGTGTGGAATCGTCGGAGGGGTCTGGGCTCCTTTAAATAGAGCTCTGAAAATCTTCCCAAGAAAGGAAAGCTCGCAGGAGTTGCAAGCCGTTGAGACACCCATGTCTCTTATGCATTCGCATGAGAGATTGGGAAAGAATCTGGGATCAAAGATGGATTCAGACGAGAAAGAATTTCTCATAGAATCTCCCTTCCAATTTTGGAAGAGATTCTCTGAGAAATCAGGGAGAACTCTCCTTCCAAAGCTCGTCAAAGTAGGATTCCTCTGCTATAATGGCAGAGGAACCTAATTGTGAAAATGATGAAGAAGCTAGGGGGCTGTTTGTAAGGGTTTTTGAAAGATAGGGGAACAAATGTGATCAGACTGGACTTGTTTGTAAATTAGGTCAAGATGAGTTCCCCTTAGGTCCAAATTTTGGTACAAACCTAATTTGGACCTAAGGAATCTAATGGTGAAGTTGGATTTTGGGTTTGACCATGTTTGACTGGGTAATTTATGAAAGACCCAAATTAGGGTAAATATCTATCTAGGACCCCATTCTAGGTCAAGATGGGTTCTAATGGCCAAATTGAAGGTTCTAAACCCTAGAAAATATTTTTCTACAACTTTTAGAGGATTTAGGTGAATTTTATCCTGACCAGAACCTTGGTTAATCAAGTGGGTCTGTTTTAGGGTTTCAAGAAGTCATTTAATTCACAGAACTCACAAAAACCCTTTTCTGTCTGATCCAACCCACTTATTATCTTATTAAGATCCTTTGACCTTTGTTTAGCCCTTGAGAAAACCCGTTGTTGTACTGCATTGGTAAACTTGCAGCTTTACCCCTAGTTTCTTATTTTTCTCTCAGAAAGGTTATGCAGTGAATTAGGACCTTCATTTGGTTATGTAGGAGAATTTATTCTCTCAATTGGGTCAAAATGAGCTAGTTAAGGCTCATGATGGTGTTCCCATCATACCCCCATGCCTAGCTTTTGCTAGTCCCTTAGCAAAATTTTAAGGTTTTAACTTTGATTCCAGACCAAGAGTTCCTTTGATGTTCAAAAACTATGATGTGTGCTTTCTTCTGTAGATTAGGCTAGAATGCCAATAATAGGCCTAGAGGTACTCAAGTACCAACCAAGATCCGGGCCTAACCAACTCTAGCCTCAGTCTACAGCGAAGGTTTTCAAGGCCCACAGGAACTATCCTAAGGTTCGTTGAACTCTGTGATTAAAGCACCCGTGCTTGTAACATATTTTAGCCTCGGTTCAGTTTGCAGTGCGCTTTTGTAAGAGAGAGAGACAGAGGAATTTTCTTTGTTTGGAGAGTTTTCTCTCTCTTTTCTTTTTATTTCTAGCTTTGGATTAGCTTCACAACACGGTCTGTGTCGGATGCCTAGTCCCCATCATCAATCCTCGAAGGGGCCCTAGCAATCGATGCTTCGAGATAGCACCACCCATGGAAACCCCCAGAACCCTGGCTTTCGAGATTTCGAGATAATCCCACCCATGGCGTTCTGTAGCTAAATCCAGACCCTGGCAATCGACATTTCGTGATAATGCCACCCATGGCATCTGAACCAGCACAAGGTGCTTACGTGCCCCCGGTAGGATATGTAGATATCCTAGGAGACAAGCGTCGAGGAGATGATATGTTATTGCGCGTCTTTGTGGAGAATTTCCTGCCTCTCCGTGTCGGGAACTCGTCCAAATCAACTTGTGTTGATCAGCCACTCCTAATCTAGGTGACTTTTTCAGAATGATTTAAACGCATTTACGTGATTTTGATACTTATGCGCACTGAACCAGACTATGTGTGGATTGGGGTGCTTAGGTTACCGAGTCTCGCAAACCAGAGTCAGTTAACAAGGCCGAATACTCCCTAAGCCTTAGCTTAATACTTAAGCTTCGCATTTTCCCCAACTTCTTGAGGACTATCCAGATCTTAGCGGATACTTGAATTTTTTTAAGCCTAAGAGTATAACCCAAGAGGCCTAAAATTAGCATTCCTACTAATCACTTCTGTGTTTCGTTAGCACTTTTTGGCTTTCATTTTCTTTTTCTTGATATGGTCTAGAGCTTAGTTAATTCCTTAATTTCTTACTAATGACTATCTCTTTTCTTTTTCTTTTCAACTTGTGCTCTTTTTTGACAGTTTTCACTTTTCCCCTTTTTCTCCTGAAGATTTGTATGGTCTCAAAATTTTCTCCCCTCTCATTTTTTTGTTCTTTTTCAAGAATGTTTTTTATTTTTTTGGTATTTTTGGAATATGTGATTCTTTTGATGAAACCTTTTCTTGTGAGATGCTTTTCATGGCATTTTGCACTTTCATACCCCCCCATGCATATGATTTGCAATGTCCCCATTGTAGATTAGGTGGGTTCGAGTTCAGCTTAGATCATTCATTAGAACAGGTTCTAGGTGAGCGAACAGGTCGAGATGATTGTTTGCGGATGATTTCAATGCTCAAGGATGGGTACCTGAGGTGGGGTTGGCTGCTCTAATGGATGAATCCGAAAGTGCAATATGAATTCAGCATAGGAATGTCAAGAAAGGTTTCGAGTTTTTCAAAAATGACAGGTTGCCTCCTGTTAAGTGTTGAGTTTAACGCCATCGGCTGGGCACATTGAGCTTAGGGAGAATGGAGGGTGAAGGATGTCTCAGCCAAATTTGTGTCGGTAAGGTCAATGAACAATTTGAGTCTCTGACCATTCACGACGAAAGGTTCTAAATCATGGCTAAGTGGACTGATCTCGATAGCTCCATTTCCAAAGGTTCGTCGGACGAGGTAAGGTCCGATCCATTTTGATCTTAGTTTTCCTGGGAACAGTTTGAGCTTGGCATCAAAGAGTAGGACTTTCTGACCAAGGTAAAAGATCTTTCTGGATATGTGCTTGTCGTGAAAGGCCATAACCTGCTCTTTGTAAATTCACGAGTTCTCATACGCGTCATGGTGTAATTCATAGATCTTGCTCATTTGAAGCTTTCTATGGGTTCCAGCCTTAGAAAGATCTAGATTGCAGTTCCATACTGCCCAATAGGCTTTGTGCTCCAATTCGACGGGGAGGTGACATGCCTTCCTGTACACTAATCTGAAGGGAGACATACCTAATTGGGTTTTGTGGGTGGTCCTATAAGCCTACAAAGCTTCCGGAAGTTAGGATGACTAGTCTTTCCTATCAGGTCGAACAATGACCTGGAGAATTTTCTTGATCTCCCGATTTGATTGCTCAGCTAGACCATTAGTTTAGGGGTGATAAGGAGTAGAGATTCAGTGTGACACCCCGTATTTGGTCATCAGTGACCTGAATTGAGCATTAGTGAAATGGGTTCCTCCATCAAAGATTATAGCATGTGGGATCTCGAACTGAGAAAAGATGTTTTGATGAATGAATTTGATAACCACCTTATGATCATTGGTCCGAGTAGGAATGGCCTCGATCCATTTGGACACGTAGTCAACAGTGAGTAGAATGTATTCAAAGTCATCCGAAACAGGAAAGGGCCCCTGATTGCATAGCAAAAATGCACCAACAATTGTACCATCTTGTGCTATTTCCAAGCATTGCCAGTGTATATTAGGTAGCCATAGTCGCATTTGTAAAAATAAACGCATGCATGCATTTATTTGAGAGGGGAGGAGAGTGAATAAAATGGCTTTGCAATTAACATATTCCTCTAGTGCTACCTCACAAATTCACCATCTTTATTTTTATTTGGCTTTGAATTTCTCTACGCAGCTCAGGGCATGGCGTGCTCTTCACGCCATTCTTTGCACCAGCTTGCCCTGCATAGCCCAGGGCATGGCTGTGCTTGCCTCCTTTCGCTTTCAAAAGGGCACATCTATCTTCTTTGCAGAGAGCCTGGTCTAATACTCACAGCACCCTTCCTTCCTCTAAGCCATCTTCTCCCCTCTCCCCTCCATACGCAGCCTCTCTTCCTCCTGAGGAGCTATGCTGGGGTAGGAGCAGCTCACAGTGGTACACGACTACCACTGTCAGTCCCACCACTGCCCAGCTTATCAACGAGCTGGTGGGTGTGGTGTTTCTCCACTCTTGTTACGAACGTGCGCTTCAGACATCTTTTAACACGTCTGGGAGGTGGCCCAGACATCTGACCAGACATTTAGAACCACTTCCAGACGTCTGGGAATCGGTTATTTTTGGCACGCGCGATTCGTCTGCGCGCCTGAGTGCGCAGACCTGCGTACGCTCTCTCTCCCTCTCTTTTTCCCTCTCTCCTGCGGCCACAGACCCACCCTGTCCCGCTCTCTCTCTCCTCCTCGCGCGGCCTTAAAAGGCCACGCCCTCCCCCTCACTCCTGTCACCTCCACCCCCTTCCTCTTCTCCTTCCAGTCGGTGTGCGAGAGCAAGCGTGAGTGAGCGGCGGCGGCGGGTGCGGGAGGGGTGCTGCGCGGGGGAGGAGGCGTCAGCCGTGAGGGCTCGAGCCTGCCGGGGCAGCGGGAGCCGGCCGACGGGGGCGCAGCAGATGCGGGGTGGCGCGGGAGGCCTGCTGTAGCTCGAGCAGCAGGCGGAACACTCGCAGCGCGGCCGTGCGTCGCGAGCGGAGGGCGAGTGGCACCCTGATTCTGGAAAATTTTCCAGAATCAGACGTCTGTGATTCCAACCAGACGACTGGGAAGACGTCTGGAAGACTGTCCAAACGTCTGAAAGGTGAGTTATTTCCGCTTCTTCGTTTTCTTCGACTGACCATACTAAGAGAGAGAGGAAATGGGTACGCGCAGGTTCTAAGATTTGCATCCAACCCTAATCAGACGTCTGGCTGCAGTGCCATACGACGGGAATGACTTCCAGACGTCCTGGGTGACCATCGGACATCTGGGAACTAGGCCAGATGCCCCCGCAGGTTTCTGGACGTCTGAGAGACCACGTAGAGCAAGGTAACCCCTGATCCACTTTTTAAGACATCTGGAATAAGTTCCAGACGTCTGATTTTGCACTGTTTCGTCGTTTTCGACCCGTTTAGGGCCTGTTCGGAGTCTGTTTTCCACGTTTCGAGTTGCGTGCTTTTCGGAATTACATCCTCTACCCGTCTACAGTAGCTATGTACTGTTTTAAGAAACTCCGTGTGTTTGATCCTTGTGATAGGACCCCATTCTGTTGCAGTCTCGGGGGTTGCGGAGGCACGCGGGATTCCTGACCACGCCCCCAGTTCACCTATTGTAACCGGTAGAGTGGCTTTTAAGTTTATTTGTATAATCTGTTAAATTATGGAACCATAAATAGGACCTAGGACATTGCATGAATCCTAGGAATGAGAAACTAGAATGAATGGTAGATCCTAGGGTGTTGCATGAATCCTAGGGCTGGAAAACTAGATTGTATGATAGATCCTAGGGTATGGCATGAATCCTAGGACGGGAAGAACTAGTGGAATATATGAATACTGCAGTCTTGGAAAATGTGGAAAGGAAACAATAGCTGCCTGTGAATTGAATTAACAGCTGCCTGTTATGAATAAATGAACATGATTAAGAATATAGGATGTATGAACGTGAAACTGGAAAGGTGAAACCGGAATGCGCTGAGTTAAAGAGCTGGAACCCTACGGGGAATTAGGAGTAGAACTCTTGGAAAGTGAATGGAATAGAATTGGGGAAGTGAGCTGGCCCTTGAGTACGGAGTACCAAGGAGAGCAATTGTCCCCTTGTTTAGTGTAGAGCGGAGCCAGCCGCCCCAGGGACCCGGGGTTAGGACTGGTCACTCCGTACCGACTTGCTAGCCCTCGTGTACGTAGTACCGAGGAGAGCCACTAGTGTAGGGAGGTACTAGCTACCCCACGGGCCCCGAGGTTCTGCTAGCCTCCTACACCGACTTGTTAGGCCCACTGGGGCAAACCAGGGTAGTCAGGCGAGGGTGCGTGGACTGTGGAGGGGCAAGGCCCCTGTTTGGTTACTGTGGAGGGGTTGGACCCCTGTTACTGAGAGGGCTCTGCCCTGTACTGGTTCCGTGCTATGCTTTGGGTGCACCCGTTAAGGGAAATGACTGACCACGTGCTAGTGCGGGTTAGCTACCCGTGCGTTTACCGCAAGTGCCGTAGTCACCGTTATGTCTGTCAGTGACCTTGGGGTGGTTGACTGAGAGTAGGATCACCACGGGGGACTCTCCCGGCCAGGAGAGCACCACGTGCTACTTCTACTGTTCGGAAAAGACTTCAATCAAGATCGTTCCCACGAGGAACATTCGAGATCAAGTGAAGGATCTGAGAAATAGATAAATTGTGAAACAATAGAAAGACGTAAATAAAGGAAGAAGGAAAATTAAAATAGCTACTGTACACTTTACTGTTTCTTTAGTTTAGCTGCCACTCTACTCAGCGTTTTGCTGACGTGTTACACTCGTTACCTTTCAGGACCAGGTGTTGAGCATCCAGGGTCAGCGGCTGCAGAGGACGCTGGGCCAAGTAGGGTCCAGTAGAGTTACCACTGTTCTCTTGTACCTCTTTTTGGTTCCACTGTAGTGAGTAGTTCTTGTTTCCGCTGTACTTTTCTTTACCTGCAGTTCATATTATGTTATGAATGTTGTTCTACTGTTGTGGTGGTACATACTGTAGTGGTTTCTTTCCTTACTGTTGTATTTTCTTACTGTTAGTTATATTCATGCTGAATGTGGTTTATTTTACTGCTCTTGTGGTTACTTCCTCGTTGGACGACCAGGTCTTTGGATTAGTCGAGTCGGTCCGGTTCTCGTGTCTCGTGGGGACTCGGGAATCGGGTCGTTACAAGATGGTATCAAAGCAAGGTCGTCCTGAGAAGTGAATCAACTGACTGGAAAATAACCAATTCACATGTCTATAACTAGAGTAGCCACCACAACATATCTTTTGACATGAGTTCTTAGACGTTTCCGTTAGGTATCGTTCCGTAGTGACGTGTTCCGTTTTGTTTCGCGTCTCCTTGCAGGAGATGCCTCGTCGTGGGACCAGTGAGGCGGGCCGCGGGCGCGGCCGAGGACGAGGTCGGCGAGGTGGGCGTGCCGTTGCCGACGCCCCAGTGGACCAGCCACAACTCCTAGGCGTCCAGGCCCAGGACCTCGCCTGGTTGATACGAGACATTGTACGAGAGGAGCTCCACCCACCGCCCCGAGCGCCTCACCCTGGGGCTGCGGAGGGGGAGTCCTTTGTGGGACCACTCGATGGACGCGGTGCTGGACACGGGGGAGGGGATGGGCCCCCTCAACCCCCACCTTCCTCCGATACTTCTGTGCACGAGGCACCGCTGCCCAGGGGTGGACCAGCATCGCCACTGCAGCGCCACTCCGAGCTCTTCGGGCAATTCCGGAAGCTGAAGCCCCCCTCCTTCAAGGGGGATGAGGACCCGATCGAGGTAGAGGACTGGCTCGAGTAGCTGGAGAAGATTTTCGACACCCTTCGCCCCCCGGTGGAGTGCCGCGTGGCCTTTGCCACGTACCAGCTGGAGAGTGCGGCACACAGGTGGTGGAGGGCGATCCGGGGACAGGAGAGGGACGAGCCGACCTGGGACCTGTTCGTCGCCCTCTTCTGCGAGCAGTACTTTCCCCAGACATGGCAGGACCAGAGGAGGCGGGAGTTCCACATTCTCCGCCAAGGAACGATGACTGTGAGCGCGTACCGCATGCGTTTCCTGGAGCTGTCCCTCTTTGCAGCGACAGCGGTGGCTACTGAGGAGGAGCGCCTTTGGAGGTTCACCGAGGGGCTCCAGCCTGCGATTCGGGGGTATGTCAAACCCCTGAAGCTGCCTACATTTTCGAGGGTGGTAGAGGCAGCCATGACTTATGAGGAGACCAACCCGTCCGCATGAGACGCTGACGGCGGGCGGAAGAGGCCCTTTCAGCCATACTTTTCATAGGGCCGGCAAGAGAGGAGACACGTGGCGTCCGCAGGAGAGCCGTCATGTTTTACAGGGCCATCAGTGGCCTTTGGGGGCCCTCGACAGGGGCTAGCCGACAGCAGGGACCCACTGAGGGTGGGAGCTGGGTTCCCCTCTGTTACCAGTGTGGCCAACCGGGCCACATCAGGAGGGACTGCCCGTCTAGGGCAGGAGGTCAGCAGATACTTCCTGCGCAGAGCACTGGAGGGCGCGCAGGAGGCCGCGGTTCCCAGGTGCGAGGAGGAGGACAGCAATCGCGAGGAGGGTACCAGCCAGCACCTACCCGTCCGACGCAGAGTGTGGCTGCTTCGTTCGCACCTAGAGCTGAGGGGCGTATCAACACCCTGACACACAGGGACGCCAGAGCTTCGGGATCGGTGGTAGCAGGTATGGTTTCAGTTTTCGGAAGACTCGTTTGCACGCTTTTCGATTCCGACGCTACGCACTCATTTGTCGCAGCCAGTTTCGCAGTTAGTTTGGATCGGGATTATACACTGTTAGAGAATCCGTTCATAATCAGAGGTCCGAGTGGTCAGCTGTTTGTAGCTGAGGAGCTATACACGGATTGCGAGGTTAGCGTCGGGGGACATAGCCTGCCAGCTGACCTGATTATGATATAGATGGAGGACTTTGGAGTGATTCTGGGGATGGATTGGCTATCCGCTTACCACGCCTTGGTGGACTGTTTTGAGAGGAAGATCGTCTTCTCCATTCCGGAGTTGCCTTATTTCGAGTTTCACAGACAGCCAGTGGACGGAGGTTTCAGGTACATTTCGGCACTTCGGGTGGCGAGACTTTTGAGCCAGGGGTGTGAGGGTTTCCTAGCTTGTGTAGTGGCAGAACCCAGCCCTGTGGCAGACTTCTAGAGCATCCCGGTGGTCAGAGAGTACCCTGACGTGTTTCCAGACAAGTTACCAGGACTACCGCCTGAGCGTGAGATCGAGTTTGAGATCTCACTAGTACCAGGGACCAGCCCCATCTCCACTGCGCCATACAGGATGACACCGCTTGAGCTACGAGAGCTCAAGTCTCAGTTGCAGGACCTTTTGGAGAAAGGTTTCGTGAGGCCCAGTGCATCTCCCTGGGGAGACCTGGTACTATTTGTGAAGAAGAAGGATGGGACCTTACGCCTTTGTGTGGACTACCGACAGCTGAATAGGGTCACCATCAAGAACAGATATCCACTGCCGAGAATCGACGACTTGTTTGACCAGTTGCGGGGTGCCACGGTGTTTTCCAAGATCGACTTGAGGTCTGGATACCACCAGTTGCGGATCAGGGAGACCGACGTCTCCAAGACAGCTTTCCGCACCCGGTACGGACACTACGAGTTTTTGGTCATGCCGTTTGGGCTGACCAATGCCCCCGCTGCTTTCATGGACCTGATGAACCGGGTGTTTAGACCGTACTTGGACCAGTTCGTGGTGGTTTTCATAGATGATGTACTCATCTATTCTAGAGATCGGACGCAGCACGGACAGCACTTGCAGATGGTTCTGGACACTCTGAGACGACGTAGGCTGTATGCCAAATACAGCAAGTGCGAGTTCTGGTTGAGGGAGGTGACCTTCGTAGGTCATGTGATCTCTGGAGACGGCTTGGCGGTGGACCCAGCTAAGGTCGAGGCAGTGCTCAGGTGGGAGAGACTGCGTTCAGTCACTAAGATTCGTAGTTTCCTGGGACTGGCAGGCTACTACAGGCGATTCATCAGAGGATTTTCACAGATCGCACGTCCTATGACACAGTTGACCCGGAAGGACGTGCCCTTCGCTTGGACAGACACCTGTGAGGTGTGTTTTCTGGAGCTGAAGGAGAGGTTGACCTCGGCTCCCGTGCTCACCATCCCTGACAGTAGTGGCGGGTTCGTTGTGTACACGGATGCCTCCTTGCAGGGGTTAGGAGGTGTGCTCATGCAGAGGGGTCACGTTGTCGCTTACGCTTCGCGGCAACTGAAGCCCCATGAGCATACCTACCCTACCCACGACCTAGAGTTGGCAGCTGTTGTCTTCGCGCTGAAGACTTGGAGGCAGTACTTGTACAGTGAGACCTTCAAAATTTTCACATATCACAAGAGCCTCAGATACCTTTTTGATCAGAAGGAGCTCAACATGAGACAGAGACGTTGGTTGGAGCTCCTGAAGGACTACGATTGCAGCATCTCCTACCACCCGGGAGAGGCCAATGTGGTGGCTGATGCCTTGAGCCATAAGGCGCCCACACACTTGGTCAGTTTACAGTTACAGAGTTGGAGCCTTTTGGAGGAGGTGGGCAGTTGGCGACCCCTGGAGTTACGGGGGCACTGTGGGGCAGTGACGGTGACACGACAAACCAGGCCAGAGCTGATAGACGGCATCATCACAGGACAGATGGCCGATCCGTACTTGCAGTCCATGCGCGACAGAATACTGTCGGGAGACCCGGGGGACTTCTCTTTCACAGACCAGGTGCTGCGCTTGAGGGGACGGTTGTGCGTTCCCAGAGACGAGGAGCTGTTGAGAGAGCTCCTGACTGAGGCACACGGTTCCAGATTCACCATACATCCCGGAAACACGAAGATGTACCATGACTTGAGATGCGAGTTTTGGTGGAGGGGGATGAAGCGGGATGTGGGTGAGTTCGTGCAGTAGTGCTTAGTGTGTCAGCAGGTGAAGGCCGAGCATCAGAGGCCTGCAGGACCGCTACAGCCGCTTCCAGTGCCAAAGTGGAAGTGGGAGAGCATTACCATGGACTTGGTGGTGGGCTTACTTGTTACCCAGTGAGGACACGACGCATTCTGTGTAATAGTGGATAGACTGATGAAGACGGCGTGATTCTTGCCGATCCGAGTTACTTTGGGACCAGCACAGTTGGCAAAGAGGTATATCCGTGATGTGGTACGACTACACGGTGTTCCGCGGGAGATCGTATCCGACCGGGATACCCGCTTTACGTCCCAGTTTTGGGCTGAGTTTCAGCAGGCCTTAGGGATGCGGTTGAGGTTTAGTACGGCTTACCACCCCCAGATGGACGGGCAGTCTGAGTGCACGATACAAACAGTTGAGGACCTTTTGCGTGCCTGTGTACTGGACTGGAGGGGCTCTTTGGAGGAACACCTGCCCCTAGCAGAGTTCGCATACAACAACAGTTATCACTCGAGCATCGGCATGGCTCCCTACGAGGCTCTGTACGGACGGAGGTGTATGGCACACTTGAGTTGGGTTGAGGTGGGGACCAAGTGGGAGGTTGGCCCCAGGTTGATCCGGCAGAGTCAGGAGGTAGTCGAGCAGATCCACAGGTGACTCCGCACTGTCAGGAGCAGACAGAAGAGCTACGCGGATCGGAGATGCAGAGAGGTGCAGTTCGAGGTTGGGGATCACGTCTTTCTTTGTGTTTCGCCCATGAAGGGCCTGCAGCGGTTTGGGGTGAGAGGGAAGCTCGCACCGAGGTTTATGGGGCCCTTTGAGGTCCTGGAGCAGGTTGGACCCGTTGCTTACAGGCTTGCCCTCCCCCCACAGCTTTCTGGTGTGCACGACGTGTTCCACGTGTCCAACCTCAGGAAGTACGTAGCCGATCCCAGTCACGTACTGAGTCATGAGAGCGTCAAGGTGGGCGACGACCTGACCTACCCCGAGCGGCCAGTGCAGATTCTAGACCGAGCCGTCCGCAGCTTGAGACGAAAGCAAGTACCCCTGGTAAAGGTTTTGTGGAGGAGCCAGCGGTACGAGGAGGCTACCTGGGAGCCTGAGGCGGCAATGCGGGAGCGGTACCCGGAGCTCTTCGCGAGTACGACTTTTCAGACCAGCTTTGTTCCTCTTTGAGTTTGTTATGGTTATTTTGACGTCCTTTCCTCACCCTAGTTAGCGCAAGTTTCGGGGATGAAACTTCCTTTGAGTTTGTTATATTGTTACGAACGCATGCTTCAGATGTCTTTTAAGACGTCTGGGAGGTGGCCCAGACGTCTGACCAGACATCTGGAACCACTTCCAGACGTATGGGAATCGGTTATTTTTGGCACGCGTGATTCATCTGCGCGCCTGAGCGTGTAGACCTGCGTATGCTCTCTCTCCCTCTCTTTTTCCCTCTCTCCTGCGGCCACAGACCCACCCTGTCCTGCTCTCTCTCTCCTCCTCGCACGGCCTTAAAAGGCCACGCCCTCCCCCTCACTCCCGTCACCTCCGCCCCTTCCTCTTCTCCTTCCAGTCGGTGCGCGAGAGCGAGCGCAAGTGAGCGGCGGCGGCGACAGCCGCGGCGGGTGCGGGAGGAGGTGCTGTGCGGGTGAGGAGGCGTCGGCCGTGAGGGCTCGAGCCTGCCGGGGCAGCGGGAGCCGGCCGGTGGGGGCGCAACAGACGCGGGGTGGCGCGGGAGGCCTACTGCAGCTTGAGCAGCAGGCGGAGCACTCGCAGCGCAGCCGTGCGTCGCGAGCGGAGGGCGAGTGGTGCCCTGATTCTGGAAAATTTTCCAGAATCAGACGTCTGTGATTCCAACCAGACGGCTGGGAAGACGTCTGAAAGGTGAGTTATTTCCGCTTCTTCATTTTCTTCGACTGACTGTACTAAGAGAGAGAGGAAATGGGTACGCGCAGGTTTTGAGATTCGCATCCAACGCGAATCAGACATCTGGCTGCAGTCCCAGACGACGGGAACGACTTCCAAACGTCCTGGGTGACCATCGGACGTCTGGGAACTAGGCCAGATGCCCCCGCAGGCTTCTGGATGTCTGAGAGACCACGCAGAGCAAGGTAACCCCTGATCCACTTTTTAAGACGTCTAGAATAAGTTCCAGACGTCTGATTTTGCACTGTTTCGTCGTTTTTGACCCGTTTAGGGCCTGTTCGGAGTCCGTTTTCCACGTTTCGAGTTGCGTGCTTTTCGGAATTACATCCTCTACCCGTCTACAGTAGCTATGTACTATTTTAAGAAACTCCGTGTGTTTGATCCTTGTGATAGGACCCCGTTCTGTTGCAGTCTCGGGGGTTGCAGAGGCACGTGGGATTCCCGACCACGCCCCCAGTTCGCCTGTTGTAACCGGTAGAGTGGCTTTTAAGTTTATTGATATAATCTGTTAAATTATGGAACCATAAATAGGACCTAGGACATTGCATGAATCCTAGGAATGAGAAACTAGAATGAATGGTAGATCCTAGGGTGTTGCATGAATCCTAGGACTGGAAAACTAGATTGTATGATAGATCCTAGGGTATGGCATGAATCCTAGGATGGGAAGAACTAGTGGAATATATGAATATTGCAATCTTGGAAAATGTTGAATGGAAACAATAGCTGCCTGTGAATTGAATTAACAGTTGCCTGTTATGAATAAATGAACATGATTAAGAATATGGGATGTATGAACGTGAAACTGGAAAGGTGAAACCGGAATGCGCTGAGTTAAAGAGCTGGAACCCTATGGGGAATTAGGAGTAGAACTCCTGGAAAGTGAATGGAATAGAATTGGGGAAGTGAGCTGGCCCTTGAGTACGGAGTACCAAGGAGAGTGACTGTCCCCCTGTTTAGTGCAGAGCGGAGCCAGCCGCCCCAGGGACCCGGGGTTAGGACTGGCCACTCTGTACCGACTTGCTGGCCCTCGTGTACGTAGTACCAAGGAGAGCTACTAGTGTAGGGAGGTACTAGCTACCCCACGGGCCCCGGGGTTCTGCTAGCCTCCTACACAGACTTGTTAGGCCCACTGGGGCAAACCGGGGTAGTCAGGCGAGGGTGCGCGGACTATGGAGGGGCAAGGCCCCTGTTTGGTTACTGTGGAGGGGTTGGACCCCTGTTACTGAGAGGGCTCTGTCCTATACTGGTTCCATGCTGTGCTTTGGGCGCACCCGTTAATGGAAACGACTGACCGCGTGCCAGTGCGGGTTAGCTACCCGTGCGTTTACCGTGCGTGCCGCAGTCACTGTTACGTCTGTCAGTGACCTTGGGGTGGTTGATTGAGAGTAGGATCACCACGGGGGACTCTCCCGGCCAGGAGAGCACCACGTGCTACTTCTACTATTCGGAAAAGACTGTAATCAAGATCGTTCCCAGGAGGAACATTCGAGATCAAGTGAAGGATCTGAGAAATAGATAAATTGTGAAACAATAGAAAGACGTATATAAAGGAAGAAAGAAAATTAAAACAGTTACTGTACACTTTACTGTTTCTTTAGTTTAGCTGCCACTCTACTCAGCGTTTTGCTGACGTGTTACACTCGTTATCTTTCAGGACCAGGTGTTGAGCAGCCAGGGTCAGCGGCTGCAGAGGACGCTGGGCCAAGTAGGGTCCAGTAGAGTTACCACTGTTCTCTTGTACCTCTTTTTGGTTCCACTGTAGTGAGTAGTTCTTGTTTCCGCTGTACTTTTCTTTACCTGCAGTTCATATTATGTTATGAATGTTGTTCTACTGTTGTGGTGGTACATACTGTAGTGGTTTCTTTCCTTACTGCTGTATTTTCTTACTGTTAGTTATATTCATGTTGAATTTGGTTTATTTTACTGCTCTTGTGGTTACTTCCTCGTTGGACGACTAGGTCTTGGGATTAGTCGAGTCGGTCCGATTCTCGTGTCTCGTGGGGACTTGGGAATCGGGTCGTTACAACTCTGTTTTCGTCATTCCATCCATTTCCGCCATTGCCACAGAGTAGAGCTTTGAAGCTCAACCGCAGCTGCAGCAAGGAATCGGCGCCCCACGCCGTGCGCAGGCCACCGTGCACCCCTGCAGCAGTTGGCGCAGCTCTTTCCACATGCGCAGGCTCGCTCCACAGCGCCCACACACGCAGAACCACTAGCAGCGGGTTGCACGAGTCGAGTGCGCACTGTAGCCACTGTTCACGCTAGAGAGCGCGACACTGTCACTACAGTGCGGTGACCGGAAAGTTTATCACTTATCCGGTCACCGCGTGTCTCTCTCCGCGCCGTAACCGTCGCCAGCCCGTTCGCGCACCTGCTCCCGCGTACGCCAGCGCTCGCACTCGTCTGCGCCCGCGTCACTCCCAGCGCCCGCTTCTTCGCTCACATTCCCCTCAGCGTGAAGTGCGGTGCGCTGCGATTCGCAACGCGTTTCGCTGCAATCCCTCCCTCGCACCTACTCCCTCCAGCGTGCGTGCACATCTTCGCGTGCCTACGCTCCTATGCCTGCGCATGGGCCATCAGATGACAGCTGAAGCCTACGAACAACTTAACGCCCTCGCCTTCTTCACCCCAGTAGACGCTCTCTCTCTCTCTCTCACACAGACACACACCTCACACACACACACACCGCACTTGTACACACTCACATGTACACTCACTCACTCACTTGTACACGACTATATACTTATATATATATACATATATATATTTATATATATATATATTTATATACATATATATATATACAAATATACATACATATATACATATATCTATAACTATAAATACATACATATATATATATATATATATATATATATTCTTTTTCATATCACCTACCACACGTTGTATCGCGGGAATATCTGCACCAGTTGCTGATATTCCCCGATAAACACGTATAGAAAGCATCTTTGCACACATCTTCCACCCATCCATCCTACACTCCACACGGCACTTCGTCCTGTTGGTTGTGTCTTCCTAGACGACGATCAACTCAACACCGTGCTACACGCCATTTCCACCTCCACCCCCACCCCTATATACATATATAATATATACATATATATATACTATATTTACCTTATTTCTATTTCTCTTTCCTGCCATTAAAAAGATAAAAAATATATATATACAAAAGAGAAAAGATAATCCTTGACTTGCAGGTACTCAGTCTTGCGAATAGCAAGACCAATTTTGAAACCCTAATTTGGCTCAAAGCCAAGAACCTGATTTTGAGGGTGTACCTCAAGGACAAAAATTATCAGAAAAAAATCTTAAATAGAAAAACACCAAAAACATGATAAGCGAACGGAAGAGATTCGTTGTAGGATAGGAGTAGAAACTTATTCACCTCTAATCCCGCTTCACTGAGTTCGACCCTGGGCCTAAAAGTGACCAAGATAAAATCAAGTAGGCTAGGTAAAAAAAAAAAATTGTAAAATGATGGTTAGGCTCGATTTAGGTTAACCACTATACTCATTTCAGTGATTAAATCACCATATTAACATAACCTATCCGAGCCCGACCACACCATTTTTCTAGCACTGTTGCCGGGGAAGTGCGCATTTAGGTAAGTTTCTACTCCATTCCTTTAATTTTTCTCTTCTCACACCCTTCTCTTCACGGGTGTTTCTGTTTGTTGGTGTGCAGGTGAACCAGTTGCAAGGAGAAGGCAGGTAGACGAAGTCGGAGACGTGGGCAGATCCAAGGCGGGAACGAGAGCATGAAGTCGCCAGCACCGCACTGGAGCTTCACCCACGTTGCTAAACAGGTAGGTCTCTCTTCCTTAGCAACTTTGGTCAACTTGTCGCCTTAATAAAAAAAAAAACTTCTTGAGATCTCTTGGGGCAAGTGGATTAAAAATCACTTGTTTGATTGTTTGTCATCACTCCCACCGCCCCGGGATTTCCCGCCAAACTTCGCATAGCGAAGATCCAAGAATCTTGATTCTTGCATCTTTCGCCGTGTGAAGTAGTCTTTGAGGCAAAAATAAAAAAGAATGATTGCCATCCCTCTTTGCCTCATTTATCTGCAATTCGGGATCACCTGTTTGGTGGGGAGACTTGGAATTGAGTTGATTCCAACCCCGCCACGACCTTTCACGTGCCTAAGATTCGATCCCGAATACTTCAACCCCAACAAATTGATTTTCTTTATCTTATGATTGAGCCTTGTGTGTGGAAAATCATTTTGGTGATTGGGAGCACTTGAATTGAAGTGCTTTGGCTCCCTTTCACATTAATCTAAAATTGACTCGTGCATCCACACATAGAAATATCCATCTAGGGAAGCCCATTGCATTTTAGCATGCATTAACCAACTAACATTGAAGAAGGGTTTGTTGGGCTTAGAAAAAAAAAACTTGTATTCTCTCAAAACCCGGAGATTGGTTGATTTGGTAATTCAGCGAAATCCTAAAATCCATATTACTTAAGGCTAGAACCCTAAAAATCATTCACCAATTAAAACTTCAATTCGGGGAGATTTCCCCGTTGCATGATTAGTTTACACACTCTCTAAAAATCAACCACTTGGGCATTACTCGTAAACAACACCCTTCACATTCCAGAAGCACTTGATCCTAAGCCTCTAACTAAAACTGGTAGCAACTTGACCCTTATTAAGGATTGGAGGTCTAACTACCTGCGTGTAGCTCCTACGTGCTGGTGAGGGTTCCCGCATGCTATCGGGTGTTTAAGACTGGGGCAAACGGCCTTTCAATCTGGCCCGGTGGTTCCGCAGTGCTTGCATTCGATTCCGTAGGTTGTGATAGTAGGTAACTTAGATCTTTTGGTCTAAGGGTACACTGTAGAGGTCAGGAATTTGATTGTATTGATTTGTCATCAAGTGTACCTTTGCGGCATCATCTCTCATCTCCTTTTCCCTTCGTATCGCCCCAATTCT
Organism: Thalassia testudinum; assembly: GCA_037157565.1. NCBI lineage: Eukaryota > Viridiplantae > Streptophyta > Magnoliopsida > Alismatales > Hydrocharitaceae > Thalassia > Thalassia testudinum. Next base: position 135,456,181 of record JAZHRO010000014.1, on the reverse strand, counting down.
TCCTGCGGTAGTGCATGTTTGGGAGGAGGTCACAAAACCCTGAACTATGTGAATTGTCTGATAATTTTAGAAAAGAAGCCGAATCGTCCTCCTCCTCCACAAACATGGCTGCACGCCCACTCCCAAATCCCGAGGGAGGAAACTGCCCTCAAAACCCACCAGGTGGTGGAGCCTTGGATCCCATAACCCGCCTCCAAGCCCAAATGGAAATATATAATGAACAAATTGAAGCCATTAGGGAAACATTGGAGGAAATGCAGAACCCTCCCGAACGGGAGGAGCCTAGGTCTCTTAGCTCCTATCAGAATCCCACTGCTATAGAGGCCATAGGACAAATTCAGGTCCCCATGGGTGGGGATGACTTTGAATTGAAACCTAACATAATTGGCCTGATAAATTTTCACTTCCATGGTCTTGCAAGTGAAGATCTTTTTCTCCACTTGGAAGACCTAACCCGATTGGCTGAAATAGTTAAACCAAGAAATATTGGGTTACCTATAGTCCTCATGAAAATGTTCCCGTTTTCATTGCGGGATAAAGCATCGCAGTGGTTACGTACCCTTGGGAGAACCATCCACTCTTGGGAAGAGATGTGAACAGTGTTTCTCAAGAAGTTCTTCCCAATCGGGCGAACCAATGCGCTTCGCCGTGCTATCACTTCCTTTACGCAACAAAATGGAGAACAGTTTCATGAGGCATGGGAGAGATATAATGACCTCCTCAGGAAGTGTCCGCACCACGGTCTGCCTAAGTGGCATATAGCCCAGATTTTCTACTATGGGCTACATGAGACTTTGAAGCAGATTGCAGATGCTTCCTACGGAGGGAATTTCATGAATACAGACGAGAATGGAGCATTCGAATTATTTGAAAATATGAGCGAAAACTCAATGAACAATGCCTCCATTGTCGCCTTTAATCGTACCAGCCTGCCCCGTAATGTCCACGAAGTTGACACGGGACCCTCCCATTCATCCACAGATCTCAGCCTTATCGCACAGAAGTTGGATGAAGTCTCTGTTGTGCACAAGAAGCTAGACGAGCTTCTGGCCAACCTTGCCTGTTCTATGGCAAACACCCCCACCTCACCACTTCATCACAATCCCAATTCTTCCAAAACCAGGCTTATCCCTAGAAACCCCGTAAGACCTTCCTTACCGAGTGTCGCACCGAGCGATTCGGTAAGTCATGTGGATCTGGCTTCTGCAAGCCAGTATTTTGACACGGAGGACCAGGCCTCCGTGTGCTCAGATGCGTATTTACATGCGGACGCGTCTTCTAGCATAGAAGACTCTTGCGCCCTGGGTAACAACTTGTTCTCTGCCACTTATAACCCAGGGTGGCAAAATCATTCGAACTTCGCATGGTCCAACAACCCGCAGTGCCAAAACCCTGCGGGTGGACCAATGCGACCGTCCGCACTCGTCATCCCAAGGGCCCAGTCTAATCCTATGGCGAATCCACCATCGAGTCCTTGCGTATTGCAAACAGAACATGCATCAAGTCCTCTTGACAAATTGATGCGAATGATGATGGAAATGTCAAAGCTCCATGAAGAGAACATGACCTCTCTTCAGCACCAATTGGTGCAGCAGAATGTTGAGATCAGTCAACTAGGCATGGCGACTCGATCTCAGGGCACTCTTCCAGCCCAACCTGTTCCCAACCCACGGAATTTCATACCCCGTGGTCCTCAACCATAGGTACGACCTTCTCAAGGGTAGGTTCATCAAATTCTGCAGGCTTCGAGCATTCCATTGGGATTTCAGGCTAATCCCGCTGCAGCACCTCACTCTTATGTCCCTATTGCGAACCCTCCTCCGCCTTATGATCCCACTGGACCCGCATCATCCAATGCGATCACTACGAGGAGTGGTAAGCAAATCGTCGATCCGCCTCGACCTGATCCTGGCCCGTCTTCTTCATCGCCCTCTCATTCAGGATGCACGCCGCACTCGTGAGAGGACGATACACCCAAATTGGTGCCAGAATCAGTCCCATTCGCTGAGGCTCTACTGAGGGAGCCAAAAGGAAAGAAGAAGGATACGCAGGCCTTTGATAACCTGCGTAATTTATTCAGTGATGTTGAAATCAAGGTACCCCAGCTAGAGGCTATCGACCACATACCTACTGTCGCTCGATTTTTCAAAGACTACAAAACACCCAGGCGACAATCAAAGAAAACTAAGAATCTAGTGGTTCTCTTGCCTCATGCGAGTTGTGCTACACTGTCAAATCTACCACCGAAGCAGAAAGATCCAGGCACACCGCTTATTTCCTGTAGCATCCAAGGCTGCAATTTCAACTGTGCCCTGCTTGATCTAGGATCTTCCATCAATCTTATACCAACCGTCATGCTCGAAAAATTTTCCTTGGGAAATCTGAAACCCACCCCTGTCATGTTACAGTTGGTAGATCGTTCTGTCAAAATTCCAAAGGGTGTGGTGGAAGACGTGGTGGTTGGGGTCAACAGTCTCTATTTTCCTGTTGACTTTCTTGTTTTAGATATGGAAGTTCCTAGCTCACTTTCTGATTGTCCGATTATCCTTGGTCGACCTTTCTTGGCCACAGCCTGCACCCATATCGACTGCGAGTCGGGCTGTATTGAGATTGCCATTTGATCCGAGAAGCTCAAGCTTAACATATTCAAGGCAGCCAAGAATTTTGATTGCGATTGCATCGAGGATGACATGTCTGATGAGGGCATGGCCGTTAGCGCGTGTATCAGACTAATTGGGACCTATTCTGACTGCTGTGGACTGCCTTTAAACACTGACGATTGCCTGACCAACACATATTGTGACGTTCCCCCATCCCTCCCTATTCCCATGCCTTCTCCTGACCAGACTTCTGACGAGGTTTTCTCCACTTCCCATACCTCGTGGTCTGAGTCATATCCAGGCTACTCACCGCCGGTCCACACTCTTGAAGATTGGATTGCCCTTTCTTTCCCTCCAAATTAGGCAGAGTTGCAACTCCACACTAGGACCTTGAGCCCATATACTACTCACTGGAGCTATTCCTTTTTGGATCCATCTATCCAAGAAGCCCCTCTTCTTGGCCAATCTGAGGGCCAACTTCTTCCTCCTGACTTGTTTTCCAATCCGCCTGGGACACTCTCATCCCATGAAATGCCAGATCTTTCACCATCCACTCCCGAGCTGAAAGAGCTGCCTAGTACACTTAGGTATGTTTTCTTGGGACCAAATGAAATGCTCCCCGTAATCATCAGTTCAAAATTGACCAGGGAGCAAGAGTGCAAACTAACGAAGGTCTTTATGGAACACAAGGCAGCCATTGGATGGTCTCTATCAAACTTAACTACCATTAGCCCCTCCTACGGCACTCACTGTATATATACGGAGGAGGAGGCTCGACCTTCCCGCGAGATGCAGCGATGTCTCAACCCTAACATGAGGGAGGTCGTTAAAAAGGAAATTATTAAGTGGGTGGATGCGGGTATAATCTACCCGATCAGTGATAGCCCCTGGGTGAGCCCGATTCACGTCGTGCCCAAAAAGGCGAGGCTCACCATCCGTGTCAATGACAGGGGCGAATCCATCCCTACATGCACTCCTACATATTGGAGAGTGTGTGTAGATTATAGGAAACTCAATGCTGCAACTAAGAAAGATCACTTTCCGCTACCTTTCATTTACCAAATCCTGGAGCAGTTAGTGGGAAATAAACTTTTCTATTTCCTGGATGGATTCTCAGGATATAACCAGGTGGCAATTGACCCCCGAGACCAAGAGAAAACCACGTTTACCTGCCCCTTCGGCACCTCTGCATTTAGAAGGATGCCGTTTGGACTTTGTAACGTGCCAGCAACTTTCCAGAGATGTATGCTGGCAATATTTCATGACATGGTGGGTGACTTTCTCGAGGTCTTCATGGATGACTTTTTGGTCTTTGGACCATCTTTCGATGACTGTCTTGCCAACCTGACCTGTATCCTTAGGAGATGTATTGATGTAAACCTCGTGCTTTCTTGGGGAAAAAGTCATTTTACGGTACACGAGGGAATTGTTCTCGGGCATATCATCTCCGATAAAGGTATCGAGGTTGACAGAGCTAAGCTTGATGTAATTGTTGATTTACCTGTGCTTGGCTCTGTCAAACAAATCCGCTTCTTCCTGGGACACATCAGTTTCTATAGGAGATTCATCAAAGGTTTCTCCAAGATTTCTCGACCTTTAACTCATCACATATCGACCGACGTACCCTTCGATATGGGCCCCGACTGCATATGAGCATTCATGTAGCTGCGTAATGCTATCACCAAGGCCCCTATTCTCCAGCCACCTGATTGGTCCCTCGACTTTGAACTCATGTGTGACACTTCCGACCTTGCAGTCAGAGCCATCCTGGGACAAAGACGTGATAGACACCCCTTCGTGGTGTACTACGCCAGTAAGACGTTGGACGAGGCCCAGCATAATTATACTACCACTGAGAAAGAACTACTGGCGGTCATCTTTGGGCTGGAGAAATTCCGCTCTTATCTTCTGGGCTCACATGTTATTGTTTTCACTGATCACACGGCCATTTGCCATCTCATGCACAAGAAGGATGTCAAGCTTAGACTGATTCATTGGATCCTTCTGCTCCAAGAATTTGACATTGAGATCCGCGATAAGGCCAGAGCCCAGAATGTTGTAGTTGATCATCTTTCTAGATTGGACCCTGACCATATTGGACTTACTCTGCCGATTAATGAGATTTTTCATGATGAGCACCTATTGGCAATTAATGTGGCAAGTGGACCTTGGTATGCCGACATTGCCAATTACCATGCATCTAGATCCCTTCCACGTGGCTGGCCTAAAAACCAGCGCGAGCACCTCATGGCAGAAGCAAAGTATTATTTCTGGGATAATCCACTTCTTTTTTGAATAGGTGCTGATCAAATCATCCGTCGATGTATTCATGATAGCGAATTCCCCAGTGTGCTATCCTCCTGCCACGATCAAGCCTGCGGAGGCCATTTCTCTGGGAGGAAAACTGTAGCCAAGGTGTTGCAGTGCAATTTCTTTTGGCCCTCCTTTCACCAGGATGCACACAATTATGCCAAACATTGCACTAGGTGCCAGTCGTTAGGGTCAATGTCACATCGTGACATGATTCCCTTACAACCCATCCAAGCTGCGGAAATTTTTGACATTTGGGGAATTGATTTCATGGGTCCATTTCCTCCTTCCAACGGCTTCGAATTTATCCTCGTGGCTATTGATTATGTTTCGAAATGGATGGAGGTTATTCCCATGCACCGTGCTGACCATGTTATATCCACTCGATTTGTCAAAGACCACATTTTTGCGTGCTTTGGGATCCCTCGAGCCATTTTCTCGGATGGAGGAAGCCATTTTACCCATGCTTCTTTTCAGGCACTTCTGAGGAAATACGAAGTCCACCATCGTATCGCAGCCCCGTATCATCCTTAGACGAACGGCCAGGTAGAGGTGTCGAATTGGCAAATCAAGCAAATTCTCCACAAGACGGTTCGGCCTGACCGTAAGGACTAGTCCGACATGCTGATTGACACACTTTGGGTGTATCGGACCGCCTTCAAGGCTCCCCTTGGTATGTCTCCTTATATAATTGTTTACGGGAAGCCTTGTCATTTGCCTGTGGAGTTGGAACACCGTGCTTATTGGGTGGTTCGCCAATGTAACCTCGACCCAGACCTGTGTGGTCGAGAAAGGAAACTCCAACTCCAAGAGTTGGAAGAGCTCCGTCGTGAAGCCTATGATTCTGCCTTAACTTTCAAGCAACGCACTAAGGCTTTTCATGACAACCGTATTCGGCGGAAAGAATTTGAGCCTTCTCAGCAAGTTTGGCTCTACAATGCCCGGCTCAAATTCTTTCCTAGGAAATTGAAGTCCAAATGGATTGGTCCTTTCCTGGTCTCGAGACCATTTCCCAATGGGGCCATTGAGATTGAAGATCCCAAATCTGGGCATAAATTTATGGTCAATGGCCAGCATTTGAAACCCTATCATACTCATGAACCTGCCCCCGTTGGAGAAACTATTGCCCTACTGGAGGGTAACTAATGTTGTGACTCATTCTGAGTCCAGTTGGGAACGTTAAATTCAGTGCTAGTTGGGAGGCACCCCAACAACACTTCGCCACTGTCACGTTCACTTCACTTTTCACTTCACCACCCACCCAACCACCTTGCTGTATACCCTGCACCTCATCTCTCATTACCCGATCTTTCATCCTTCCTCTACCATACCCTACATGCATATGAGGACATAGCATCGTTTAGCATGGGGGGGTGGATACGCATCCATAGGATTTGGGTATTTTAGGGTATCATGTAGTCTCCATGTATCTATATATATGTAAAAAAAGAAATGGTGTTTAGTAATGATCTGAAGGCTGAAACAAAAATACAATAAGTGTTTATGGATATTCAACCACTGTTTTGAAGACTTTCCAGGCCACAGAAGCTTGATTCGCTCAGGCTCGACTTAATTCACTTGAGCATTGACAAGATAGATAGGAATCTCTCCTAACTAAGGACGTATTCTTGTACCTGAGACACTAGTATAGGATTCACTGGTTTGCTTCTACTCGAGAGCCTAAGTAATCTTGGTTCACACTACACATATCAAGAAAGACCAGGTGAACATAAGATCCAACCCTAGTGTTCATTAGGGAAGGTGGAGTCCATACCTGTGCACGCAGGTAGACTTTTTATCCCAGGCTTTAGTCTTGTGTTTAGGAAGAGACTCTTTCCACCAAAAAGGAACTCTCCCACCAAAAGAAAAGTGTGCTCCTCCAAATAATGTTGTAAGAGATATACTGACACGTGTTTCAAAAAAAAAACTGCAAATAAGTTAGTATATCTCGCAAATGTCTGTAAAGCCTTCACCCTACAAAAGTTCTTCAGGGCAAGTTACAAATACCCTATTTTCTTTGAGCCACAAATGTCATAAAATGGGAGTTGAGTTTTCCTTCATCTTTTTGAGGGTCAATCCAAAGACACGAGCTGAAACTGGGACCAACCTGCACTTAAAAATTCGTGAAACCCTGGGCTTGAGTCTTAATGTTCATCTGGTCAGTCTTGATCCTTCACTATGCACAAGCCATAATCTCTTGAGCTCTCGAGTACGGCAACAACCTCCTGGATCTTGGAAATCGCACTTAAGGTTTAAATATCAAGAGTTCTAGTTAGTCGAGAGATGGTCTATGTCACATAAGACTTAAAGTACTGGTAGTCTTCTCTGCAATTTGTTCTCGTAATATCCAACAAATAAACATGCCTATGTCACCTAAGAAGAAAATCTTCAGCTTAAAATAATTTCTAAATACAATACAAAAATGTTTTGCTAGGGACTAGCAAAAGATATGCTTGGGGGTATGATTGCATAGCAAAAATGCACCAACAATTGTGCCATCTTGTCCTATTTCCAAGCATTGCCAGTGTATATTAGGTAGCCATAGTCGCATTTGTAAAAATAAACGCATCCATGCATTTATTTGAGAGGGGAGGAGAGTGAATAAAATGGCCTTGAAATTAATGTATTCCTCAAGTGCTGCCTCGCAAATTCACCATCTTTATTTTTATTTGGCTTTGAATTTCTTTGCGCGACTCAGGGCATGGCATGCTCTTCGCGCCATTCTCTACACCAGCTTGCCCTGCATAACCCAGGGCATGGCTGCGCTTGCCTCCTTCCGCTTTAAAAAGGGCACAGCTATCTTCTTCGCGGAGAGCCTAGTCCAACACTCACAGCACCCTTCCTTCCTCCAGGCCGTCTTCTCCCCTCTCCCCTTCATACGTAGCCTCTCTTCCTCCTGAGGAGCTACGCTGCGGGCAGGAGCAGCTCACAGTGGTACACGACTACCACTGTGAGTCCCACCACCGCCCAGCTCATCAAAGAGCCGGTGGACGTGGTAGTTCTCCTCTCTGTTTTCATCACTCCATCCGTTTCCGCCATTGCCACAGAGTAGAGCTTTGAAGCTCAACCGCAGCTGCACCAAGGAACCAGCCGCCCCATGCCACGCACAGGCCACCGCGTGCCCCTGCAGTAGCCAGCGCAGCTCTTTCCGCACATGCAGGCTCGCTCCACAGCACCTGTACACACAGAGCTGCCAGAAGCCGGTCGCGCGAGCCGAGCGCGCACTGTAGCCACTATTCACGCTAGAGAGTGCGACACTGTGGCTACAGTGCGATGACTGGAAAGTTTCTCACTTATCCGGTCACCACGTGCTCTCCATGCGCACTGCAATCGTCGCCAGCCCGTCCGCGCGCCTGCTCCTGCGTACGCTAGTGCTCGCACCCATCTGCGCCCGCGTCTCTCCTAGCGCCTGCTTCTTCGCCCACGTTCCCCTCAACGTGCAGCGTAGCGCGCTTCGCTGCAATCCCTCCCTCCCACCTGCTCCCTCCAGCGTGTGCGCGCATCTTCACGTGCCTACACGCCTGCTCCTGCGCATGGGCCATCAGACGACGGCTGAAGCCTCTAGATGACTTAACGCCCGCGCCTTCTTCACCCCAGCAGATGCTCTCTCTCTCTCTCTCATAGACACACACCTCACGCACACACACACACCACACTTGTACACACTCACGTGTACACTCACTCACTTGTACACGACTATATACTTATATATATATACATATATATATTTATATATATTTATATACATATATATATATACATATATCTATACACATATTAGTACCTATACAACTAAGTATAAGTATATATACATATATATATATCTATCTACATATATCTATATACATAGATACTTATACTAATATATATATATACATATACACATATATATAACTATATACATATATTACTATATATATATCTATATATAGTTATATATACATACATCTATCTATAGATATATTTACATATCTATATATATACATATAGATATGCATTTACATATATACATATATATATATTTTTTCATATCACCTACCACACGTTGTATCGCGGGAATATCTGCACCAGTTGCTGATATTCCCCGATACACGTGTACAGAAAGAATCTTTGCACACATCTTCCACCCATCCATCCTACACTCCACGTGGCACTTCGTCCTGTTGGTTGCGTCTTCCTAGACGATGATCAACTCGATACCGTGCTACATGCCATTTCCACCTCCAGCCCCACCCCTATATACATATATAATATATACATATATATGTACTATATTTACCTTATTTCTATTTCTCTTTCCTGCCATTAAAAAGATAAAAAATATATATATACAAAAGAGAAAAGATAATCCTTGACTTGCAGGTACTCAGTCTTGCAAATAGCAAGACCAGTTTTGAAACCCTAATTTGCCTCAAAGCCAAGAACCTGATTTTGAGGGTGTACCTCAAGGACAAAAATTATCAGAAAAAGATCTTAAATAGTAAAACATCAAAAACATAATAAGTGAACAGAAGAGATTCGTTGTTGGACAGGAGTAGAAACTTATTCACCTCTAATCCCGCTTCCCTGAGTTCGACCTTGGGCCTAAAAGTGACCAAGATAAAATCAGGTAGGCTAGGTAAAAAAAAAAAATTTGTAAAAAGATGGTTAGGCTCGATTTAGGTTAACCACTATACTCATTTCAACGATTAAATCACCATATTAACACAACCTATCCGAGCCCGACCAGTCCTATAAAATCAATCCCCCAGACGTTGAAGATTTCGCATACGAGAATCAGCTGTAAGGGCATCATATCATGGTGGCTCATGTTGCCTAAGGTCTGGCAACGAGTACATGCCCTACAGTAATTGTATGCATCTTTGAAAATCGTAGGCCAATAGAAGCTGCACTGGAGGACTTTTGCTGTGGTTTTATGACCTGAAAAGTGTCCACCGCACGCTTGGTCATGGCAGAAGGACAAGATGTCCTAAATTTATGCTTCCGAGACACATCGTCGAATGATTTGATCAGCACCGATGCAAAAAAGATACGGGTCTTCCCAAAAGTAGTACTTGGCATTGGAAAATAATTTGTCCTTCTTGGCCTTCGACCAATCGGATAGGATCTGATGTGATGTAAGGTAGTTTACTAGATCAGCAGACCATGGAAGCTATGTATTGATAGTCAGGAGGTGCTCATCAGGAAAATGTTCCATAAGGGGTCCGGAATGGTCGATAATATCAGAAGGAAGGCGGGACAAGTGATCAACTACCACGTTCTATTTTCTAGCCTTGTCGTGAATCTCGAGGTCAAATTCTTGCAACAGTAAGTCCAACGAATTAGTCAAGTTTTCGTGTCCTTCTTAAGGAGATGCCTCACGGCTGTGTGATCAAAGTAAATGATAACACGAGAACCCAGAAGATATGATCTGAACTTTTCCAGGGCAAATACTACGACTAGCAGCTCTTTTTCAGTAATTGTGTAGTTACCGTGAGCCTTGTTAAGTGTCTTGCTAGCGTAGTAAATGACCACAGGTTTCCCGTCAATTTTCTGCCCAAGTATCGCTCCTACAGTGAAATCAGATGTGTCACACATGATCTCAAAGGGTTGAGACCAATCAGGGGACTATAGGATCGGAGCTTAGGTGACTTGATCACGTAGGATTTCAAATGCATGAGTGCATTCCTTGAAGATTTTGAAAGGAACATCCTTAGATAGTAGAGTAGTCAGGAGGTGCACGATTTTTGAGAAATCAGGAATGAATCAATGGTAAAAATCGACGTGCCCCAAGAAAGATCAGATGTCCTTGATCGAGCTAGGCATAGGGAGTTTGGAAATCAGATTCACCTTGGCTTGATCGACCTGGATGCCTTTTTCTGATATGAGATGACCCAGGACAATTCCTTAAGGCACCATGAAATGGCTCTTTTCCTAGGAAAGAACCAGATTCACGTCAATGCACCGCTTGAGGATCTGAATCAAGTGCAGGAGGCAATCATCAAATGATTCGTCAAATATTGAAAAGTCATCCATGAAGACTTCTAGATAATCACCTACCATATCTGAGAATATGGCAAGCATGCACCACTGAAAAGTAGCCGGTGCATTACAAAGACCAAAAGGCATCCTTCAAAACGTGTACGTCCCGAAGGGGCAGGTGAAAGTGGTCTTTTCTTGGTCCTCGGGATGGATTGTCACCTGTTTATAACCAGAGTACCCGTCCAAAAAGCAGAAGAACCTATTTCCCATTAGTTTCTCGAGGATCTGATCAATAAATGGTAGTGGGAAATGATCCTTCTTTGTGGAGGTATTGAGTCTTCTGTAATCAATGCAGACTCTCCACGAATTTGCCACACGGGTCGGTATGATTTCTCCAGTCTCAGTCGTGATCACGGTGAGTCTTTCCTTCTTAGGCACAACTTAGATTGGACTCACCCACTGACTGTCGGAGATCGGGTAGATGATCCCAGCATTTAACCACTTGATCATTTCCTTTTTCACGACCTCTTGCAGATTAGGATTCAGACATCTCTACATTTCACGGGAAGGTCATGTGCCCTCTTCAGTATAGTGTGGTGTGTGCAGTAAGAGGGGCTGATGCTAGTCAAATCATCGAGAGTCCATCCAATGGCTCTTCGATGTTGCTGAAGAACAGTAATCAGATAGGATTCCTGATCAGGTGTGAGTCTGGAATTGATAATCATAGGAAACGTCTGATTGGAACCTAAAAAGACATACTTTAGATGATCCAGAAGAGGCTTGAGTTCCAAGACAGGGTTATCAGTAGTAGCGGCCGGTTCAGGGAGTATGTCAAGAGCAAAGGAAGGAGTCATGGGTGTGTCTAAGTCAAGTTCAGACTCCTCTTCTTGCGGGTTTCGATCCTCATGTGGTTGACCAGAAGTAGTCAGTCAGGTTTTCCTCAATATACGAATTGCCAACCACAGCCTTGATGTCACATATCTATTCTATAACATCACAATTAATCCCTTGTTGGGACTTAAATATGTCAATCTTTAATGTCTGGTTCCCAAATTTCAGTTCAATTTGGCCCTCCTCGCAATTTATGTTGGCCCTAGTAGTGGCCAGAAAGGGTCTCCCTAAGATGATTGGTGTGTTTCTCAGATTTTTTGGAGCATCCATATCCAAGACTACAAAGTCCACCGAGAAATAGAAATCCCAAACCCTTACAATGACATCCTCAAGAATTCCTTTAGGTGACTTAATAGATCGGTCTACCAACTGCAATGTCACTTCTGTCGGTTTGAGCTCAAATTCCTCAAAATGGTCAAGTAGGGATGTAGGTATTAGGTTTATGGAGGCTCCTAGATCCAATAAAGCTCTATCGAATTGGATATCACCAATTGTGCAGGAAATCAGGGAGTACCTGGGTCATTTGCGTTAGGTGGGAGTTTGCTCAAAATTACAGAGCTGGCTTGCTCTGACAATAAGATTGGGCTCCACTTTTGGTTCGCGGCTTACGCTTAGGTGTACACACGTCTTTCAGGAATCCTGCGTAAACTGGTACATGGCAAATCACATCCATCAAGGGGATGTTTATATGGACCTATTTAAAGAGCTTGACCAGGTCCTCCTCAGGTGCCACGAGTTTGGTTGTCCTCTTTCCTTTGGTCAAGGACTCAGGAAATGGAACCCTGGCTGGTTCCTCTAGAATAGGTCCAAGTTCTTGATCAGGGATAGGGGTATCCTGGATAACTATCCTAGGGCTTGGGTTAGCACTATCAGGATGAAACTGGCTTTGGTGAGGTGGGTCTTGTGTTACTTTTCCACTACGGGTTGTAACTGAATTTAGTCCTACCTGGTTCTGGTTTGGTGTTGGTAAAATGGTGGCTGCTGCTGAAATCCCGAGTATGATGTCGAAGCTTCCATCCCGTTGGGCGATGGAGTAGAAGGGGCCTGATAAATCATGTGGGCTTGGCCCAGATTTGGGTTCATAACACACCTCTGGTTTGGCACGTTATTCAGATTCAATAGAGGTTGCGAAGGGAGTGTGTCAGGTTGGCGGGAATTCGCCATCTGGGCGAGTTGATTGCGAACCTCTATGATCTCATCTTTGTGCTGTTTCTGCATAGCTACATTCATCTTTTGAATTTAGCCAGATTCTAAAGGATAAGAGTCATTTGGTCTATCTGAGTTGACCCAGATTGATAGGTAGGGTTGGGCCGAGGCTGAGACATCTGATATAAATGATGAGCTTGTGGACAAGGTTGATATGGTGGTCTCTGATTCTGATTATTTCCCACCCACAGGAAATTGGGATGATTTCGCCATCCAGGGTTATAGGTATTAGAGAATGGGTCATTCTGGATGGCGTTGAGGTCCTTGCAGGTCTGAGGAACCTCACAAAAGTCAAAGTACGAGGGTTCAGAGTTCCTCCAACTAGAGTAAGCAGGATCGGAGTTTCCTCCAATCCTAGAGTTGGATGGGGGTGGATACAGGTCCATCCCCTGAGAAGATTGGTGATAGATGTTATGCACAGCTTCCCTCCTAGAGGGTGGCTGTGCGAATGGGTTTTGCATAGAGGTGGCTTGCTGCAGATGTCGAGTTAGCTCATCCACCTTCTTCTCAATGATAGAGACCTTGTCCAAATGACTGGCCATAATTCCAACTCGACAGATGCAAACAAGCCCTATGTCTCATGTGCCCCCTTCGATTCATCGATGTGCAGGCATTCGTCCGATCGAATAATCCCATGGAGTCATTATTGATGGAGTTCTCACACATATTCTCGAGAATCTCCCACACAGTGTCTTCGTGTTGATCCATGATATTTCCTCCGCAAGTTACATTGACGAATAAATGGATATCTTCACGGAGTCCCTGGTAAAAAGACTGGACTTGTTCCCATTTAGGAACTCCATGATGGGGGCACTTCCACATGAGATCTAGGAAACAATCCCATGCTTCGTGACGTGGTTCTCCAGGCTACTGTGTGAAATTTGTGATCTGGTGTCATAAAGCATTCGTCCGACCAACTGGGAAGAACTTTTTCAGAAATTTGGATTGTAGTTCAACGCATGTGTTGATTGGATGCGTTTGAGTCTGATACCAGTGAGCTGCTTTGTCCATGAGAGAGAAGGAGATCATCAGAAGGATATCCTGATTTTGGACATCTGACCCGAAGGTCTGGGCCAGATGCTTAAGTTGTTTGATGTGTTGGAAAGGATACTCGGAATTGAGCCCATGAAATTTTGGAATAGCATGAATCATGTTGGGCTTGAGTTCAGAATTAGAACCTCCAGCCGGGATTCGAACTCGAGGTTAGATCGCCACTGCAGCAGGATTTTAATGATCTTGCATTATAGGATGCTGTAGTGGATTCACAAAGGCTTGGAATAAATCATTAAGGTGCTGAAGTTGGTTGTCAAGGTTATTCTCTTCTTCTACAGGTTGTGCCATGATGATGGAAGAAGGAGAATTGGGTTTAGATGAATCAAAGGAGATGTCTATGTGATGGGGTTACTACACAAACACGAAAATTGAGGCCTGGCCTCGATGAGAGTGAATAACTAAAGGAGGACTCAAGGATGGTCTTAAGGACCTCCTACCGAACATGCACAGATGGTATGGATGAGAGTAGAATGTGATGAACTCAATCAAGACACCCAAAAGTTTGGATGACTATAGAGGTTCGGGGCAGATGATACCCCTTAGTTAGAAAGCTGTCCACCTGAGAAATACCTCGGCAGCCAGAGAGGGAGACTCTCACAAAGACCCCTACACGGTAGAGCACCCCCATGGGTTATAGGGTTTCCCCCACCCGACCTCTCTTGTCACTGATGTTCCAGGTAGACCAGATGGGGACTTGACCTCTTAAGTCTACTAGTTTTATTAAAGAGCAAGGGTGCTTAAGATTTCACTTGAACTTTAAATGTATTGAGTGCAAAAAGTGACCTAAGTTCAAGGTTGGTTGACCTAACAAGGTAGGTCAACTTCACCTATTTGTCCTTTGAGAAGTTTTAGGTCCCTTCTTTTAGGATTCAAGTGAGATTAAGAGCCTAAATTTTAGGGTTTTCTTGAATAAATCACTTCAACCAAGGCTTAGGCACACATCATTTTGGAGAGTTGATTCTTGCTTATGAAGGTGTGTCTCTAAAACCCTAACTTGAAATCCTTAATTGGCTCTAATTTTGGTCCAATTTAGTTTGCCAAATGTGGTATCTAGCCCTAGTTACCTTAAATGGGTGCACAAATCAGTTTTGTTGTTAAAATCAAATTAGGAAACTTGATGAATTAGCTAAGAATGGAAAGCAAGTTGCCCTAATTGATTTTGCTCTTTTTTTCCTTTTCAGAATGAGGGGCTTAAGAGAGAAAGTAACCAGAAATTACTTGCCCCTAGTGTGTTTGATGTGCAGCTATCTTTTCTTTGAATCTTTTCCCCTGAAACAACCACAACAAAAAGAGATATATCAAGTTAGTACCAAATCAAGAATTGTAATCAAGAATTCTAAATTGCCCATTGCTCCCCAGCAACGACGCTAAAGTGTTTGTCACGCTGAATCGGGTTTTAAAAGTATTACGTTGTAGTACAGTCGAAAAAGCATTCAAAATAGTTATAATTTTATTACTCGAAAAGATTTCTGAGGTCGAACACAGGGAGTAAATTAGTATTTAGAAATCAAGATCACAATTTAAACTGAAAGAAATTGCAATAATAGTAGTATCAGAGTGTAAAAATATGAGAGTAAAATGGTGATGTAGATCACCAAATACTCCTACAATATCACCAAATGATTCAATGTAAATATGCAATGGAGCCTAGAATCTGTCATCCGATTCTTTAATCAGATGACTTAAAGTGTCTGATTGCTTTTCTCTTTCTCTGCTTGTATCTTCACCTTCCTTCTTCTTCTTCTTTGGCTTTCTGCGATCCTTCTCTTTTCCCTTTAGCTTTCTCTATCTTCTGCCTTTCTCTTCTTCTTCTTCTTCCTTCTCTATCGTCTGCCTTCTCTTCTTCTTTTCTTTGCCTCAAGCCCTGCGATCCTCCTCTCCTTCCTTTTCTGCCTGACCTCCTCTTCTTCTTCTCTGAATTGGCTAACTGTCGAAAGCAAACTCCTTAGAGCAAAGCCCCCCTTCCCCTACATAGCTCTCCTCTCTTTCTCTCTTTTCTATTTCAACTTCACTCTCCCAGAGCCTTAACCGGTTCAGGTAGTCAGACCTAATGGAGACACTGGTCCAGGCTCACCGGCATGTGTGGTGAGCAAGGAGTGAATAGGTCGGGTAGTCAGGTCGTGGCTAGGTCCGCAGGTTATATCGCAAATGAGTCCGTGAGAGGGGGAGGAGGACCTCACCCTCAGTGTTTGAGGCGAAGAGCCTCTAACACTTTTTCCCTTTATGCATACACAGGCGGCCTTCCACTTCCAAGGTGGGACTAAATGTCCTACCTTCCTTTTACGTGCACAGCAGTAGATGGAGCTTCCAATTGGCGAGGCTGCAGAGGCTCTTGACTCTAATCAAAGGCTTGGAACCGCACACGAGAGTCTTTCGAGAATCCTGGGAATGTCTTCCTGGGATTGGCAGCACCTGTAGCTACAACAAGCTTGCTCCAAGCTCACCGGTCAATGACGAAGGGCGGTGAACCTGAAATCACAAGATTGGCCTTGTAGCCACTTCAAAATGTTCAGAAGGGGTCGCCAGAGCATGGCAAAGATGCTGGGGTGGTTGGCATGGCGTGGGGGTGCTTGTGCGAGCGTGCCTAGGGCACACTGTGTGCGAAGGTGTGGGTGTGTTCGGTGAGGGGCGTGAGCTAGTGGCGCGGTAAGTGGAGTGAGGGGAAGTGTTCAGTGGAGCACAGGGAAGCTTATGGGCTTGTTGGCGAGGGTTGGGATGGCCTGTGGAGGTGGAGCGACCTTGCCGGAGTTGGTGGTCGAAGATGGCAGGGATAGAGGTGATGGAGGTCAGCAGTGGTCGATTTTGAAAAATAAAGGGTAGAGAAGAATGTAAAGTGAAGAGGGAGCTTATCTGGGAGGTGAAGATACAACGGGGCCGAGTGGAGGCATCGAGTCTTGTGTGGCCGACGCCTGAGACAAAGAGTGGCTCCGATGAGTGGAGATCGGCGAGGACAAGGAGAGGGAGACACCTACGGGTATGGTGAGGTGTGAACAAAGTCAAGGAGGAGAAATCCGCCACAGGTATGGCAATCGAACGAGGAGAAGGACCAAGGGAGGTCGTCGGACGTCAAGGAACCTACAGCCGTGAAGGGAAGAGAAGAATTAGGGTTGTTCACGGCCGTATTCGAGTGTGGAATCATTGGAGGGGTCTGGGCTCCTTTAAATAGAGCTCTGAAGATCAGTTAGGGCTTGGGAAGCAAGCTTCCCAAGCAAGGAAAGCTCGCCGGAGTTGGAAGCCATTGAGACACCCATGTCTCTAATGCGTTCGCATGAGAGATTGAGAAAGAATCTAGGATCAAAGATGGGTTCAGACGAGAGAGAATTTCTCAGAGAATCTCCCTTCCAATTTTGGAAGAGATTCTTTGAGCAATCAGGGAGAACTCTCCTTCCAAAGCTCGTCGGAGTAGGATTCCTTCGCTATAATGGTGGAGGGACCTAATTGTGAAAATGATGAAGAAGTTAGGGGGTTATTTGTAATGGCTTTTGAAAGATAGGGGTACAAATGTGATTAGACTGGACCTATTTGTAAATTAGGTCAAGATGAGTTCCCTTTAGGTCCAAATTTTGGTAAAAACCTAATTTGGACCTAAGGAATCCAATGGTGAAGTTGGATTTTGGGTTTGACCATGTTTAACTAGGTAATTTATGCAAAAACCTAAATTAGGGTAAATATTTGTCTAGGACCCCATTCTAGGTCAAGATAGGTTCTAATGGCCAAATTGAATGTTCTAAACCCTAGAGAATATTTTTCTATAATTTTTAGAGGGTTTAGGTGAATTTTATCTTGACCAGAACCTTGGTTAATCAAGTGGGTCTGTTTTAGGATTTCAAGAAGTCATTTAATTGAAAAAACTCACACATACCCTTTTCTTTTTGATCAGTCCATTTATTATCTTATTAAGATCTTTTGACCTTCGTTTAGCCCTTGAGAAAACCCATTGTTGTACTGCATTGGTAAACTTGCAATTTTATCCCTAGTTTCCTATTTTCTCTCAGAAAGGTTATGTAGTGAATTAGGATCTTCATTTGGTTATGTAGGAGCATTTATTCTCTCAATTGGTTCAAAATGAGCTAGTTAGGGCTCATGATGGTGATCCCATCAAGGATATTAATATCAAGGTCAAAAATACACTGTCCTATCCATTCCTTTCCTAGTGTTGAGAGTAGGCACTTCCACCAAATAGGCCACCCGATATCCTTTTGAGCACCCTCAATCTCGAATAATGCCTCATGAATAAAAATGTGCAGGGCTGCTTCATTACGTTATGTTGGTAGAAATAAATATATTTGAAAAAAAAATAGAGAAAAGTAGAAGAAATATATATATATATATATAGAAAAAAAGAGAAGAAAAAAAAGGAAAAAGAGTGTGTTAATTGCATTATGTTTACTTCATGTTAAGCACATTGAGGCAACAACACTCATTCCCATTACATTCCACCAAATATAGCCTTGACCTACTTTTTTGTATTTCTGACCACCCGAATACTGGCCGAGGATTGCTGACTTAGTCATAGGGCTATCAGAACTTAATCAAAGTGTTAATGCCGTAAGAGGCCACCAAATATATTGACAAATCTAGTGAGATTGTGAGCTCAAAAAGAAAAAGAAAAGAAAAGAAAAGAAAAAGAGAAAAAAAGGAACAAGAAAGAAAGAGAATGAGTACAAAGGAACTAAAGAGAGTACAGTTTCTCTACCTCTCTTTTAGTTGATTTATTTAATAAATCCAAAAATCTAAGTTCTATAGTACTAGTCTATGTGTAGCACCAGAGGAGAATGAGCCACCATAAACAAACCCACTTGACTCAGTCATCTTCTACCTAAGCCAAAAGCTGGGGCTGAAATTACAGATTATTTTATAACCCCCGAGGGAAGAAGTTTTCCTATCCCAATAGAATTTTACTAAAAGTAAAGTATGAGCTTTAGATGTGAATTGACTTTTCACTTGGATCCGTTGCATAGGCTACAACACTACACTTTCATGACTATCTGGATTTCTAAAATTTTAGATGAAAATAAAAGGAATAAATCTCTAGTCAAACTCCTGATAGAAATTAGTCATTTAGAACCACTTTGCATTTAGTCTTGCATTTGCTAGGGACTAGCAAGATTCAGGCATGGGGGTGTGATTGCACAGTAATCATAAGACCTAATCTACCTGAATTAAGTTAGATTTTTGCTTAACTTAGAAACAATGTATGCGTAAACATCATAGTTGCATCATAATTAATTTGTTAGCTTTATAGATAATAATGCTATTTTATGCTCTAAGAGAGAGGCTATATTAATTGCAGATGATTCGAGGTCATAGATGAGAGATCAAACCGTATAGATCTGATCAGGACGATGATGGGAATCCAACACTTCTGGAATCATCTTGATCAGACTTCCGTAGCACAGCATTCAACCTATAGAAGATCAGAGGCCAAGGAGCAAAATATCACAAATCTAAACCTCAGATGTCAAATCCGACCACATGGATGGATCCGGAGCAACGATCGCAGTCCAACAACATAAAAATTAGCTCAATCGGAGCCCTGTAGTACCAATTAGAAAGATGGGAAGATGAGCAGTCAGGATGGTGCCACATGGCACCATCCCAATGATCCACCACCGTACCCCAACCACTGAAGGAAAAACATGGGCCATTGGATTGTCATCCAACAGTCACGAAGAGGCTACGTCGCCCCTCACCATTCCTTCATCAACTAAGAGTTCTTCCTAGCTGTTGGATCTTCATCCAATGGCTAAGAAATGGCCACGCATGAATCCTAAAAGCAACATGAGTGCATAGTGCGTTGGTCGCAACCTTCATTCGAGAGTAGCCGGTGCAAGTGTGATTCATGCTTCTCATGAAATTGGAAAGGCAGTGGCGCTCAAGCTCAATTAGGCTGTCGAATGGGAACAAGTGGTGTGGATGCGGCTACGTGGCATGAGAAGGAATGTCAGATGTGGCGGTGCCGTTGGACGCTCGATTTGATACCCAATCTGACGTTCTGCTAGACGCTGAGTAGGCATTCGAAGAAGAGGCGATGTTGCATTTGTTTTAAGCCGTCCGATCATAAGGAGGCATGCAAGGAAGGACGCGTGATCGTGATTCAGCAGGTGAGTGCATGCCACGTGTCACTATCCAGTGCATTCCGCATGCTTAATGGAAGTGGAAGGTTATTTTAAGGTGTGATCTGATCCATTGATCTCCCAATTGATGGATCTGACGGCTCTAAGGGCGTTGCTCGAGTTTGGGACTCAAATACCACCTTTACCCCTCATTTTGGCTATAAAAAGGACCCTAGAGTCCCCATCTAAAGGCAACACAACTCCCACCAGACACATCTCCTGTCTTTCTCTCTCTCTGTAGCATCTCTCTGGTCTTCTTCCTGGCACTCTAGATCTGAAGTGCTGCCACACATCACACAAGCATCCCTCAAGCAGCACCGCTCTTCATCTACTTTTCTATCTCTCTACTCTTTAGCATATTTGTTTTAATTCCTAGTTTGAGAACTGTTTTCCATTAGCAATAAAAATCTAATTTTCTGAATATCTAGTCTCTATTTGCATTAGGATAGATTAGTTAGTACGGAAAGCTTTGAAAATTGCATTTTGCCTCCTTGCGATCGACTTGGTACTTACTGAAATATTTATAAATTTATTTGTTTCGACGTGATTTGCAACTATAGTGATATAGAAATACTTTTACGCATTTCGCACCAAACAAGTTGGTGCCGTTGTCCGGGAGGCAACAGAAATTTTAAAGCTTTTCTTCCTAGTGAATATTTAAGATTTCTAACCAACATTATTTTTGTTGATTTTGTGTGTGTAGGAAATGTAGAATTCTGAGAAGAAATGCAACAACGGAAAAATTGTAGGTTTTTAATCTCAGGTAAGTACTTGTATCTTAGATTAGGTTAGATTTTCTTTCGAAATAAAAAATCCAAAAAAAAAGAGGTGCTTCCTTGATCCTTAGGTTAGCATTTTCTTGCTTTTTGAAAAAAAAAGAAATCTCTTTTCGTGGATATTATTTTTTTAGAAAAATCAACAAAACCACTTCTCAAATTTTCTGGCTGCAACAAACTTTGATCTTAAAAATTCAATTCCTGAAAATTTACATTTCCAAAAATTCTAAAATAGTTACTAGACATGGGTTTTGAATTAAGAACAACATATCAAAATTTCGCACCATTCCAAGTTAGATAAAAATTTTGAAAATTCATGAATTGAACTATTATCAAATATATTATTGCTCCTAACTTTTGAGATTTTAAAAAATCATAGGAATTTTTATACAACTCCGATTTATCTAAATGTTATTGCGTTAGATTTCTGTGATGATATAGAATCTCAAAAAATTATAAAAAAAAGTATTTGATGCACGTTTGATTACACAGAATATTCAATCACCAACTAGTGTTCAAAATAGATTGTAGAACCCCAGTACACTTTAAATTTGAAAAAAATAGAAAACGTGCATTAAAATTCTTGAAAAAATATTTTCTAAGTGTCTAGTTGGTGGTGCAATAGGACCAATTAATTGCATTGATTGGGTTGCACCACATTCCTGATTTTGGACTTAAAAGGGTCATCTTAGCAGCTACTTGTTTCTAGGGTTCCAAACCTAAAGGTAGAGCACCCTTTGCATTGCATATTTCTAAAGGAAATCTATCTCATAGATTAGGACTTGCAAAGAAACTCTTGTGTGCTCATTGATGAGAGCCTCATCATGAGCCATAACTAGCTCTTTTTGACCCAAGAAAGAGAATAAAAGATCCTACATAACTTAGAGGAAGGATTAATTGAAGGAATAAGTGTTTTGAGAAGCAAACACGAAATAAAGGGTGATAAGACCCGAGACATCAAACACTTTTTAAGACGTCTGGGAGTTGGTCTATACATCTGGTTAGACGTTTGGTTTCCTTTCCAGACGTCTAGAAATAAATATTTACGGTGTATGCAAACGCTTTTTCTCTCCCCCGACGCCTTCAAATATCCCTCTCCCCCCTTCCCTCTCCACCAAAAGTCGCATCTCAAATCATGGTACATCTTTGTGTTTCCGGGATGTATGTTGAACCTGGAACCGTGTGCCTCAGTTAGGAGCTCTCTCAATAGCTCCTCATCCCTAGGAACACACAAACGTCCCCTTATGCGCAGTACCTGGTATTTAAAAGAGAAGTCCCCAGGGTCTCCTAACAGCACTCTGTCACGCAATGATTGTAAGTACGGGTCAGCCATCTATCCAGTGGTGATGCGGTCTATCAGCTCTGGCCTCGTCTGTCGTGTCACTATCACTGCCCCACAGTGCCCCAGTAACTCTAGGGGCTACCAACTGCTCATCTCCTCCATGAGGCTCCAACTCTGCGCCTATAAACTAGCCACGTGGGCGGGCGCCTTCCGACTCAAGGCATCAGCCACCACGTTGGCCTTTACCGAGTGGTAGGAAATGCTACAGTCATAGTCCTTCAGGAGCTCCAACCAACGTCTCCGTCTCATGTTTAGCTCCTTTTGATCAAACAAGTATATGAGGCTCTTATGATTTGTGAAAATCTCCAAAGTCTCACCATACAAGTAGTGCCTCCAAGTCATCAGCGCGAAGATGATAGCTGCCAGCTCCAGGTCGTGGGTAGGGTAGCTATGCTCATGGGGCTTCAGTTGCCGTGAAGCGTAAGCGACAACGTGACCCTCTACATGAGCACAACCCCTAATGCCTGCAAAGAGGCATCTGTGTACACAACGAACCCGCCAGTACTGTCTGGGATGGTGAGCACGGGAGTCGAAGTCAGCCTCTCCTTCAGCTCCTGAAAATATGCCTCACAAGCTTCTGTCCAAGTAAAGGGCACGTCCTTCCAGGTCAGCTGTTTCATAGGACGTGCAATCTGCGAGAAGCCCCTGATAAACTGCCTGTAGTAGCCTGCCAGTCCCAGGAAACTACAGATCTCAGTAACCGTATGCGGTCTCTCCCATCTGAGCACTGCCTCAACCTTGGCTGGGTCCACAGCTAAGCCATCCTCAGAGATCACATGACCCAAGAAGGTCACCTCCCTCAACTAGAACTCGCACTTGCTGTATTTGGCGTACAACCTACGTCATCTCATTGTGTCCAAAACCATCCGCAAGTGTTGTCCATGCTGCGTCTGATCTCGAGAATAGATGAGCACATCATCAATAAATACCACCACGAACTGGTCCAAGTACAACCTAAACACCCGGTTCATCAAATCCATGAAGGCAGCGGGGGCATTGGTCAGCCCAAATGGCATGACCAAAAACTCGTAGTGTCTGTACCGGGTGCGGAAAGTTGTCTTGGAGATGTCTGCCTACTTGATCCTCAACTGGTGGTATCCTGACCTCAAGTAGATCTTGGAGAATACCGTGGCACCTCGCAGCTGGTCAAACAAGTCATCAATCCTCGGCAGCAGATACCTGTTCTTGATGGTGACCCTATTCAGCTGTCTGTAGTCCTCACAAAGGCGTAGGGTACCATCCTTCTTCTTTACGAACAATACCGGGGCTCCCCATGGAGACGCACTGGGCCTCACAAAGCCCTTCTCCAGAAGATCCTGCAACTAAGACTTGAGCTCTCGCAGCTCAAGTGGTGCCATCCTGTACAGTGCTGTGGAGATGGGGCTGGTCCCCGGTACCAGTGAGATCTTAAACTCGATCTCATGCTCAGGCAGTAGTCTTGGCAACTCATCTGGGAACACGTCGGGATACTCTCTGA
Source organism: Thalassia testudinum (assembly GCA_037157565.1). Taxonomy (NCBI): domain Eukaryota; kingdom Viridiplantae; phylum Streptophyta; class Magnoliopsida; order Alismatales; family Hydrocharitaceae; genus Thalassia; species Thalassia testudinum. The sequence continues at coordinate 135,432,449 of JAZHRO010000014.1, read as the reverse complement.
CCATCGGGATACTCTGGAAGCCTACCACAGGGCTGGGCTCTGCCACCACACAAGCTAGGAAGCCCTCACACCCCTGGCTCAAAAGTCTCGCCGCCCGAAGTGCAGAAATTCACCTGAAGTGGAACTCGAGAGAAGGCAACTCCGGTATGGAGAAGATGATCTTCCTCTCAAAGCAGTCCACCAAGGCGTGGTAAGCAGACAGCCAGTCCATCCCCAGAATTACGCCAAAGTCCTCCATCTGTATCATAATCAGGTCAGTGGGAAGGCTATGTCTCCCAACACTAACCTCACAACCTGTGTACACCTCCTCAGCTACAAATAGCTGCCCACTCGGACCTCTGATCACGAATGGATCCTCTAACAACATACAGTCCTGCCCCAAGCTAATTGCAAAATTGGCAGCGACAAACGAGTACGTAGCACCGGAATCGAAAAGCATGTAAACAAGTCTACCGGAAACTGAAACCATGCCTGCCACCACTGATCCCGAAGCTCTGGCATCCCTGTGTGTCAGGGCGTTGATACACCCCTCAGCCTTAGGTGCGGATGAAGCAGCCACACTCTGAGTCGGATGGGTAGCCACTGGCCGGTACCCTCCCCGCGACTGCTGTCCTCCTCGTGCCTGGAAACCACGACCTCCTGCTCGCCCTCCAGTGCTCGGTGTGGGAAGCATCTGCTGACCTCCAGCCCTAGACGGGAAATCCCTCCTGATGTGGCCCGACTGGTCACACTGGTAGCAAAGGGGGACTCGACTCCCGCCCTCAGTGGGTCCCTACTGACGGCTGGGCGGGGGTCTGGTGCTAGCAGCTGGCCCCTGTCGGGGGCCTCCAAAGGCTACTGACGGCCTCACAAAGCGCAATGGCTCTCCTACGGGCGCCACATGCCTCCTCTCTCGTCAGCCCTGTGAGAAGTCTGGCTGGTAGGGCAGCTTCTGTCCGCTGTCAGTGTCATGTGCGGATGAGTTGGTCTCTTCGTATGTCATAGCTGCCTCCACCACCCTCGAGAACGTAGGCAACTTCAGGGGTTTGACATACCCCCGAATCGCAGGCCGGAGCCCCTCGGTGAACCTCCAAAGGTGCTCCTCCTTAGTAGCCACGGCTGTCACTGCGAAACGTGACAGCTCCAGGAAATGCATACGGTACGCGCTCACAGTCATTGTCCCCTGGCGGAGAGTGTGGAACTCCTGCCTCCTTTGGTCCTGCCACGTTTGGGGGAAGTATTGCTCGCAGAAGAGGGTGACGAACTGGTCCCAAGTCAGCTCGTCCCTCTCCTGACCCCTGACCGCCCTCCACCACCTATGTGCCGCACTCTCCAGCTGGTACGTGGCAAAGGCCATGTGGCACTCCACAGGGGGTGAAGGGTGTCAAAAACCTTCTCGATCTACTGGAGCCAGTCCTTCGCCTCGGTCAGGTCCTCATCCCCCTTGAAGGAGGGGGGCTTCAGCTTTCGAAACTATCTGAAAAGCTCTAAGTGGCACTGAAGTGGAGATGCTGGTGTGCCTCTAGGTAAAGAAGCCTCGTGCTCGGAAGTGCCGGAGGAAAGTGGGGGTGGTGGAGGCCCACCCTCTCTCCGGCGTCCAGCACCGTCTCTGTCTCGCGATCCCACAGAGGGCTCCCCCTCTGTAGCCCCAGGGAGAGGTGCTCATGGCGGCGGGTGAAGCTCCTCTCGCACGATGTCTTGTATCAGCTAGGAGAGGTCCTGGGCCTGAATGCCCGAGAGTAGTGGTTGGTCCACTGAGGCATCGGGCTCAACACGTCCACCCCTCCGACCTCATCCTCGGTCGCGTTCGTGGCCCGCCTCGCTACATCCTCGTCGAGGCATCTCCTGTAAGGAGACGCGAACATGGAATAGAAAAGACGCCAATACGAATTGATATTCAATGAAGAAGTTTCAAACAGATGTCAAAGGTACGTTGTGGTTGCTACTCTAGTTACAGGCACGTGAATTGGTTATTTTCCAGTTAGTTGGTTCACTTCTTGGGACGACCTTGCTCTGATACCATCTTGTTACGACCCGGTTCCCGAATCCCTACAGGACATGAGAATCGGACTGACTCGACTGATCCCAAGACCCAGTCGTCCAACGAGAAAGTAACCAAAAAGCAGTAAAATAAACCGCATTCATCATGCATGTAACTAACAGTAACAAAAGTATAGCAGTAAAGAAAAAAACTACTACAGTCATATCACCACAATAGTAGAAAATTAAAATAGGTACAGAAATATTAAGATTTCAATAAAAGAGTACAAGTGAAATAAAAATACTCACTACTATAGAAAAATGGTACAACAAAAGTACAACTACTGGGCTCTACTAGGCCCAGCACCCTCCGCAGCCGCAGGCTCTGGCTGCTCCACACCTGGTCCTGAAAAGGTGACAAAAGTGACACGTCAGCGAAATGCTGAGTAGAGTGGCAACCAGCTAGCTAAGAAAATAGTAAGGGTGGAAAAGTAGCTGTTATTTTTAATTTCTTTCTTTATTTCTCTACTTACTCTTTCTCGAATTATTTCTCAGATCTTTCTCTTGATCTCGAATGTTTCTCGTGGGAATGATCTTAATTGCAGTCTTTTCCGAAAAGTAGAAGTAGCACGTGGTGCTCTCCTGGCCGGGAGAGTCCCTCGTGGTGGTCCTACCCTCAATCAACCACCCCAAGGTCACTGAAAGACATAACGGTGACTACGGCATGTGCGATAAACGCATGGGTAGCTACCCTGCACTGGCACGCGGTTAGTTGTTTCCATTAACGGGTGCGCCCAAAGCACAGCACGGAACCAGTATAGGGTAGAGCCCTCTCAGTAACAAGTGTCCAGCCCCTCCACAGTAACCAAACAGGGGTCTTTCCCCTCCACAGTCCGCGCACCCTCGCCTGACTACCTTGGTTTGCCTAGTGGGCCTAATAAGTCGGTGTAGGATGGCTAGCTGAACCCCGGGGCCCGTGGGGTGGCTAGCTCTCTCCCTACACTAGTAGATCTCCTTGGTACTGTGTACACGAGGGCCAGAAGTCGGTACAAAGTGGCCAGACCTAACCCCGGGTCCCTGGGGCAGCTAGCTCTGCTCTGCACTAAACAGGAGGATAGTCTCTCTCCTTGGTACTCCGTACTCAAGGGCCAGCTCACTTCCCCATCCACTTTCCTGATTCCATTCTATTTATTTTCCAGGAGCTCTACTCCTAATTCCCCGTAGGGTTCATACTCATATTTCTTAGGCCAAGCCATACTAGGTTTCATCATTTCAGTTTCATTCGCATATAGCTCGTGTTTCCAACATTTAATATCAGTTATATACAAGCAGCTCAAATTTAATTTCCAACAACAGGAATTACACGTAGTAGTTACTAGCAACAGTACTCTACATTTCACAGGCAATTATCATTATTCTATCTACTTATCCAAGACTGCAATTCAGGTATTCAAGACATTCGTTTCAGTGTTTCTGTTCCTAGGATTCATGCCACACCCTAGGATCTATCATTCAATCTACTTTTCAAGCCCTAGGATTCATGCCATACCCTAGGATCTATCATTCATCTAGTTTTCAGGTCCTAGGATTCATGCCATACCCTAGGATTTATCATTCATCTCATAGATGCATTAATATTGGTAATTAACTAAGGGGAGCCACTCGACCCGCAAAACAAGGAGAAATGGGGGCGTGATCGGCAGGTCCGCGTGCCTCCGCAACCCCTAGGCCACAACGGAACGAGGTCCTAACACAAGGATCAATCACAAGGAACCACTTAGAATAGGATACAAGTATTTTAAACAAGTAGAGGAACTAATTTTGAGAAGAACAGAATTTTAAACGCGGAAATCGGACCTCGAACGGACCCTAAATGGGTCAAAAATGACAACTCTGACTCAAATCAGATGTCTGGAACACCTTCCAGATGTCTTAAAAGGTGGCCCAGGTCATACCTCACTCTGAGCTGTTCCTCAGATGTCCAGGATCCTGCTGAACCGTCTGGACCTAGTTCCAGACGTCCGACTATCGCTCTGGACGTCTGAAGACTCTCTCCACTGTCTGGTGCTTCGCCCAGACGTCTGAATCGCGTGGGAGGGCATGCCCTGTGCCTTCCCAAAGTGAAACCTGCATGCGTACGCAAACACACTCTCAACATGGCATGAGACAAAACTTTCGGCGGAACAACCTGCATGGTCATATCCGCAAAAGGGAGCGGAGAAAGAAATACGTACCTCTCAGACGTCTGGAGTTCCTTCCAGACGTCACCCGCGTCGTCTGGACGTAGGTCCAGACGTCTGATTCTGGATAAATTTCCTAGAATCATAACCTCCTCGCCTTCTTCCTGCTGCGCATGGCCACGCCGCGCTCGCCCGCCTGCTGCCTGAGCTGCTGCCGCACCGAGGTAACCTCCCCAACACCACACTCCCACTGCATGCCCGTCGGCCGGCCCTGAGCTGCTTCGGCGAGCTCGCGCTCTCTTCCTCATGCGCTCTCCCTCTTCTCCCCTCTCACTGCACCTCCTCCTCTCCACACGCACTCGGCAGCAGCTGCTGCCCACGCTCTCTCTCTCTTGTGCTCAAGCTGGAAGAAGGAGGAGACGGTGGGGTGGTGGGTGAGGGAGAGGGAAGGGGGGAGAGGAATATTTGAAGGCGCCAGGGAAGACAAAAAGCATCTACAGGTCGGCAGATTCAGTCTGCGCGTGCACTCACGCAGACTCGCAATCGTACGCCGTAAATATTTATTTCTAGACATCTGGAAAGGCATCCAGATGTCTGGACCAACTCCCAAACGTCTTAAAAAGCATTTGATGTCTCGGGTCTTATCAACATAACAAACTCAAAGGAAGTTTCATCCCCGAATCTTCCACCCATCCATAGGTTGCCACACGCACTCCACACTTCCCCCGACATAACCCATAAATCCGACCACAGAGCGACCTAGGCACGCACGCCTAGGCCAACCCGCAGCCTACCACCGATAGCCTCACCTTCACCGTGACACGGTGAAGGTCCTCCTATGGTCTAATAGAGCTGCAAGGTTCTTTTTTTGTCGTACAGGGTCAAGCTCCCAGCCGCCATTAACGACGACTCAAGCTCGACTGTTCTCCTGCTCCAGGCCACAATCGACCGCTCCCAGGCTTCCAGACTGTGCGGGTTGCAAGTGTGTGCAAGTCCAGCCTGATAGAGGGTGCCGCAGGACCTGCAGCTATGCCAATCGTGATGTCATTCTCCTGCAATTGCCAGCAGTTGCAGGTGGGACTTTTAGTCCCACCTTGGTAAGCCGTGAACTGTCTGAGTGCTTTAAGTTGATTTTGTGCTATTGTCTGGTCGCCTCAAATTCACTGGGGTGAGGTCCCTCCTCACCTATACACGCCTCATCCGTGAATTAGCCCGTGGACCTGGCAACCCGACCTGACTATCCTACCGTGCACTCCTCGCGCACCACACCCACATCGGTGCACCTAGACCTGAGCATGCGACCGACCCGATAACCCAGCTCTGGGAGAGCATATCGAAGAGAGATTCAGAGAGAGAGAGATGCGCGGGGAGGGTAGGGGAATAGGTTTTGCTGCGTGGTGCTTGTGTAGGAAGAGGACGCTAAGGGAGGAAGAAGCGCAGCAAGAAGCAGGACTTAGCCGCTGCAAGCGAAGGAGAAGAAGAAGAAAGACACACTGTAGCAGAGGTGCGGCAGACCAAGAGAAAGAAGAAGAGAGAGATCAAGGGGAAAACAAAGAGAAGCAAGAAAGCAAAAGAAGAAGAGGAAGAAAAAGAAGAAGGCAACTTAAGAAGAGGCAAAGCCAGGACTTAGCCGTAGGAAGAGAATCAAGAAAAGAAGGAAAAAGAAGAGGAGTAGGAGAGGCTAAGGAAGAAAAAGAAAAAGAACAACAGGAAACCATAGCTGCAGTAGAGCCAAAGCAAAGACAGGAGAAGATTCTGAAGGCCAATTTTACGACGTCTAATGCAATATCAGATGTCCAATTCTTTTTGAGCACCCTTTCCATAACATTATCCTGTCAATTTTTATTGAACTAGTCATTGCTTTTTATTAAAAGTTGTGTTCTCAAGTTTTGGAATACTCAAATTGCTCCCTGTGTTCGACCTCGGATACTTTGATTTTTGAGTTATAAATTTTTATTTGTTTTCGCAAAGAGTTCATCTATTTTACAACGAGATACCTGTTTAAACATGATCTAACCACGTAAACACTCATCAAAACCTTGCTTGAATTTATCTAATTACGAAACCCTAAAACACAATTATACAAGCAATTGAACCTTAAAATTCACTTCATCATAAAAAAATTGCTTGTGAACCCCTTGCTTGTGCACTTCACAATTTTGAAATCAATTTTAAGGGCAACACCCCCCTAACTCCCATCATATTCCAAAAAAGCACTTCAAGCCTAAGCTTAAAATTGAGTAGACGTGTCCTAGGGAGGACTAATTGGCTTGGTAACTTGAAATTAGATCGTGCTAAGGTCAACGCCTTGTCTACTTAGTCCCACTGGTGATAAGAAAGATCGGTGCAGTAACTGCGTTAACCCTCAGTGGTGCCCTACCGTGCGGGGTGTCCTAGGGGGTCCCACCCTTCTGGCCAGCCAAGTAATTCAAGGGTTACTCTAACCTAGTCGTGTTTTGGGGATCCAAGATTAGGTCTAACTAGGGATTACAGTCTAAATACTAGCTTGATTACTTGTACTATGAGGGTGGGTATTCTCACATCTATCTTCTCTCTCTCATTCATAGACATTCTTTTGGTGCATGCAAGGTAGAAAATCTCTACATCATATTTGCTACCACCTTTCGAGAGAAATCCTAGGAGAAGACCTGATTGTCCAAGATCTGAATCTAAACCCTCTCGATGGCTGGTCACCATGAGGAAGATGAGGCTGAAGAGGAGAAACAAATCTAGATCCAATGGCTCTTTTATAGAGGCAAATTGATAGGCAAGGCCGGCATCATGACAGATAGATGCAACTCATAGTGCAGGCTATTACCCAACTCCAAAATAGGAGAACAGACCAACCTCTCAGAGATTTTTACAATCCTCCTTAGGCCCAACCTGAACCTTTTATTAGGGTACCTTAGGATGGGGATGATTTTGAGCTAAAACCACAAATCATCAATCTGATTCCCCATTTCCATGGCCACAATTCTGATGACCCCTTCTACCACCTTGAAAAACTTCTACACATAAGGACCTTTGGCCCTAGGAACATGAACGAGGATACCTTAATGATAAAAATGTTCCCTTTTTTCCTTAAAGGATAAAGCTGCTCAATGGTTGAGGACTATTGGTAGACCAATCCTAACTTGGGAAGATTTGAGAAGCACTTTTCTGAAGAAATTCTTTCCCATAGGAAAAACAAATTCCCTTAGATGTGCCACTATAACCTTCAAGCAGAACCCTGGAGAGCAACTGCATGAGGCTTGGGAGATATTTAATGACTTAGATGGGAAATGCCCTCATCATGGGATTCCTAAGTGGTACTTGGCCCATATTTTCTATTATGGGTTAAGTGACAATTTGAAGAATTTCATTGATGCAACATGTGGGGGCAATTTCCTAAGCAATGATGTTGAGGGAGCCTTTCAATTATTTGAGAATATGAGTGAAAATTTCCTCAACAATGCCTCAATGTCTTCCTTCAACAGATCAAATCAACCAAGGAGCAGAGTCTATGAAGTTAAGGATAATTCAAGCTCAGTTGATTCAGAACTGTTTGTACAATGATTGGATAAGGTGGAACTCATTGGGAAAAATGTAGAGTTTGGATAAGAAATTGGACAACCTTCTGAACGGCGGGAATTCCTTACGTACACATTCCAAAATAAACCCTACACCTACCCAAGGAACTTCTATGTTAACCCGCACCCAACTCCCCAACCTTCTAGGTCAGGAATTAGTGCATAATATTAATGACCTGACCATGGCTCCACCCATGAGCCAACTTTACTTGGACACATCTCTTTCTGGGTACCAAGGAAGGACCCTGATAACCTCAAATTCTGAATTAGGCATCCCAATGCCTAATTATTCTGAGGATGTGAATGCACTCTAGGGATACACTAGAAATGATCCCTATTCGAACACCTACAACCCTGGAAGTCGTAACCATCCTAACTTTGCTTGGTTAATTTAGAAACCTGCCCAAGGACCTAACTTGACTAAGCTAGCACTTATGGGAAACCAAGTAGGTACACACAACCATGCACATACGAGCCACAACCTACTCAAGAAACCCAACCTGCTGATCTGAGTTTAGTCCTCAATGAAATGCGGGAAATGAATTTGAGACATAAAGAATAAATGGATCAATTGAGGATAGAATTGATGGGATGATTAGACCAATTAGTAGATGCTAGACAACACGGGATGTTGCCATCCCAACTCGTCCCCAACCAGAGAAACTTTAATATGGTTAACCAAAACAACACACAGGAGCAACAGGCACATATAGTTCAACCTGCTCCGCAACACCCACCTGGCTTTGCTAACCCGAATCCTAGCCAGGCTCAACCTATCTTGCAAAACCCACCTCAACATTTCAACTATAATGCCTTTGCTGGTGTTGTAACTTTGAGAAGTGGGAGACAAATCCAAGATCCTTACCCCTCCAAATATCAATCTAATCAAGATCTTGAGGAGCCCAAATCTAACTTGGCAAACCAAGCTAATCAAGAAGACAAGGATCAGAACCAGAACACTCATAATTTCTCTCAAGCCCTTTTCCTAAAGCCTTGAAAAAATCTAGGAAAAGGAAAACCAATCCATCTGAGGAGTGGCTTGATATTTTTAAACAAGTCCAAGTGAATATACCACTCCTTGAAGCAATTGAGAATATCATAGCCTGCATGAAATTTTTGAAAGAAATGTGCACACCTAAATGCCATGCCAAATCATCTAAAAGGGTAGTGTTATCTAAACAGCTAGTGCAGTTATCCTTAGAAACCTACCCCAAAAACAAAAAGATCCTAGAGCCCCTCTAATTTCTTGTGTTATTGGAGATACTATCTTTGATAGGGCTCTATTAGATTTAGGTGCCCCCATCAATTTGTTCCCCACAATGTTATATGAAAAATTTAACTTTGGAGAGGTAAAACCTACTGAGGTCACACTACAGTTAGCTGATAAATCTGTGACCACACCTTGAGGAATTATTGAGAATATAATTGCCAAGGTTCATGATTTTTATTTTCCTGTGGATTTCTTGGTCCTTGACATGGAGGTACCAGAAAATTTGATGAACACCCCAATAATTCGGGAAGATCATTCTTAGTTACTGCCAAGGATAATATTGACTGTGAATCTGGTAGTATGGAAATTAAATTTGGGGACAAGAAGGCAAAGATTAATATTTTTAAGGCCATCAAACAATTCGATGATTGTGGAATGATAGAAGATTTTGAGGATGTACACCATTCTGTTGAATGTTGTATGAAGTTAGGAGTTTCCCAATTTGAACCTATAGGCCTTGATCTTCAAACCAATCATGAGGTCGATCACCCAATCACTGACTTGATTCCATGACCTCTTGAGGATAACTATGATCTGCTTTTGGACCCTTCATCCCAAGGACCCAAACCTAAGCTAAAACCTCTCCCTGATCATCTAAGGTATGTTTTCTTGGCATCTGATCAGACTTACTCTGTGATCATTAGCTTTTATCTAACCTAAACTCAGGAAAATCAATTAATTCAAGTTTTGGGAAGAAATAGTAGGGCAATTGGTAGGACATTGGATGATTTGAAGGGAATCAACCCTACTTACTGCACCCACAGGATATATGTTGAGGATGGATCTAACCCTCCTAAAAAATGCAGAGACGATTGAATCCTAATATGCAGGAGGTTGTGAAAAAAGAGATGATTAACTGGTTAGATGTGGGAATAATTTACCCAATCTCTGACAGCCCATGGATCAGTCCTGTACAAGTGGTTCCTAAGAGAGCTGGGCTGACTGTGATTACTAATGACAATGGGGAGTTGATTCCAACCTGCACAGCTTCCTCTTGGAGAGTCTGTATTGATTACAGGAAGCTGAATAATGCAACTAAGAAAGACCACTTTCCACTTCCCTTCATTAATCAAATTCTTGAAAGACTAGCTAGCCAAAAGTTCTTCTGTTTCTTGGATGGCTACTATGGCTACAATCAAGTAGCTATCCACCCCAACCATCATAAGAAAACCACCTTCACATGTCCTTACAGAACATTTGCATTCCGTAGAATACCTTTTGGATTATACAATGCACCTGCGACTTTTCAAAGGTGCATGCTTGCAATCTTTTCAGATATGGTGGGTAATTTTATGGAAATCTTTATGGATATTTTGAATCATGTCTAATCAAACTAGAGAAAACATTACAAAATGCATAAAGGAAAACCTTGTCCTATCTTGGGAAAGTGCCACTTCATGGTTAGGGAGGCATAGTCCTTGGCCATGTTGTTTCTGAAAGAGGAATTGAAGTGGATAAAGACAAGGTGGACACTATCATTAAACTCCCACCACCTTCGATTGTTAAATAAATAAGATCATTTCTTGGACATGTAGGATTTTACTGTCGATTCATTAAGGATTTTTCTAAGGTGGAGAGGCCCTTAAGTAATTTACTAGTGAAAGATCAAACCTTTGATTTTGATTCAAGTTGCTTAAGAGCTTTCAATCTTCTGAAGGAGACCATTACACAATCTCCCATCGTACAACCTCCTAATTGGGATCGCCCATTTGAAATCATGACCGATGCTTTTGATTTTACTATTGGCACGGTCTTGGGATAAAAGATTGATAGGAAACCTTCTATGATTTACTATGCTAGTAAAACTCTTGATGAGGCTCAAAAGAATTACACCACTACAGAAAAGAGTTGTTAGCAATAGTTTTTGCTCTAGAGAAGTTTTGACCATATCTACTTGGATCTCATGTCACAATTTTCACTGATCATGTTGCATTAAGGCACTTGATGTCTAAGAAGGATGCAAAACCCAGATTAATCAGATGGATCCTTCTACTACAAGAATTTAATTTAGAGATCAAAGATAAATCTGGTGCCCAAAATGTAGTTGCAGATCATCTTTCCAGAATCCTTGTAGAATATACAACTCAATTTTCTGATTCATTCCCCGATGAGACTCTTTTGAATGTTTGCAAACTACCTTCGTTTGCAGACATTATTAATTATTTGGCCATCAGAAAATTACCCATGGATTGGCCTAAGCATAGGAGTGATAAGTTAATCTCCGTTGCCAAATACTACTTTTAGGAAGACCTAGAACTATTTAAAATTTGCGTGGATCAGGTTATCCATGATTTTGCTCCAAACGAGGAGATCAGAAGTGTGCTAGAATTCTGCCATACTTTTTTCTTGTGGAAGTCACTTCTCAGGAAAAAGGACGATAACCAAAGTGCTGTAAAGTGGATTACATTGGTCATCTTTATTCTGCGACTCTTACAATTTCTGTAAGTTATGTATTAATTGCCAAACTCTAGGAACATGACTAGGAATGATATGATGCCCCTAAATCCAATCCTTGAGGTCGAGATCTTTGATGCATGGGGCATTGATTTTATGAGACCTTTTACCAATTCGTTTGGGTACCTGTACATTTTGGTTGCAGTTGACTATGTATCTAATGGATTGAGGCCATCCCAACCCGAACCAATGACCATAAGGTGGTCATGGACTTTGTAAAGAAAAACATCTTTAGGTGGTTTGTGATTGCACCACAAAAATACACCTGCAATAGTGCCTTCTTGTGCTATTTCCTAGCATTACCTATGCATATTAGGGTTCCATAATCGCATTTGTAAAAATACATGCATGCATGCATTTAATTGAGAGAGGAGGAGAATAAAATAAGTGGCCTTGCATTTTACATTTTTCCTCAAGTGCATCTCTGCTAATTCACCATCTTTTTATTTTTTTATTTCACTTGATTTTTAATCTTTCCCGTGGCTGCATGCATCTTCTTCTTCTCCTCGCGCCATGCTTCCCTGCAGCAGCCCTTCCTTGCCGCTACCACTCCCTGCCGAGGCCATGCATGAGCCATGCACAACCAGGGCATGGCCGTGCATGGCTTTCATCTTCTATATAAAGTGGGCGGCTTCTTCTTCAAAGCCAGCCTGGTCCCAGCCAAGAAAACATAGCACTTCCAGGCCACCGTCCTCTCCTCCCTCTCCCTCCATACGGCGACCCTCCTTGGAGACACCCGGCGGGCAGGAGCCCTCACTATGGTGCACATCACCACAGTGAGACCACCATCGCCCAGCTCTTCAAAGAGCTGGTGGGGGTGGTGGCTCTTTTCTTGGTTCACCGCTTGAAGACCTTCAGCCATTATCGCAAGCTTCAAGCTCGAAGCTCAGCGGCAGCAGCAGCACAGCAGCAGCAGGCGCCCCAGCCCTCCGCGCGCACCTGCAGTCCTCTCTGCCTCCCACTTTCTCTACCCTGTCACGCTCTCTTCTGCCGGCAACCGGCCTCTGCAGTGGCCGGCCAAGCACCCCAGCAGCACCCACAGACCTCCGCGTGCCCTGTCGCGCCCCTTCACTTGCGACCCAACCCCCCTCCACGCGCTCTGTCGTGAGGTCACGCCCGCAAGCCAGCAGCCGGAGCCACTCCACCGCACGTGCCGAGCCCTCCGCACTCACACAACTGCCCGTACCCGGTCGCGCAGCGCGGCCTTACACTATAGCCACTGTTTAGGTGAGTCTGCGCGACACTGTAGCTACAGTGGGGTGATCGGAAAGCTTCTCACTTATCTGGTCACCCGACGCACCGCAACCGGCCCTCGCCTGTGCACACGCCCGCTCGCACGTCTGCCAGCCCTCTCCCAGCGCCTGCCTTCACCCGCTTCCTTCACCGCATGCACCTGCGAGCGCCAGCGCTTGCTCTCCACGCAGCGCGATGCTCTGCGGCCTCCTCTGTGTGCGGCCACTCTCTCTAGCGCACTCTTCTCTACGCACATACATGCCTGCACGCGCTCGTGGAAGCCTCCAGATGGCGCTCTGAAGTTGTAGACGACCTAACTCGCCTCCAGCAGCGCGGCTGCCATCTCTCCTACCCTCTCTCTCTCACTCTCTCTCACAACACTCTCTCACTCTCTTCACCAACATTTACACACACATACACTAACACTTCCACACACACACACACACACACCTATACTCTATTATAAACATATATATATACACGTATACTTATATATATTGATATATATATACATATATTTATAAACATATATATATATATATACTTATATTTATACATATAGTAGTACCTATATACTTATGTATTAGTATACATACATATATATATATATATATATACTTATATATATACATTTACATATACATATATATGCATATATCTATATACTTATATATGTATATATATATTTATTTATACATATATCTATACATATATTAGTACTTATATAACTATGTACTAGTCTATATACATACATATACATATATATATATATCTATATACTTGTATATATATATATATATATACACATATATATAATGATATATATACATACATTTATATACATATATATATATATATATATATAAATATACATATATCTATATATATACTATTACCTACATAACTAAGTATAGATACATATATATATATATACATATATACACACCTACTTATATATACATACATATATACATATATATAAAAATCTAGCTACATATATCTATATATACATATATTACTATATACATATATACATATATATATACATATACATCTATACAGTATCATATACATACATATACATATAAATACATACATACATACATATATATATATATATCTATACATATATCTATCTATACATATACTTATATATATATATATATTTACATACATATATATATACATATACATATATACCTATATAGCTACATACATATATACATATACTTATATATATATATATACATATATATATACCTATATATTTATAACCATATATATATATAGATATATTTACATACATATATATATATATATATTTTTCACATTATTTACCATACGTGGTATCGCGGGAATATCTGCACCAGTTGCTGATATTCCTAAATACACGCGTACAAAAAGCATGGTTACATACATCTTCCACCATCCATCCCACACTCCACGCGGTACCTAGTCCTGTCGGTTGTGTCTTTTTAGATGACGACCGACTCGACACCGTGCTACACTCCATCTCTGCCTCCACCCCCACCCCTTTATATACATAATATATACCTATATATATACTGTATTTACTTTATTTCTATTTCGCTTTCCTGTTAGTAAAAAGATGAAAAAATATATATAAAAGAGAAAAGATAATCTTTGACTTGCTGGTACTCCGTCTTGCGAATAGCAAGACCCGTTTTGGAACCCTGTTTTGGCTCAAAGCCAAGAACTCAATTTTGAGGGTGTGCCTCAAGGACAAAGATTACCAGAAAAAATCTAAATAAGAAAACACCAAAAACATAATAAACGAACGGAAGAGACTCGTTATAAGAAAGGCGTAGAAACTTGACTTGTACCCCACTTCCCTTAGTTCGACCCTGGGCCTAAAAGTGACCAAGATAAAATCAAGTAGGCCAGGTTAAAAAAAAATTTTTGTAAAGAGATGGTTAGGTCTGATTTAGGTTAACCACTATACACACTTCAACGATAAAATCATCATATTAACAACATATTCGGGTCCGACACCAGTTTGATGTACCAAAGGCTATGATTAGTGATGGAGGGTCCTATTTCACTCACAATCAATTCAAGACCTTACTGACTAAGTATCGAGTCACTCATAGAATCTCTACTCCATACCACTTGCAAACCAACGGACAAGTTGAAATTTCCAATCAAAAAATTAAGAAAATCCTTCAAAAGATGGCTCGTCCAGATCAGAAGGATTGGTCTACTGAATTAGATGACACTCTCTGCGCCTATCAGACTACATATAAAACTCTAATTGGGATGTCTCCATTCCATTTGGTCTATGGAAAATCTTGTCATCTGCCAGTTGAACTTGAACATAAAGCTTATTGGGAAATCGGAACTTATATCCTAAATCTTGATCAATCTGGACGACAAAGAAAACTTCAATTGACTAAATTAGAGGAAATCTGGAATGACGCTTATGATGGCACGAGAATTTATAAGAATAGGACAAAAGCTTTACATGATAAGTATATATCTCGAAAAAGCTTCGTCCCTAATCAAAAGGTTTGGTTATTTGATGCACGCTTGAAGCTCTTTTCGGGAAAATTAAGATCAAAATGGATAGGTCCTTTTATTTTAAGAAATATTTTCCCTCATGGAGATGTTCTCATTCTGGATCCCAAGACAAGCCATGAAATGAAGGTAAATGGTCAAAGACTAAATCCTTACATTACTCAGATTTTGATCGCATTCCTGAGTCATATTAACCTTCCAGAATCATCTTAGAGCTGAACTAAGTACGGCAAATGACGTTAAACTTAGCACTGACTGGGAGGCAACCTAGTATTCTATACAAGTATTTTTCATTTTTGTCTGATCAAGCTAATATAGATTAACAATCTCAGTCAGGTGATATCCCCTCCTCTCGCTTATTACATTTTGATTTTTCGACATACATTTCAATGAGGGCATTGTAATGAATAAGCATGGGGGTGATAACTTTGGATTCGATGATGATAATTCCATCAACAAGGGATCATCTTGAGGATATATGTGCACTAACAACATACCATAATGGGCATGGGAGCACTACATGCATTGCAATTTAAGATTGCTTGTAAATTAATGTTTAATGGCCATGTGTACAAGTTCATGGTGAAACAAGACTCAGATGAGCAATCAGACTACACGGATGGATCTAGAATGACGAACGGAGTCCAATGGACTGAAAATCACTCAAATCCGACATCCAGAGCTCCCTCAAACAGCCCAAGAAGTTTTGGGCATTGATATGATGATCAACAGACCACAAGTAGCCACGTGGCGCCATCCGCTGCGCCTCCACTAGTGCAGCAGCCATGCTCATCACGAAGGAGCGCTTTAAGCCATCCAATCCAAGGATTGGATGGCTGAGGAGCCATAATCTCGCTCCCAGCATCGCGTCCACCATCGCATCTTCAAATCGTGACCATTGGATCTCCATCCAACGGTTGACATCGGCCGCCACTTGACTTCACTACGCAACAACTACGAAGATGGTACAGTGGGTAGCGCCTTAGCCTCACAAGTAGCAGCAAGCATTCGAAGCTCCGCGTGCTACCAAATCATGCTGGACTAAAAGCACGGTCGATTACAACCGTCGATGCGGGTGCGAACGGTGTAGATGGTGATGAGTCCAATTTATTAGACTAATTTTTAGCCTAAGTTGGTTAGTTACTACATTTTAGAGTATATTAATATTTGTATTTGATTATAAAATAAATGCTTGCATTATAATTTATATTTGTAAACTTTATTTGATATTATAAATAGTTATATGCATTGCAGGAATCTAGCACAGCCAAATCTCATTTTAAGACATCTGAAGCTTACTCTGGACATATGATGATGTTGACAATTTGCACTACAACTTAGCCGTATCTACCTCCATGTGCGCAACCTCCTCGCCGGCCTCAACACATCATTTCCCCACCACCTCGCTACTGCCGTTAAGTTGTTGGAGAAGGCTGAGTCCTCCGGAAATGCAACAGATCAGAGGAGAGTCGATGGCAGAAGATTTATAAAGGGACTCCCACCGCATGTAGGTAGAGGGATCTTCCCTCTCCCCCTACAGGGGATCTTCTTGATCACCACCACTGGCACTGTGGCTGAAGAAAGCACCGTGAAACCAAAGCGCGCACCGTGGCTTGAGAAAACGCTGCCTACCCCCGAGTGGTCTCTGTGACAGAGAGCATCACCACCACCATCAGCACCTATCCCTACTTGAGGCACCAAAGGCAGCACTCAGGCACCAACAACACTTGCACATAGCCGCTCCACATGCACCAGCAATAAGCACAAGCCTGCGCTCCAGCCTGCATGCGTGCGCAGCCGAACTCCACGCTCCAGCCCACGTGCATGCACCTGGCTTCTTCTTCTTCCTCCTCTTCTTCCTTCCACCGTCACCTGCAACTCCAAACGAAAGAACCCAATGTGCAGCCCCCTCCATCGCCGGCCACACCACCTCGGGCCATCTCCTTCTCTGCCAAAACAACCGGATGCTCGCCTCAACCTCACGAGGGTAGCCATGACCTCGGAAACTGACCGCGACCGTCTTTCTCCCTCTCTCCCAAAATAACTGGAGTGCCCACCTCAACCTCACGAGGGTAGCCATGCCCTCGAAAATCGGCCGTGACCGTCTTTCTCCCATGCCAACCGCCACGCTATCCAGCCAATCCTCCTCCAACCAGTCGCCGGCGGCCACCTTCGATCGCCTCGTCATCGCCATCGTGACTGTCTCTCTCCCACGCACTGCCACCGAGCTCCAGTCGACCGGCAACCACTCCTCCACATGCGCGAAGAGGAGAGAAGGAAATTCCTCTATTTTGGATTTCATTAATATTTATGAATCATGCCATTGTCAGATGCACTATTCATTTATTTTCCTAATTTAATATGTTGCAGCAAATTCCATAAACATCCCCCTCTTTAATCTGAATTACATATGATTGAGTTTTTCTTATGAATGAAATAAAACATGGAACATTTGTTATAGTAAATGGGTGCTATTGGGTAGGAGGTTAATACTGACATTGTTTGCTATTACCAAGATCATTATTTAATAGAATATTATATTGTGGTAATTTTTCATGTGCACACTTACATTTTGGATTAATTGTTTAAATTGAGAATTTATATTGGAAATAAGTTGAATTAGTCAGTATGCACACCCGTTGATATTCCCGAATAAATGAGACATCACTCACGAGTTTAATAGGCTAATTCCTCCCTGTGGAGATGACCTAACTATTTTCCTGGTTAGATTTTGAGAATTAAATGTTTTGAAAAGCAATTTCTACCATGTAACTGAATACAACGACGTGACATTTTATGTTACAAATTTCAACGAAAATGGAGATCGTTCTTTCAAATGGCACCGTTGTCGAGGAGGAAACACACCTATTAATTTTTTTGGGAAATTTATTTTATTTTTATGCTATTATGAAGCTTTTCTGAATCATTAATCTATTTCTTTTTTCTGTCAAGGTACATCTATTTGGAGGAAATGAACGCGGCGAGCGCGCACGACGGAGGTGATATTTTTGGTGGACCTTAATGCCACCTGGAGGCCAGCAATGGGTGCTTGTGGGCCTTGATCCCACGCACGTAGGCTTACGGAGGAGCCTTTTTTCTGATTTAGTCATTAGATCTTAGTTTAGATTTAGCTTAGATAGACCTTAGACATTTAATTTTTGTCTTGTGGACCCATGTTGGGTATTTTTGGGAACGTGTTCCCAGTGCTTTTATTGCTTATCGCCCTTGTATGCAGGAGCATATTTTCGGAAGCATGTTCCCATTTTATTTAGATTATAGGATTATTCGAATTGTTTGAAATGCATATAGGTTAGTTAGTTAGTTAGATTAGGTTTGTTTGCTTAATATTATTAAAAAAAAAAAAATTGAACTTCCTGCTAGAAGCTACATATCAATAGAGCAACCATCTAAGATTGAATAAGCAGCATCTAGTTTATCTTTACTGCATCGCATACATTCTTGCATGAAGAAAGCTGGAGTAAGGTACGTCTTCTCTTTAGCATCAAATACCTATCATGCATTTGCATTGGACTTAAATTCAAGACCACTAAAGTGTTTGAATCAGGTTAATTCAGTGGTCACTTTAAAAATTGGGACTATTAAGAGATTGGACCATAAAATCTGTGACTTGAAATTGTGTGAAAAGGATCTTGTTTGTGAGATTTCAAAACTCAAAATATGAACGTGAATTGCACACCTTAGACACTGTGCACATCACACATAAGGTCACTAGATAAATTTCTACCTCTCCTCTTTTGCACCACAAGGGAAGTTAGTTGGAAATCAACAAGCCTATCCACCAAGTTATTTCAGTTCCTCGTGTGTGGGCTCGATTCAAGACTTCCATCCCTTGCGAGTAGGTTGTAGGCACCAACGAAGGTCGGCCTAGGAAACGTAATTCTTGCAAAACTTGTTTGGCCACCAACTGAACATTTAATTCTAAGACATAGAATCTACTAAAAATAGATCCCACTATATTTGCGTTTGTTTTGCCAGTGATAGAACTCTCTAGGAAGTTTCTGCTTGAGTTCTGATTTCTTTTAAATCCTAAGAGAGTTTAACCTGTTTAATTGAAAGAAATGGACTATCCTTACTCCTATCATTTTAACCAGGATCCCATGCCCCGAGCATATCCATCCTTTGATGGGTACAATGACAATTCGTGGGATCAATCATATTCCTATCCTGGGAGTACTGGCCCAATAGCTCCTACTTTTGAGTAGAGCCTAGGAGCGAGATTTTTCACCCATGGAATCCCCACTACTATGCAAGCACCCAACCCTCCCACCGTTCATGATTTTCCTTATCAAGGTTGGACAGATACCCCTACGCAACTAGAGCCTGAGATTGACTATCCTCCCTAATCTGATAGTAGTAGTCTCTCCTCTTTTATGATAGAAATGCAAACATAACAAAAATAAATTATGGAGTCTATGGGAGAGATTTGAGGAATAGTCAACAATTGAATAAGGAAATTAGACAGCTTAGCTATGCTCTTACTAATGATTCTGATCCCTACCTGTATAATCATGGTCATCAAAATAATTCTGACGAAACCAATGACAATAGAGATCCTATTTTAAGTAGCTATCACTTAAACTCTCCCCATGAGACACTACCACTAGAGGAGAACGATCCTAGTGATTATCCACCCGAGCTATATTGGAGTCAAAAGAAATGGAAGATGGTACCTCTTGAGGACCTTGACCCTAATGACAGTATTTTCCTTACCTTTGATAACTCGGGTCAAGGACATATTGTTCATATCACTTGCCCTATTAGTTATCTGGTGGAACCCCATTCTACCCTTAGTGAGCCTAATGCTAACCCTCCACTTAGGGAATCAACACCTACCATTCAGCATTCTGAGGACTTAAATGCACCCAATGAAGGTGACCCTAAGGGAATGGAGGTTGAATTAAATCAATTTTGGTCTTAGGGATATAAAGAGTATTTTAGAGGACAAGGATGACCCAATGGAGGAACCCGGACTGAAAATCTGGAGTGAATCACAGGGGGATTATTTTTTATTTGAGGACTTACCCCTGGTAGATATAAATAATATGGTGAAATCCGGATTCCTCCTTTTGAAAGTCATCCTCCACAAAACCAGGAGTTGATATTGGAGGAGGACAAACACAATATGAGAAGCCTAAGAGAGAATGTCAGGGACAAAACACGTCAATTGAGGATTTATGCCTTGAGAAGAACAGAGAATTGAGTGATATAGGCTTACTCCAAAACATTAATACGGATCTGTTGAAGCGATGAGTTACTATGCTATCGAATTTGGTTTTGAAAACCTGTCGTTGTAGTTTAAAAGCAAAGAACTCAGGTTCAACAAATACAATTTATACCAGAATAGAAATCCTGGGTCAAACTCAGGGAAGCTACGTCGATCTAAATTCATAATTATATTTTTTTGAGGGTTTTTTTGTTAAAAAGCAGAGTAATTACAATGAAGCACTATAAACAATCAGCATGAGAGAGAGAGAAAACATTCACTTGATACTTCAAAATGTTTATACAATTAAGTAAGCAAGAAATTACACTAGAAAGCAGGAAAATTCTACTCTAGAAAGCAGGAAAAGGAATGGGAGAGAGAAGTTATCCTCCTCGACGATTGCTTGGAGGACGAGCCGAACAGGACGACACCTAGAAGACGAAGAACAGAGTGGGAAGAAGGAGGTCGAGGCAAGAAGAACGAGAACGGGGCAACACATCGTCGTTGTCGCAGGATCCTCTTCTGAAATGGGGGTGAAAAATTGACTTTATCTCATGAGGAGCATCTCGGGTGTGGGACAAGCTTCTCTTGAGCTTTGGAGAGGGAGAGAAGAGAAGGAAGGGATGCAAATTTCGTATGGAGGAGGTCTCCTTTTATAGTTGCAAGGAGTGAGGCCATTTTGGTCATTACATGTTGAAAATCATTAATTTAGGAACTTTAGTGATAGATAAATCCATCACTAAATGCCTGAATGTGGCTGTAGTGGGCGGCTCGCATGCGCTCGCTCGCTTCCCCCCACCTTAACGCACGTCCACGTTCTTCCAATCTCGACCATTCGATCGTGAGATTGAACGACTGAGAGCACTCCTCGCCCACCTCATCTGTGCGCCTCAACGTGTGAGATCCCGCGTCACCTCATCGCATCAGATGGTGCGTTCAGCCGATTGGGCGCGCACAGCTGCCCGATTTCCATCATGCGGTCGATCTCACCTGCACACCCGCTTCAATTGAGGCATGCGGGGGATCGATCCTGTGTCTCCTTCGCCTTGTTAAGGCGCTCGACCAACGTGCTACGGTCACGTTTGTGTCGAGCGCTTAACTTAAGCATGCGCACTTCACAGTCATTGGATCTTGATCCAATGGCAGAGAAGCGTTGGCGCTAAGGGCTTTAGTGGTGCGTGCGGCCAGTTGGGCGGTTGAGATGGCACCACGTGGCTCCATCTTGGCCGTCCATCTTCTAGGTGATGTAGATGGTACCATGTGTATCGCATTGAGTTGATTTTCACGCCGTTAGGGTACAATCGCCGATCCGAACCCGTCTGTGCAGTTGGATTTGTCGTCTGAAGTGCGTATTAACACCATCTTGGCCCTTGATCTTCTAGGGTTCCTCGATCTCTATCTGATGCTACGGATATCCGATTGGGGAGATCTTGGAGTCGTTGAACTCCAATCGTCGCCCTGATCAGATCTGTACGATTGGATCTTCGATTCGAGGCCTCGATAAAAAGTCACCCTGTCCATGACCATAAAAGGAGACAATTAACCTCCATTTTATTCAAACTAATCTAAATGCAAGATGATGCATACTATGTAATATTTATAGTATGTAATGCAATTCTATGCTTAAGAACATGCATAAATAGACATTTTATATAATATAAACATATTTACATCACACCCCCATGCTTATCTTTTGCTAGTCTCTAGCAAAAACTACATGCTATTTATAAAATAATTAGGTTGGATTATTTGGGCATAAGTTATTTTCAACATTAAGAAAATTTCTACTTAGGATCTGAACTTTCAAAGACACATCGCCCGGGTATCTGCCAAAATGCAGACCGCCTTAAGCCCTTGCCTTATTCAAAGAAAAATTTTGTTTTCTCTTTTTCTTCTTTTCTATTTTTTTTTTTGGATTTTTGAGTTTAGGGTTAAAGAGTGGCTTTCTATAGCCATTCAACTCACCCAAGATTTGATGAGAACCCTAAGTTCCAAGCATCTTATTGTGAATGTGATAGACTCGTTGATCAGTAATTAGAACGGGCTTCAGGTTTCTACAGCTCTAGGTGACCTTAAAAAGAGAGTTCTACTTAAAGGTATATCTTTACAATTGGTAGCTTTCTCCCTACTTTTATTTTTATGGGTCAACACAAGGGTGAATCCAGTGTATATCTCCCCGATTTATTCTAGTTCTCCACTTCTTACTAAGTATTTTGGGAATTTTTAGTGCATTTCTTGAGCTGGGTTCTGGACAACCGGTTGATGAGCTATTACTACCGACAACTTGCGAGCCATACTCGTGCGGCAAAGTGCGGCTTATTTCTTTTGTTTTCTTTTTCTTTTCTTTTTGACTTTCTTTTTCTTTTTTTTTAAGTAGGTGGCTTCACTAGTCTAAGATTTACCTAAAGGCAGCAAGAAGAGAATGGTCCAGTGACTGAGCTCTGGGCAACATACCTATAGGCTGTTACCCACGATAACTTGCCAGCCATATCACCCTAGAAGGTTCATTAGCTACCCAATTTTCGTTAAAACTGTCAATCAACAAATCTATGAAAAGAAAGTGTGTAGATGCTTTAGACTTAAAGTTCCTTCAAATCAGAGGGTGGGTTGATAAGTCGTGTACTTATCACCCAAATTTATGTAATCAAATTACAACAGAATTAAGATGGCGAGGACTCGAAAAACAAATCCACATTTTAGTGGATACACGGGCCAATTAAGTCCAAAGACCTGAAGGGTCTTTGTGTTCAGATCCTAATGTAATATTTCCTAAGATTGAAAAGTCCTAATGTCCAAGTATTCTTTCCTAATTCAAATTTTTTTTATGTATATATAAGAAGAGAAATACAATTTACAAGAATTTCACAAAGCTGACAAAATGATTCAAAAATGAATTCACCCCCCCATGCCTAGCTGATGCAATGTCCACATTGAGAAAAAGAGACATGAAAGAAAGGGTAAAGTATGAAAGATATCACCTGAATATGAAGCTCGGGTTAGCTTTGTGTCATATGTACAACTGCTATGTTTAATGACGTCAGCTAGGCAAATCCAGCCAAAGAAGTCACAATATGGCTAGAGCAGCCGTGTCTGATACGGGTTCTGGAAGAGTATGGTCAATAACAAGCTTTAGATGTTGACTGTTGACTTTAAATGTGTTACCCATATTTGGGTCAGAGATCTGAATGGCTCCATTTGGAAAAATCTGGTCAATAATGAACGGGCCATTCCATTGTGATCTAAGTTTGCCGGGAAAGAGCTTAAGTTGGGAATCAAATAACCAAACCTTCTGGTTCGGTTCAAAGCTCTTCCGAGAAATCAATTGATCATGTAGAGCTTTGGTCCGAGCCTTGTAGATCTTGGCATTCTCATATGCATCATTTCTAAGCTCTTCCAACTCAGATAGTTGGAGTTTCCTGGTCTTCCCAGCTAAACTCAGATCTAAATTGCATTGCTTGATTGCCCAGAATGCCCTATGTTCAATCTCTACGGGTAAATGACACGCCTTTCCATACACCAAATGAAATGGAGACATGCTGATGGGCATTTTATATGCTGTACGGTAGGCCCAAAGAGCATCCTCAAGCTTTTGAGTCCAATCCTTACGATCAGGCCTAATCGTTTTCTGCAGAATATTCTTGATCTCCCAATTGGAGATCTCGGCCTGTCCATTCGTCTGGGGATGGTAAGGTGTGGAGATTCGGTGATTAACCCTGCATTTAGCCAGCAAACTACGGAACTGGGCATTAGTAAAATGAGTGCCACCATCACTGATGATGGCCCTCGGAATCCCGAACCTGCTGAAGATGTGTTTCTTGACAAAATTTATGATCACCTTGTGGTCATTGGTTCAGGTGGGAATCACCTCAATCCATTTGGACACATAACCAACAGCGACAAGAATGTACTAATGTCCAAATGAAGGGAGAAAGGGTCCCATGAAATCGATGCCCCAAACATCAAAGATTTCGACAAGAAGAATTGGGTTTAAAGGCATCATATCTCAGTTATGCTCCCGAGTGCCTGACATCAGGAACATGACCTTGAAAAATCCTAGGCAACCTTGAATAAAGACAGCCAATAGAAGCCAGATTGCAAAATCTTTGCAGCCATCTTTTTCCCATAGAAATGTCCACCACACGCAGATGCATGGCGGAACTCAAGTATACTATTGAATTCATTCTTCGGAACACATCGACGAATAATCTGATCGAAGCCAATGCGATACAATTTAGGGTCCTCCCTGAAGTAGTATTTGGCCTCAGATTTGAGTCTATCTCGTTGTTGCTGGGTCCAATCCTGGGGAATTTGACCAACGACCAAATAATTAACAATGTTAGCAAACCACAGGGTTTGGACGAGAAGAATCACTTAGATGTCTCAACAAATGATCTACCATTACACTTTGTACCCAGAATTTATCCTTGATTTCAATATCAAATTCTTGAAGCAAAAGAATCCAACAAATAAGCCAGGGTTTGGCATCCTTTTTGGCTAAGAGATGTCTCAAGGCCGAGTGGTTGGTATAAATGATGACATGAGACCCTAAGAGATAAGCCCTAAATTTTTTCAAAGCAAATACTACAACTAGTAATTCTTTTTCAGTAACAGTGTAATTCCTCCGGGCTTCATCCAGAGTTTTACTAGTGTAGTAGATGACAGAGGGCTTCCTGTCAACTTTCTGACCCAAAATAGCCCCGACCGCATAGTTAGAAGCGTCGGTCATGGTCTCAAAAGGGGTTGTCCAAATCGGTGGTTGCAACACCGGAGCACAAGTGACTACCATTTTCAGGAAATCAAATGCCTTACGACATGATTCATCAAAAACAAATGGTGTTTCTTTGGCGAGAAGATTGCTCAGAGGATGAGCAACCTTCGAGAAATCCTTAATGAATCTTCTGTAGAATCCCACATGACCAAGAAATGATCTAATTTGTTTAACAGATGTGGGAGGAGGAAGTTTAGTGATAGCATCAACCTTAGCTTTATCCACTTCAATTCCCCGTTCAGAGATTACATGACCCAAGACGATGCCTTCTTGTGTCATGAAATGACTCTTTTCCCAGCGAAGGACCAATCGTGTTTTGATGCATCGTTTAAGAATCATTTCTAGATTAGCCAGACAAGAGTCAAACGATTCTCCAAAAACAGAGAAATCATCCATGAAGACTTCCATAAACTCTCCCACCTTGTCAAAGAATATGGCTAACATACACCTTTGAAAAGTCGCAGATGCATTGCATAAACCGAAAGACATCCTACGGAAAGAAAAGGTTCCGTAGGGATAGGTGAAAGTAGTTTTTTCCTGATCCTTGGGATGGATATGAACTTGGTTGTATCCCGAGTAGCCATCAAAAAAATAGAAGTACTTCTGCCCGGCTAATTTTTCCAAGATTTGATCAATGAAAGGCAGAGGGAAATGATCCCTTTTCATGGCCATGTTTAGCTTCCTGTAATCAATACAAACCCTCCAAGAGGAAGCTAAATGAGTTGTGACAGATTCTCCTCTCTTGTTAGTCACAATGATAATCTTGGCTTTCTTGGGAACAATCTGCACGGGACTTACACAGGGACTATCAGAGATCGGATAAACAATTACTGCATTGAGCCACTTAATGATTTCCTTTTTGACCACTTCTTGCATATTTGGATTTAATTTCCTCTGCATCTGGTGAGAAGGGTAGGATCCATCTTCCAAGAATATTCTATGATTGTAGTAAAATGGCTCGATCCCCCTAAGGTCATGAATGGTTCAACCAATTGCCTCCTTGTGTTCCTTCAGGACCTTGATCAATTTATTCACCTACTCCTTTGTTAATTTAGCACTGATAATCATAGGGAGAGTCTTCTATGGTCCTAAAAATTGATATTTCAAATTCTCAGGCAATGGTTTCAGTTCAAGCTGCGATGGGTTGATGATTGAAGGTAAGGAAGATGCTGAAGACTTGTCAAGAGGAAGAGGTTGAGAGTGAACAAAATCAATAACCTCTTCAGAACATGGCAGGTCTACCATAGAGGGTTCCGGGTCCAATTCATCATCAAAGGAGGAACTTTCAAATGCCGAAACCATCAAACAAGTTTCAATGTTCACATTATCGTCCTCAAGTTCCTCAATAAATCCACAATCCTCAATTTTATTAATCACCTTAAAAATATCCAACTTCATTCGTTGATCCTCAAAGGCGATTTCCATGCTACCGCTTTCACAGTTAACGTTGGCCATAACGGCAGCCAGGAACAGACGCCCCAGAATGATGGACGTATTCCTTAGATTTTCCAGTACATCCATGTCATGGACAAGGAAATCTAAAGGAAAATAGAAACCCTGACCTTAACTGTAACATCTTCAATAATGCCTCATGGATTTATGACCTAACGGTTTGCTAACTGAATCATTATTGAAGTCGGCCGAAGTTCACCTAATCCAAACTTCTCATAAAGAGAAGTCGGAATTAGGTTGATGGATGCACCCAGATCCAGAAGTGCTCTATCAAAAGTGTAATCCCCGATGACACAAGAAATTAACGGAGCACCTGGATCTCTCTTTTCCTGAGGGAGGTGGTGCAGGATAATAGAATGAGCCTGCTCGGAGAGTACCACCTTCCTTGGAACAGATTCTCTCGACTTACGCTTTTGTGTACATAAATCTTTTAAAAATCTCGCATAAGTCAGTATATGCTTGATAGTGTCGAGGAGCGGGATATTGATCTCAACATTCTTAAAAATATTCAGAAGCTCCTCATTGCTATCAACAGACTTCTTCTTTGCTTTGATCAAGGCTTCAGGAAAAGGAACATGAGTCAGATCTTTGGAATCAGGTTCTTGAGCGTTGATTTCTTCTCCAGAATTCTCCTTTCTCTCCTCAGGTTCTTTAGGATTTGGTAAGTCAGAATAGTGTGATTGTGGATCCTGAGTTTGTTTACCACTCCTCAAGGTAACAAAATTTGTAGATGCATAAGAGTTTGGGTCTTGGGGAGGGTTAGGAAAGATTGGAGGGGCTTGATTAGCCAAGAATTGTTGATGTGCAGAAGAAGAAGAGGAAGGACCCTGCTCAACCACCTTGATGTGCGTGTGGGTCCCTCTGATTTCTGTACCCATGGGCTTGGTTGCCTGGATTCAAAATATTTCACAAGTTGGATATGGGTTGGGATGGTAGAGATCCGAGCTGATGAGAGTTAGCTATGAGCCCGGTTTGCAAGTTGTCCAGTGAGGTTTCATTTGCTGCGTGAGCTGGAGCATGGATCCTTGCATCTCTACCATTTGTCGGTTCAAATCAGCCTACCCTACGGGTTGACGGGCATTCCAAACTGGCTGATTGACCTGATTTGGGGCCAACTGAGTATACACATGACCCTGACCCATTGGTCATTGCAGAGCATAGTTGTTGGGTCAGAATTGGATCTGTTGCCCCAGGTTTTTCTAGGAGAAGTTAGGGTGGTTTCTCCAACCCGAATTATAAGCATTAGAGTAGGAGTTGGATCTAACGTTTTCTTGTACAGCACAGACATCCCCATAGGGTGAGGATGGAGAGAAAGAAAGGGAAGGATCAAAAAAATTGAGATCAAAGGCCCCAGTTTCAAACCCATGGGGTTCCGAATAATGCTGACTCACAGGTTGAGCCGCATCGAGTTGATTCACGAACTCCCGTCCAGAAGGAGCTCGCGATGAATGGAATCCCGAATTCTGGAATTGAGTGGATTGAGAGTTGTTCATAGAATTTCCAGCCATCCACTCTTCCATTCTCTTAGAAACCAAGTCCACCTTATCAAGTTTGTTACAAATCAGTTCCATATCAAATGAATGAGAGTCATGGACTTCATTAACATTTGATCTGGGCTGCTGGGACCGGTTAAAAGTATCCATGGAGGCATGATTGATTGAATTCTCGCTCATTTCCTCAAACAAATCGTGTGCACTATCTGCGTCTTTGTTGAGGAAATTACCTCCACAAGAAGCATCCACGTGATTTCTAAGTTGCTCAGTCAACCCGTGGTAGAAGATCTGCACGAGTTGTCATTTCAGCACCTCGTGGTGTGGACACCTCTGCAATAGGTCCTGGAATCGCTCCCAGGCCACATGAAACTACTCCCTCTACCACTGGGTAAAGGTAGTGATTGCCTGTCTCAAAGCATTGGTACGTCCGATAGGGAAGAATTTCTTCAGAAAGGCCGATTTCAACTCATTTTAAGTTGCAATTGGTCTTCTTATAGTCCTGTACCAATGATTGGCTTTATCCCTAAGAGAGTGGGGGAAGAGCCTCATGATCATTTTCTCCTCATTCACGTTTCATGCCTTGGTGGTCTGGACCAAAGTGGTCAAGTCCTCCAAGTGCTGAAATGGGTCTTCGGAGCCAAGCCCATGGTAATGTTTGATCAGGCTTAACACCTGGGGCTTGATTTCTACGTCTTCGGCCAAAATCTAGACACTGGGACATTCCCCGTAATTTGAAGGATCATAAAAATCCTTTAAGGGCTGAGCGCCCTGCATTCTCTGCATTTGTTCCAGCTGCCTTCAAAATTTCTCCTATGGATCCTGAGGCAAAGGAGGCTATTGATTGGCCATGGGATCAATTTGACCAAAATTCAATTTACTCCTCCTAGAATACTCTAGTGGTCCTTCCAATCAGGGATTCAAAGATCGTCTTCCCAGCATAAATTAGGAAAAGGTTGGAAGGACTGGGGATAAGGACCCTCCAGCACAACCAAACAAGCCTGTCCTTAAGTGGGGAAACCTAAGGATCTACAGACTCCCAAAACTAGTCGTAAGATTATAAATGATTTACTCTACTTGTGTCTGCTCAATCCAACCAGTTAGAAGGAGGGACTGGGGAGAAGGCTCTTCCTTCGGCTTGCATCTCCGATTCCTAGTGTACCCCTAGCTGTGGTTGTTTGACGCTACTCCCCTAGCTAGACATTAGATTAATCAGTACAAGTAGGTTAATCATAAACAATCTCAGACTAGGCCCCGAAGAGCGAATAAGTCCTTAAGGCCAATGTCTACTCGATTTTATTGAGGCCTGGGATTGTAGTGCTTATGGAATGTGATGGGCCCTTAAAATGGGTTGTGCCCTTAATGATTGATTGAATGTTGTGTAAGTGCATGCACAACCAGGGTTTTCAAGCAAGATTATTTATGATGTGTAGATTTTAATGTTCAAATCTTGCTTAAGTAGCTTTTAGGGTTTAGAATTAGGTTGATTTCAATCAAGTTTGAGGCAAACCAGGTTTTCATGCACAAGTGAAGATTGCTTTCCTTTAAAACCAAAAAATAAAGTGGAGTGCCTAGTATGAACCTAGATTGAAAACCCTAAGAAGAAGCTACTTGATGAGTTGATTTTAGGTTGAGTGGTGCGGCCCAAACAACTGGCTACAACTACACCACTAGGTTAGGCACACATAAATGGTTAACCTAAAATGATTTCTATTCTTTTATGTGTTGATTTGTGTGTATCGGTTCCACAGATCAGAACCTGATTGAATAGAAGCAAATCAAGTAGGTTAAGTGCCTTGAATGTGGGTGTATGTTGTGTGTCTGTTGAAAATTACCGCACAAAATTATCTTTTTATTTTGTTTGTTTTTATAAAAGCAAGGGTGAAATGAGTGTGAGTGAAAATCCAAACAACCAAACTAATCCTAGGATTTATGCAAACACCTAGGATAATTGGAATTTGAATTTAATGTGACAAATGAAATCTATGGCGGGGGAAAAATGGGGAGCACTTACAGTCGTCTTCAATTACACTTTACTCTAGTCTACCGCTTGACGATTCCCTGATGGAGGTCTCTGCAAAACAATAGACACAAGA
This sequence comes from Thalassia testudinum, assembly GCA_037157565.1. Taxonomy (NCBI): domain Eukaryota; kingdom Viridiplantae; phylum Streptophyta; class Magnoliopsida; order Alismatales; family Hydrocharitaceae; genus Thalassia; species Thalassia testudinum. The sequence continues at coordinate 135,402,219 of JAZHRO010000014.1, read as the reverse complement.
GAAAACAAGTTAGAAGATAATAAAGTGCATGAAATGAGGAAAGAAGATCGAAAATCGTTGCCTCTCCGGCAACGGTGCCAAAATGTTGAAGCAACGAGTTACTGCACTATCGAATTTGGTTTTGAAAATCTATCATTGTAGTTTGAAAGCGAAGAACTCAAGTTCAACAAATACAATTTATACTGGAATAGAAATCCTGGGTCGAACTCTGGGAGGGTACGTCGATCTAAATTCGCAATTATATTTTTTTGAGGTTTTTTTTGTTAAAAAGCGGAGTAATTACAATGAAGCACTATAAACAATCAGCATAAGAGAGAGAGAGAGAGAACATTCACTTGATACTTCAAAATGTTTATACAATTAAGTGAGAAATTACACTAGAAAGAAAGAAAACTATTACACTAGAAAGCAGGAAAATTATACTCTAGAAAGTGGGAAAAAGGAATGGGAGAGAGAAGTTATCCTCCAAGACGATTACTTGGAGGACGAGCCAGACGGGACAATGCTTGGAAGACGAAGAACGGAGCTGGAAGAAGAAGGTTGAGGCAGGAAGAACGAGAACGGGGTAGCATGTCGTTGTCGTCGCGGGATCCACTTTCGAAAGGGGGCGAAAAATTGACTTTATCTCTTGAAGAGCATCCCGGGTGTGGGACAAGCTTCTCTTTAGCTTTGAAGAGGAAGAGAAGAGAAGGAAGGGATGAAAATTTCGTATGGAGGAGGTCTCCTTTTATAGTTGAAAGGAGTGAGGGCATTTTGGTCATTACATGTTGAAAATCATTAATTCAGGACATTTACTAACGGATAAATCCGTCACTAAAGGCCTGAACATGGCCGTAGTGGGTGACTCACATGCACCCGCTCGCTTCCCCCTGCCTTAATGCGCATCCACGTTCTTCCAATCTCGGTGTTTGATCGTGAGATCGAACGGCTGAGAGCACTCCTCGTCCGCCTCATCTGCACGCCTCAACGCATGAGATTCCACGTCACCTCACCGCGTCAAATGGCGTGTTCAGCCAATTGGGTGCGCACAGCCACCCAATCTCCATCATGCGGTCGATCGCACCCGCGCGCCCGCTCCAATTGAGGCGTGCGGGGGCTTGATCTCGCATCTCCTTCACCTTGTTAAGGCACTCGACCAATGTGCTACGGGTCTGTTTGTGTCGAGCGCTTAACTTAAGCTTGCGTGCTTCACATCCCTTGGATCTTGATCCAATGGCGGAGAAGCATTGGCGCTAAGGGCTTTAGCGGTGCGTGCGGCCAGTTGGGCGGCTGAGATGGCACCATCTTGGCCGTCCATCTTTTGGGTGATGTAGATGGTGCCATGGGTATCAGATTGAGTCGATTTTCACGCCGTTAGGCTGCGATCGTTGATCCGAACCTATCCGTGTGGTTGGATTTGTCGTTTGAAGTGTGGATTAACACCATCTTGGCCCTTGATCTTATAGGGTTCCTCGATCTCTATCTGATGCTACGGATATTCGATTAGGGCGATCTTGGAGTTGTTGAACTCCAATCGTCGCCCTGATCAGATCCGTACGGTTGGATCTTTGATCTGAGGCCCCGATAAAAAGTCATCCTATCCTTGACCATAAAAGGAGACAATTAACCTCCATTTTATTCAGACTAATCTAAATGCAAGATGATGCATGTTATGCAATATTTATAGTATGTAATGCAATTCTATGCTTAAAAACATGCATAAATAGATATTTTATGTAATATAAACATGTTTACATCAAGATCCTCCTTCAGAAATAATTGAGGATATTGATCCAACTCCTCTCTTTACTGGTGAATCACATATACACCTCGGCAAAAATTCAAGTGAACCAAAAGAATCCGGAGATGAAATTAGTGATAATGATTTAGTTGCTTCAACCTTGCCATAAAAGAAATTTAATTTGGAGTCCACCATTGATTCACATATACTAGAAGGTGAAAATATGACTTTGATCATTAATGATAGGCAGGATGACTAGAATTTTTCTGCAATAATTGTTAGGGAGAATACACAATCTGAATCGTTGTTGGAATTGGACTCGACATTGACTAAGCCCTCATTGGACTTAATCATTACCTTCCAACACCACAAACAACCCTTCACTCCCTAACCGATCCTTGGCTCAGATCTCTACTCATGTACATTCTTTCTGGAGAACATATCAGGCTAGTACATCCTTGGGTAGAATGGCGAGTGTGGATTGATGCTTGTACTTTTAGTCTTGCAATTCAAGGGTTGGAAATAATAATGTTTATATCTTTTAAAACCCTTCTTGCTTTGGAGGACCCTTGTTATCCTCCACTTATTCTGTTTTGAGAGGTCCCTTTTCATATTCCTTTTGTTATTCTTAGACCTCCCTAGGTAGCCTATGAGGTTCTCTACTTTCATGTCTTCTGGCAAGCATTTGGAATCACGCTACATCATCAGCTCACCAACATCCATGGTTACCTGTTTTCTAGGCCCACGCTGTTACGCATATTTTTAGGGCCTAGCTCTTTCTGTTTGGAACCAGACTTACAAGTTCCCTATAAGTCTGGCTGTTGATAGAAAATGCAGCGTCGGTTGGGAGGCAACCCAACGTCCAGAATAGCGCCTCATCAAGTGATTTCCTTCCTTTCTCCCCCTATTTTAATTTTACAATGAGGACATTTTAGGATTTAGGCATGGGGGGGTGCATTTTGCATTTTAGGCAGTATTCATGCACTTAAGTTAGGTGCATTAGTATTAAAAAAAAAAAACTCTTGAGCTAAACTGGTTAGTCCCTAGCAAAACATCTTTGTCATGGAGGTGTCATTAAAGATTTTTCTTCTAAAATTGTTTCTTAAGTTTAGAATCCAAGACATTTACTTCACTTGCACATAGACTGGGTAATGGATCTTTGAAGAGAACCAATAATCATTTTTAGTCTACTAAACCCTTGGATAGTTAATAGGGAATCAAGTATACTATCTTCTATTAGGTCCACCTCATATTTGTGAGAAGAAAGTAGAAAGATTACTGGTGCGCTAAGTCTAGTGCAAGGACTCTTAAGTTTTGGACAATTAGATAAGGATACTGATAAGTCCACTTTTGTGAACTATTATTTAGCTTAAGTACTATTTAATTAATTGTTCTTAGTTGTTAATCAATTAAGGGTTATATGGCAATTCACCTTGACCTGCATTTAATTTTATGCTTCAATTTTTACATTTAATAGCATACTTTATGATAATATAATTTATTTGATAAATGCAGGTTAGGTGCAAGATCAGGAGTTAATTTTTACTTATATAAGACGTCTGGGACTTGGATTGTACGTCTGGAATTATTAATTGCAAATCCGTGGCATCATATTTTTAAGACGTCTGATGCTCCATATAGACGTCTGATGGAGGAACCGGTCGTACTTATCTACCGTTCCAACCACTCGCGATCGTCGCGAGTAGTTGGAGATACTTGCGGCCGAAGGAAAAGGAGAGTGGGGTTCAAAAAGAGGCGGCGTCCTCCGAGGATAGGGTGATCTTCCTCCCCTGGCGGGGATCTTCTCCCTCTCACCACTGTGGAACAAATGCACTCTGTGTTTCAAGCTTGCACCATGATCTCTGCGCCCTGCAACTTCCCTCCGCAAGTGCCTGCCCGCTTGCCAACTTCCAGCGCCCCTCATCACCTTCCGCCCCCGCCGCATCAAGTGCTTGCAAGCACCGCACCATCAGCCTGCCCACAACACGCCCGCGCGCCTCCTTCCTGCAAGCAAACCGCAGCTCCCGCATGCCATCTCCCACGCCTTCTCTCCCGCTCACGTGCCTTCAAGCCAAGCACCATCAGCACACCCTCAACAGCGAGCGCTCTCTACCCGCCTTCACCCCACAGCGCCCGCACAACTAGGCCACACGCAAGCGACCTTGCAGTGCCTGCAGACATCGCACCTCCAGTCGCGCCCTTGTGGCCAAGCGCAGTGCGCAACTACGCCGCGCACCACCCTGCAGCACGCACAACCTGCTCGTGCGCAAGCCACCCTCGCGCAGTGCCACCAGCCATCCCACTGTTCATCTTCTTCCCTAAAAGAACCCATCACCGGCCGTCCACCTCCAAGTGCAGCCACCTCCACGTGCCACGAAGCTTCACTCCAACAGCGCCATCGACTTCGCCTTGCCCTCACAAGGCTGCCCACACTCGCGGCAGCCCTTCCCGCCAACCCTACACTTCCCGCGCGCAAGCCGCTGCTGACGGCATTCAAGGCTCCAATCGGCCGCCGCCTGTCACCTCCATTGACGACACGACCACCAACACGTAGCCCACATCCCGGCCGATCAACTCCAAGCACCGCACACCCAACCACGCCTTCTCCTCCGCGTGCGCGTGAGAGAACGAAAAACCCTGCTTTGCTATAGTGATTAGTCCATTAATATTTACCTTAAATGCCATTCGGAAGTTCCTATTCATTTATTTTATGCATTACATTATTGCGGTGAAATTGCTTAGTCCTCCTTCTACTTCACCTAAATTATGTGCACATATGTATATCACATGAATGATTGAATGCATGGATTATGGAGAACAAGTTATGTTTTAGAAATTAGTATTTACGGTGCTTACCAGTATAGAGATCACTATGTTACATGTTATTATATTATGGTGAATTTGCATAATAGCACCTACATTCTTGATTAATTGGTTAAAACAAGCATTTAGGTGAGAAAAAGAAAAGCACGAAGTAGCATGCATATCTATTGAGTTTCCTGAATAAACGTGACACTATTTATTATTTTAAATAGGCTAATTCCTCCCTGTGGAGACGACCTAACTATTCGTGGTTAGATTCTGACAATTAAAATGTTTTTGAAAAGCGATTTTCTAACATTGGATTAAATACAACGATACATCATTTTATGATAAAGATTTAAACAAAAACGGAGATCGCTCTTTCAAATTGGCACCGTTGCTGGGGAGGCAACAGACGCAATAGAATTACTTTATTAATTTTGAATCTTTTGAGTTGCAAAATTATCTAATCATTTTGATTATTTTGCAAGGAATCCGCCGAAGTGACGAGGCACAATAGAGGAGCGACAGCAACCACGAGTTAAGCCACACGAGGAAAAGACGAAGGAGACCAAGATCCTGTTTCGCAGAGGATTCTCTATCGTCACAATTTAATTCTGTCTTTTCGCCCTTGTAATTTGGGGTTAAATTTTTGGGGGTTTGTCCCCGCATTCTTTAGCTACTAGGGCTTACAGTATTTCTGGTACATGCGTGATTATATTTTCTGTTTGCTTGCTTTTAAAAACCAATAAAAATATCGAGCTGCCTATTTAAAAGTTGCATGCCCTTAGGTGCGCACATTTAGGGGTGATTGAGCAGCATATTAGATCTTATTATTGCATTGCAAGCATCTTAGCACGAAGATTGCTGGAGACAGGTATATCTTTCTAACTTTTGCATCCAGCTTCTGTTCACGCATTTGCATTCTGATTTAAATTCAAGACCACCAAATTGTTTGAATTTACTAATTAAGTGGTCACATAACTAAAAGCGGAACTAATAATCAGATTCAACCCTAAAAGCAATACACTTTTGATCTGATTCTAAGGGACTTGTCTACGATTTCAAAAAGAAATTACAAAGATTTACGGTGTGTTGCACACTTTTGACACTGAGCATGCACATTAGGCACCGCACTAAGGCTCGATCCCTTAAGGCTATAGGCACCGATCTCTTTATCGGTGCAGACCCTCCTATTGTGCTTTGTGGTAGTGGTGATACTATCTTTTGATCAAGTGTTTTGATAATCCACGGAGGGGGACACCCCCTAAAGGAACAAAAGGGTAGTTAAGGGGCACCGCATACGCATCGCCTCAAAGAAAGGGTTCGCCCTACTTGCATCCCTTTGTTCGTCCTTGGAGTAACTTCTCCCTTGATCACCTGGGAGTATCAGCTAAGCAAAGTATAGGTCCTAGGGCACTCGAAGGTTGTATTAAGGCACGTAATTGCAGTGGAAAACTTCTTTGGCCATTTATTTTAACTAATAAAGAAGGTTAAAATTTTAAGTCCACACCCCTCTTATACCACTTACGTGGGAATGGAGGGATAAGTCTTGATCTTTTGACTTATCTTTAGAGTAGAGGTTGGACTTAATAATAAAATAAAATTTTTTGCTGAATTGTGCTTTGTATGCTTGGTAGACGCTCTCTTGAGGGTAGTCTAGTGTTTGATCCTGAGCCCGAGAGAATTCTTAGGAGAGCTCATCTAGGAGAAGAAAGAGAAGAAATGGCTGAGTAAGGTGCAAATCAACAAAGGACCCTAAGGGACTATTTTATTCCTACCAACCAACCTACACAAGCACTAAGATGACCGACAGGGGATAATCCATATGAGATCAAGAGCAGTACCATATCTTTATTGCCCTCTTTTTATGGTACTACTAGGGAGGACCCCTACCGGCATCTGGAGGAATTCATCGAGGTCTATTCCACGGTGAAGCTCCAGGGCTTTACTGATGAAGCCCTGATGAGGACTCTATTTCCTTTCTCCCTAAAGGATAAGGCCAAGCACTGGTATCATACCCTCGATGCAAGGGTAAATGATTGGGCTACCCTTAAGGGAGAATTTTTAAAAAAGTATTTTCCTATGAGAAAAACCAACCATTACAGAAGAGAGATTATGGGTTTTACTCAACAAGAAGGGGATCAATTTCATGAGACTTGGGAGCGCTTTAATGGCCTTCTTAGGTTATGCCCCCACCATCAAGTGCCAAGATGGCAGTTGGTCGAAAGGTTCCGCATGCCATCTCCCGCGCCTTCTCTCCCGCTCACGTGCCTTCAAGCCAAGCACCATCAGCGCACCCTCAACAGCAGGCGCTCTCTACCCGCCTTCACCCCACAGCGCCTGCACAACCCGGCCACATGCAAGCAACCTTGCAGTGCACGCAAACACCACACCTCCAGCCATGCCCTTGTGGCCAAGCGCAGTGTGCAACTGCGCCACGCACCACCCTGCAGCACGCACAACCCGCTCACGCGCAAGCTACCCTCGCGTAGTGCCACCAGCCATCCCACTGTTCATCTTCTTCCCCAAAAGAACCCATCGTCGGCCGTCCACCTCCAAGTGCAACCACCTCCACGTGCCACGAAGCTTCACTCCAACAGTGCCATCGACTTCGCCTTGCCCTCACAAGGCTGCCCACACTCGCTGCAGCCCTTCCCGCCGACCCTACGCTTCCCGTGCGCAAGCCGTCGCCGACGGCATTCAAGACTCCGACCAGCAGCCGCCGGTCACCTCCATCGACGACATGACCACCAACACGTAGCCCACATCCCGGCCGATCGACTCCGAGCACCGCACCCCCAGCCGCGCCTTCTCCTCCGCGTGCGCGTGAGAGAATGAAAACCCCTGTTTTGCTGCAGTGATTAGTCCATTAATATTTACCTTAAATGCCATTGTGGAAGTTCCTATCATTTATTTTATGCATTACATTATTGTGGTGAAATTGCTTAGACCTCCTTCTACTTCACCTAAATTATGTGCACATATGTATATCACATGAATGATTGAATGCATGGATTATGGAGAACAAGTTATGTTTTAGAAATTAGTATTTACGGTGCTTACCAGTATAGAGATCACTATGTTACATGTTATTATATTATGGTGAATTTGCATAATAGCACCTACATTCTTGATTAATTGGTTAAAACAAGCATTTAGGTGAGAAAAAGAAAAGCACGAAGTAGCATGCATATCTATTGAGTTTCCTGAATAAACGTGACACTATTTATTATTTTAAATAGGCTAATTCCTCCCTGTGGAGACGACCTAACTATTCGTGGTTAGATTCTGACAATTAAAATATTTTTGAAAAGCGATTTTCTACCACGCGATTAAATACAACGATACATCATTTTATGATAAAGATTTAAACAAAAACGGAGATCGCTCTTTCAGATACCTTAGAGTTAGGCATAGTTTTTACTCTCTATTCCAGTGTGCGTACATTTTGTGAATTCCTGAGAGTCACCAAATAAGGCAGATACACAGAGATTAAGTCTTAATAAAACTATGACTATTGTGGATGGTTACGACTATCTTTCATAGAGTCCTCGGCTGAAGGAGGGTAGTAATGTCAAAGGTTAGAAATACACTTGTCCTATCCATTCCTTCCCGATGCCGAGAATAGGCACCTCCACCAAATAAGCCACACAATATCCTCTTGACCATCATCATCCCTAATAATGCCTCATAAATAAAAGTCGACGTTGTGTTATGTTGATTTATAAAGAAAGAAAAAGAAGAGAGAGAGAAAAAAAGAAGAAACATTCATATTAAAAAAATAAAAAAAAAGAAGAGAGAGAGAAAAGAAAAAAAAGAAAAGAGTTCAAGTTTATAGTTTTATCTTCATGACGATGTTTCTGAGGCAACAAAAACACCCATCGCGATCCACCAAATATGACCCATACCTACCTTTCAGTATTTCTGATCGCTCGAATACTAGCTGAGGACTAACTTAGTTGTAGAGTTATTAGGACTTTAGTTGGAGTGTGAATGCCATATGAGGCAACCAAATATTGAGTACAGTTACAAAATCTGGCAAGATATGTGATCTCAAAAAAGAAAGAAAAAGAGAGAGTGAGGAAGCTCAAAGGAACGCAAAGAGAGCACCATGTTTAGTCTTTCTTTGACTTGACTTGTTTGATAGTCTAGAGATCTAGAGTCTACAGTACTAGATTACATGTAGCACCAGATGAGTTTATGCCACCAAATACGAATCCATTTAACTCAGTATCTCCTACCTAAGCTAAAAAGCCGGGGTCAAACTACATATTTTTTTCTACTTTATCCTCGAGGGAAGAAGTTTCCTATCCCAATAAAATTTTATCAAGGGTGAAGTATGAATTTCCAATGTGAGTTGGCTTTTCACTTGAATCTGTTTCCTAGGCTACTATCACTTCACAGTTGTCTGGATCTCTAAAGTTTTGAAATAAGGAAAGAAGAAATCTTCTTATTACTTCTATTGTTTTTCATTTTTGCTAGGGATTAGGAAAACTTAGGCATGGGGGTATTTGATGAGTACAATTTATTGGACTAATTTTTAGCCTAAGTTGGTTAGTTACTACATTTTAGAGTATATTAATATTTTTATTTGTTTATAAAATAAATGTATGCATTATAATTTATATTTGTAAAGTTTAGCTAATATTATAAATGGTTATATGCATTGTAGGAATCAAGCGCAGCCAAATCTCATTTTTAAGACGTCTGGAGCTTACTCTAGACGTCTGATGATGTTGACAATATGCACCACAAGTTAGCTGTATCTACCTCTATGTGCGTAACCTCCTAACCAACCTCAACACATCATTTCCCCACCGCCTCGCTACTTTCGTTAAGCTGTTGGAGAAGGCCGAGTCCTCCGAAAATGCAACAGATCAGAGGAGAGTCGATGGCAGAAGATTTATAAAAGGACTCCCACTGCATGCAGGCAGAGGGATCTTCCCTCTCCCCCTGCAAGGGATCTTCTTGATCACCACCAAAGGCACCGTGGCTGAAGAAAGCATCGTGAAACCAAAGCGCACACCGTGGCTTGAGAGAACGTCGCCTACCCCCGAGTGGTGCTCTATGACAGAGAGCATCACCACCACCACAAACGCCTATCCCTACCTGAGCCACCAAAGCGCATCCTCGCCCTCGAGTGTGGCGCACCAGCAGCACTCATGCATAACAACACTCGGGCACCAACAACACTCACGCATAGTAGCTCCACACACACCAGCAGCAAGAGCAAGCCCATGCTCCAACCTGCGTGCGTGCGCAGCTGAACCCTGTGCTCCAGCCTGCATGCGTGCGCCCAGCTTCTTCTTCTTATTCCTCTTCTTCCTTCCACCACCACCTGCAACTCCGAACGAAAGATCCCAAAGTGCTACCCCCCTCCATCGCCAGCCACGCCACCTCGGGCCATCTCCTTCTTCGCAAAAACAACCGGAGTGCCTGCCTCGACCTCACGAGGGTAGCCACGCCCTCGGAAATCGGCCGCGACCGTCCTTCTCCCATGCCAACCACCATGCTATCTGGCCGATCCTCCTCCAACCGGTCACCAGCGGCCACCTTCGGCTGCTCCATCACCGCCATCACAATCGTCTCTCTCCTACACACTGCCACCGAGCTCCAGTCGGCCAGCAACCACTCCACGCACGCGAAGAGGAGAGAAGGAAATTCCTCTGTTTTGGATTTCATTAATATTTACGAATCATGCCATTGTCGGATGCACTATTCATTTATTTTCCTAATTTAATATATTGCAGCAAATTGCATAGACATCCCCCTCTCTAATCTGAATTACATATGATTGAGTTTTTCTTATGAATGACATAAAACATGGAACATTTGTTATAGTAAATGGGTGCTATTGGGTAGGAGATTAATACTGACGTTGTTTGCTATTACCAAGATCATTATTTAATAGAATATTATATTATGGTAATTTTTCATGTGCACACTTACACTTTTGATTAATTATTTAAATTGAGAATTTATATTGGAAATAAGTTGCACTAGTTAGTATGCGCACCTGTTGATATTCCTGAATAAACGAGACATCACTCATGAGTTTAATAGGCTAATTCCTCCCTGTGGAGATGGCTTAACTATTTTCATGGTTAGATTTTGAGAATTAAAAGTTTTGAAAAGTGATTTTCTACCACGCAACTGAATACAACGATGCAACATTTTATGTTACAAATTTCAACAAAAACGAAGATCGCACTTTCAGATGGAGTCCACGTGGTGCCTCCAGATGAAAGCTCACCCCAACATGAATGATCATGCGCGCTCACCACATGCAAAGAGTGATCTAAGCTCTTCCTCTCGTGCAATCGTGGCCGTTGAAGCATGATCAAACGGTTGAAGCACGTCCATCACATGAAGGCTTACACTCCTGCGAGCACAGGGGGTGACATGGTGAGCCCCCAACTATCTAATGGCGATCCACGCCTCATATTCGACGGCTGAGGACACGCAGGCACAGATTGAAGGAGGAAGCAAGCTCGCCTCTAAGGACCAGCGGGCGAGGGCTTCACTAGCACTTCTGGAATGGGTTTAGTGACGTCCTGGACGTCGCTAAAACCCTTACCTAGTTTGGAAACCTCTTCTCTATATAAACCTACTCAACCACCCCATTCAAGGGCATTCAATTCTCATTCACTCTCCATGCAATACTAGCCCTCTCCTAGCTCCACCAAACACTCCATATCTGCCCCCGGAGTTATCGAGCCACTGACAGAGACCCCCTCCACCACCGTGGCCACCTCGCCTGCTCCTTGCAGTCTCTTTTACTCTAGTTTTATGTTGCACCATTTTAAGCTTTCATCTATTGTTGTATCTATAAACGATTTCTAATTGCATGTTATATGTTGATGTTGCTTCTTATATCATAGTTCACATCTCCTTAAGTGATTGTCATGTTTTAAATGAAAGCTCTAACCCTACTCTCTCTCTCTCTTTCTCGCTCTCGTTTTTGCAAGCAAACCATGCTACCATTTTGTGACACCTAAAGAGACTAAAACTAATTTGATTTCAAGCCTCCCTGAGATTGACACTTGGACTCACAAATCCATATCTTAATTTAAAATCGATGATGCGAGCGCATGCTACAATGACATAATTAAACCAATGCGTTCCGCGTGCGTTAGTTTTTGGCACTGTTGCCTGGGAGGCAATGGATTTCTTTTTTCTCTTTCATCCTACATTAGTATTCACATCTTCTGACTCATTTTTGCTCTCTCTACTTGATTGGATGCAGGAACTTGACACCTTGGCGATGGAATGCATGATCCAAGATAGTAGACAAGGAGTAAAGTGCTGTGAAGACTATTGTGAGTATCACTCAACCCATTGAGTGTTTGCTTGCTTTAAAAAATACAAAAAAAATATAAATCTAAAAGCGTGGTGAATGGGTACTTGACTCACATTCCAAACTCATCACCCAACCAAAAAAAAAGTACACTCTAACGTTCTTGAAATCTTTCTGGAGTGTTCTTCTTTCTTTTGAGTGGTGTTTGTGAAGCCACCATGATTTGACTTGGGCTGCACCACTCGCCATAATTAAAATCAACTCAAATGGTAGAACTGCATGAACACTAGGGTAAATACACTAGGGTTGTTTTTCTAAGGCCACATCATTCTAAAGGAAATCGACTTTCGCCCATTACGTGCAAAACCTTTTGTGCCCACTTGAACATTGTTTGAAAACATTAACTCCAACCCTAAAAAGCATTGAAGCAAGGATAAATCATTAAAAGACACCACATCCTAGAATCCTTGCTTGAGAACCAAGTTTAGTTAAGTGCACACACACGCTCAGATTGGTTAACTAAGAGGCACAACCCCAAACAACGCCTCATCACATATCCTAAGCACAAGCACTAACCTAGCCCCTGATTAAAATGGAGTAGGTGTGCCCTAAGCAAGACTAGTCTAAGTCTTAGAGGTGTGATTAGGTTTGTTAGGCACTTGGCCTTCATTCCCTTTGTAAAATCTGGTGTCTAAGCTACAGGGAAGTGTCAAACGACTGCAGTTGTGGGTCTATGGAACCGGCGATGCAAGCCAAAGGAAGAACCTTCCCCTCAATCCCCTCGTAATCAACCTGGCCAGATTAACATCGGGAAGGGATGTTAAGTGCTTGCAGATTTGATCATTCCCTTTGAGGCTTCTAGGTCACCTAGTTATACACTATAAGGACTAGACTTGCTTGCTTGTTTGTGCACGTTCTCGCACCTGTCTCTCTCTGCATCCCTCCCCATTCTTCACTAATGTATGCACAGGAGACGATCACTTCATTTTGAGCTGTTTGTTTCAGAGAGGGGAATTAGGAGGAGACTTGATTTTTCAAGAGAAATGGCTGACCCAAGAATTGATGAGATTGAGGACCAACTTCAACCCGATGCTATGGCCATCATTCAGGCTCAAATCTCTACCAACCACCAACTTCAACAACAACAGATCCAAACCATCATGCAAGCCATACACCGATTGCAAAACCCTCAATGGCAACCCCCACCTAACCCAGCACAACCTCCCGAGGGCCAACCAAGGCCTCTCCATGATGTTTACGATCCGTCTGCTATTCGGATTGAGCCACATCTTAGGGTCCCCGAAGGGGGAGATGATTTTGAGCTAAAACCTAATGTTTTGAGCTTATTTCAAAGCCACTTTCATGGGAGCTCAAATGAGGACCACTTCCAACACCTAGAGGACCTAGACCAGATCCCCCAAACTGTGAAACCAAGGAACGTCAGCTTGCATATTGTTTTCATTGAGATGTTCCCTTTCTCCCTAAAAGACAAAGCATCTCACTAGCTTAGAACCTTAGGGAGACCCTTCTCTACCTAGGAGGAACTGAGGCATGCATTCTTGAAGAAAATTTTCCCTATAGGTAAAACCAATGCCCTCAGAGGAGACATTACCACATTCACACTACAAGGTCGGGAACAATTCCATGAGGCGTAGGAAAGATTTAATGACTTATTGAGGAAATGCCCACACCATGAGGTTCCAAGGTGGCAATTGGCCTAGATCTTTTACCATGGTCTGGACAGCAACCTTAGGAACTTTGTTGACGCCTCATGTAGAGGCAACTTTTTGCACAAAGATGAGGAGAGCGCGTTTGAGCTCTTTGAGTCCATGAGTGAGAATTCGCTCAACAATGACTAGTATAAATAGTGTGTAGATGCTTAAACTATAAGTCCCCTCAAATTAGAGGGAGAGTTGATAAGTCATGTACTTATCACCCCAACTTATTTAACCAATTACAAATGAACTTTTCAAATGGCGAGGACTCGAGAATCAAGTCCACATTTTAGTGGACACCTGGGCTAATTAAGCCTGAAGACCTAAAGGGTCTAAGTGTTCAAGTCTTATTGTATCATTTCCTAAAGTTGACAAATTTCTAATGCCCAAGTTGTCTTTTCCAAATTCAAATTTCAATTTTTTATTTTTTTAAATAAAGAGAAAAATAAGGAAAATTTATAAGAAATCTACAGAGCTAACAATATGATTCAGAAATGCCCCACCCCCCTATGCCTAGCTTAAGCAATGTCCTCATTGGAAATAGAAGGCATGAGAAAACGGTAGAATGAAGAAAATATCACCTGTATTTTGTGATGCTCTGGTCAGCATTGAGTCAGACTGTACAAATGCTGAGTTTAGTGCCATTAGCAAGGCGGGGTCCAGCCAAAGAGGTAAGATCAAGGTTAAAGTAACATTGTCTAAGATGAGTTCTGGGATAACTGGTCAACAAAAGGTTTTAGACGTTGTCCGTTGACCTTGAAAGAATTACTCGCCTTTGGGTCAGAAATCTCAACAGCCACATTTGGGAATATTCGATCAATGATGAACGGGCCATTCCATTTTGACCTAAGCTTGTCGGGAAAGACCTTAAGCCGAGAATTAAAGAGCTAGACCTTTTAGTTTGTTTCAAAGCTCTTGCGGGAAATCAACTGGTCATGAAGAGCTTTGGTCCTAGCCTTATAGATCGACATTCTCATAAGGTCATTTCTAAGCTCCTCCAACTCAGATAGTTGGAGTTTCCTAGCCTTTCCGGCTAAACTAAGGTCACAATTGCATTTTTTTAATTGCCTAGAATGCCTGGTGTTTAATCTCTACGGGTAAATGGCATGCCTTACCAAACATTAGATGAAACGGTGACATGCCAATAGGCATCTTGTACACCGTATGGTAGGCCCAAAGAGCGTCGTCAAGCTTTTGAGTCCAATCTTTCCCATCAGGCCTAACCATTTTTTGCAGGATGTTCTTAATCTCCCGATTGGAGACCTCGGCCTATCCATTTGTCTGGGGATGGTAAGGTGTGGAAATTATATGATTCACCCCATATTTTTCCAGTAAATTGTGGAATTGGGCATTGGTGAAATGAGTACCACCATCGCTGATGATGGCCCTTGGGATCCTAAATCGATTGAAGATTATTGAAAAAATTGATGACCACGTTGTGGTCATTAACTCAAGTGGGAATAGCCTAAATCCACTTGGATATATAGTCAACAGCTACAAGAATGTACTGGTGTTCAAATGAAGGGAGGAAGGATCCCATGAAATTGATGCCCCAAACGTCAAAGATTTCAACAGGAAGAATCAAGTTTAGAGGCATCATCTCTCTCTTGGTTATGCTCCCAAGTGCTTGGCATCAGGAACATGACCTCAAGAACTCCTAGGCATCCTTGAATAAAGACGGCCAATAAATTCTAAGTTACAAAATCTTCCCAGCCATCTTTTTCCCAAAGAAATGTCCACCATACGTAGATGCATGGCAAAACTCAAGTATGCTTTGGAACTCATTCTTCGGAACACATCAGCGAATAATTTGATTAGAGCTAATGTAGTATAGTTCGGGGTCATCCCAAAAGTAATATTTAGCCTTGGATATAGGTCAATCCCATTGCTGCTTGGTCTAATCCTAGGGTATTTGACTAACGGCCAAATAATTCACCATGTCAGCAAACCAAGGGGTTTGGACACCCGAAACTGTAAGATTAGTCTCATCTGGAAAAGTGTCAGTAATCGAAATATCCAAATGAGGAGAATCAATTAGGATTCTTCAAAGATGATCCACCACTATATTTTGTGCCTCGGATTTGTCTTTAATTTCAAGATCGAATTCTCGAAGTAAAAGAATCCATCGAATGAGCCAGGGTTTGGCATCCTTTTTGGTCAAGAGAGTCTTAGGGCCGAGTGGTCGGTATAGGTGATGACATGAGTTCCTAAAAGATAAGCCCTTAATTTTTTCAATGCAAATACTATAGCTAGCAGTTCCTTTTCTATAACAGTGTAATTCCTTTGGGCCTTGTCCAGAGTTTTGCTAGCGTAGTAAATGATAGAGGGCTTTCTATCAATCTTCTGACCCAAAATAGCCTCGACCATGTAATCAAAAGCATTGGTCATGTTCTCAAATGGGGCTATCCATATCAGTGGTTACAACATCGGAGCACACAAGTGATTGCCATTTTGAGTAAATCAAATGCCTTGTGGCATGATTCATCAAAATCAAATGGTGTGTCTTTGGCTAGAAGGTTACTCAAAGGCCGAGCAATCGTAGAAAAGTCCTTGATGAACCTCCTATAAAATCCCACATGACCAAGGAATGATCGGATTTGTTTAATAGATGTGGGTGGAGGAAGTTTGGAGATAGCATCCACCTTAGCCTTATCAACTTCAATTCCCCGATCAGAGACTACATGACCCAAGACAATGCCTTCCTGTGTCATGAAGTGACTCTTCTCCTAGCTAAGGACCAACCGTGTTTTGATGCATCTCTTAAGGATCAATTCCAGGTTAGCCAAACATGATTCAAATGAATCTCCGCAAACAAAGAAATCATCCATGAATACTTCCATATAATCTCCCACCATATCTGAAAAGATGGCTAGCATGCACCTTTGAAAAGTTGCAGGTGCATTGGAAAGCCCAAATAGTATTCTATGGAATGCAAAGGTTCCATATGGACAAGTGAAAGTTGTCTTTTCCTGATCCTCGGGATGGATAAGGACTTGGTTATATCCCGAATAACCATCCAAGAAACAGAAATACTTTTGCCCAGCTAACCTTTCAAGAATTTGGTTAATGAAGGGCAAAGGGAAATGATCCTCTTTTCGTGGCTATGTTCAGCTTCCTATAATCAATACAAACTCTCCACGAAGAAGCTGAATAAGTTGTGATAGATTTACCTTTCTCATTAGTCACAACGGTAATCCCGATTTTCTTGGGAGCAATTTGCACTGGACTCACTCAGGGACTATCCGAGATCAGATATATGATTCTTGCATCCAGCCACTTGATTATTTCTTTCTTGACCACTTCTCACATATTAGGGTTTAGTCTCCTCTGCATCTGGTGAGAAGGACAGGATCTGTCATGCCCCAAAACTCAAACCCCAAAAATGAGGGTCAGAGTCCTAAGGGACAGCAAGGAAAGAGGTGCTGATTTATTTAATTCGAGTTGTACCTAACTAAGTTGAGCTAGAAAGTGTTCCATTTACAACATACAATGGAAAAAAAATCTAAAAAGAATGGTACATAATTAATACAAGAAAACAGTAACAAACATAAACTTGTTGTACACCAAAACATAAAATTTACATGCACACTTGCGCAGTGACAAATTCTGTTTGTCAATAACCTACGACAACAATTTGAAAGTTGGTCACAAAGAGGGATGAGCCAATCGTCTCAGCAGGGAACAACCATCTACTGCATCTCAATCAAATAGGATAGTGTACAGTTTCAATTATTGGCTCGTTCCTAGCCTAAATCCACACTCTAGGTTCTAGTTTCTCGAACCCTACCTGATACGACCAATCACCTTGGTCCAGTAACCCATTAACAAGTTACCCAAGTTCCTTCTTCAATTTGGTGTAATAATTTATTCCCTCACTCGCCTTAATGATCAGATTCTAGAAATTCATCCCTCTCTACTAGAGGAGATAAAGACGCATCCTTTCCTTTGAATCCTAGCCTGATAGTCTCGCCCTGGCCAAGGGAGAGATTAGCAATCTATTAATCCTCTAGAAAGTCTTGCCCATTCTCGATGTATCAAGAGCGTTGCTGACTTCAGTCAGAATAGTCAGGCCTCTTGGGAACTACCCAGGCCTATGGCTTGTGATCACAAAACACGAGCTCAAATGGTGTCCAATAAGGATTAGTCACAGAATAACCAGATCATTATCACAGGATTGGCCAGAATTGACGAGCTACACCAATGCTCTCACTAGGAGCAGCTCCCTGTAGGAGCGCAGTCCTCGAGTGTGCCCTCTTAATCTGCCGTCAGGCGAGATCTCAACCAATCCATCTCAATACCCCGGCCATCTCTGCATATGCGGGCGCCTAGTGAGCCTCTTGCTCGAGTACCTTCACATTGAGCCAGATTCGGGTACATCCAAGTACCAAACACCAGTGACAGTCCCAAGGCTTGTCATCGAACCTAGGAACCTACCTGTTCTGAGGCAAATCTCCTTGGTAGCCTCTTACTACTACAATAGCTCAGGTCTTCTACCCGAGTAGTGAACCCGTGGTTCACCAAGTCTAAGGAGGCAGCCTTACAAACTCACCTAATTGACTTACCATCTCTTTGATTTCATTTAGGTTTCGTGCCCGGAATACAATCCTAAGGACCTAGTGGATCGCTTGGGGTCTAACTCAAGACCTTAGGATCCAAGCATTTCCTCTTATTAGACTCGAATCAAGTCATAGGTGTCATCTTGTGAGATTCAAGCCATTACTTAGTGAATTTAGATTGCTTTTAATGTGTTTAGGGAACTTCATGCTCAAATAATAGGTGTACACACACACACACACACCCATACATGTGCTTCACGCCTCTAAGGTTCTAATTGCATTTTCCCATTCATCCTTATCCATTGGGGTACCTGCTAGACTCCCAATTAAGTTCTAACGTTTCATAGGATTTCTAATTACCAGAATCACATAGTTCAATACAATCATTACATTTAAAAACTATCAAACATCAGGGACCTGCTTCTTATCATTAATACACTCAAACAACATACCTCTGTTCTCAGGTAATCCCGACCTATTGCTAGGTCAAGATGTTTGTCCAAACCAGGACTGCAAAACCTGCCTTTCATGCCCGAAACCCGAGTTTTGCACCACCAAGACCTTCTGTAATCCAGACCACCAATACAGGCACATGTCTATACCCTGAACCCAAGAGATCCTTGATCTCAATATTATGGTTTCACCCTTAACCCGATCTATTCAATTAATCTCTTCACAGAGTTCAACGACTTAGAATGAGCACACCAATATCGATCCTAGTCTTAGGTACCAGTGCTAGGCACCCCCACTACCATGGCTACTGAACTCACGTGGTATCGGTACAGGTCACTAGTATCAATACAAGGTGCCTTCAATACCAGACTTAAGTCCCTTTTTAAGTTATTTCGATTCAACAAGTACCGATAACTGCCATCGTTACCAATACCAGGTGTTTGTCTCTCCCAAACCCCGGCTTAAACCCTCCATTTGGTTACCCAAATTATACGATTAGCAGAGGGGTGGGTAAGTCCCGCAACCTCTTAAGATGGCCATCCCCATGTAGGGGCAAAGATTTACATGAAACCTGTATTAGTAGTCCACTGCTAGAGTTGATCCTCTCCTCACCTAGGACCTACACTGGGTACAGGAGTACCTCTCGCGACATATGGTTGGACCCTAAATCTTTATTGTTACAAAAGTTCCTAATGGAACTTCCCTGCCACCGTTACAGGATTGCGCTTATCTAGCTCGTTAGGATTTCTATAGCTTTACCAAGACCCACTAGGTTTAGTTTATACCACACATTTTGGCCTCGTGCAAATTCTGGCAACATGGCCTCATGAATTCACTCTAGAATCTTCTCTTTATTGTTTCAAGATTAGGATTTGTGCCACTAGAGGGTGTGTTTTACTTCTATTTAGCTACTGGTGACCAGCTGATTCCTTGGCTAGATGTCTGAATTGAGCATATTAGGCACTTGATGTAATATTAGGCATCCAATTGCTAGGACTTAGTCCCTGGAATGGCAATCCAGTTGCAAGGATGTCTAACCAAGGGATCAAACATCAGGATCGAAGGGTATTAGATGCCTAATGGATCATCAGACGTCGAATAACCCACTCAAAATCGCATTTGAGCTCAAGATGAGTTCCTAACATCCAAAAGCCACGTATAAAAACCTTTACCTGAAGAATTATTGTTTAAAACCTAAATTCAATTTATAACTGCATACAACCACAAGTATTTGCACATTCTATCCTCAAACTCAACTTGGCCAACCAGTACCACTACTAAGCTTTAGTACTGGTACTAGGCAACGCCAGTACCAAATTCACAAGTTCCCACTAGTACCGGTACTGGGCATCAATTCTGATACTACAGGCCATTAGTTTTATATCAACATAACCTATCCAGTATTGGTATTAAACAGCAATATCGGTACTGGGCACCACCGACCTTGTACCAAAAATCCAGCCAATACCGGTACTAAACACCAGTACCGGTACTAGGTGCTCTCAGTCCCCTTTTCAATGCATTACATAGTGGTGCTAGGTCAACTAGTACCGGTGCTGGTCGCCAATATTGGTACTAGGTGCTCTCAACACCCAGTTCATATTGCCAGACACCCATCATTTTATCTATAAGCCTACCTAGCTTTTTAGATTAAAAGACTCCCCTTTATCACCTCTAAACATGGAAACAAAAGGAGAAGAAGACTCTCTACCATTTCACATGCAACACGGAATCTTAAACCAAAATAACCTTTTCTTTTGGCTATTTCAGATCATGGAATCAAGCAAATGAAACAAGAGAAGAACCCTACCTCAGTTGGAGTCTCCTTTCTCTTCTCCTTGTAGTAGCAACAACAACCACATCAGCAACAGTAGTAGCTTCAACAACAACTACAGTAGCAGCTCTCCTCTTCCTTCCCTTCTTCTCCTCGTAGTAGCAGCAGCAGCAATGGCAACGCCAACAGCATAAGCAGTTGGTAGGGAGGAAGGAGCACCAGTTGAGGGGAGAAGAAAATGTGATTTTTCTTTTAAATTTTTAAATCTCTCTCTCTCTTCTATAAGGGTTGTGAAATTTGCATCTAAGCCCTTCAGCTTCTTTCTTGAGCCTTAAGAAAGGCCTCCAAACATGTTCTCCTTACAAAAGGCCCCTCAACTTTTCATTTATTAACATTTTGTTAATGACTTAGGGGATTTGTTTAATTCCAAGTCTAATAATCACTAAATTAAGGTTCCCAAAACCCTTAATCTCACATTAAGAAACCAATTATGGTTTTTAATTAGCATATTAAGAGTATTACAAATTCGAGGCATTACAAGATCCATCTTCCATAAAAATCCGATGATTACAATAAGATGGCTCAATCCCCCTAAGGTAATGGATGGTCCAACCAATTGCCTCCTTATGTGCCTTTAGGACCCTAATCAATTTTGATTCTTACTCCATAGTCAATTTTGCACTAATAATCACAGGGAGTGTCTCCTTGGGTCCCAAGAACTCGTATTTCAAACTTTCTGGCAATGGTTTAAGTTCTAGCTGGTGTGGGTTGATAACAAAAGGTAAGAAGGATGTTAATGAAGATTCATTAGGATGATCCAGTGGAAGAGGTTGTGAATGAACAAAATCAATAACATCTTCAAAATGTGGCGGGTTTGCCACAGAAGGTTGTGGTTTAGGTTCATTGGTGCGGGAGGAATCCTCGAGAATGGTAACAACCATGTAAGTCTCAATGTTCAAATCATTATCCTCAAGTTCCTCAATATATCCACAATCCTCAAATTTGTTAATCACCTTGAAAATATTGAGTTTTAGTTTTCTGTCTCCAAAGATGATCTCCATACTATCGCTTTCACAATTGATACTGGCCATATCGATAGCTAGAAACGGATGCCCAAGAATGATGGGCATGTTCCTTAAGTCTTCAGGTACATCCATGTCAAGGACAAGGAAATCTACAAGAAAATAGAAATCCTTGACCTTGACAATAACATCCTCAATAACACCTTTCGGGTTTGTGATCGAATAGTCGGCTAATTGTAGTGTTACTGAGGTCGGCCTGAGTTCACCTAAGCCAAACTTTTCATATAAGGAAGTTGGAATTAGGTTTATGGATGCACCTAGATCCAAGAGTGCCCAGTCAAAGGTGTAATCTCTGATAACACATGAAATCAAAGGAGCACCTGAATCTCTCTTTTTTTGAGGAAGGTAATGCAGGGTAATAGAACTAGCCTGCTCGGAGACTGTCACCTTCCTCAGGGTAGATTCCTTTGGTTTACACTTCTGAGTGCATAAATCCTTCAAGAATTTAGCATAAGCCAGAATATGCTTAATAGCATTGAGGAGCGGATATTGATTTCAACATTCTTGAATATATTCAATAACTCCTCATTGCTATAAACAAGCTTCTTCTTCCTGGGTTTTAACAAGACTTCAAGGAAAAAGAATTAAGTAAGATCATTGGATTCAAGGTCCTGAGCCTTGGTTTCTTCCTCTATTTTCTCCTTTCCTTAGGCTCACCAGAATTTGATTGACTAGAAGAGGGTAATTTTGGGTCTTGGGTTTTCCTTCCACTCCTCAAAGTAACAGAGTTTGCAGAAGCGTACGGGTTTGGTTCTTGGGGAGGGTTAGAAAAGATCGGAGGGGCTTGATTAGCTAGATATCCAAGATTAGAAGTAGAAGAAGAATGACCCTCGTCAACCACCTTAGCTTGTACGTGTGGGTCCTTCAAATTCCCATACCCTTGGGCTCGATTGCCTTGATTTTGTATGTCACGAGGGTTGGTATGGGTTGAGATGGCAAAGATCTGGGCTCACTGGTATTAGTAATGAGCCCGAATTACAAGTTTTCCTATGAGGTTTTCATTTGTTGCATGAGCTGGAGCATGGATCCTTACATTTCTACCATCTAACAGTTCAAATCAGCCTGCCCTACAGGTTGACGGGCATTCCATGTTGGCTGATTAACCTTATTAGGTGGCAGCTGAGTATACATGACCCTGACCCATTGGTCTTTGCGATGCATAATTGTTGGGTTAGATTTGGCTTTGCTACCCCAGGTTTTTCTAGGAGAAGTTAGGGTGGTTCCTCCAACCTGGATTATATGAGTTAGAATGTAGCTTGGACCTAACATCCTCCTGTACAGCATACACATTCTCATAGGGTGAGGATGGCAGGAAAGAAGGAGAAGGATCAGAGAAACTAGGATCAAAGGCCCCAGTTTAGAACTTGTGGGGTTCCAAGTAATGGTGACTCACAGGTTGAACAGCTTCCAATTGATTTACTAACTCTCGTCCAGTAGGAGCTTGTAAGAATGGAATCCCAAACTCTGGGATTGAGTGGATCTAGAAGTACCTGCAGTGTTTCCAGCCATCCACTTCCATTCTTCTTGCAACTAGGTCCACTTTATCAAGTTTGTCGTAAATCAATTCCATATCAAATGAATGAGAGTCCTGGACCTCATTAGCATTTGATCTAGGTTGCTGGGACAGGTTGATAGTGTCCATAGGGGCATGATTGATAGAATTCTCACTCATTTCCTCAAACAAGTCATGCGCACTATCTACATCCTTGTTAAGGAAATTACCTTCGCAAGAAGCATCCACATGATTACAAAGTTGCTCAGTCAATCCATGATAAAAGATCAGCACGAGTTGCCATTTCAGCACCTAGTGGTCTGGACACTTCCGCAACAAATCCTGGAATCACACTTAGGCACCATGAAGTGGTTCCCATGACCACTAGATGAAAGTAGCAATCGCCCGTCGGAAGGCATTAGTACATCCGACTGGGAACAATTTCTTTAGAAAGGTCGATTTAAGATCATTCCAAGTAGCTATCAGCCTTCCAATAGTTCAGTACCAATGTGTAGCCTTATCCTTGAGAGAGTAGGAGAGAAGCCTCATGATCATTTGCTCGTCATCTATGTTTCATGCTTTGGTGGTCTGGACCAAAGGGGTCAAGTCCTCCAAACGCTGAAACGGGTCTTCATAGCCAAGCCCATGAAAATGTTTGATCAAGCTCAAAACCTATGGCTTGATTTCCACGTCACCAGTTGGAATTTAGACACAGGACACTCTCCATAATTCGAAGGATCATAAAAATCCTTTAAGGGCAGACTGTCCTAACCATTCATTCGTTGGAACCATGCTTGCATTTGCTGCAATTGTTTCAGCCACCTTTGCAGCATCTCGTGCTAATTCCAAGGTGGAGGAGGTGGTTGATCAGCCATTGGATCTACTTGACTAAAATTCAACCTACGCCTCCTTAAATAGTCTAATGGTTCTTCCAAATGGGGATTCAATGACCAAGCATAAACTAGGAAGGGGTTGAAAGGACTACAGAATAAAACCCCGCAGCACAATAATACAAGCCTGTCCTTAAGTTGGGTATCCTAAGAATCTAGGCTCCAAGATAAATTCAAACCACAACACAAATTTTGCGTTTTCCTTAATCTAGAAGCTGGTTAAGTTGGGCTGGCGAAGCAAGGGGAGCGTGTCCCAAAGGCCGCTAATTATGCCAAACCCCTACCTGCTTAAGTCGTTTGACAATCAGGCCCCCCAACTTAGCACCTTCTGGAGAAAGTAGACGTCACAAATTTGCACCATAGTTTGAAAAATACCCTAAAATGGACTAATGAGTCCTAGGACCAACATCTACTCAATTTTAGATTAGGCTTGGGATAGTAGTGCTTTTGAAATGTGATGGGCTATTAAAATGGGTTGTGCCCTTAATGATTGATTGAAATGTGTGAGTGAGTGCACAACCAGGGTTTTCAAGCAAGATTATTGGGATGAGTGGATTTTAGAGTTCAAATCTTGCTTAAGTAGCTTTTAGGGTTTGAATTAAGGTTGATTTAATCAAGTTTAAGAGGAACACCAAGATTTGTAAATACAGGTGAAGACATTTTCCTTTGAAATCAAAATAAGGTGGAGTTCCTGGTACTAACCTTAAATGTTTACCCTAAGGAGCAACCTACTTGATGAGTTGTTTTTAGATAAAGTGATATAACCCAAACAACTCAAGCAATTGGCCTTGATGCACTATTGAATTAAGCACACAAGTGGTTACCTAATCTAATTTCTACTTGATTATGTGTTGATGAGTGCACCGGTTCCAAAGATTGGGTTATTGGTTGAGTGAGAAAAATCAGAAGAGGTTGTGTACCGTTGTGGGTGTCTGTGATGTGTATAGTAAGAAAATCCCACAACTAGATAGGATTTTTTTTAGATTTTTTTTTAATAAGCGAAGAGTAAGTTGGGTGGAGGTGGTAACAAAACTAAGCCTAGCATTTAGGAGACACTTAGGTTAATTAGGGCTTGAATTAAGGTGATAAAATGAAAGCTATGGAAGGGGAAAGAATGGGGGAGCACTTACAGTGGTCTTTAAGTGGACTTTACTCCTTTCTACTGCTCGTAGAATCCTTGTCGGGGTACATGCAAGATAATAGAAGAAAGAAAAGAGAGGTTAGAGATCAAATAAGTGTGAGGAATGTGGAAAAATAATTGGGATTTACTGCCTCCTCGGTAATTATGCCAAAATGATGCGTGAGATTTTATACGTGAAAAAAAGATTGAATTAAAAATCCATCATTGTAGTTGCGTAAAAATCTGCCATTCAGATAATTTTCCCGAAACTCAAAGTGAGTCCTAGGTCGAACATGGGGTGGCTATGTCGATTCTAAATTCGCAATTATATGTTTTTTGTAATTTTATTTTATAAAGGAAACATTCATAATGGCTATAAACAGCTAATCTACTTGTAATATAAACAAGAGAAAGAGAGAGAGAGAAAATAACTTTTATAACTAATATAATGTCAATTAGAACTATTTGCTACAACTACAACGCTGAAATCTACTCTAGAAAGTGATAAAAAGATAGGGGGTGAGAGATTATCCTCCTCAACGAATGTTCGAGGACGAGCTACATGAACAATGCTTGGAAGAAGGAAAGTGAAGACAGAGGACGAAGGGCAAATCTGGAAGAACCGGGGATGAGGTAGGGCATCAACGTCACGAGATCCGCTTCTGGAGCGAGGGTGAGAGGACTGTTGGTGAGAGCCTTGCAAAGGGGGATGAGAAGTGGAAATTTTTGATTTTGAACTCTAGTGGAGCTTCCCATAGCTTGGGAGCACTAGAGCAAGCTTAAGAGAGTTGTTTCTAGCTCTTTGGGAGGTTGAGAAAAGAAGGAAGGGATGAGAAAATATGTATGAGGGGTAGGCCTTTAATAGTTATAGGAATGGGGGCATAAAAGTCTTTTTAAAAGCTTATAATTTAATATAGGGATCTTTAGTGGTGTTTATGATCGTCACTGTAGGCGCAGATCGCTGAAGGTGCACGCTCGGTCTCCGTCGTGCAATGGAGATCGGAGCACTCTCGTTGAGCCATGTCAATGTCGCCCCACCTTCAGCCATTCCACGCTTCATCGCTCCCAGCCAATCTCAGCCGTCCGATCGTTCACTCGGATGGCTTAAAACGCGCAAGCACACTTCATCTTCAACTCACATAGTGCTCACATACGATGGCACATCATCGCCGCATGTGGCTCCATCATTCATCCGATGCACGAGAGGGTGCCACGTCACCCACGTATCAGCTACTTGATGAGGATCTAGCAGTCCAATTTCACCTACGTGCTTCTTTGCAGATTAAATTTGCTCAACGTGGATCGATCAGACGCCTTTGTCTCTTCGTCTAAGGTCATGACCACTGCGTTGAGGCCGTTGCTTTGTTTCGTTTGCATTTTAATGCTCATGCACCCTCGGCTGTTAGATGAAGATCCAATGGTTGAGATGCACTGATCGTTTGAAGGAGATGCGCTGCAGGCATGCTTCAGTGATTTGGGCGGATGGCGCTATGTGGTGCTGTCTTGGCCATCCAAATTCCATTGCTTATAGATGGTGCCAAGGGTGTCGGATTGGGTTGATTTTACATCATTGAGTTGCGATCATCGATCCGAACCCATCTATGCAGTTGGATTTGTCGTTTGAAGTCTGGATTTTTACCACCTTGCCCCTTTGCCTTTGATCTTCTCCAGACTGCATCAGATGCTACAGAGGTCCAATCGAGGCGATCTCAAAGGCGTTGGACTCCTATCGTTGACCTGATCAGATCCATAAGGTTGGATCTTCAATCCAAGGCCCAGATAAATATTATGCTATCCCCTTACCACAATAAGAGGCGAATTACTATATAATTTGTACAATTAACCTAAATGCATGATGATGCATGTTATGTAATATTTACAATGCATGATGCTTCTATGACACTAAGAACATGCATAAATAGACATTTTAGGCCAATTAGATGTGTGCACATCATTACTGCTACTGTAAAAAAATCTCAGGTTATTCCAATTCCTGTTCAATGCCATCCATACTGTGCTCAATCATCTAGAATGTAGCTCTATGTAAAATATCTTCTAGGCAAAGCTATACAAACATAAGAACATCTAATATCACTTTAAATTCCACATTTACAACATTAAAATTCTTTAATCAAGCTCAAATGCTGCAACTATTGATCTACTGACCAAAGATTCTCAAATCAAGTTTAAAGCCTTCGTTAAATCATTCAAATACATTATTGGAATATCAAATGTTCTCTAAAAACTTCATCCAGGTCTTTAGAACCTTGATTTGAAGAATCAGGTTTCACATTAACCTAAGTCCATAAATCCCAGATTGCCAATAGATCCATTAAAACTCAATCTAATTCATCTCAGTTGATCAGAAAAAGCTCTAAAACTCCATTAATATCATATCAAAACCCATTGAATCTAGAAAACCCTAATCGGTTTCCCATGCTTCACTATTGACAGTGAAGAAGATAAAACCAATATCAGGCTTCTAAATTACTTTGAAACTAGATTTAGACCTTCTTTATAACTTCTCAAACCTCATTCAAAACCTCACTTAGCAAATAAAACAATTTAAATTCAAATAAGGATGTCGCCTAGGTGGGTAATTTATCTTGATCGCTAAGGTGATTTGATCACCTAATCTTCCTGCATACCATTAATTGGTGTTCAAGGAGGCTAGTTAACACTAATGAACTAGTTGGATCATTGCATGGACCTTAATTCCATGCATCGAATTTCACAAGTCCACGTTATCCAAAGAAGAAGAAGAACAACAGTGTTAGACCATAGAAATTGGGTGCAAGATCAAATCATAGAAAAATCCAATTAAAATGTATCATACCCATTGCATTCAATCCAATTAAACAAATGTAAACTAAATTTAGTCAATTAAAACTAATTAACACCAAATTGCTCTAAAGATTCCATGATTAGCATAGAAAATCAAATCAACTTTAAAAGACCAAATCAGTCCGATTCGAGGATTAGGGAGGGCTTTTGTGAGCCAATGAGATGAATGAGAAGCCCTCTAGGTGAATTGACAAACCATGAGTTCTGAGAGATAAGAAGCTTCTGACCTCAAAGTGGCGATGGCAGAGGAAGTCAAATGCAATAAAAAATGTTGAGAAATTGAGTGAATATGATTACGAAGTGTAGAGGAAGGCTTATGGGTCAAAATGGAGTGGATCTTCCTCTTTGATTAGAATTGATTAAATAGAGTGGATTACTAGTGCTCTAAAACTACACTAATCTAAAGCAATCAAACATTGGATTCTAATCTACACTATCTCACTATGCTACATTAATCTAGGAAAGTGATAAATCTATCTAAGAAAGTAGTAAATCTACTCTACAGACGAATGGGATCTCAGGGCTGTGGCTAGTCACTGCAGCGATGAAATGGGAGAAACCTCCAGTGATTGAAAGCCCAGAGAATGAGCTTTGGGACATCCCCTCGAGTTATGTGATCCAGTACGAGATGGAAGAATTGGGATAGAAGATCGTGGCTACTGTCACCAACCACAAGTGAAAAAAGGAAAGAAGAACTGGAGGGGTAGAATAATGATTGGCTTAGGAGGAGTGAGTTGATAGTTACGCAGGAGGGTTGGGTAGGTGTTTATATAGGCATTGGGGAGATAGGACCACTAGAGAGTGTAGGTGATGGGTGTTGAGAGTGAAGGGTGGATATGGGATCTGGAGGGTGCACACATGATAAGGATGAAAGCTGACCATAGGTTTAGATCTAGGTTGTGGTGCGAATGTGTGCGCATCAACGCTAGTTGGTTCATGGAAGATCGATTGTAGGATCGAAAGAAGAGGGATGGATGGTCACAGTAGCTCGAGTTCATCGTGAGAGTACAAGAGCAGACAAGCTCGAGCTCTAGGTGTGTTGGGCATTTTGCACCTAGGCCCAAATGGTGAAATGGTGCAAAGTTTGTGAAGAGACCCATAAGTGATAGGTTTTAATGCATAGTTGTCACCAGCTGTTCTCAAATAGGTCCCTGATAGAATTTAAGTGCAGAGAATGTGAATGCTTTGAAAATGAATGAGGACCTAAATGTAACACACTAATTCCAAGGCCCTAATAGTGTCAAAATGCAATGAAGCTTTTATGGAAAGTGTTTTGAACATTTTAGAATATAATCCAACCATTGATTTATGAATTAAAGCTCAATTTGTGTTCAATTTGACATTTGATTCATCCATTTACATATTTAGATATATAATCTCTCAAATGTGGCCTAAATAAGCATTTTTAACACATTTTTGATGTTTTAGGTCATTTTCCTTAATTCCCACGCTTAACCCATTTCTTATGTTAATTTGATAGTGTTTAACTTAGTTTTTAGCTTAACTTGGGCATTTTAGCTATGATGAACCACACCCCATCAACCACGAAAGCCTCCCTTATGGGAGTTCTTCTCATTCTTTTATTTCTGCATTTAATTCTTGCAAGTGGTATAGTTTTTCTTCTTCTGACATGCCTAAACTCACCATGGGTTGTGGGCATGCCACTCTTTGATCCATGGCTTGTAGGAAGGTCATTGCGACCATACCTATCCACCACCATCCTCCAGTGTCGACGGCTCTACGAGCATTCTTTGTGGGATGGATTTTTGTTACAGTAGGTTTTTATTCTTGTCATTTTAATTCCTATCATTAAGCATTCCTCTATTGTTATTTTGAATATTTCTACCATTATGAATTATTTGAAGCAATACAAGTTTATTTCCTACCATTATTTATTGAACTAAATTGATCTTGCATCTATTTCTTTAAAAAAGTTGCACTCGTGATTAGTGTTTAGGTTAGATTAGTTTTAAGTATAGTTTTAAATTTCAAGCACTTAAAAGAAAAAAAGTAAAAAAAATTAGATTTCAAAATCACGACTTTCTGTGCCTCCTAGAGATCGACCAGGAGTCACTTTAGAGTTTCATTATATTTTTGTTTAGATTTGATTTCGCAACTATACTACAACTTAAATGCTTATTATCACAATATGAATCTAATAGGGGACTTTATTACAAATTACCTAAGGGGGGCACCCTCATCACTCGTCCCCCTCTCTCCTCTAAATTCCCATATGCAGCAACACCTCCTCTTAACTCCTAACTAAATTTCCAGCCAAACCTGACACCAACTTCAATTCACACACTAACACATGTGATTGATTACACAACAATCATAGATCTTAATCAACTTAAATAATGTTAGTATCCTAGCTAATCTGTAAGTATTGCATACATATCATTCATATTTTGCATCATCTCATTTTATACAGTTGTGCATAAAATAATGAGTTTATCATTATACAGCTATGCATAAAATAATGAGAGTTTATCTTGTTATTTAATGCTTTTGTTGCCATTTGCAGTTAATAAGAAGATTCAAATAGAATTAGGATGCAAAATAAAGAGAAATAAAGCAGAATAAAGTGAGAAAAAATAGAAGAAGATGAAGAAAGAATAAAGTAGATCCAGACAAGAAGAAAGGAGAAGGATAACCCTATCTATCCCCTCAAACCCTAGGATAGCCCTTCCTAAACCCTGAACCACTTACACATTAGTTGACCCAATCCCATAATCCTAAAACATGGGTAGCATTACCCACTACCCTATTCACACTATCCATTATCCCTATCTACCTATCCTTATCCCAATTCCACTATCCATAGCCTATTTTCCCTACTAGATCCCCAATTAGGCTAGAGCTTACATAAATTAACTCGTCTTGAGTCAATTGGGTTATTCAAAACCAAATTAGACTCACCACAGCCTGAATAGGCTAGCCTAGATTTTATTAGGTTCCCTTAGACCTAATTAGGTTTACTTCCAAACTCACCTAATTCTAATTAGGTTCACCTAGAACCCAATTGGACTCACCCAGAACATAATTGGACCCACTTAACCCACCTATCCCTAATTAGACTAGGACCCAACCCAACTATGTCAACCTAACCCAATCCCACCTAATCCTACATAACCTATTCTACAAAATTTAAACACAACACACACCAACACCTTCCTAATCTTCCCTCCCATCAATTTTGGAATCAACAATCAAGAGCCACCAAATGTGGTGACTTCCAAAGAGGTCTCCACCAAAAGTGGCAACCAAGAAAAGGGCCTCCCATAAAAGCCTATTTCCTAATTGTCTCACAAGCAATCTCCTCAACCCTGCCACTTGCGACACCACTACCTTCTCAAACCCTATGGGCTATCGCCCACTACCCTCTCTCCTCTCCAAAGCCGTCTCCTCCTCCTCCTCTCCAAGGGTCCTCCATGGATGGCTAAGAAGGCACTCCTCTCCAAGGAGTTCTTCTTCTTGGAGACTAGAGAAGAAGTTCAAGGATGCTCTCCACCCCTCCTCTTCTTCTTTTTGGGTGTGTCCTCTTCCTCCTCCTTGGAAGAGTCCATGCCCTACCTCTTCTTCTATTCTAGGATAGCCAAGAAGGCTTCACCAAAGCCTCTCTTGGTTGATCCACCTTTTGGTAGGCGTGTAGATGGGTCCTTGGACCCAAGGTCTATCCTACACCCTCACACAAAAGTTGATGGCCCTTGTGGCACTTCTGACATGAGAAGTCTTATTTCTTTAATGGCCTCAATTCCTTCCACGTCCCTTGCTCGAGCGTAAAATTGCATTTTAAGATATTTTCGTCATACTATAGCGTGAAAATATGTCAAACTAAATAAAATATAATGAGATGGTAAGTCCTGGTCGAACTTAGGGAGGCAGAAAAATGACTTGATTTAATGCTGATTTAATCTAACTAGAACTAAAATCTAATTAGAACTAAACACTAAGCAGGATAGATATAAAACAACTCAACTTTATTTAGATAATAATCAGGCAATTGTTCCATTAGTCGAATGCTTGATAGGAATATTAACTTGAGCTGACTAGAACTAAATAACTAGAATAAGCATTACTAGAACTAGAAGTACTAGAATAAATAAAAACAACTATCTAGAATAAGGGCACCAAGGGTGGTGCTTGGTAGCCTTTGGAGAGGCATGGAGTAGCAGCAACGGTGCACCTAGGGTGGCCTTGGTGGATGTCTCAGAAGAAGAGGGCAGAGGGGAGCTGGAGATGTCTGGAGCAAGAGATGCCTCTC
The DNA here is from genome assembly GCA_037157565.1 of Thalassia testudinum. NCBI lineage: Eukaryota > Viridiplantae > Streptophyta > Magnoliopsida > Alismatales > Hydrocharitaceae > Thalassia > Thalassia testudinum. The sequence continues at coordinate 135,370,207 of JAZHRO010000014.1, read as the reverse complement.
AAATGGGGGGTTTGGGGTCCTTTTTATAGCCAAAGTGAGGGGCAAAATAGGTATCTTTGGTCCCTAAATCGTGCAATAGCCTTGGAGCAACCAGATCAGTTTATCGAAAGATCAACAGATCAGATCGTGCCTTAAAAGAGCCTCCATCGCACCTTCAATGCATGAACGCACTAGAACACGCCACGTGGCACACGCACGGCCTCCTGATCCACCACCACTACACTTCTCGCATGTGCACCCTCAGATCACGCCATGTAGCACTTGTTGTGCCGTTGGATGATGATTGCGTGGCTGAGCGCTCATAGCAACACCACCTCTGGTTTTTGCATTCAAAAGCATGTGCTACCATGCATCATGTCGCGCGTCCGCCATACCGCCTGATCCAGCGCTCCAACACGTGCCACGTGGCTCGCTTTGCACCATTCAATCAAGATCATGTGACTCAATTTCGCTCGCGCTCACCACCTCCTTGGTTTTGCGCTTTGTGCGGTTTGAATGCACAACCGCATTTCACGTGCGAAGGTGTTAACCGCTATGCTACGCATGTAGGTGTGTCATGATTATGCTTTAACGCTCGGCCACCCTCAGTCGTTAGATGACAATCCAACGACTAAGGTGAACTCTTTGATGAAGGGTGTGGGGAAGGGTGACGTGGCTTTATTGTGGCCATTGGATGACAATCCAACAACCCACGTTTAGTGCTTTAGTAGCTAAGGGCATGGAGGTGGGTCATTGGGATGGAGCCATGTGGTGCTATCCTGACCTTCCATCTTCCCACCTTTGTAGTTGGTGCTACAAGGCTTTGATTGAGTTGATTTTTGCACCGTTGGATTGTGATTGTTGATCCAGATCCATCCGTATGGTCGGATTTGGATTTTGAGGTTTGGATTTGTACCACGCTCCTTGACCTTTGATCTTCTATGTATTGCATGTGATGCTACATGAGTTAGATCAAGACAATCTCGGAAGCATCGGACTCCAGTCATCATCCTGAACAGATCCGTATGATCAGATTTGTCATCTGCGACCTCAAATTACCTACAATTATTATTGTCTCTAAATTAGAACATAATATAGCATTATTATTTACAAAGCTAACAAATCAACTATGATGCAAAATATGCTACTCATGCATGCATTATTCCTAAGTTAAGCTAGGATCTAACTTAATTCAGATAGATTAGGTCATATGATTGCTGGCAATCATAGCTCTATGCCTAGGTCTTGTTAGTCCCTAGCAAATGTAAGACTAAATGCAAAGTGGTCCTAAATAGCTAATTTCTATCAAGAGTTAGACTAGAGATCTATTTCTTTTGTTTTCATTCAAAAATTTAGAAATCTGATCAATCATGAAAGTGTAGTGTTGTAGCCTATGCAACGGATCCAAATATAAAGTCAATCTATACATCTAAAGCTAGTACTTGACCCTTAGTAAAAACTTTATCAGGATAGGCAAACTTCTTCCCTCGGGGGTATAAAATAATTTATAATTTCAGCCCCAATTTTTGGGTTAGGTAGAAGATGTCTAAGTCAAGTGGATTTGTATTTGGTGGCTCACACTCTGGTACTACATATAGACTAGTACTACAAAACCCAAATTTTCAGACTATCAAATAAATCATCTTAGGGAGAGGTGGAGAAATTATACTCTTTTTAGTTCCTTTGTACTCAATCACTCTTTTTTTTTTCTTTATTTTTTCTTCTCTATTTTTCTCTTTTATTTTCTTTTTCTTTTCTTTTTTAGCTCACAATCTCACTAGATTCGTAAATATATTTGGTAGTCTCTCATGGCATTAACACTTTAATTAAGTACTGATAATCTTATAACTAAGTCAAAAATCCTCAGTCAGCATTCAGGTGATCATAAATGTAGGAAAAAGTAAGTCAAGGCTGTATTTGATGGATCGTAAGGGTAGTAGGTATTGTTGCCTCAATGTGCTTAACATAGAATGAAATAAACACAACTCAACACTTCTTTTTTCTTCTTTTCAAACTTTTCTCTTTTCTTTTCTAATTTTCTTCTTTTTTTTTACATATATATCTACCAACATAATGTAATGCAACACACATGCACATTTTTATTCACGAGGCATTATTCGAGATTGGTGATGTTCAAGAGGATATTGGGTGGCTTATTTAGTGGAAGTGCCTACTCTCAACACCGAAAAAGGAATGGATGGGACAACGTATTTTTGACCTTGATATTAATACCCTCCTTCAGTCGAGAATTCTGTAAAAGACAGTTATAACCATCCACCTTAGTCCTAGTTTTATTAGAACCGCTCTCTATGTATTTGTCTTATTTGGTGGCTCTCAAAAATTCCTACAATGAATTTGTACACAAGAACCAAGAGTGAAAACTATACCTAACTCTGAGTATCATTATCCAATTATCCAGAAATTAAAATTCCTCGTATTAGACTTAGAGCACTAGTAGAATCTCTACTCTTACCTCACAATTGTTTGGTGGATCTACTAGAAAATGGTTTGCCTGACTCTCTAATTATCGTCCAAGGGTTCAAGAAAAGAAGCAATGCTTCTTCTCGACAAACTAAAGATGTCCATTGATCTTCGTAGTGGATCCATTGCAAATTTCACGTGCAAGTGTGAAATTGTACTGGATTCTAAATTTAGGAATAAACTAAAGAATAAATTCCTAATAAAACATACTGATAAAAAATTGCTTCCTAAGGTGTTGGCAGATAAATTTTTCAGTTTATGTGTACTACCCCCTACCTAAGTTCTTGCATGTCGTCATACATGAATAAGAGAAAAATAAAGTATGACAAGGTGTAAATGGATAGAAATCACTTGGAATTGCTCCTGATTAGTCATTCAGCCTATACCAACATAATCATGATATTCACAATATGCAGAATAATATGCAAAAATGAAATATGCTATGTATAGAAGATATCTACATATGTATAAGTGCTAAGTTTAACGCCTCCAGCTGGGCGAAAATTCAATTACACATCCTCTATAAGATTAATAATTTCATTAGCAAGAAGAGGTTCCTAGGCCATAAATGGCTTGAGGCGCTGATCATTTACCAAAGAAACATCCCTAGATTTTGGGTCCATAATTTGGACAGCCCCATTAAAATATGGGTGGATCACAAAATAAGGGCCAGTCCACTTGGACTTGAGCTTTCCCACAAAGAATTTGAGTCAAGAGTTAAATAACCAAACCTACTGGTTAGGCATGAATTCTTTCCTCCAGATGTGGTGATCATGAAAAGTCTTAGTCTTATCTTTGTATATCTTTGCATTCTCATAGGCTTCCCACTGAATTTCTTCTAATTTTCTAAGCTAGAGCTTCCTCTCATAACCTCCTGCATCGTGGTTAAAATTACACTGCTACATCGCCCAAAAGGCGCGGTGCTCCAACTCGACAGGAAGGTGATAGGACTTTTGATAAACGCTAGTGATGGGAACACCATCATGAGTCCTAACTAGCATAATTTGGTCGGATAAAGTTGATAAAAGCTCCTACATAACCATTAGAGGGTCATATATGCATAATGATCTGTTTTTGAGAAGAAGATAAGAACACAGGATTATTTTTGTAATTTTAACTGCATTTCATAAGTATAGAATAACCACGAGGAATTCTAGGGGTTAATTAAAGGTCAAATGGCCATTAATGTCTAATAAGAGGGTCTATGCAGATAAAAATGGGTTTTCACGCATTTCAAGAATTAATGGACATCCGAAATCCTAATTTCAGTCCTGCTTAATTAACTAAGGTTTTGTTCAGGATAAAATTCACCTAAACCTTTTAAAAATCATAGAAAAATATTCTATAAGGTTTGGTATCTTTGATTTGACCATTGGAACCCATTTTAACCTAAAATAGAATCTCAAATGGACAATTGGCCTAATTTAGGTTTCTTTATAAATTACCCAATCAAACTTAGTCAAAACTAAAATCTGACTTCACAATTAGATTCCTTGAGTTCAAATTAGGTTTGTACCAAAATTTGGGTTCAATCAGAGATCATTTTGACCTAGTTTGCATTTTGGTCCATTCAGACTCTTTATCACATACATCCCTAACCTTCGAAAATCCTTACAATGACCCCCCTAACTTCATTGTCTTCTTCACATTTGGGTCCCTACTGCCATGGCAGGTGTGAACCCATCAAATCCGAACTTCAATCTCTAATTCTACCTTGATTGATTGACCAATCCCTTCCAAATTTGGAAGGGATGGTCGTGAGGAGTTTCCTAATCAATTAAACCTATATTCCTAAGCTCCAAATCTGTCTCAAGCGCTTGTGCGAATACAAGGATTTCAAGAATCCTTCTTCCTGAAAAGTCAAACCTTTCAAGATTGTTTCCAAGCTTGGAAGCTTGGTTGAAGGGCTATAAAAGATCCTCATGGACAACCTCACCTCCTTAGCGAGTTTTTGAGCCACAATTTCTCTTCTTTCTCCTACCTCCAGCTCGCTCCAACTCATCTCCGGTGACCTTCTACCTTCGGCCTCTTCACCGGTCGCCACGTACAATAGGCGACCGATCCTCCTTCCTCGTTTCAAACCATACCTCGCCATACCTGCATGGTGTCCTCTAACCCCTTCGTCATTTCCGTTCCCTCTCCCAGAGCCTTCACCTTCTCCAGCGCCGGCCATACCGCAACCGGTGCCTCCTCCATCTCCCTTCATCCAGTAGCTACTACAATCGATCCCTCGACCTCTACTGATCATCCTAACAACCTCAGACATCCACTTGACCATCTTCTTCCCACCTCATCTTCCACCTCACCAGCATACCTCTGGTGAGCTCGTGTGCCTGCTCTACTCCACCAATCCGTTCACCACTGACCTCCACACCATCGTCGTGTCCACGCAAGCAAAACCCCTCAAGAAATTGAGGGCATTGCTGTGCCGATTGCTCCACTGAACACCTCCCCCTCTACCTTCGTATTTCACCTTCGCCAGCCACTTACGAACCTCCACAGCACGCACTACCACCATCGCCCTCGCCGCACTTCGCGAAGCTTCTAAACTTCTCTGACGTGACTGCAAGGCACTATTTCGTGTTTCAAGTCATCACGCTCGACCACCATTGACGGAGCTCCATCAAGCAACCTTGGAGCTGTGTTCTTGCTATATCAGCTTCAGGTCTCACCACCAAGTGTTGCGGCCCAGTCCCAGGTCCTTCTCCAGGCCTTCAACTTGATGTTGCAGAGTCATCTTTGACCTCAATTGGAAGCCACTTTAGCAGCTGTTCACGTGCAAAGAAGCTGTGGGACTTTAGTCCCACATCATGGAGATAGTAGCTACGCAAGTGGGATAAAAGGAATTCCTCCCCTTACCCCATCACCCAAGAACATGAGGGGTTGGGTCCCTCCATACACACACCCACTCACGACCTGTTTACCTGCCTATTCACTCCTTGGCTACTACCCACGCTAGTAGCCCTGGTCAATTGGATCCTCGAATACCTAGATAGTGACCTGTTTAGTCAGGTTAAAGAGAAAGAGAAGAGGAGGGAGGGGGCCTTGCTCTTCAAGGAAACCCCTCGATACTTAGCTGCTAAAGAGGTTGAGAGAACATTGTGTGTGAAAGAAAAAAGAAACCTTTGTGGCAGATTGAGACTGAGGTTGGTCAAGTCTGGATCTTGGCTGGTACTTGAGTATCTCTAGGCCTATTTTTGGTATCCAGATCGGATTTCTAGAATTGTAGCTTAGTAGGGCATCCTGATAATTACATTCGACCAAGATAACTAGTTTGGTCCATAGAATTTTTGCTAAGGGACTAGCAAAAGCTAGGCATGGGGGTATGATAAGAACACCATTATAAGCCCTAATTAGCTTAATTTGGTCTGATAAGATTGATAAAAGCTCCTGTATATCCATAAAAAGGTCCTAAGGGCACATTAGTCTGTTTTGAAAAGAAGAGAAGAATACAGGGTTATTTTTGCAAATTTAACAGCATTCCACAAATACAGAATAACCACAGGGTATTCCAGGGGATAATTAAAGGTTAAAACATCATTAATATCCAATAAGAGGGTCCATGTAGATAGAAATGGGTTTTCATGCATCTCGAGAATTAATGGACATTTGAAACCCTTAAAACAGACCAGCTTAATTAATTGAGGTTATGGTCAAGATAAAATTCACGTAAACCTTCTAAAAATCATATAAAAATATTCTATAAGATTTGGTACCTTTTATTTGACCATTGGAACCCATTTTGACCTAAAACAGAGTCTCAGAGAGGAAGTTGCCTAATTTGGGTGTATGCATAAATTGACCAGTTAAACTTAGTCAAAATCAAAATCTAACTTCACCATCATATTCCTTGGGTCTAAATTAGATTTGTACCAAAATCTAGGCTCAATCAGAGATCATCCTGACCTAGTTTGCATTTCATTACTGCCCTAATTTTTTTTCTTTCAAATAGCCCCTTAACTTTTGAAAATATTTCAAATAGCCCCCCAACTTCTTCGTCTTCTTCACAAAAATGCTCCTACTACCATTGGAACCTTTCATCCTTAGATGGAAGGTTTTGAATGTGGTTTTCTCCCTGAATCTGCAGAGAAATCCTTCTAAAATTGGAAGGGAGACTCGGTCTGCTATCATCATCGATAGCATTCCTCACTTTTTCAAAAAAAAAAACAATGGAAGGGAGACTCTTGAGGAGATTCCCTTCCATCTAAGTTCCTTCATGGCCTTCCTAATTTGTCCAAGAGTTCATGCGAACTCTTGGAAATTGATGATAACATCATCATCAGCCATATCTAGCTTTAATTAGTCATAATCAATAGATAAATGCTCCTACATATCCATCAGAAGGTCCTAAGGGTAAAAAATCTCGTTTGAAAAGAAGAGAAGAATACAAGGTTATTTCTACAAAATTAATAGCATTCCACAATTACAGAATAACCATGGGGTATTTCAGGGGTCTATTAAAGGTCATATGGTTATTAATGTCTAATAAGTGGGTTCATGAAGACAAAAACAGGTTTTCATACATTTTAAGAATTAATGGACATCTGAAACCCTAAAAACAGACTTGCTTAATTAACTGAGGTTATGGTCAGGATAAAATTCACCTAAATCCTCAAAATTTCATAGAAAAATAATCTATAGGGTTTGGTATCTTTGATTTAACCATCAGAACCTATTTTGGCCTGAAACAGAGTCACGGATAGAAAGTTGCCATAATTTATCCTTCTGCATAATTAACCCAGTCAAACTTAGTCAAAACCTAAATTTGACTTCACCATTAGATTCCTTGGGTCCAAATTAGATTTGTACCAAAATTTGGGCCCAATCAGAGATCATTTCAACCTAGTTTGCATTTTGGTCCAAGTTTGACTCTTGTCTTCTCAAATGACCCCTTAGCTTTTGAAATCTATACAAATTGCCCCCTAACTTCTTCATCTTCCTTGCGAGGAAGTCTTTGTCGCCATTGGAGGTCAACTGACCTCCAGGCGAGCTTTGACTGAATAGAATCCTACTCAAACTTCAATCAAATCCCACCAAATTTGGTGGGATTGATGTTCACACCTAGGAAAACCTATTGGAATCAATTTCGACTCCTAACTCCCTCTGATTCGTGCATGCGAACTCATGAAATCAGTGGGGTTCTTCTTGAATCCCAAGCAAGCTATGAAGCTCATTTCCTATTCTCCAAGCTTTCCCAAGCCCTATAAATGACCCCCATGACATTCCTCACCTCCATAGCGAGAATTTGAGCCAAAATAGCCTTTGTTCCTCAACCACCGACTCGCTCCAAGCTCGCTCCAGCAACTATCCTCCTCCGATCTCTTCGTCGGCCACTACATACAATAGGTAGCCAATTCTCCTTCCCTATGTCTTTCCGTACCTCTCAATACCGGCGAGGTGTCCTCTAACCCTCTGTTGTTGCCGTTCTTCATCACTAGAGCTACTTCCTTCTCCGGCATAGACTCATCACGGCCGACACTTTCTCCGACTCCCCTTCATTCATTAGCTTCCCACATCGACTCCTCTTCGTCCACTGATCTTCCCAGCATCATTAGACTTTAGGTTCGCCCACAAATCCCCCCACTCCACCGTTGTCTCCCCCATCTCCGGCATACCCCTGGTGACTTTGACAACCTGCTACATGCCACCAAACCACTCCCCTCTGACTCCTACACCATCTTCGTGTCCACATGAGCAAAACCCCTCAAGAAAATGAGGGGAATGCTACGCCCATCACCTCCCCGAACACCTCCGCCTCCGCACTCACATTTTGCCTTTGCCAGCCCACCACGACTACTCTCACAGCATGCCACTTCCACCATCACCCTCGCTGTGCCGTAGTGAAGCTCTTGAGCTCTTCTAACGTGGCCGTTAGGCCATTTTCATCCTTTCAGGTACTTGCCGAACCTCCCTCACTGCAACTGTCTTCTCCGACCTCGGTTGTGGCACTCTGGTCGAGTTCTTCAGCAGTTCTTCCCCTAGGCGATGCAGAATTCGTCCAGGAGTGTGCCCAGGTCTCCAATTGAAGGAGTTGCCCTCTTCGTTGACTGCAATCAAGACTTCACCTCCTGTTGCTACCTTACACGAAGAATAGGGATAGATAGGCCCACATCGTGGGATTAGGAGCGGAAAGAGCTGCATAAATTATTTTTGTGAACCCGACTCCTCGCTCAGTACATGAGGGGTCGAGTCCCTCATGCACCCTCACCCACTTAACCCGCTTAGCCCCACTGCTTGCTTGCGAGCATGCACTTGGATCTGGTTAATATTCCTACCTGATTACCCGATTGACCCTGGGATCTTTGAGAGAAAGAAGAGAAGGAAAGAGAGAGAGGAGGGGGGTTTTGTCTCGCTCTCTGACTCTCTAACACTTAAGGATAAGAGGCCTTTGCCTTTGTGCGTGACTTGAGGAAGAGCTGAAGAGAGATGAAAGGAAGAAGGAGACAGGCTCTTTATAGAGCACTGTAGCAGGGTGCTGTTTAAGTTGTCTGATCTAAGCATCCAACGTCTGATTCCACCAAATTGTGCTTCTGAGGCTATATTGCTTACTTATCTTGCGTAGGTTTACTTGGTTGATACTATGCATTTATTTGGTATAATTATAAAGGGTAATTGGTGATTTAAATCACAATTTTACCTCATTCTTTTTGCACCTTGACACTGGTTTTCATATATATATATCATTTTTACTTGCTCAAATTTGTGGTGATATTGTGATCCTTGAGATTAATTGCAACACTTGCTTCCCATGTTCGACCTTGGATTTTCTTGACGATCTTTCAAGTTACAATTATTATTTGGTTTCTAGCGATTTCAACCTATACTGCAATGCATCCTTTAAAACATTGATCTCGCACGTTGAACAAAAGTTCGTTAACCTAAGCCTGATAATTTTGAGCTCTTCAAGCTTGTTTCCATGCTTGGAAGCCCATCTAATGGCCTATAAAGCATGCCTATGACCTTCCTCACCTCTTTAGCGAGTTTTTGAGCCATAATTCCTCTTCCTTCCCTACCTCCATCTCGCTCCAACTCATCTTCGACGACCACCTTCCTCTGACTTCTCCGACCGCCACATACAATAGGCACTAGTTCTTCCCCATTGCATTCTGCACCTCACCATACCTACGAGGCACTCTCCCACCTCCTCCTCGTCGCGTTCCCTCTCCTGGAGCATTCACCTTCTCCAACACCGGCTCATCATGGCCAACACCCCCTTTGCTTCCTCCTCTTCTGCTAGCTACTCTCTTCGACACCTCAGCATCCACTCATCGTCACAACAACTCCAAACCTCACTTTTGACCACCGATGCGCCCACTCCACCACCATCTTCCACCTCTCCGGTATACCTCCGATGATACATCCCCACCACCACGCACCACTAAACCACACACCACTAGTCCCTACACCATCACCGGAACCTCATGAGCAAAACCCCTCAAGAAATTGTGGGGATTGCCTGCCCTAGCCCTCTACCAAACACCTCCATGAACTTCAATCCTCTCCACGCACTTTCACCGCATGCCACTGCCACCACCACATTCGCCGCACTCATGCAAAGCTCCTGAGTGCTTCTGATGTGGTTGCAAGGCCTTTTCAATCTTTGCAGGTGTTCGTGGTCCACCGCCATTAACGGAGCTTCTTCCTTGAACTCAGGAGCCATGTTCTTGCCGAGTTCTTTAGCTATTCAACTCCCAGGTCATGCGGTCTCATTCCAGGTGCACGCCTAGGCTAACAATCGAAGCAACCGGCCTTATCTCTGCTCGAAATTGGAGGACCAACTCCTACTGCTGCCTCACAAAGAACAGGGGGACTCTTAGTCTCACATTGTAACCAGCTGAAGTTCCCACAGTGCATAAAGTGTTTTTCTGCATTGGACCCCTCGCCCAGTACACGAGGGGTTAGGTCCCTCAACTCACACTCTCCTCACTCCTCGGCTACCACTCACGCCCGGTAGCCCTGGTCCATCTGTCTACACCTGTATACCTGCCTGTTTACTCGATTACGGTTGGGTTCTTGACTGAAAGAAGAGAACGAAGGGTTAAAGAGAAAGAGAAGATGAGGGAGGGGGGTTTTTCTCTTCAAGGAAACCCCTTGATACTTAGCCACTGAAGAGGTTGAGAGACCCTTGTGCGTGAAAGAAAGAAGAAAAGCTGAAGAGAAGAAGAAGAAAAGAGCTTAAACACTGTAGCAAGGCGACATTTAAGTCGTCTGCCTTGAGAAACTGATGTCTGATCCTTCTGACATTGTGCACTACGGCCCTGTGCTTACTTATATTACATGGATTATTTGGTTGATAGTACTATGTACTTATTTGAGATAATTGTAAAGGGGTAATTGGTGATTTAAATTATCATTTTACCCCATTCTTTTTGCACTCTGATATTGACTCTCATATATATACCATTTTTTATTGGAATTTTGGTTATAACTGCTCATATTTGTGCTCATATTGCAATCTTTGAGATTGAATTGTAATACTTGCTCCCTGTGTTTGACCTCGGATTTTCTGACGATTCTTTAAGATATATATTATATCTATTTTCGATCTATTTCGGCTATATTACAACGAAGCGATTTAAAATCCTGTTTTAGCCCATCAACATTTTGGCGCCATTGCCAGGGAGCAATGTGCAATTTGATCTTTTTTATTACAATTTCTGATTTGGTATTAACTTGTTCTATCTATTTTGTTGTGGCCTATGTAGGATTCATTCCAGAAGATCAGCCGCACATCAAACACTCTAGGGGCAAGTAATTTCATCTCCTTTTTCTTAAACCCCTAATTCTAAGAAAAGCTAAAAAGAGGAAAGCAATTAGGATCAACTTGTGTTTCATACTTAGAATTAATCATCTCAATTTGCCTGATTTGATTCATTCTAGAAAACCCTGATCCTGATTTCTACACCTATTAAGGATTTACGGTATCTAGGGCTACTCACCTTCTTGATTGAGCCTTAGGTACCAAAATTAGAAGAAACTAATTTGACCAAATAAGAGCCACAATAGGGTCTCCATCTTAGGGTTGAGAAAACACACTTGCTTGAAATAAAGAGAATCTACCTTCCCGCATTGTGTATTGCCAAACCCTTGACTGAACTTACATAATCAAGCAAACCCTAAAATCAAGCCCTAATTATTCACTTGAACCCTAAAATTGGGACCTAATAATCTCAGGACAAATCAGGTGAAGTTGATCCACCTTGCAGGGTCAACCAATCCTTAAATTAGGTTACCAAGCGCAAATCAACTCTAAAGTTCAAGTGGAATTCTAAACACCTCAATTCAAATTTAAAATTTGGTAGACTTAAGAGGTCAAGTTTCTTATTCTGGTCTATTTGGATTTGCGGTGACAAGGTTGGGTGGGAGAAACCTTGTAACCCATGGGGATGCTCTACCCTGTAGGGGTCTTTGTGGGACTCTCCCTTCCTAGCTACCCAATTACTTCTTCGGTGAGCAATTTTCTAATCAAGAGGTATCATCCGCCTTGAACCTCCATAGTCATCCAAAAATATTTGGGTGTCTCATCACATTTTCTGTCCCTTATCTTATCCTCTAGTGTATGTTTGGGAGGGGGTCCTTGAGGCCACCTTGAGGCCTCCATTAGCTTTTCACTCCCATCGAGGCCAAGCCTCGACCCCCTTGCGTGTGCAACTTCTCGATCAAATTGACATCTCCTTCAACTCTTCCATTTCTAAGCCCGTATCTTCAGCCACAGCCATGGAACCCCATGGAGAAGAACCTAACCTTCAACATCAATTCCATAACCTCAAAGATAAATTCAATGCCCACATCAACCCACCACAACGTCTTCAAATGCGAGATCACTACAATCCCGCTGTTGTGGAAATTGAGCCTCGAGTGCAAATCCCTGCGAGAGGACCTAAGGTGGAGCTCATGCCAAGTATGCTTCATACAATCTTGAAATTCCATGGCTTGAACTCCGAGGATACCTTCCATCACATTAAGCATCTAAAGCTTTTGGCCCAGACCTTTGAGCCAATCATGCAGAATCGAGATAGCTTACTCATGAGAATGTTCTCCTTCTCTCTTTTGGATAAAGCTGCTCATTGGTTTCAGACTCTCACTTATCCGATCACCACTTGGGAAGTACTTCAGACTCCTTTTCTACAAAAATTCTTTCCCATTGGTCGAACGAATGCTATGCGACAGCAGATCACGCACTTCTCATAAGGATCAAGAGAACCTTTGTATGAGGCATGGGATAGTTTTTTGGATCTCATGCGCAAGTGCCCCTATCACGGAGTTTCAAAATGGGAACAAGTCCAGTCTTTTTACCATGGCCTCTGCGACGATATCAAACTCTTTGTCAATGCCAGCTGTGGTGGCAGCATCATGGGTCAACATGAAGACAAGATTTGGGAATTCTTGAGAACATGTGTGAGAAGTCCTTGAACAATGAGTCATTGGGTGTGTACGACCGGACAACCACCCACGCATTGACAAATAATCAGGGGGTACACAAGATCCAAGGCCTTTCCACATCCGTTGATCTGGAGTTGATAACCAGTCAATTGGATAAGGTCTCAATCATTCAGAAGAAGGTGGACGACATAACTAGACATCTACACCGACCCACCGCTGTACCACAAAGCCCATACATACACCCACCCTTAGGAAAGGAGGGTATACACAACATCTACTCTTCTTAGTGGATGGATGCCTATCCACCACCATCTGATTATGGTCTTGGAGGAAACTTAGGACCAACCTACTCTAGTTGGGGGAACTCTAAACCCTCTTACTCTGATTTTTCTAGAGTTCGTCAGACCTACGAGGATCTCCACACCGTCCAAAATAATCCATTTTCAAACACTTATAACCCTGGATGGCACAATCACCCCAACTTTGCATGGTCGAGAAATAACCCAAACCCAAGATCTCAATTTCAACCCTGACCACAAAATCCACGACCTTATCAACCTGCTCAACCAATGCCCAATCAAAATTTCCAATCCAGGCCACCTACAGAGAACCAAATGTCTCTGATTCTCCAAACCATGGTTGACATGCAAAAACAACACAAAGAAGAAATCACAGAGGTTCGTAATCAACTGACCCAGCTGGCAAATGCTCGCCATCCTGGTGCACTTCCTTCCCAACCTCTACCTAATCTGAATAACATGCCAAACCAGAGGCGTGCTATGAACCCAAATCAGGGCCAAGCACACTATGTTTACCAGGCCCCTTCTGCTCCATCACCTAACGAGATAGATGCTTCAACATCATATTTAGGGTATCAGTAGCAGACACCTATTTTGCCTAACCCAAACCAAAATCAGGCAAGACTTAACTCCATCACCACTCATAGTGCCAAAGCAACCTAGGATCCACCATTCCCTAGCCACGACAAGCCTGAACATCCAGAACCCCCAGAACCCAACCCTAGATTGGTGATCCAAGACACCCCTATCTCAGATAAAGAGCCTGAGCCAATTCTAGAGGAATCAACTAAGGTTCCATTCCCTAAGGCCTTGACCAAGGGAAAGAGGAAACCCAAGACTGTGGCACTAGAGAAAGACTTGGTCAAGCTTTTTGAACAAGTCCAGATAAGCATCCCCTTGATGGATGCAATTCTCCACGTACCGACTTATGCAAGATTTCTGCAAAATGTGTGTACACCAAAGAGAGAGCCGCAAACTAAGGATGGGAGTCCGATCATCTTATCAGAGCAAGCCAGCTCCATCATTTTGAACAAACTACCACCTAAGGCAAAAGATCCTGATACCCCTCTGATCTCCTACAAAATTAGTGATATAAAATTTGTCGAGCCTTATTGGATCTAGGAGCTTCCATAAACTTAATACCTACATCCCTACTAGGCCACTTTGAGGAATTTGAGCTTAAATCAACAGAGGTGACTTTACAATTAGCAGATCGATCAATCAAGTCACCTAAAGGAATTCTCAAGGATGTTGTAGTTTGGATTTGTGATTTCTACTTTTCAGTAGACTTTATCGTATTAAACATGGATACCCTTGAGAATTTGAAAAACACACCGATTATATTAGGAAGACCATTCCTAGCCATAGCTAGAGTGAACATAAATTGTGAAGAGGGCCAAATCGAGTTGAAATTTGGGAGCAAGACATTAAAGATTGATATCATTAAGTTCCAAAAAGGAATTAACTGTGGGGTTATTGAACAAGTTTACGATATCAATTTTCTGGTTGAGGACCCACTCATAGAGGAAAACCCAATTATTTCTAATACTTAACCAAAAGAAGATCACAACCCACAGTTAGAGGAGCTTAGGCATGACCCAGATACACCTACAACCCTTACCTTTGCTCCTGAACATCACCCTAAACCCCCTACTGTTGCTGATAACCGTGTTGTGGAATTGAAGCCCCTCCCAGATCATTTGAAATATGTCTTCCTGGGTTTAAACCACACATTTCCTTTGATCATCAATTGTCAACCCACCCTAGATTAGGAAACAAAATTGATTTCTATCCTCCATCAGCATCGGAGAGCCATTGGATGGACTCTCAATGATCTAACTGGTATCAGCCCCTCATACTGCATACATCACATCTACACTGAAGAGGGCTCACGATCATTCCGAGAGATGTAGAGATGACTTAATCCAAACCTGCAGAATGTCGTGAAGAAAGAGATCATCAAGTGGTTAGATGCTGGGATCATCTACCTGATCTCTGACAGCCGTTGGGTGAGCCCAATCCAAGTTGTGCCTAAGAAGGTAGGGCTCACCATGATCACGACAGAATCCAGAGAGATCATCCCGACCCATATCGCAAACTTGTGGAGAGTCTGCATTGATTATAGAAGACTAAATGCCTCCACGAAGGACCATTGCCCACTGCCATTTATTGATTAGATACTCAAGAAACTGGCAGGAAATCAGTTCTTTTGTTTCCTAGACGGGTACTCCGGATAGAATCAAGTGGCAATTCATCCTGAGGATCAGGAAAAGACCACCTTCACTAGCCCCTACGGTACATACGCATTCCGTAGGATGCCATTTGGGCTATGTAATGCACCCGCTACTTTTCAGTGGTGCATGCTAGCCATATTTTCCGACATGGTAGGTGAGTACCTTGAAGTCTTCATGGATGACTTCTTAATCTTTGGTGAATCTTTCAATGATTGCCTCCTTCATCTGGTCCAAATCCTCAGGCAGTGCATTAATGTGAATCTAGTTCTTTCCTGGGAAAAAAGCCATTTCATGGTTCCTGAGGGCATAGTCCTGGGACATCTTATCTCTGAGAAAGGCATCCAAGTCGACTGGGCTAAGGTAAATTTGATTTCCAAACTACCTGTGCCTATCTCGGTCAAGGACATCAGATTTTTTTTGGGACATGTCAATCTTTTCCATCAATTCATTCTCGATTTTTCCAAAATCGCACACCCCCTGACAAATCTTTTGTCAAAGGACACTCCATTCGAGATAACTGATGAGTGCGTTCATGCATTTGAGATCTTACATGACCAAGTCACCCAAGCATCTATCCTACAATCCCCTGACTGGTCTCAACCCTTTGAGATCATGTGCGATGCATCTGACTATGCAGTAAGTGCAGTGCTTGGGTAGAAAATCGACGGGAAACCCATGGTCATCTACTACGCTAGCAAGACACTTGACGAGGCTCAGTGTAACTACACAGTTACTAAGAAAGAGCTGCTGGCTATAGTATTTGGCTTAGAAAAATTCAGATCATACCTTTTCGGTTCCCGTGTCATCATCTACTTGGATCACACTATAGTGAGGAACTTACCCGCAAAGAAGGATGCGAAACCTTGACTAATCTACTGGACTTACTGTTGTAAGAATTTGACCTCGAGATTCGTGACAAGGTGGGAAAATAGAATGTGGTAGCTGACGACTTGTCTCACCTTCCTTCTATTATCGACCCTTCTGGACCTATCACGGAACATTTTCCTGATGAGCACCTCCTGACTATTGGCACAGGAATTACCTAGTATGCTAATGTGGTGAATTACTTGGCATCCCACCAGATTCCATCTGATTGGCCAAAAGCCAAGAAAGACAAATTGCTTTCTGATGCTAAGTATTACATTTGGGAAGACTTGTACCTCTTCTGCATTGGTACTGATCAAATTATCAGATGTCTTCCGGAAGCGGAAATACAGGACATCTTGTCCCTCTACCATGACCAAGCCTGCGGCAGACACTTCTCCGGACATAAAACTACAGCTAAAGTTCTCCAGTGTGGCTTTTATTGGCCCACGATCTTCAAGGACGCACACGATTACTATAAGGCATGCAGTCGTTGCCAGACCTTGGGCAACATGAGCCACCGTGATATGATGCCTCTACAGTCGATTCTCGTGTGTGAAATCTTCGATATCTAGGGAATTGATTTCATGGGCCCCTTCCCTAAATTTGATGGCTTTGAGTACGTTCTCCTCGATGTGGACTATGTGTCCAAATGGATCGAAGCCATCCCCACCTGAGACAATGATCATAAGGCGGCGATCAAGTTCATTCATCAACACATCTTTTCCTGGTTTGGTGTTCCACATGCTATCATTTCTGATGGAGGGACCCATTTCACAAATGCACAGTTCCGATCCCTGATGACTAAGTATGGGGTGTCACATCGAATCTCGACTCCTTATCACCCCTAGACTAATGGATTAGCGAAACTGTCAAATAGGGAGATCAAGAAAATCCTCCATGTCACTGTCTAGCCTGATATGAAGGATTGGTCGGCCCACCTTCTGAAAACTTTGTGGGCTTATAGGACTGCTCACAAGACACAATTAGGCATGTCTCCCTTCAGACTCATGCACAGGAAGGCATGTCACCTACCTATCGAAATGGAGCACAAAGCTTATTAGGCAATACGGAAGTGCAATCTAGATCTTTTGAAGGTTGGAACCCACTGACGATTACAGATGAGCAAGATCAAGGAACTACGCAATGATGCATATGAGAATTCGTGAATCTATAAAAAATGGGTTAAGGCCTTTCATGATAAACACATATCTCACAAGACTTTCCAGCCTAGTAAAAAAGTACTCCTCTTTGATGCCAAACTCAAACTTTCCCAGACAAACTCAGATCAAAGTGGATTGGACCATTTCTAGTCTGACGTGC
Organism: Thalassia testudinum; assembly: GCA_037157565.1. Taxonomy (NCBI): domain Eukaryota; kingdom Viridiplantae; phylum Streptophyta; class Magnoliopsida; order Alismatales; family Hydrocharitaceae; genus Thalassia; species Thalassia testudinum. The sequence goes on along the minus strand of JAZHRO010000014.1, from coordinate 135,352,644 downwards.
ATTTGGAAATGGAGATATAGAAATTAGTGAACTCAGCCATGATTCTGAACCTTTTTTCGTAAATGTTCAGAGACTCAAACTATTCCTCAAACTTGCTGAGACGAACTTGGCTGCATTATCTTTTGATCTCTATTCTCCCTGAGCTCATTGCGCCCAGCTGATGGCATTAAACTTAGCACTTAATGGGAGGCAACCTGTCATCTTTTGAAAAACCCGAAACCCTTTTGACATATCTCTTTGCTGAATTCATATTGCACTTTAGGGTTCATCCATTAGAACAGCCGACTCCACCTTTGGTACTTGTATCAAAGCTTGAAATCGTTGGCAATAGTCATCACGACTCATCCACCCACCCTTTGACCCTGTTCTAATGTACAATCTAAGTTGAACTCGAACCCACCTAATTTAAAATGATGGCATTGCATATCGTAGGCATGGGGGGTATTAAAGTGCAAAATGCTGTGAAAATCAAATCACAAAAGGGTTACATCAAAAAAAAAAAAATAGAGAAGGAGGTTTAGAGAAAGGAAGACCTATTTGAGCTAAATGAAGAAAAAGGAGGGAAGAAAAGAAAAAAAAATAAAGGAGCAAAAGAAAAATAAAAAGTAAAGAGTCCATTAAAATAAATATGGAACTTACCTAACTTCTAAGTTGGATCGAATGATAAATTAAGACCTGGAAGGCTAAAACTTAGGGAATTAGTGGTGGATATCGACCTTAGTCCTTTTGGATCTATTCTAGGGTTTAAACACTCAAGTGTTTGTTAAGATCCGGATTAATCCTCAAGAGGTTGAGGAAAGTGTGAGGCAGATGTATTAGGTCTAAGGCTTAGGCATTATTCGGTCCCATTGCTTGCCCTTTAGTTTGCGGGACTTGGTAACCTAAGCACCCAAAATCATACATTTAGTATGGTTCAATGTGCTTAATAAAAAAAATCTACCAAAAGTGTTCTGTTCTAAAAAATCATCTCAAAGATTTAGCTTAGGAGCGTCTCGACAACACAAGTTGATTGGACAAGTTCTCGATGTAGAGAGGTGGGAAATTCCCCTCGAAGATGCATCATCATCCTTAATATCCATTCACATCCAGTTCCTAAGGTTTTATCAATTACATTGCATTATCTCACTGTATTTAGCATGCATTTGCATTTAGGGTTTAGAGCATGCATTAGCATTTATTTTACATTATCTTATGTAGTTACCATTTGATTTCCAGGGATGAATGCTTTGGAAATCATAAAATCCCTGATATGGAAGCCACAAAGAACAAGTGTGAAGACAGCTCAGGAAACCTCCTTCCATCTCCACCTCTGCTTAGCTAAGCTACTAGCTAGCTTATCTAGCTCCACTACTCCAGCTCCTACCCTACTCCCTCTCCACCTTAATGGCCATCCACCTACATTAAAACCACTAACCATTGGCACCTAAAATGCACTCCTTGTCACTCTTTCACGTGGCACCAAGGAAACTTCTTAACCACCCTCCTCGGCACCCTTTCACATGGTGCCAAGGAAGCTTCTTAGCCACCATCCAATCCACCCTCCTTGTCACCCTTTCACATGGAGCCAAGGAAGCTTCCTAACCATCATCCATACTGGCCTATAAAAAGACCCCCCATCCTACCATTCAAACCATCCTTGGCAAGCAACAATCCTTCCCATCAAACACCTATAGCCACCATACATCCCACACCCAAGAAAGGAGAAGGAGAGAAGAAGATTAAAGGAGTAACCTACTCGCACCCTTGGTGCCTTCTTCCTCTTCTCTCTCCTTCCTTGTGCCACGCCAAGGAGCAAGCTTCCATCTAGGGAGGATGACCAGGTAAGAGGAAAGAAGGGTGGAGGATGTCCACCTTTTAGAGGAGCAACTCAAGGAGCTAGAAGGAAGTCTTCTTTAAGTTTGAGAGTGATTGCGCAGCAATCATAGGTCTTAATTGACCTAGATTAAGCTAGAACTTAACATAAGTTAGGGAAATTCATGCACGCATAAGCATTATCTGCATCTTTACTGCTTTACTTTAGCTATGCATAAAATAATGTTATAATGTGCTGATTAAGTATATTATGTCGATTGCAGGCAATAAGAAGATCTGGAGCTAGATCTGGAGCAGGATCTGAAGCTGGATCTGAAATAACGGGAGTTGTAGTAGAGCTAGAGCAGAAGGCCTATTTTAGATGTAGGAATAATAATGTAAGGGGGTTAAAGGTTTTCTATTCTATTAAGTAGAAATAAAGTAATAAAATGTGAAGAGCTTAGGTCCATCCTAGCCCTAGAATAGCCTAGAGACCTCCTCAAGCCTTAGCCACCCTTAGATTAGGTCACAACACCCTAGGAAGCCCTAAAACCGTAGTTCCAACCCTTATCTGGATGCCCAGATAAGTTATAGGACATCCAAGACCCTTAGCCATCTCCCGCACACTTCAAACCCACTTTTGCAATGTTATTGGACATCCAGACACTTTGTCAGACGTCCAATTTCTGCAGAATACCCAAAATAGAACCCGAAATCCTTCCTGACTCTGCTCGGACGTCCAGACAACAAGTCTAGACTTCTGATTTTTGAGTATAAGACATCTGATTCTATTATTAGACGTCTGATATTGCTTTCCAATTCCTATTTTGAGATTTAAGCTTTGATCTTGGATCTCTAAGTCCCTAAACCCAATTCCAACCCCATAGGAACCTAGATTAAGGTGCCTTAACCCTAGTACATCACCTCTAGACCTAATTAAGGACCTAATTAGGTCCTCACTAAACCTAATTGACTTAGATCTTAGTCAAGTCCATCAGCCTATTCAATTGGACTCATTGAGTCCAATTAAGCCCTGATCTCAGCACACACTGTCCAATTGGACTCAGTGAGAGTCCAATTGACCTAGACCTAAATTAATTGAGTTGTTTTACTCTCAATTAAGTTTCCACACACCCAATTAAACTTGTATTAAGTTTAATTACACTTTACTTTAGTGAATTAGGGTTTATAACCCTAATTTGACACATACCTTGACCTAAACCCACTAGAACCTAACCTAATCAACCTAGCCACCTAAGTTTTGACCCACACACACCCACACACACCATCCACACGAAAATACCTAGCCTAGAGTTCTCTATAACTCTATACCATTTGTTGTTGCCTTGGTTGCCAAAATACCAACCAAGAGCCATTCAATTTTTAGATCCACATTTGGTGGATCTAAAAACCACCATCCACCCTCTCTCTCACTCTCCCACGAGCTCCCACCATAGGCCTTTCTAGAGAATTCCATAATTCTCTAGAGAGCTTCCCTTAAGTCTATAAAAAGACCCAATGGGTGGCCATTTGCACCCATTCACTTCCTTGGCATTCATTCCACTTAGGCTAGCCACTTCCATCTCCACTCCACCTCCATGAGTTGAGCACCACCATGGAGGCCACCATCTCCATGCCAGGAAGCTTGATCAGCTCCCCAACCTCTCTCCAAGGGCCGACCTAAGCTCCATTGGCCGCCCCTCCATCTCTCAGCCACTCAAAGGCCATCAGAGACCACCTCCGAATGCCCTTCCTTCTGCTAGATTAGTAACTTAGCTCTTTGTATATTTACTGCTTTTATTTACTGCTTAATAGTGTAGTCTTACTTCTCCCCCAATGATGCATGCAAAATCCCCCCATAGATTCCTGTATGCAGTCATTTTCTGGTAGTTAGATTTCCATTTCAAGCATTCATGTATAAGATTTCCTCTAAATTTCCTGTGCAAACAACTCTCCCCAATGAATGAATGAAAATGCATATATATATATATATATATATATATATATATATATATATATCTTTATGTGTTTGAAATCACCATGAGCTTATTGATTAATATTATATTTACGTGATTCAAGTTGCCTATTTCTAACTCCTAATATTCTTGCAACTAAGCATGTCATACCTAAATACGTAATAATCACGAACTGGCATGAGATTCTAAACAAAGTAGAGTAAGATCGATTTCAAAAGTAAAAGCAATGCCTCCCAGAGATGAACGACCGGGACTCAAGTCTTGTTATTTTTACAAAACAATATCTTTGTTGGATCATACTTCGTGACTATACTACGACGCTTTTATCAAAAACATGATCTACGATTTTTTTTTACCAACAAAATGGTGTCGTTGCTGGGGAGGCAACATCATTTTTCTTGAGTTTGATCTTTTAATCTATCACTAACGAATCTGCCTCTACTTTGTTTTTGATATGTAGGACAACACGGAAGGAAAATGAGATCTGCACACACATCGAGCGCGGCGAAGAAAAATCAGGTGCACATCACATTCTCTTAGGTTAGGTTTATTTTCTGAACCCTAGGGTTAGATCTACTTTCTGCAATATCTTTTGTGAAAAAAAAAGAAAAAAAAGAAAATTTTTCTCATTTTCATGAAAAATAAAAAAATCAAAAAGAAAAATTTTGAAAAAAATCTAGATTATGTTTCCTTTCGAATCTAGGTTATTTTGAAAAAAAGAAAAGAAAAAAAAAAGATATTTTCTATGAATCTTTTGAAAAATTATTTTTGAAAGAAAAAAGTGCAAAAGTTTTGAAAAAGAAAAAAAAAATCTTTTTGGTGGAAGGCTTGAATTTCAAGTTCAAACCTCTTTAAAAGCTTTTCCACCATCTTCTGATTTTCAGCCAGATTTCAAATCTAATTTAAAAATTCGATTGCATAAACAATATTAAGCGAAAAATTCTGAAATTTAGGGTAAACCTTCATTTTCAAACCATCTTTCAAATGCCACCGTTACTTTGAAAAAAATTCCAAGTATAAATTTTTTAAAAATTCGTGAAGTGCACAGGGGTTAGACTAACCAAGATTCAAAATTTTTCAATTTTCAAAAAGTGATTTCGAGCAATCCGTGAATCTGTTTTGACTAAAAATGGTGGGGTTTGAAAGCTGATCTCATTAGCTTTATTTTCCTCATTTTTCCTGAATTTTTGAAGGTCATTTGATACTATTTTAAAGCGAAAAATCATCTAGGGGTTAAAGTTCAAGATCTGACCCCCTGACATTCAAAATTCCATAAAAATTCGGTTGAAACAGTAAAAATTCCAACTCTGAAAAACTAATTGAGAAAGGAATGTACTCTAAAAATTTCAAATTAATTTGATTCCAATTACTATCAGGAAATCAACATTATTTTTGTGGTCTATTGAAATAGAGAAAAACCCTAGAAGTGCCTGCAACTTAGGTTAAATCCTTAGGGTTACAACTAGAGACCACACATTGGGCTAACTTAGACTTGATCAAGTCTAGTTAGCCAATGAGCTTGGTCACCTTGTAGGCCACTCACCGCAAACCCCATTGAAGAAAACGGGTTAAAATTAACTTTAAAATATGAAATCAACCCGAGTTCGTTGTCGTACTACTGGGTGAGTTTAATCTCTCTTGCCAAACTTGGTGATTAAGTCTTCGGGGTAGTGTCAAATGACGGTGGCTCAGGGGTCAACAGAACTAGAGGCGTAAGCCAAAGGAAGAACCTTCCCCTTAGTCCCCTCGTAACCAGACTGGCTGGGTTAGCCTGAGAGGCGGGATTCACTTTCAGTCGGTTGTACGATGAACTTATCTTCAGGAATTTAAATCCATAACGAAAAATCTGGTCACCTGATCTATAAGGACCATTTGATTGACAGGGCCTTAGCTTAGTCGTACGTGGCTACACCAACCCAAGGGTTGGGCGGTGTATGCATGGAAGGAGGTCACTTCAACCTCACTTGGTTGGACCTTGGGAGCCACTCCCAAGGAGGCGAGTCACCTCGCCCGGACCATCTTCTCCCCCCATTTCTTCTACTCCAAGAGCCACCATGGCAAATCCTAGACCTGGACCTAGACCGGGTTAGGACATTGAGAATCTAGACCCGATGGCTCGTCTGGAATCCTGGGTTGCCGAATTTGAGGAGCGGCATCAGCAGAACATGGATCATATTCTGACGGTGCTTGACTGGATGCAGCACCTGCCACGAGGAGAACAACTGCAAGATTTTTACGACCCAGTGATGAGTGGCTACTCATCATAGCTAAAAGGCCGAAATTAAGCTAGACACTAAGCAAAACAATATCAAATTAACACATAAAAAGGGTTAAGTGTGGGAATTAAAGAAAAGACCTAAAACTTTTAATGTGTGTTAAAATCTCCTAATTAGGTCACAAAAATGAGATATTCTGAAAACTAAAGAACAAATGATGATCCATGCATCAATTGAACACATAAACAAGTTTGAAAAGATAAATCAGAAGTAAAATCAATGTCTTAAATGTTCAATTAAGCACATGTAAAAATTTGAAAGCAATTGGACATCATTTAGGCTTAGAAATAAATAGATTACAATTAGGTCCTTCATGCATTACATTTCTACCCTTCAAAACTCCTTCTTGGACCTTTTTGCAAGCCGCAGGGACCCTTCTGTATGACTGCAGGGCCCTTCCAGTTATAGTTCTTCTCACTTTTGGACCTGCACGCTATTCTTCTACCCCTTCGTTTAAGGGTCTTCCTGCAAGTTTTCCCTCATTTCAGAGAGAAGCCTGTGTTCTTCACGCGCACTGTAGCGCGCGAAGAACACAGCCATTCTCGACCGTCCATCACACTTTTGATCTCGATCTGCGGCTGGAATCAAATGGAACCTTCGCGCGATTCAGTGCGTGCGTTCACCTCTCTTCCCAGATCTCATCTGACGGTCAGATCTCTCTCTTGACTCGCCGCGCGCTCTACCCATCTCATCCTCACCGCCGGCCTGATTCTGATTAACCTCACCCTTGCGGTGATCTCAGTCACTGAGCTGCTATTTAAGCACCTCAGTGGTGTCGCGCGCAAGGGATCGCTCCCTCCTACATCTCTTAGCGATCAATTCTTCCACTCCAGTCTCTCCTCCTCATCTAGACCCTGATTTCACAGCCACCGGCTGTGGAATCATCGCCTGCTCTCGACCCTCCTCGTCGCTAAGGACCTCGTAGCACCTGAGGACGACCCTGGAGTCTCACTAGCAGACTCTTCCCTCCGCTGGAGTCACCCTCCTCCTTTCTTCCTCCTTAGCCGCCGGCTAAGGACCCATAGGTCCCATTCTTCCTTTTAGTTTAGTTTTTAATTCTGCACAAGTAGTTTTAGATTTAGCTTGCAGTAGTTTAGAATAGATTTAGTTTTAATTGTTAGTGTTTAATGTTAGCTGTAGTTAGATTAGTCTTAGGAGTAGAATTAGTATTAGATCCCCTCCCTCACCTCCTCTGATCAGTCCAGATCAGAGGGGAAGAATCATCTGTTCACTGTTCAATTTATCTTCCTCTTCATGTTTTGTTTTTCCATCATCCAGATTCTGATTCTTGTTTTTTTTCCTTTTAACGACGAATTTTTCATCAATCACCCACACATCCTGACCCAATTTCAGATCTGATGGCACACTGCCTCAGATCTGAAAGTGGCGTCACAAGCACCATTTGGGGCTTCTCACTCACTCCATTTGTTTCACAAAAGCCCCTCTGTTTTAAATGGATTGACTCAGTTTGTCAGAGCACTTTTGATCTGGATTTTAAAGGATTTTTACTCTCTGAAATGTTTTGACAGATCTGACAAATTGAAAGGATTTTTGGTTTTCATTGTAGGCAAGGATTCTGAGAAGTTCTCTGGTGACAGAGAACCAATCAGAAGAGCCTTTCATGATTCTGTTTATACTTTGTTTTGAATGCATTCGCCAGCTTCCATTAAATTTCCTTAATGCATTCTTAGTCTCTTTTTGCTATTTCAGAACTGCCATGCACTATTTGTGTTGATGATCATTTCTGTATGGTGATTCTCTAACCTAAGGAGTTTTCCATACTCCTTAAGGTTGCAAGAAACTGGGATTGTGTTTCTTTGGTTTTAATTGATCGAGCTAAGTCTTCCTTCATGCTGTCTATGGCATTAGGAAGACTAACTCAATGCCATTTGAGTTTTGATCTGAAAGGATGCTTCTGATAAGGTTTTTCCTAATGAGTATTTGAGCTGAATTTACATGAGATTTTCGTGAGATTTAAACCCCTTTCAGATTTGGATTTCATCTCTTCAATGTTTAGTTTGTTTTGAATTTTATCTTATTCCCAGTTATACAGCAACATGCTGCATATAGCAGCTACATTCCCCTCTTCTCTAAACTCCCTTCTTCTCTAAATTTCCCTCTTCTCTGTAGAATACTTCCCCCCTCTTCAAGTGGACTAACTGCAGCAGCAGTTAGCCAATTGACAGTGGCTTAAGCCACTGCCACTGTAAACAACACTAAAACAGCACATTCTTCTTTTCTCCATCTCCTCTGACAGTAGCTGCGGCTGCTGTCTAAACTCAAATAAAAAAATCAATCAACTCTAATTCCCTAACTTTATACAAAAGCCTAATGGCATAGACTTATTTTAAAACTGTAAATACACCCATTCATAGTATTATAACTATAACTATAGCATATCAGTTAGATACATAGTTATATTGTAAATATGTATAAAACCTGTATAGAAATTCGTATACATATGCAATCCATGTAAAAATATGTATGTATACTAATCTAGTATGTATGTATTCACTGATTTATGTATATATATATGTACAGATTTATATTTACTGATTTAGTAGCTAAGTTAATAGGTTAGAGCAATAATCAAGTAAATAAATCTATAAACGTGGGAATATATATATATATATATATATATATATATGTATATATTAAGTAATTTAAGTTAGTCAAAGTATAATTATACCTAGTATAACTTACTGTAACTTAGTTTTAATTATAAACTACACAGAACTGCTATTTTAGCCTAAATAAAACATAAACAAATTCGTAAAAATACAATAAAAATATGTATTAAATACTTAAGTATGTAAGTTAAAACTGTTTAAGGACAATTAGACCATTTACTAATTATTTTATAAGTAATTAACTATTTAATCACTTAAATCAACCTGTATAATCAGCCTAGTTTAGCGAATTTATTTGTATAGTAAATATATTTAAAATTCAAAATTAATTAATCAATTATGTAGTATTATGTAAATATTTTATTTACCATATTTTATTTTATTTTTTTTAATAATTTATGGCCCCCAAATCGAGGGCCAAAAACGCGCACAGACGCAGCTGCGTCTGGTTTCCAGCGCACGATGTGGCGCTGGAATAGCGCCACATCGTGGGCTGCAAACGAAACGCAGCATATAAATATAATTTATGTTATAACCTTACCAGTCGTCATGGCGCCGGGCGCCCGAAACGTTACCTGTTCCGTCTGCTCCGATAACCCGATTCTGATATGTGATGATACTGAATGTGTGGGGCTGGGAGCCCGAGCGTGTGCGAACTTGTTGAAGGCATTGGGCTGAGGCCCTGCGCTGATACGAAAACGTAATTAAGCACCTAATCTGAGATTAGGGTGCGCTTAGTAGAGGTCTGGTCCCACCCTAAGGGTGCTGTGTATCCCTCGAAAAGCGCGCCCGCTAATTAAACACATTTTACACTAAGGACTCTCCACCGCAGCCTCTGAAAGACTACACAGAACAAAATGAAAGGACAGACGACTTAAAAAAAAAAGAGATAACACGAGATAACAACAGAAAAGACTCTGTACATATGTAAAATTAAACCCACATAATTACTAACAGAATAAAACGACACTATAAATGTCGCTAAAGACCTCAGTTTGCTTCTTTAGGTTGTATATAGTGTTTCCTGAGATTTAGCGACGTTTATATCTGTCACTAAAACTGATATATATGTCACTATAAATAAATGACTAGTAAGTTAAGTTTTTACACCATGGTATCCTAATGTAGTATGAACTAACATATTAGTGTTAATAGTATAACTTGTAAATACATAGTTTAGAGTATAATAATAGATTGTTTGATGCTTGTTCATAGTTAGCATTTTTGCAAGCACTTCTTAGCAACTAGGTAAATAAAACATTCATTCATTCTTTAAATGTAAAGTTTCTTTTTTAATAAGAAGACAATTTTGGAGATAATCAAAGAGTGACCGAATTAAATTCAATAAATTGCCTCCCAGAGAACGACCTGGAACAAAACCAGTAAAAATTAGATAAATAAGCAAATGATAATAATGGTTGTAATGACTGGAACTCACCCATACTCACCACTATACGACATCCTTAATGTTATATTATACACCCTGTACTACAACGACATAATCAACAATTATTACCAACAAACATTTACAACAACCATCACCATCATTATTTTGGCGCCGTTGCCGGGGAGGCAACGCTCTTTGCACCAAAATTTTCTTTTCATTCTTTTGTATATAGAAATTCTTCATTCATTCATTATAATTGCTTTTATTTTCCATTGAATTAATTGTGTATACATTCCTTTATTCTTTTACTAATCATTTGTTTTTTCCACAGCACTTGAGGAGGAGTGTCGTCTTCCTGGTGGAGTCGCTGCGCTCCAGATCCGTCTTCCTGGTGGAGTTTTGCCTCGAAGTCGCTGTAGGATTTTAGTATTAGTTTTAGTATAGATAGTTTTAGGTTTATTGATTAGGAGCAATTGTTAGTCATAAGTTGTGAGAGCTTGTTCTCACACAATTTTTGTAATAATTCTGGACTGTCTGGACTTTATTTCTTTATCTTAATTTCTTTCCTTACTTTTGAATTGCATATAAAATTTTTCAGAAAAATCAAAAAATCAAAAAAATCAAAAAGACCTCATACTTATCTAGCAGCAGCATAACCCTAGGCATCCATTTTTAGGATTGCATTTCATTCCTGCTAGATTTTAATTCAAGTCAAATCTGCATTAGAAGATTGCTGGAGTCAGGTACGCATTTCTTACCTAACTCTAACTCCTGCCATATTTGCATTTGACTTAAAATTAAAGAAGACCACTACTTGTTCTGAATTTAGTAAAAAGTGAAACGAGCAGCATAGAAAACACATTTTAATCACTTCAATTAAATCAAAAAGGAGATAGCAAAATTGGGTGAAACCATGTTTGAGATTTTAATCGCCTTGTGTTGAATGTTATCGTGCACACAGCACGATCACTTAAGGCCACAATACACGGGTTTCTACCTCATCTTTCTGCAACCACAGGATCTGGATTCGCACGCTCAGTCTTATCCAGATTCCCAGTGGATTTTAGAGGTCTGCACTTCGCTAGGTTTATCTTAGGATACGTACAATTGTTTGAAACAATTGTTTGCGTATAACATACTTTGCGTAGCAGCCTCTAGGAAAAATTTTCTCCGATTCATTTCGATTGATTGGTCTTCCTGAATTGAGATTTTATTGGGATTCTTCTGTTTTATTGTGAACGTTAAAAATTTTTTCCCATTGAGTTGGATCGAATTAGAGTAAACGGGATTTCAAAAAAAAAAAAAACCAACTCAATGGAAGGTAGGAGATCCCAAAATCCAGAACTTGTACTCCCCTTGGGTACTGCTACCCAAGCTACTGCATCATCTTCTTTGCCTTCCACTTCTAATCCCTTACCTCCTGAGTCTCAAAATACTTTTCACAATCCCCCTCGCCAAGAGGATGATCTTGATTCTTCACACTTTGAGGATTTTGAAGAACTTCCTCCAGACTTAGTTGCACATCCTCTACCACAGCAACCACCTATCCCTAGGTTCCAACCTCCACCTTATCCTAATCATCCTAATCCACCCCCGGAGAGAGGACCTATGCCTCATCTTCAGCACCTCTTCGATACACAACTACAAATGAATACCTTAACCCAACAGGTGCAACAGCTTGCTCAAGCTGTAAATCTATTAGCTAACCCCCAACCACAACCACTTCAACCTAGAAATCCTCAGGCACCACCCCAACCCCGTAGACCTCAACTACGAGATTATTATAATCCCGCAGTTGCCCAACCAATGCCTGTGGTACGTTATCCCAATGGGGGTCGTGCTGCTGAACTAAAGCCGAACATTATAGCACTCATTCCTCACTTCCATGGACTTGCTTCTGAGGACCCTTTTCAGCATTTAGAGGAGCTGAAGAATCTTGCCCAAACTTTGGGTCCGCAAGGACATGATCAGCACACGCTTTTGATGAAAATGTTCTCCTTTTCATTAAAAGATAAGGCAGCCTTTTGGTTTAGAACACTTGCACGGACTACACCTATAGATTCTTGGGCTTCTTTAGAACATGAGTTCTTAAAGAAGTACTTTCCTGTAGGCCGCACTAATGCCTTAAGGCGTGCCATCACCACCTTCACCCAGAATTCAGGAGAACCTATGCACGAGGCTTGGGAGAGATTCCATGAGATTTTGAGAAAATGTCCCCACCATGGTGTCCCACGCTGGCAACAGGTTCAGATCTTCTACCATGGGCTCCATGATGACACACGGAATTTTGTAGATGCCGCTTGTGGAGGCAATTTCCTGTGTCGGGACGAGGACTCAGCCTTTGAGCTCTTTGAAGGCATGGCCGAAAACTCTATTAATAATGCTTCAATGAGCGTGTTTAATAGAAAGTCCTCACATTCCCACTCACACACGGGGGTACATGAAGCCCAATCCAGTAGCAAAGACTTAGAGATAGTGGCTAGTCAACTGGATAAAGTGGGTTTAATCGAGAAGAAAGTAGATGAAGTATGGAAATTTCTCTCAAAACACCCATCTTCTTCTTCTCAGTCACCAGCACAAAACACTTCTTCTCAGTTTCCCACAGGGAGGGAAACTGTGAATAACCTTTCTGTGACACAAACTGCATTACCGGATTTTCCATTTCCATATCCTTCACCGGTTGGAGGAACCTTTGTTCCTCCCTTCACTGACTTCCCTGCACCTTCTGGAGCTTCGGAGGAGCTTCATGCCATTCACAATGATTCTTTCACACAAACCTATAACCCTGGATGGCGTAATCATCCAAATTTCTCGTGGTCGGGAAATTCACAAAGACCTCCTTTTCAACAACCTTCTGCACCACCATTGCACAACCCGATCCGAGCACCACCTCCACAATCACACGGATATCCACCGCGTACCTACCAGCAACCCCAACCCAGGCCCACCCAATACTCTCAATCTGGGCCTACACGAGATGACCAGTTGGGGTCTATCATGAAAGCTCTTGCTGATATGCAACAACAGAATATTGCTATGCAGCAGAGACAGGACGCGGCCTTAGCTGAGATGAGAGCCCAGCTATCACACTTGACGGAGTCCCGTCAACCACATTCACTCCCATCCCAAGCACAACCCAACCCTAGGAACATACCTGCTCAAAGGTATGCCCAACCTAGACCAGCACTGCAAAACCAAACACATGACATTTCACAAGCAGTGCACAACACTGAATTCTTCTCTTGCACAAACACAACCACCTCTGCTACCTAACAATGATTTACCATCTACCTCTAGAGCTGAACTAAATGCCATAGTCACTAGGAGTGGTAAATGCACACTAGATGCACCTCTTCCAACACCTACCACTTCTAGTTCTGCTCCTCCACTTCCTACTTCTCCTCTACCTATGACTGAACCTCTCACAACTCCAGTACCTTTTCCTGAAGCTTTAAAGAAGAAGGAGAAAGGAAAGAAAAAGACCTGTGTGGCACCTGAGGAGGATTTGCTTAAGCTCTTTGAGCAAGTCCACATAAACATCCCCTTGTTGGATGCAATCCGCCACATCCCTCTTTACGCTAAGTTTTTAAAAGACCTATGTACACCTAAGCGTAAAGCAAGAATTCAAAAAGGGAGTAGTCCAATCATTCTCTCGGAACAAGCTAGTTCCATCATCTCTAGTACCCTCCCAACTAAGATGAAAGACCCAGGCACCCCTCTCTTATCCTGCATGATAGGTAACACCACATTCAATAGAGCACTACTTGACCTAGGTGCTTCCATCAATCTTATACCAACCTCTCTACTGACACATTTTGAGGTTGGCAATCTGAAGCCAACCAAGGTGTCCCTGCAATTAGCTGACAGATCAGTTAAGACATCTCAGGGAGTGTTGGAAGATGTCATAGTGCGGGTCAAGGATTTTTACTTCCCTGTAGACTTTATAGTCCTTGACATGGAAGTACCTGAAGATATCCAGAATACACCTATCATTTTAGGAAGACCTTTCTTGGCTACGGCCAAGGCAAACATCAATTGTGAGGAGGGCCTTATAGAATTAAAGTTTGGAGATCAGAAAATAAAAATTGATATTTTTCAGGCCCAAAGAGGACCGACCTGTAGTTTAATTGAAGAAATCTTCTCCCTGGATTCATTGGATCAATTGGTTGAGGACACCTTGATCAATTCATTAAATTTAGAACCTCAACACTCTTTGGACTCTGACTTGACTTCCACTGAGATACCAAATTTAGAGACTGAGGACCTTCCTCCCATTCCATTAGTATCTCTAGGATCTCCTGAAACTTTCACACCTGCTCCTTCTGATCCTGTGCCTGTTGAACTCAAACCTCTTCCTGACTCTCTCAAATATGTTTTCTTAGGACCTGATCAGACCTATCCGGTGATTGTTAACTCTTCCCTTTCTTCTGATCAAGAGTCACGACTCTTATCTGTCCTAAGAGCACATAGGCAGGCTATAGGATGGAGCCTTTCTGACCTTACTGGCATCAGTCCTTCTTATTGCACACATAGGATTTTCACTGAAGAAGGATCTAGACCTACTAGACAGCCCCAGCGTAGATTAAACCCTACATTACAAGAGGTGATAAAAAGTGAAATGATTAAATGGCTGGACAATGGAATTATCTACCCAATTTCTGACAGTAGATGGGTAAGTCCTGTTCAGGTTGTGCCAAAGAAGGCCGGACTTACCATCATCACCACTGATTCTGGAGAAGTCATCCCTACACGCATTGCTAGTTCGTGGCGAGTATGTATAGATTACCGAAAACTCAACCAAGCCACGAAGAAAGATCATTTCCCTTTGCCCTTCATTGATCAAATACTGGAAAGAGTGGCAGGGAATAGATTTTTCTGCTTTTTGGATGGCTATTCAGGATATAATCAGGTGGCAATTCACCTCGATGATCAGGAGAAAACAACATTCACCTGCACCTACGGAACCTTTGCATTCCGTAGGATGCCTTTTGGATTGTGCAACGCACCTGCTACATTCCAGTGGTGTATGTTTGCAATCTTTTCTGACTTAGTAGGCGATTGTTTAGAAGTCTTCATGGATGACTTCTCGGTCTTCGGGAGCACATTTGATGCATGTCTAGACCACCTGACCAAGGTCCTGCAAAGATGCATTAATGTGAATCTGGTACTTTCCTGGGAGAAATCTCATTTCATGGTAACTGAAGGACTTGTATTAGGTCACCTTATTTCTGAGAGAGGAATTGAGGTTGACCGCGCGAAGGTAAAGTTGATTTCTGATTTACCACTACCTTCGTCGGTTAAGCAAATTCGATCTTTCCTCGAGCATGTTGGTTTTTATCGCCGCTTTATAGCGGATTTCTCGAAAATAGCCCGACCTCTCACTACTCTCCTCTCTAAAGACGTAGACTTCCAGATCTCTGACGATTGTGCTCGTGCCTATACGACACTTCGTGATCTGATTACCAAGGCACCCATACTGCAACCCCCGAATTGGTCTCACCCTTTTGAGATCATGTGTGATGCCTCTAATTATGCAGTCGGAGCTGTCCTTGGTCAAAAATTGGACGGGAAACCCACAGTCATCTATTACGCTAGCAAGACCTTAGATGAAGCTCAGAGGAATTACACCGTCACGGAAAAGGAATTGCTAGCTGTAGTATATGCACTGGAAAAATTCAGACCTTATCTTTTAGGTTCCCACATTATAGTCTACACTGACCACACGGCAGTTCGATATCTTCTCGCCAAGAAGGACGCGAAATCTCGTCTGATTAGATGGATCCTACTTTTACAGGAATTTGATTTAGAGATTCGTGATAAGGCTGGAAAGCAGAATGTGGTAGCTGACCACTTATCCCGCCTTCCTTCTGAAGCGATTTCTCCTTCTTTACCCATCTCTGACCACTTCCCTGACGAGCAATTGCTGGTCATTCATTCTGATCTTCCCTGGTATGCTGACATTGTCAACTACCTGGCTTCTGGACTCATCCCCACTAATTGGGTCCGACATCAAAAAGACAGACTTAGATCCGAGGCCAAGCACTATTACTGGGAAGAACCTTGGCTTTTCAAGCATTGTAAAGACCAGATCTTTAGGAAGTGCGTCCCTGATAAGGAGATTAGAAGCATCTTATCATTCTGCCACGACCAGGCGTGCGGCGGTCACTTCTCTGGCAAAAAGACCGCTGCAAAGATTTTGCAGAGTGGTTTCTATTGGCCCACAATCTTCAAGGATGCACACGAATATAGCAGGGCATGTTCACGCTGTCAGTCTCTCGGTAGTATTGGCCGCCGAGACATGATGCCCTTGAATCCAATCATGGTGTGCGAAATCTTTTACATTTGGGGCATTGACTTCAAGGGACCTTTTCCTAAATCTTATGGCTTCGAGTACATATTGTTGGCAGTTGAGTATGTTTCAAAATGGATTGAAGCCATCCCCTCAAGGACTAATGATCATAGAGTTGTGACACAATTTGTTC
Source organism: Thalassia testudinum (assembly GCA_037157565.1). NCBI lineage: Eukaryota > Viridiplantae > Streptophyta > Magnoliopsida > Alismatales > Hydrocharitaceae > Thalassia > Thalassia testudinum. Next base: position 135,336,102 of record JAZHRO010000014.1, on the reverse strand, counting down.
AAGATTTCATCTTCTCTAGATTCGGGGTACCTAAAGCCATCATTAGTGATGGAGGGTCTCATTTTAGAAACACACATTTTCAGTCCCTACTTCAAAAGTATGGGGTGTCACATAGGATTGCTACATCTTATCACCCTCAAACCAATGGACTTGCTGAATTATCTAATCGGGAGATCAAAAAGATTTTACAGACTACCATCCGACCTGATAGAAAGGATTGGTCTTCCCGCCTTTCTGATGCGTTGTGGGCATATAGGACAGCCCACAAAACCCCTTTAGGCATGTCTCCTTTTAGACTTGTGTATGGGAAACACTGTCATCTTCCTGTAGAATTAGAGCACAAAGCCTATTGGGCCATCAGAAAGTGTAACTTAGACTTAGAGAAGGCCGGTGATCTTAGGAAATTACAAATGTCTGAGCTCGATGAATTAAGGAATGAATCTTATGAAAGCTCAAAGATGTATAAGGACAAACTTAAGGCCTTCCATGACCGTCACATTCTTAGGAAATCTTTTCACCCTGGTAAAAAAGTCCTTCTCTTCGACTCTAGACTGAAACTCTTTCCTGGGAAGTTAAGATCAAAATGGATTGGACCTTTCAAAATCTTGAGATTATTTGATAATGGAGCCGTTGAGATCACTGAACTTGACAAATCTGAACCCTTTATTTTTAATGGACAAAGACTGAAACCTTTCATTGAGCCGCATGATCTCAGACTTGTCAATTCCACCATTTCGCTCCTACATTTTGAGCTACCAACTAAGTTTTCGCCTAGCTGACGGCGTTAAACTTAGCAAACACCTACCCTTGTATATAGCTGTTTTACACCTTTCTTACTCTTGCCTTTATTTGCATATAGTGTCTACCCTTGCATTCTGAGCATACATTCATTGACACACATGTCATGCATTTCACTTCCTAGCCCGACTGTTCACTCTGATCCTAGATCAGACTTAAAATCGTCCGCACAGAGATTGTATCTCCTCATTCCGACTTCCTTTCATCACCCAGTCTAGGATAGTGAAAAGCAGAGCATGCATTTGCATCCACCCTTTCATTCAATGAGGACATTGAAACATTTAAGCATGGGGGGGTGTAAATGGTAAACCATTTAAACCAAAATGCAATTGTAGACACAACTATAGTACATATAGTATTATCAAAAAAAATTATATACTTCAAAAAAAAATTGAAAAATTTTGAAAAAAATTTTGAAAAAATTACAAAGCTAAAAATACAAAAAAATAACAAATCAGAAAAATTCCAAAAATACAATAAGGGACATGTACTTCATTATCAAAGGAGGACATTCATTTCAAGAGGGGAGGGAGAAGAAGAAAAAGAAAAAGAAAGAAAAGATAAGTGATCTTATAGCTAAAATAAAAAAATAATAGAATAAGTGTATATGGACATTCAACCGTTACTGGTTTGACCTGCCGGGCCATAGAAGCTTGAAACAAGCTTAGGCTTAATACACTTTGAGCCTTGACAAGATAGACCACAGTCTCTCCTAACTTTAGGTAATTCTTGTACCTGAGTCACCAGTACAGGATTCGTTGGTTTGCTTTGACTTAGGAGTCTAGGTAACCTTGGCTTACACTACACAGTGTTAGGAAAGACCACTTGAACCTAACCTCAACCCTTGTGTTCATTAGCGAAGGTGGAGTCCTTACCTGTGCGTGCAGGTAGACTCTTTGTCCTAATCTTTAGTTTTGTGTCTAGGAGAAGCTCTTTCCACAAAAGAAATCCACCCACCAAATACAGTGCGCTCTACCAAATAAGTTTCGGAGACATACTGTTCAAAAAAAAAAAAAAAAAAACAAAAAGAAAAAAAAGGGGTCAAGTATGTTCTCCAAAAAGTCTGAAAAACTACTCTTCCACCAAAAATGTTTTCAGGGTTCAAAACAATACCCTGTTTATCCAAAAAAAAAAAAAAAAAAATCTTCTCTGAGCCACAAATACAACAAGGGTTGTGATTGAATACCATCAATTTTTGAGAGTCATCCGAAAACATGAGCTGAAGTTAGGACCAACCTGGACTTAAAAAGAAGTGAAACCCCGGGAATGAGCCTTAGAATTCACCTGGTTAGTCCTGACTTATCACAAAGCACAGCCATAACTTCATAGCATTCTGAGTCTCTGTAAAAACCCCCTGAGTCCTGGAATTCGACTTAAGGTTTAAATATCAAGAATCCTTGTTGGTTGAGAGATGGTCTATGTCATTTAAGCCTCGAGTTCTGGTAGGTTATCCTCAGTAACCAGGTTCTCACAATGTCCAAAAACACAGTTGGTTTATTAAAAAAAAAAAAAAAAAAAAATTTTTTTCAGCTTAAAGATCATCATAAAACACTTAAAAATTTTTGAAAAAGAAAAAAAAGATATCTTTACACACTTACCTTGCTGATACTTAAATTGCCTTACACTTCAACAGATTGTTTGCTAAGGGACTAGCAAAACGTAAGCATGGGGGTATGATGAGTGGCTACTCATCATAGCTAAAAGGTCGAAATTAAGCTAGACACTAAGCAAAACAATATCAAATTAACACATAAAAAGGGTTAAGTGTGGGAATTAAAGAAAAGACCTAAAACTTTTAATGTGTGTTAAAATCTCCTAATTAGGTCACAAAAATGAGATATTCTGAAAACTAAAGAACAAATGATGATCCATGCATCAATTGAACACATAAACAAGTTTGAAAAGATAAATCAGAAGTAAAATCAATGTCTTAAATGTTCAATTAAGCACATGTAAAAATTTGAAAGCAATTGGACATCATTTAGGCTTAGAAATAAATAGATTACAATTAGGTCCTTCATGCATTACATTTCTACCCTTCAAAACTCCTTCTTGGACCTTTTTGCAAGCCGCAGGGACCCTTCTGTATGACTGCAGGGCCCTTCCAGTTATAGTTCTTCTCACTTTTGGACCTGCACGCTATTCTTCTACCCCTTCGTTTAAGGGTCTTCCTGCAAGTTTTCCCTCATTTCAGAGAGAAGCCTGTGTTCTTCACGCGCACTGTAGCGCGCGAAGAACACAGCCATTCTCGACCGTCCATCACACTTTTGATCTCGATCTGCGGCTGGAATCAAATGGAACCTTCGCGCGATTCGGTGCGTGCGTTCACCTCTCTTCCCAGATCTCATCTGACGGTCAGATCTCTCTCTTGACTCGCCGCGCGCTCTACCCATCTCATCCTCACCGCCGGCCTGATTCTGATTAACCTCACCCTTGCGGTGATCTCAGTCACTGAGCTGCTATTTAAGCACCTCAGTGGTGTCGCACGCAAGGGATCGCTCCCTCCTACATCTCTTAGCGATCAATTCTTCCACTCCAGTCTCTCCTCCTCATCTAGACCCTGATTTCACAGCCACCGGCTGTGGAATCATCGCCTGCTCTCGACCCTCCTCGTCGCTAAGGACCTCGTAGCACCTGAGGACGACCCTGGAGTCTCACTAGCAGACTCTTCCCTCCGCTGGAGTCACCCTCCTCCTTTCTTCCTCCTTAGCCGCCGGCTAAGGACCCATAGGTCCCATTCTTCCTTTTAGTTTAGTTTTTAATTCTGCACAAGTAGTTTTAGATTTAGCTTGCAGTAGTTTAGAATAGATTTAGTTTTAATTGTTAGTGTTTAATGTTAGCTGTAGTTAGATTAGTCTTAGGAGTAGAATTAGTATTAGATCCCCTCCCTCACCTCCTCTGATCAGTCCAGATCAGAGGGGAAGAATCATCTGTTCACTGTTCAATTTATCTTCCTCTTCATGTTTTGTTTTTCCATCATCCAGATTCTGATTCTTGTTTTTTTTCCTTTTAACGACGAATTTTTCATCAATCACCCACACATCCTGACCCAATTTCAGATCTGATGGCACACTGCCTCAGATCTGAAAGTGGCGTCACAAGCACCATTTGGGGCTTCTCACTCACTCCATTTGTTTCACAAAAGCCCCTCTGTTTTAAATGGATTGACTCAGTTTGTCAGAGCACTTTTGATCTGGATTTTAAAGGATTTTTACTCTCTGAAATGTTTTGACAGATCTGACAAATTGAAAGGATTTTTGGTTTTCATTGTAGGCAAGGATTCTGAGAAGTTCTCTGGTGACAGAGAACCAATCAGAAGAGCCTTTCATGATTCTGTTTATACTTTGTTTTGAATGCATTCGCCAGCTTCCATTAAATTTCCTTAATGCATTCTTAGTCTCTTTTTGCTATTTCAGAACTGCCATGCACTATTTGTGTTGATGATCATTTCTGTATGGTGATTCTCTAACCTAAGGAGTTTTCCATACTCCTTAAGGTTGCAAGAAACTGGGATTGTGTTTCTTTGGTTTTAATTGATCGAGCTAAGTCTTCCTTCATGCTGTCTATGGCATTAGGAAGACTAACTCAATGCCATTTGAGTTTTGATCTGAAAGGATGCTTCTGATAAGGTTTTTCCTAATGAGTATTTGAGCTGAATTTACATGAGATTTTCGTGAGATTTAAACCCCTTTCAGATTTGGATTTCATCTCTTCAATGTTTAGTTTGTTTTGAATTTTATCTTATTCCCAGTTATACAGCAACATGCTGCATATAGCAGCTACATTCCCCTCTTCTCTAAACTCCCTTCTTCTCTAAATTTCCCTCTTCTCTGTAGAATACTTCCCCCCTCTTCAAGTGGACTAACTGCAGCAGCAGTTAGCCAATTGACAGTGGCTTAAGCCACTGCCACTGTAAACAACACTAAAACAGCACATTCTTCTTTTCTCCATCTCCTCTGACAGTAGCTGCGGCTGCTGTCTAAACTCAAATAAAAAAATCAATCAACTCTAATTCCCTAACTTTATACAAAAGCCTAATGGCATAGACTTATTTTAAAACTGTAAATACACCCATTCATAGTATTATAACTATAACTATAGCATATCAGTTAGATACATAGTTATATTGTAAATATGTATAAAACCTGTATAGAAATTCGTATACATATGCAATCCATGTAAAAATATGTATGTATACTAATCTAGTATGTATGTATTCACTGATTTATGTATATATATATGTACAGATTTATATTTACTGATTTAGTAGCTAAGTTAATAGGTTAGAGCAATAATCAAGTAAATAAATCTATAAACGTGGGAATATATATATATATATATATATATATATATATATGTATATATTAAGTAATTTAAGTTAGTCAAAGTATAATTATACCTAGTATAACTTACTGTAACTTAGTTTTAATTATAAACTACACAGAACTGCTATTTTAGCCTAAATAAAACATAAACAAATTCGTAAAAATACAATAAAAATATGTATTAAATACTTAAGTATGTAAGTTAAAACTGTTTAAGGACAATTAGACCATTTACTAATTATTTTATAAGTAATTAACTATTTAATCACTTAAATCAACCTGTATAATCAGCCTAGTTTAGCGAATTTATTTGTATAGTAAATATATTTAAAATTCAAAATTAATTAATCAATTATGTAGTATTATGTAAATATTTTATTTACCATATTTTATTTTATTTTTTTTAATAATTTATGGCCCCCAAATCGAGGGCCAAAAACGCGCACAGACGCAGCTGCGTCTGGTTTCCAGCGCACGATGTGGCGCTGGAATAGCGCCACATCGTGGGCTGCAAACGAAACGCAGCATATAAATATAATTTATGTTATAACCTTACCAGTCGTCATGGCGCCGGGCGCCCGAAACGTTACCTGTTCCGTCTGCTCCGATAACCCGATTCTGATATGTGATGATACTGAATGTGTGGGGCTGGGAGCCCGAGCGTGTGCGAACTTGTTGAAGGCATTGGGCTGAGGCCCTGCGCTGATACGAAAACGTAATTAAGCACCTAATCTGAGATTAGGGTGCGCTTAGTAGAGGTCTGGTCCCACCCTAAGGGTGCTGTGTATCCCTCGAAAAGCGCGCCCGCTAATTAAACACATTTTACACTAAGGACTCTCCACCGCAGCCTCTGAAAGACTACACAGAACAAAATGAAAGGACAGACGACTTAAAAAAAAAAGAGATAACACGAGATAACAACAGAAAAGACTCTGTACATATGTAAAATTAAACCCACATAATTACTAACAGAATAAAACGACACTATAAATGTCGCTAAAGACCTCAGTTTGCTTCTTTAGGTTGTATATAGTGTTTCCTGAGATTTAGCGACGTTTATATCTGTCACTAAAACTGATATATATGTCACTATAAATAAATGACTAGTAAGTTAAGTTTTTACACCATGGTATCCTAATGTAGTATGAACTAACATATTAGTGTTAATAGTATAACTTGTAAATACATAGTTTAGAGTATAATAATAGATTGTTTGATGCTTGTTCATAGTTAGCATTTTTGCAAGCACTTCTTAGCAACTAGGTAAATAAAACATTCATTCATTCTTTAAATGTAAAGTTTCTTTTTTAATAAGAAGACAATTTTGGAGATAATCAAAGAGTGACCGAATTAAATTCAATAAATTGCCTCCCAGAGAACGACCTGGAACAAAACCAGTAAAAATTAGATAAATAAGCAAATGATAATAATGGTTGTAATGACTGGAACTCACCCATACTCACCACTATACGACATCCTTAATGTTATATTATACACCCTGTACTACAACGACATAATCAACAATTATTACCAACAAACATTTACAACAACCATCACCATCATTATTTTGGCGCCGTTGCCGGGGAGGCAACGCTCTTTGCACCAAAATTTTCTTTTCATTCTTTTGTATATAGAAATTCTTCATTCATTCATTATAATTGCTTTTATTTTCCATTGAATTAATTGTGTATACATTCCTTTATTCTTTTACTAATCATTTGTTTTTTCCACAGCACTTGAGGAGGAGTGTCGTCTTCCTGGTGGAGTCGCTGCGCTCCAGATCCGTCTTCCTGGTGGAGTTTTGCCTTGAAGTCGCTGTAGGATTTTAGTATTAGTTTTAGTATAGATAGTTTTAGGTTTATTGATTAGGAGCAATTGTTAGTCATAAGTTGTGAGAGCTTGTTCTCACACAATTTTTGTAATAATTCTGGACTGTCTGGACTTTATTTCTTTATCTTAATTTCTTTCCTTACTTTTGAATTGCATATAAAATTTTTCAGAAAAATCAAAAAATCAAAAAAATCAAAAAGACCTCATACTTATCTAGCAGCAGCATAACCCTAGGCATCCATTTTTAGGATTGCATTTCATTCCTGCTAGATTTTAATTCAAGTCAAATCTGCATTAGAAGATTGCTGGAGTCAGGTACGCATTTCTTACCTAACTCTAACTCCTGCCATATTTGCATTTGACTTAAAATTAAAGAAGACCACTACTTGTTCTGAATTTAGTAAAAAGTGAAACGAGCAGCATAGAAAACACATTTTAATCACTTCAATTAAATCAAAAAGGAGATAGCAAAATTGGGTGAAACCATGTTTGAGATTTTAATCGCCTTGTGTTGAATGTTATCGTGCACACAGCACGATCACTTAAGGCCACAATACACGGGTTTCTACCTCATCTTTCTGCAACCACAGGATCTGGATTCGCACGCTCAGTCTTATCCAGATTCCCAGTGGATTTTAGAGGTCTGCACTTCGCTAGGTTTATCTTAGGATACGTACAATTGTTTGAAACAATTGTTTGCGTATAACATACTTTGCGTAGCAGCCTCTAGGAAAAATTTTCTCCGATTCATTTCGATTGATTGGTCTTCCTGAATTGAGATTTTATTGGGATTCTTCTGTTTTATTGTGAACGTTAAAAATTTTTTCCCATTGAGTTGGATCGAATTAGAGTAAACGGGATTTCAAAAAAAAAAAAAACCAACTCAATGGAAGGTAGGAGATCCCAAAATCCAGAACTTGTACTCCCCTTGGGTACTGCTACCCAAGCTACTGCATCATCTTCTTTGCCTTCCACTTCTAATCCCTTACCTCCTGAGTCTCAAAATACTTTTCACAATCCCCCTCGCCAAGAGGATGATCTTGATTCTTCACACTTTGAGGATTTTGAAGAACTTCCTCCAGACTTAGTTGCACATCCTCTACCACAGCAACCACCTATCCCTAGGTTCCAACCTCCACCTTATCCTAATCATCCTAATCCACCCCCGGAGAGAGGACCTATGCCTCATCTTCAGCACCTCTTCGATACACAACTACAAATGAATACCTTAACCCAACAGGTGCAACAGCTTGCTCAAGCTGTAAATCTATTAGCTAACCCCCAACCACAACCACTTCAACCTAGAAATCCTCAGGCACCACCCCAACCCCGTAGACCTCAACTACGAGATTATTATAATCCCGCAGTTGCCCAACCAATGCCTGTGGTACGTTATCCCAATGGGGGTCGTGCTGCTGAACTAAAGCCGAACATTATAGCACTCATTCCTCACTTCCATGGACTTGCTTCTGAGGACCCTTTTCAGCATTTAGAGGAGCTGAAGAATCTTGCCCAAACTTTGGGTCCGCAAGGACATGATCAGCACACGCTTTTGATGAAAATGTTCTCCTTTTCATTAAAAGATAAGGCAGCCTTTTGGTTTAGAACACTTGCACGGACTACACCTATAGATTCTTGGGCTTCTTTAGAACATGAGTTCTTAAAGAAGTACTTTCCTGTAGGCCGCACTAATGCCTTAAGGCGTGCCATCACCACCTTCACCCAGAATTCAGGAGAACCTATGCACGAGGCTTGGGAGAGATTCCATGAGATTTTGAGAAAATGTCCCCACCATGGTGTCCCACGCTAGCAACAGGTTCAGATCTTCTACCATGGGCTCCATGATGACACACGGAATTTTGTAGATGCCGCTTGTGGAGGCAATTTCCTGTGTCGGGACGAGGACTCAGCCTTTGAGCTCTTTGAAGGCATGGCCGAAAACTCTATTAATAATGCTTCAATGAGCGTGTTTAATAGAAAGTCCTCACATTCCCACTCACACACGGGGGTACATGAAGCCCAATCCAGTAGCAAAGACTTAGAGATAGTGGCTAGTCAACTGGATAAAGTGGGTTTAATCGAGAAGAAAGTAGATGAAGTATGGAAATTTCTCTCAAAACACCCATCTTCTTCTTCTCAGTCACCAGCACAAAACACTTCTTCTCAGTTTCCCACAGGGAGGGAAACTGTGAATAACCTTTCTGTGACACAAACTGCATTACCGGATTTTCCATTTCCATATCCTTCACCGGTTGGAGGAACCTTTGTTCCTCCCTTCACTGACTTCCCTGCACCTTCTGGAGCTTCGGAGGAGCTTCATGCCATTCACAATGATTCTTTCACACAAACCTATAACCCTGGATGGCGTAATCATCCAAATTTCTCGTGGTCGGGAAATTCACAAAGACCTCCTTTTCAACAACCTTCTGCACCACCATTGCACAACCCGATCCGAGCACCACCTCCACAATCACACGGATATCCACCGCGTACCTACCAGCAACCCCAACCCAGGCCCACCCAATACTCTCAATCTGGGCCTACACGAGATGACCAGTTGGGGTCTATCATGAAAGCTCTTGCTGATATGCAACAACAGAATATTGCTATGCAGCAGAGACAGGACGCGGCCTTAGCTGAGATGAGAGCCCAGCTATCACACTTGACGGAGTCCCGTCAACCACATTCACTCCCATCCCAAGCACAACCCAACCCTAGGAACATACCTGCTCAAAGGTATGCCCAACCTAGACCAGCACTGCAAAACCAAACACATGACATTTCACAAGCAGTGCACAACACTGAATTCTTCTCTTGCACAAACACAACCACCTCTGCTACCTAACAATGATTTACCATCTACCTCTAGAGCTGAACTAAATGCCATAGTCACTAGGAGTGGTAAATGCACACTAGATGCACCTCTTCCAACACCTACCACTTCTAGTTCTGCTCCTCCACTTCCTACTTCTCCTCTACCTATGACTGAACCTCTCACAACTCCAGTACCTTTTCCTGAAGCTTTAAAGAAGAAGGAGAAAGGAAAGAAAAAGACCTGTGTGGCACCTGAGGAGGATTTGCTTAAGCTCTTTGAGCAAGTCCACATAAACATCCCCTTGTTGGATGCAATCCGCCACATCCCTCTTTACGCTAAGTTTTTAAAAGACCTATGTACACCTAAGCGTAAAGCAAGAATTCAAAAAGGGAGTAGTCCAATCATTCTCTCGGAACAAGCTAGTTCCATCATCTCTAGTACCCTCCCAACTAAGATGAAAGACCCAGGCACCCCTCTCTTATCCTGCATGATAGGTAACACCACATTCAATAGAGCACTACTTGACCTAGGTGCTTCCATCAATCTTATACCAACCTCTCTACTGACACATTTTGAGGTTGGCAATCTGAAGCCAACCAAGGTGTCCCTGCAATTAGCTGACAGATCAGTTAAGACATCTCAGGGAGTGTTGGAAGATGTCATAGTGCGGGTCAAGGATTTTTACTTCCCTGTAGACTTTATAGTCCTTGACATGGAAGTACCTGAAGATATCCAGAATACACCTATCATTTTAGGAAGACCTTTCTTGGCTACGGCCAAGGCAAACATCAATTGTGAGGAGGGCCTTATAGAATTAAAGTTTGGAGATCAGAAAATAAAAATTGATATTTTTCAGGCCCAAAGAGGACCGACCTGTAGTTTAATTGAAGAAATCTTCTCCCTGGATTCATTGGATCAATTGGTTGAGGACACCTTGATCAATTCATTAAATTTAGAACCTCAACACTCTTTGGACTCTGACTTGACTTCCACTGAGATACCAAATTTAGAGACTGAGGACCTTCCTCCCATTCCATTAGTATCTCTAGGATCTCCTGAAACTTTCACACCTGCTCCTTCTGATCCTGTGCCTGTTGAACTCAAACCTCTTCCTGACTCTCTCAAATATGTTTTCTTAGGACCTGATCAGACCTATCCGGTGATTGTTAACTCTTCCCTTTCTTCTGATCAAGAGTCACGACTCTTATCTGTCCTAAGAGCACATAGGCAGGCTATAGGATGGAGCCTTTCTGACCTTACTGGCATCAGTCCTTCTTATTGCACACATAGGATTTTCACTGAAGAAGGATCTAGACCTACTAGACAGCCCCAGCGTAGATTAAACCCTACATTACAAGAGGTGATAAAAAGTGAAATGATTAAATGGCTGGACAATGGAATTATCTACCCAATTTCTGACAGTAGATGGGTAAGTCCTGTTCAGGTTGTGCCAAAGAAGGCCGGACTTACCATCATCACCACTGATTCTGGAGAAGTCATCCCTACACGCATTGCTAGTTCGTGGCGAGTATGTATAGATTACCGAAAACTCAACCAAGCCACGAAGAAAGATCATTTCCCTTTGCCCTTCATTGATCAAATACTGGAAAGAGTGGCAGGGAATAGATTTTTCTGCTTTTTGGATGGCTATTCAGGATATAATCAGGTGGCAATTCACCTCGATGATCAGGAGAAAACAACATTCACCTGCACCTACGGAACCTTTGCATTCCGTAGGATGCCTTTTGGATTGTGCAACGCACCTGCTACATTCCAGTGGTGTATGTTTGCAATCTTTTCTGACTTAGTAGGCGATTGTTTAGAAGTCTTCATGGATGACTTCTCGGTCTTCGGGAGCACATTTGATGCATGTCTAGACCACCTGACCAAGGTCCTGCAAAGATGCATTAATGTGAATCTGGTACTTTCCTGGGAGAAATCTCATTTCATGGTAACTGAAGGACTTGTATTAGGTCACCTTATTTCTGAGAGAGGAATTGAGGTTGACCGCGCGAAGGTAAAGTTGATTTCTGATTTACCACTACCTTCGTCGGTTAAGCAAATTCGATCTTTCCTCGAGCATGTTGGTTTTTATCGCCGCTTTATAGCGGATTTCTCGAAAATAGCCCGACCTCTCACTACTCTCCTCTCTAAAGACGTAGACTTCCAGATCTCTGACGATTGTGCTCGTGCCTATACGACACTTCGTGATCTGATTACCAAGGCACCCATACTGCAACCCCCGAATTGGTCTCACCCTTTTGAGATCATGTGTGATGCCTCTAATTATGCAGTCGGAGCTGTCCTTGGTCAAAAATTGGACGGGAAACCCACAGTCATCTATTACGCTAGCAAGACCTTAGATGAAGCTCAGAGGAATTACACCGTCACGGAAAAGGAATTGCTAGCTGTAGTATATGCACTGGAAAAATTCAGACCTTATCTTTTAGGTTCCCACATTATAGTCTACACTGACCACACGGCAGTTCGATATCTTCTCGCCAAGAAGGACGCGAAATCTCGTCTGATTAGATGGATCCTACTTTTACAGGAATTTGATTTAGAGATTCGTGATAAGGCTGGAAAGCAGAATGTGGTAGCTGACCACTTATCCCGCCTTCCTTCTGAAGCGATTTCTCCTTCTTTACCCATCTCTGACCACTTCCCTGACGAGCAATTGCTGGTCATTCATTCTGATCTTCCCTGGTATGCTGACATTGTCAACTACCTGGCTTCTGGACTCATCCCCACTAATTGGGTCCGACATCAAAAAGACAGACTTAGATCCGAGGCCAAGCACTATTACTGGGAAGAACCTTGGCTTTTCAAGCATTGTAAAGACCAGATCTTTAGGAAGTGCGTCCCTGATAAGGAGATTAGAAGCATCTTATCATTCTGCCACGACCAGGCGTGCGGCGGTCACTTCTCTGGCAAAAAGACCGCTGCAAAGATTTTGCAGAGTGGTTTCTATTGGCCCACAATCTTCAAGGATGCACACGAATATAGCAGGGCATGTTCACGCTGTCAGTCTCTCGGTAGTATTGGCCGCCGAGACATGATGCCCTTGAATCCAATCATGGTGTGCGAAATCTTTTACATTTGGGGCATTGACTTCAAGGGACCTTTTCCTAAATCTTATGGCTTCGAGTACATATTGTTGGAAGTTGAGTATGTTTCAAAATGGATTGAAGCCATCCCCTCAAGGACTAATGATCATAGAGTTGTGACACAATTTGTTCAAGATTTCATCTTCTCTAGATTCGGGGTACCTAAAGCCATCATTAGTGATGGAGGGTCTCATTTTAGAAACACACATTTTCAGTCCCTACTTCAAAAGTATGGGGTGTCACATAGGATTGCTACATCTTATCACCCTCAAACCAATGGACTTGCTGAATTATCTAATCGGGAGATCAAAAAGATTTTACAGACTACCATCCGACCTGATAGAAAGGATTGGTCTTCCCGCCTTTCTGATGCGTTGTGGGCATATAGGACAGCCCACAAAACCCCTTTAGGCATGTCTCCTTTTAGACTTGTGTATGGGAAACACTGTCATCTTCCTGTAGAATTAGAGCACAAAGCCTATTGGGCCATCAGAAAGTGTAACTTAGACTTAGAGAAGGCCGGTGATCTTAGGAAATTACAAATGTCTGAGCTCGATGAATTAAGGAATGAATCTTATGAAAGCTCAAAGATGTATAAGGACAAACTTAAGGCCTTCCATGACCGTCACATTCTTAGGAAATCTTTTCACCCTGGTAAAAAAGTCCTTCTCTTCGACTCTAGACTGAAACTCTTTCCTGGGAAGTTAAGATCAAAATGGATTGGACCTTTCAAAATCTTGAGATTATTTGATAATGGAGCCGTTGAGATCACTGAACTTGACAAATCTGAACCCTTTATTTTTAATGGACAAAGACTGAAACCTTTCATTGAGCCGCATGATCTCAGACTTGTCAATTCCACCATTTCGCTCCTACATTTTGAGCTACCAACTAAGTTTTCGCCTAGCTGACGGCGTTAAACTTAGCAAACACCTACCCTTGTATATAGCTGTTTTACACCTTTCTTACTCTTGCCTTTATTTGCATATAGTGTCTACCCTTGCATTCTGAGCATACATTCATTGACACACATGTCATGCATTTCACTTCCTAGCCCGACTGTTCACTCTGATCCTAGATCAGACTTAAAATCGTCCGCACAGAGATTGTATCTCCTCATTCCGACTTCCTTTCATCACCCAGTCTAGGATAGTGAAAAGCAGAGCATGCATTTGCATCCACCCTTTCATTCAATGAGGACATTGAAACATTTAAGCATGGGGGGGTGTAAATGGTAAACCATTTAAACCAAAATGCAATTGTAGACACAACTATAGTACATATAGTATTATCAAAAAAAATTATATACTTCAAAAAAAAATTGAAAAATTTTGAAAAAAATTTTGAAAAAATTACAAAGCTAAAAATACAAAAAAATAACAAATCAGAAAAATTCCAAAAATACAATAAGGGACATGTACTTCATTATCAAAGGAGGACATTCATTTCAAGAGGGGAGGGAGAAAAAGAAAAAGAAAAAGAAAGAAAAGATAAGTGATCTTATAGCTAAAATAAAAAAATAATAGAATAAGTGTATATGGACATTCAACCGTTACTGGTTTGACCTGCCGGGCCATAGAAGCTTGAAACAAGCTTAGGCTTAATACACTTTGAGCCTTGACAAGATAGACCACAGTCTCTCCTAACTTTAGGTAATTCTTGTACCTGAGTCACCAGTACAGGATTCGTTGGTTTGCTTTGACTTAGGAGTCTAGGTAACCTTGGCTTACACTACACAGTGTTAGGAAAGACCACTTGAACCTAACCTCAACCCTTGTGTTCATTAGCGAAGGTGGAGTCCTTACCTGTGCGTGCAGGTAGACTCTTTGTCCTAATCTTTAGTTTTGTGTCTAGGAGAAGCTCTTTCCACAAAAGAAATCCACCCACCAAATACAGTGCGCTCTACCAAATAAGTTTCGGAGACATACTGTTCAAAAAAAAAAAAAAAAAAACAAAAAGAAAAAAAAGGGGTCAAGTATGTTCTCCAAAAAGTCTGAAAAACTACTCTTCCACCAAAAATGTTTTCAGGGTTCAAAACAATACCCTGTTTATCCAAAAAAAAAAAAAAAAAAATCTTCTCTGAGCCACAAATACAACAAGGGTTGTGATTGAATACCATCAATTTTTGAGAGTCATCCGAAAACATGAGCTGAAGTTAGGACCAACCTGGACTTAAAAAGAAGTGAAACCCCGGGAATGAGCCTTAGAATTCACCTGGTTAGTCCTGACTTATCACAAAGCACAGCCATAACTTCATAGCATTCTGAGTCTCTGTAAAAACCCCCTGAGTCCTGGAATTCGACTTAAGGTTTAAATATCAAGAATCCTTGTTGGTTGAGAGATGGTCTATGTCATTTAAGCCTCGAGTTCTGGTAGGTTATCCTCAGTAACCAGGTTCTCACAATGTCCAAAAACACAGTTGGTTTATTAAAAAAAAAAAAAAAAAAAAAATTTTTTCAGCTTAAAGATCATCATAAAACACTTAAAAATTTTTGAAAAAGAAAAAAAAGATATCTTTACACACTTACCTTGCTGATACTTAAATTGCCTTACACTTCAACAGATTGTTTGCTAAGGGACTAGCAAAACGTAAGCATGGGGGTATGATGAGTGGCTACTCATCATAGCTAAAAGGTCGAAATTAAGCTAGACACTAAGCAAAACAATATCAAATTAACACATAAAAAGGGTTAAGTGTGGGAATTAAAGAAAAGACCTAAAACTTTTAATGTGTGTTAAAATCTCCTAATTAGGTCACAAAAATGAGATATTCTGAAAACTAAAGAACAAATGATGATCCATGCATCAATTGAACACATAAACAAGTTTGAAAAGATAAATCAGAAGTAAAATCAATGTCTTAAATGTTCAATTAAGCACATGTAAAAATTTGAAAGCAATTGGACATCATTTAGGCTTAGAAATAAATAGATTACAATTAGGTCCTTCATGCATTACATTTCTACCCTTCAAAACTCCTTCTTGGACCTTTTTGCAAGCCGCAGGGACCCTTCTGTATGACTGCAGGGCCCTTCCAGTTATAGTTCTTCTCACTTTTGGACCTGCACGCTATTCTTCTACCCCTTCGTTTAAGGGTCTTCCTGCAAGTTTTCCCTCATTTCAGAGAGAAGCCTGTGTTCTTCACGCGCACTGTAGCGCGCGAAGAACACAGCCATTCTCGACCGTCCATCGCACTTTTGATCTCGATCTGCGGCTGGAATCAAATGGAACCTTCGCGCGATTCGGTGCGTGCGTTCACCTCTCTTCCCAGATCTCATCTGACGGTCAGATCTCTCTCTTGACTCGCCGCGCGCTCTACCCATCTCATCCTCACCGCCGGCCTGATTCTGATTAACCTCACCCTTGCGGTGATCTCAGTCACTGAGCTGCTATTTAAGCACCTCAGTGGTGTCGCACGCAAGGGATCGCTCCCTCCTACATCTCTTAGCGATCAATTCTTCCACTCCAGTCTCTCCTCCTCATCTAGACCCTGATTTCACAGCCACCGGCTGTGGAATCATCGCCTGCTCTCGACCCTCCTCGTCGCTAAGGACCTCGTAGCACCTGAGGACGACCCTGGAGTCTCACTAGCAGACTCTTCCCTCCGCTGGAGTCACCCTCCTCCTTTCTTCCTCCTTAGCCGCCGGCTAAGGACCCATAGGTCCCATTCTTCCTTTTAGTTTAGTTTTTAATTCTGCACAAGTAGTTTTAGATTTAGCTTGCAGTAGTTTAGAATAGATTTAGTTTTAATTGTTAGTGTTTAATGTTAGCTGTAGTTAGATTAGTCTTAGGAGTAGAATTAGTATTAGATCCCCTCCCTCACCTCCTCTGATCAGTCCAGATCAGAGGGGAAGAATCATCTGTTCACTGTTCAATTTATCTTCCTCTTCATGTTTTGTTTTTCCATCATCCAGATTCTGATTCTTGTTTTTTTTCCTTTTAACGACGAATTTTTCATCAATCACCCACACATCCTGACCCAATTTCAGATCTGATGGCACACTGCCTCAGATCTGAAAGTGGCGTCACAAGCACCATTTGGGGCTTCTCACTCACTCCATTTGTTTCACAAAAGCCCCTCTGTTTTAAATGGATTGACTCAGTTTGTCAGAGCACTTTTGATCTGGATTTTAAAGGATTTTTACTCTCTGAAATGTTTTGACAGATCTGACAAATTGAAAGGATTTTTGGTTTTCATTGTAGGCAAGGATTCTGAGAAGTTCTCTGGTGACAGAGAACCAATCAGAAGAGCCTTTCATGATTCTGTTTATACTTTGTTTTGAATGCATTCGCCAGCTTCCATTAAATTTCCTTAATGCATTCTTAGTCTCTTTTTGCTATTTCAGAACTGCCATGCACTATTTGTGTTGATGATCATTTCTGTATGGTGATTCTCTAACCTAAGGAGTTTTCCATACTCCTTAAGGTTGCAAGAAACTGGGATTGTGTTTCTTTGGTTTTAATTGATCGAGCTAAGTCTTCCTTCATGCTGTCTATGGCATTAGGAAGACTAACTCAATGCCATTTGAGTTTTGATCTGAAAGGATGCTTCTGATAAGGTTTTTCCTAATGAGTATTTGAGCTGAATTTACATGAGATTTTCGTGAGATTTAAACCCCTTTCAGATTTGGATTTCATCTCTTCAATGTTTAGTTTGTTTTGAATTTTATCTTATTCCCAGTTATACAGCAACATGCTGCATATAGCAGCTACATTCCCCTCTTCTCTAAACTCCCTTCTTCTCTAAATTTCCCTCTTCTCTGTAGAATACTTCCCCCCTCTTCAAGTGGACTAACTGCAGCAGCAGTTAGCCAATTGACAGTGGCTTAAGCCACTGCCACTGTAAACAACACTAAAACAGCACATTCTTCTTTTCTCCATCTCCTCTGACAGTAGCTGCGGCTGCTGTCTAAACTCAAATAAAAAAATCAATCAACTCTAATTCCCTAACTTTATACAAAAGCCTAATGGCATAGACTTATTTTAAAACTGTAAATACACCCATTCATAGTATTATAACTATAACTATAGCATATCAGTTAGATACATAGTTATATTGTAAATATGTATAAAACCTGTATAGAAATTCGTATACATATGCAATCCATGTAAAAATATGTATGTATACTAATCTAGTATGTATGTATTCACTGATTTATGTATATATATATGTACAGATTTATATTTACTGATTTAGTAGCTAAGTTAATAGGTTAGAGCAATAATCAAGTAAATAAATCTATAAACGTGGGAATATATATATATATATATATATATATATATATATATATGTATATATTAAGTAATTTAAGTTAGTCAAAGTATAATTATACCTAGTATAACTTACTGTAACTTAGTTTTAATTATAAACTACACAGAACTGCTATTTTAGCCTAAATAAAACATAAACAAATTCGTAAAAATACAATAAAAATATGTATTAAATACTTAAGTATGTAAGTTAAAACTGTTTAAGGTCAATTAGACCATTTACTAATTATTTTATAAGTAATTAACTATTTAATCACTTAAATCAACCTGTATAATCAGCCTAGTTTAGCGAATTTATTTGTATAGTAAATATATTTAAAATTCAAAATTAATTAATCAATTATGTAGTATTATGTAAATATTTTATTTACCATATTTTATTTTATTTTTTTTAATAATTTATGGCCCCCAAATCGAGGGCCAAAAACGCGCACAGACGCAGCTACGTCTGGTTTCCAGCGCACGATGTGGCGCTGGAATAGCGCCACATCGTGGGCTGCAAACGAAACGCAGCATATAAATATAATTTATGTTATAACCTTAGCAGTCGTCATGGCGCCGGGCGCCCGAAACGTTACCTGTTCCGTCTGATCCGATAACCCGATTCTGATATGTGATGATACTGAATGTGTGGGGCTGGGAGCCCGAGCGTGTGCGAACTTGTTGAAGGCGTTGGGCTGAGGCCCTGCGCTGATACGAAAACGTAATTAAGCACCTAATCTGAGATTAGGGCACGCTTAGTAGAGGTCTGGTCCCACCCTAAGGGTGCTGTGTATCCCTCGAAAAGCGCGCCCGCTAATTAAACACATTTTACACTAAGGACTCTCCACCGCAGCCTCTGAAAGACTACACAGAACAAAATGAAAGGACAGACGACTTAAAAAAAAAAGAGATAACACGAGATAACAACAGAAAAGACTCTGTACATATGTAAAATTAAACCCACATAATTACTAACGGAATAAAACGACACTATAAATGTCGCTAAAGACCTCAGTTTGCTTCTTTAGGTTGTATATAGTGTTTCCTGAGATTTAGCGACGTTTATATCTGTCACTAAACTGATATATATGTCACTATAAATAAATGACTAGTAAGTTAAGTTTTTACACCATGGTATCCTAATGTAGTATGAACTAACATATTAGTGTTAATAGTATAACTTGTAAATACATAGTTTAGAGTATAATAATAGATTGTTTGATGCTTGTTCATAGTTAGCATTTTTGCAAGCACTTCTTAGCAACTAGGTAAATAAAACATTCATTCATTCTTTAAATGTAAAGTTTCTTTTTTAATAAGAAGACAATTTTGGAGATAATCAAAGAGTGACCGAATTAAATTCAATAAATTGCCTCCCAGAGAACGACCTGGAACAAAATCAGTAAAAATTAGATAAATAAGCAAATGATAATAATTGTTGTAATGACTGGAACTCACCCATACTCACCACTATACGACATCCTTAATGTTATATTATACACCCTATACTACAACGACATAATCAACAATTATTACCAACAAACATTTACAACAACCATCATCACACCCAGCTGCACCTATCGTCGCACCACTAATCAGAATTACCGCAGGCAGAGACGCGTTTGAGCTCAAACCCAATGTAATTGGGTTGATCAGCACTCATTTCTATGGGAACTCAAGCGAAGATCCATTCCAGCACCTTGAGGACCTGAGTCGACTAGCTGAAATGATCTGACCCAGGAATATTGATCTTGGGATCGTTCTGATGAAGCTTTTCCCGTTCTCTCTAAGGGACAAAGCTTCATACTGGTTCAAGATTATTGGGAAGCCAATTGGAACCTGACCGGAATTACGACGTGAATTCCTGCAAAAGTTCTTCCCAATCGGTCAAACAAATGCAATGCGACGCGCAATCACAACTTTCTCCCAGGGAGCTGGGGAGAAATTACATGAAGCATGGGATAGATTTCATTACCTTCTCCGGAAATGCCTGCATCATGGTATACCTAGATGGCACTTAGCCCAGATTTTTTACCATGGGTTGGATGACACACATCGGTATTTGGCCGATGCATCTAGCGGCGAGAATTTTCTTGCAAAAGACGAGAACAACGCATTTGAGTTGTTCGAATCATTAGCGGAGAACTCGATGAATGCTGCATCTATGAACCAGTTCCAGCGGCCTGGT
The DNA here is from genome assembly GCA_037157565.1 of Thalassia testudinum. Taxonomy (NCBI): domain Eukaryota; kingdom Viridiplantae; phylum Streptophyta; class Magnoliopsida; order Alismatales; family Hydrocharitaceae; genus Thalassia; species Thalassia testudinum. Next base: position 135,315,786 of record JAZHRO010000014.1, on the reverse strand, counting down.
CAGCAGTGGGTTGGTGTCCACGAGGCTCACACCGATTCTATTCGAGCCGACATGGATATCATCATCAAGCAGCTGGATAGAATAAACCTAATTGAGAAGAAGATTGACCAGATCAGTCAAGGTGAATCTGACTCGAGCTCTGCCACCGCAATATCCTCCTATGCACCCCGAGCCCCACCTGCTCGAGTTAATCTACTCACTCAGGATGCATCTTCTCCATATTTACGAGATCCCGCATATCAGGATCCCGTGAATAATCCAGATTTAGCACCCTACGACCAGGGTTTCGCACCACCCGCAGATTATAATGCATATCCCCCTGATGGATATACGTCTCAGACATCTTCGGCCTACGAGGACGTCAGCGCTATCCAAGGATACGAGCGTAATAACCCGTACTCGGAGACGTATAACCCTGGTTGGCTCCAGCATCTGAACTTCTCCTGGTCTGGCAATTCACAGAGACCACATCAAGATCCACACTACCAGACCAGGCAATACGGGAATATGCAAAACACGTATCCTAGGCAGCAGCCATTCCCGTCTCAGCAGCGGCAACCCCGCTCGTTATACCAGCCGTTGCACCAAGCTGCCAACCACCCTCCAAAGCAAGCTGACCCTTTGGAGGTGCTGAAAGAGGAGCTGCAAGAATCGATGAGGAAGTCTACATAAGATAGCTTGCAGATAATGAAGGTGATGGCTGATCAGATTTAGACCATACAGAACACGCAGAACCAGTTGTTGCAGGAGCATAGGACTCAGGGAGCCTTGCCCTCCCAACCCGTCCCGAATCCTCGATATGTGCAGAACCAAGGTGCCCCGCCAAGGTTTCAGGCACCGCAGGGATAGGCACACACCATACTACATGCACCTCCTGCACCACCCGATTATGCGCAAGGCCAGCCGCTGGTGGCGACCTTCCTCTATAGTTTTATTATTTCATCGTAGTATAGTATAGAGAGAGGTGATTACCAGTTTAATACAATTTGTTACTCGGAAAATAAAAGAGTTCCCGAGGTCGAACTCAGGGAGCAAGTTGTATTCTAGGGGTACAAGTTTCTTTTACAAAAATAAAGAAAGAGAGAGAGAGAATTTGTTGGCTTTTCTTCTTTTCTCTTTGCTTCTCCTCTTCTCCCTTCTCAGATCTTCTGCTCTCTTCCTTCGTTCTTCTTCTTTATCTGCAGTGGTGATGTTCTTCTTCTTCTTTCAGCTATTTCTGCTCTTCCTTTTTCTTCTGCAGAGCGGTCCTGTTCTTCTTCTTTTTCTTTCTTTCTTCTTTTCCTTTCTTCAGATCTTCTTCTCGTTCTCTTCTTCTTTCAGTTCTTCCCTTGGCCTCTCTGTGTTCTCCTCTGCCGCGCCTTCCTTCTCCTTCTTTGCCTTCAGGACGTCGTCTGATTTTCCAATCAGACGACTTAAACTGCCGCTGCTACAGTGCCGCTCGGTGATCCTCCTTCCTTCAGCCTTCGTCTTCTTCCACGGTTCTTCTTCACCTGTGCCTGCACACTTACACAGTTTGATCAGAGAGGGGCAAAACCTACCTCTACCCTCCCCCCGCGTCTCTCTCTCACAGAAACCGCTCTTAGGAAAGCTCTCCCAGAGCTGCCGGGTTGCCGGGTACGGGTCGCGCCCGGGTCCAGGCCCACCAGCATGGGTGGTGGGCGAGGAGTGCAGGTCAGTCTAAGTCAGGTCGGGCCAGGTCCGCGGGGCGTGAGCGCGGACGAGACCGGGTAACCGGGCGGGTGAAGGGGACCTCACCCCGTGTGCTGAGGCAATAAGCCTCCAGCACTTTTTCGCTTTATACCGCTGCACTCCTTCAGAGCCTTCCGAGGTGGGACTAAATGTCCCACCCCAATTTCGCGCCTGCGCGGAGGAAGCAGCTGGTAATCGCAGCTTTACGCGAGGCCTTCGCGCGAGGGATTCGCCTCGCTGCAGCCTAACGCTTTGCCGAAATGCCCCCGCACAGCCTGGGAGCGTGACCTGGGCGCGGCGCACCTGGGACAGCAGGTCGAAGCTGCTTCGCTTCAACAATGGCGGAGACGAGTGCAGGTACCTGCCCACAGAGAAACGGCCTCTCGGCCCAATCAAAAACGCGGAGGACCTTCGCCGTGGCACGGCGAAGGTGGTCGGGGGGTATGCAGGCGGCGGGGCGGAGCCTAAGAGCTGCCCTAGGTCAGACTGTGGGTCGGGAGATGGGTTTGTTCGGTGGAGTTGCAGAGGGTGATTTGGGGGAAGTGGAAGGGCGGAGGTTGATCAGGGTGAGGAGGCGGAGGTTCTGCGGTGGTCGGCGAGCCGTGTGGGTTGCTGGAGTGATGGGAGCGGCTCGCCGGAGGATGGCCGGAGGCGGAGAAGGTGAGGGTGATTGGTCAGAATCGAGGGCGACAGTAAATGTTTAAAGTGAGGAAAAGGAAGAGGGGAGGAAGAGGAGGAGTTCTACCTACTTAGCAGGACGAGGAGGGGCCGAAGCGGGCGACAGTCGTATCGACTATCGCCAGAGAAGAAGATGCCCGGGGGAAGGGGTGGCGGCGAACAGAGGGCCGGAGAGGCGCCAGCTGGGTGCGGCGTGGCGCGGGAAGAGCGAGGGAGAGAAGTCTCTGCTGCTGGTATTGCGGCAGAGCGAAGAGGAGGAGGAGGAAGAACCGCCGGAGCTGGTGGGCGTCTGCCGGAGTGAGAGGAGAGGAAAGTTGGGGGTTTTCTCCGTCAGATCCGAGCTGCTCAGAACGGCGGAGCGACGGGGGTATTTATAGAGGCCGAATCAGAGAGGAAGGCGGAGGGAGATGACGTGTCTCCCTCGCCGGAGGACGCCAGAGATGGAAACCCATACCGTCCGTGCGTTCGCACGGCCGGTATGGTGGGTTGCAGCGACCAGGGGGGTGTTCCTGCGACGGCTGACGACGCAGGGCACCCCCGGTTGACTTGCCAGCCCCTCCCCCTCACCCTGCGCGGCGCCATGCTCCGCGCAAGGTCGCCGGAGTATGGTGCTGGCAGGTTTTGGCAGGAGGGACCTGAATGCAAAGAACGAAGGAGAGTTAGGGGCAGAAATGTGAGGGTTCAAAAGTTGAGGGCCAAAAAGTAAATATATGAGGACCAAAGTGCAAAGTTGGTCAAGAAGGTTTCTTCTTAGGCTCAAGTTTTTATACATGACTAATTAGGACCTAAGGAATTTGATGGTGAATTTTATTTCTAGATTAAACATTGTTTGACCGGTCAATTTATGCAAAAACCCAAATTAAGTTATTAATTGGGCATGGTTCTCAATGTAGGTCAAAATGGGTTCTGAAGGCCAAATTGAAGGTTCTAAACCCTAGAGATTATTTTTCTATGAATTTTAGAGGGTTTATTCTATTTTTACTTTGCCTCGAACCTCATGAATTGAAGTGGGTTTGCTTTAGGGTTACAGATTATCATTTAGTTCCTTGGAATTGCTGTAGCCCTTATCAGATCATCCCACTTTCCTTCTTATTCGATTTGTTTGACCTGTGTTTGGACCCTGAATTACCCTGTATGCAGATTATACTGGTAAAATTGCATTTTTACCCCTTATGACTTGTTTTCTCCTTAAACTCAGAATTCTCTGAGTTAAGCCTTTCCTTGAGTTATGTAGGAGCTTTTATCCTTTGTATTGGGTCAAAATGAGCTAGTTATGGCTCATGATGAGGTTCTCATCAGCCGCCTTTGCAGAATCCCACGTATTTTGCCCCTTTCGCTCCCCCACCACCTCATGGATAGCAAGCCGATGGACACGATGTTTCTTTGCGAAGCGGAAGAAAGACATTCGACCCACCACCTAAGCAGGAGGGTCCTGATTTTTCCCACCCTTCGCCGCCGTCTTCATCATCTCAGGAGCCACCTGTGGTAGATAAGGGTAAGAGGCCACTTAACCCTGATATTCCCGTCCCTTTTCCTGAGGCTCTGACATGAAATGTAGTACGAAAAAAGGACATGTAGAATTTCAAGGACCTGAAATCGATGTTTAAGGAATTACATATCAGGTCCCCATCCTCGAGGCAATCGATCACATTCCTGCTGTTTCTAGGTTCTTCAAGGACTATTGTACCCCAAAGCGACAGCCGAGAATTGGACGACAGGCGGTACTGTCGAAAGAAGCTAGCGCCGTGATTCTAGCTGACCTACCGCCGAAGAAGAAAGACCCTGGCACCCCACTCATATCTTGCTTCTTGCAGGATTCGCCATTTGCTCGGGCCCTTTTAGACTTGGGTTCGTCCATCAACTTAACTCCCACCACTGTATTTGATCGATTTCGATTTGGGGAGTTGAAACCCACCTCGGTTACGATTCAACTGGCTGACAGAATAGTCAAAACACCGAGGGGGGTGGTTGAGAACGTGATCGTAAAAGTCCGTGGGTTCTGTTTTCCCGCAGATTTTTTCGTTCTCGATATGGAAGTTCCTCCTAATCTCCGAGATGCACCAATTATTTTGGGTCGCCCATTTCTGGTCACAGCCTGAGCAAACATCGATTATGCATCCGGGTGTATGGAGATTGTCCTAGGCAATGAGCAACTTCGACTAGACATATTCAGGGAAGCAAAGAACTTCGACAGTGATCGAATAGAGGAGGATGGTGAAGACGAAGATTCGGCTTACTATGGTAACATTGGGCTCCTTTGTGACGACCCAATGTCTCATTCGTCTACACTATTAGGGTTCTCGAACCTCTATCCACACGGGATTGCAACCACTGCATTACACATATCTCCCCGAGGATTTGACTGTTTGGGGTGTGCTTCTGACCATAGCACCCCTGAATCCAGCTATCTTGATCCATATATTACTGAAGCGCCCCTGTTATTATGGGAAGACATGACTACAGCTAACGGGTTTCCCGTTAACATAGTCACAACATATTTCACAGGCAGCGACTCAACGGGAATTCACGTGTACATGGATCAGCAGATTCCCACCCTCGATTCTGCTCCTTCCACTCTCAGTTTTGATTCTGACCCACCCGTAATTGAATTGAAGCCCTTACCTAACTCACTCAAGTACGTGTTCTTGGGCGAAAGTGAGACATATCCAATGATAATCAATGCCCACTTAACCCAAGAACAGGAGCATCAATTAATTTCTACACTTCAAGACCATAGGGCTTCTATCGGGTGGAGTGTTGCTGATCTCCGCGATATTCACCCCTCATATTGCACTCATCACATTTACACGGATGAGGGGGTGAAACCTTCGAGACAACCTCAAAGATGGCTAAACCCGAATATGCTAGAGGTTGTTAAGAAGAAGATCATCAAATGGCTGGATGCAGGCATTATATATCCAATCTCAGACAACCAGTGGGTTAGTCCGATTCAGATAGTGCCCAAGAAAGCAGGACCCACCGTCATAAAAAATGATAAGGGTGAATCCATCCTGACCCGCACTGCGACATCTTGGCGGGTCTGCATTGACTACAGGAAATTGAACATGGCTACCCAGAAGGATCACTTTCCTTTGCCGTTCATCTATCAGATCTTAGAACGGTTAGTCGGACGTAGTTTCTTCTGCTTTCTGGATGGATACTTTGGGTATAATCAAGTAGCAATTAGCCCGGAAGATCAGGACAAGACCACATTCACATGCCCCTTTGGAACATCCGCCTTCAGGCGGATGCCCTTTGGCCTCTGCAACGCACCAGCGACATTTCAGCGTTGTATGATGGCTATCTTCTCTGACATGATTGGGGATTATGTGGAGGTATTCATGGATGATTTCTCTGTTTTCGGAGTTGATTTCGCATCTTGTCTTGATAACCTCACCAAGATCCTGAAATGATGTATTGAGGTAAACCTAGTACTATCCTGGGAGAAAGGCCATTTCATGGTGAGGGATGGCATAGTACTAGGGCACAGGATCTCCAAAAATGGACTCGAGGTCGACCGGGCTAAATCAGAGATTATCTCCCACTACCGCCACCTAGCTCGGTCAAGCAGATCAGATCATTCTTGGGTCACGTCAGCTTCTATTGGAGATTTATACGCGATTTTTCAAAAATTTCGCGACCTTTGACGAATCTCCTGGTTACCGATGTCCCATTTGAATTTGATACCTCGTGTCTTAGTGCCTTTGAGACTTTATGAAGTGATGTTTTTGACTCTCTGATTCTCCAACCACCCGACTGGTCGCTTGATTTCGAAATGATGTGCGACGCTTCTGATTTTGCCATCGGTGCTGTTTTAGGCCAGCATTGAGAGAAACAAACTTTTTTCATATACTATGCTAGCAAGACACTGAATGAGGCTCAGCGTAATTACACTGTCACCGAAAAAGAACTGCTAGCAGTAGTATTCGGGTTGGAGAAATTCGGATCATATTTATTAGGGTCCAAGGTCATCATCTTCACTGACCACTCCGCCCTCCGGCACTTGTTGGCAAAGAAGGATGCCAAACCACGACTCATTAGATGGATCCTTCTATTGCAGGAATTTGATATCGAGATCCGCGACAAAGCCGAAAAACAAAATGTTGTGGCGGATCACCTATCCAGATTGGACCCAGACCACATTCCTTATTCCCTACCTATCTATGAACAATTTCCGAATGAATCACTTTTGGCAATTCATTCTGTTGAGTTCCCTTGGTATGCGGATTTCGCGAACTACCTTGCCACAGGCAAAATTCCTGCGAACCTATCCAAAGACCAGAAACTCAAATTCATTGCGGAAGCCAAATACTATCTATGGGATGACCCACTGCTCTTCCACATTGGAGTGGATCAGATTATCCGCAGATGCATCCCAGACTCTGAGATCCTCAATGCGTTATCTTTCTGCCACAATAGTGCGTGTGGTGGCCATTTCTCAGGACAGAAAACTGCTGCAAAAATTTTGCAGTCGGGATTTTTCTGGCCAACCATCTTCAGAGATACACACGATTACGCCCAACGCTGCAAACAATGTCAGTCGATCGGTTCTATGACCAGGAGAGACATGATGCCACTCCAACCCATCATGGTCGTAGAAGTATTCGATGTCTGGGTCATCAATTTTATGGGCCCTTTTTCGAACTCGCATGGCTTCGAGTACATATTGCTAGCCGTTGATTATGTCTCAAAGTGGGTCAAGGCCATCCCGATGAGACGGGCTGACCACAAGACCGTCATTTCTTTCATACGGCAAAATATTTTCGCAAGATTCGGAATACCCCACGCTCTGATTAGCTATGGGGGAAGCCACTTCGTCCACGCCCATATCAGGTCGTTGTTGAAGAAATATGGGGTACATCACCGCATAGCCACCCCGTGTCACCCGCAGACCAATGGGCAGGCTGAAGTGTCTAACCATCAAATCAAGCTGATTCTCCAGAAGATTGTTAGACCAGACAGGAAGGACTGGTCCGACAAATTATTCGATGCACTCTGGGCATACCAGACCGCATACAAGGCCCCACTTGGAATGTCACCATATCGCATGGTATATGGCAAGGCCTGTCAGCTTCCTGTAGAGCTGGAACACCGCGCATTTTGGGCGGTGTGAAAATGCAACCTCGACCTCGATGCAGGAGGTCGAGAATGGAAACTCCAGCTCAGCAAATTAGAAGAAATCCGACAGGAGGCCTATGAGAATGCATTAATATACAAGGACAAGACCAAGGCCTTTCTCGACCGCCACATCCAGAGGAAAGTGTTCACGCCCAACCAGCGAGTATGGTTATTTGATTCACGGCTGAAACTGTTCGCAGGGAAGCTCAAGTCCAAGTGGATTGGCCCGTATGTTGTGATGTAGCCATACCCTAATGGGGCAGTCTAAATCAAGGACCTAAAATCTGGGCATATATTCACGATAAACGGCCAGCACCTCAAGCCATTTTTGGCCCAGGAACCTCCTCCACCTGGCGAGACTATTCATATTAGTGAGGACGTGTGATTGAGTGCTCGCCCAGCTGGAGGCGTTAAACTCAGCACGTATAGATACCATTCACCCCACATTCCACCATCATTTATATATAACCATTTTTATACATAGCATATTTTTCCTTTAGCATATTTCCTTTGCATAGTGCATGCTGACAGGTTGGCCGGAGCTGAATATAATTTCAGGAGCAATTACAGGTGATTTCTACCCATTCTCTCCCTGCAGTATTTATTTTCTTTTACATTCATGCATGAGGACATGCAAGAACTTAGACATGGGGGGTAGATACAGAAAAACTAAAAAAAATTTATGCCAACACTTAGGAAAACCTCGGAGCTGCATGTAAAACATACTCTAGGACCTTAAATAAAAAAACAACCGACTCCACCTCCAGTGCTCGCATTGGATCTAGAAATCGTTCGCAACAGCCACTTCCGACTCACCCGCTCACCTTTTGTTCTAAATTTAGGGTCAAGCTGATTGTAACCTGATACGGGAAATTCACGAAGTACAAATTATATGAGGTTACATGTTTATAGCATATTTAGATATTGCATTCATGAATAAGATTATTTTATTAAGAGAATGCATTAGGGATTTTATCCTTTAGTTGACTCCTGTAATCTGGAATCCAGTACAACTCTTCACACACAAGTAGAATTTGGAATGGATTCACGGTGAAGGCTGATAAACGTCTTCAGTCTATCAAGAAGAAGCAGTGCTTCTTTTCCTGAACCCTTGGACAGTGTTTTGGGAGTCAGGCAGATTTTCCTCTAAAAGTCCACCAAATAGTGTGAGATGAGAGTAGAGTGTACTGGTGCTCTAAGATTAGTGCGAGGAATCTAGAATCCTAGATAATTAGGTGATGATGCTTTGAGATGAGACATAGTTTTCGCTCTCGGTTCCTGCGTATGCATTTTGTGCGAAATTGTGAGAGCCACCGAATAAGGAAAATATGCGGAGAGTGAGTTTTCATAAAATTAAGGCTAAGGTGGATGGTTACGACCATTCTTTACGAAATCCTTGGTTGAAGGAGGGTATTGATGTCAAGGTCAGAAATACACCGTCCTATCCATCTTTCCCGATGCTGTGAATAGGCACTTCCACCAAATAAGCCACCCAATGTCTCTTGAGTACCACCAATCTCTAATAATGTCTCCTCAATAAAGTTCATGGATGTATGCTAGTTGTGTGATGTTGAAAAAGAAAAAAGAAAAAAAAAAGACAAAGAAAAAAAAGAAGAAAAAAAAAGAAGAAAAAAAGAAGAAAAGAATGAATATTTAGTGTTTATTTCATCGAGGTAATACCACCAAATAAAATTAAGCTCCACCAAATATGGCCTTAACCTATTTTTCTTGTGTTTCTGACCGCCCGAATACTGCCTGAAGAATTCCGACTTAGTGTTAGGGTTATGAGAACTCAATTAAAGAGTTAATGCCTAGTGAGACCACCAAATACAGATCCTATGTGTAAATCTGGTGAGGTTGTGAGCTCTAAAGAAAAGAAGAGGAAATGAAAAATAGTAAGAGAGAATAGATACAAAGGAATCAAAGAGATCATAGTTTTTCTCATCTTTCTCTAAGTTGAGTTACTTAGTAATCCGAGAATCTAGACTCTGTAGTACTAGTCTCTATGTAGCACCAAGTGAGATTGAGCCACCAAATATATAATCCTTTCCCTCAGAGATTCTCTACCTAAGCCTAAAGCCGGGGTGAAATTCATAGAATATCTTGAATACCCCGAGGGAAGAAGTCTGCATATCCTGCTAGAATTTTTACTAGGGGTCAAGTACAGGCTTTAGAGGTGTATTAGTTTTCACTCGAATCCATTGCAAAATCTACATAGCCGAACTTTCACGATTGTCTGAATTTCTAGAGCATAGGATGAAAACAAAAAGGTGAAAAATCTCTACGCATACACTTGATAAAATAATCAGTCCCTTAGGGACCCTTGCTGTAAATAATTTATTCTTGCATTTGCTAGGGACTAAGAAGATTTAGGCATGGGGGTATGATTGCGCAGCAATCATAGATCTTAATTGACCTAGATTAAGCTAGAACTTAACATAAGTTAGGGAAATTCATGCACGCATAAGCATTATCTGCATCTTTATTGCTTTACTTTAGCTATGCATAAAATAATGTTATAATGTGCTGATTAAGTATATTATGTCGATTGCAGGCAATAAGCAGATCTGGAGCTGGATCTGGAGCAGGATCTGAAGCTGGATCTGAAATAACGAGAGTTGTAGCAGAGTTGGAGCAGAATGCCTAGTTTAGATGTAGGAATAATAATGTAAGGGGGTTAAAGGTTTTCTATTCTATTAAGTAGAAATAAAGCAGTAAAATGTGAAGAGCTTAGGTCCATCCTAGCCCTAGGATAGCCTAGAGACCTCCCCAAGCCTTAGACACCTTTAGATTAGGTCACAACACCCTAGGAAGCCCTAAAACTGTAGTTCCAACCCTTATCTGGACGTCCAGATAAGTTATAGGACGTCCAAGACCCTTAGCCATCTCCCGCACATTTCGAACCTACTTCTGCAGTGTGATTGGATGTCTAGACACTTTGTCAGACGTCCAATTTCTGTAGAATACCCAAAACAGAACCCGAAATCCTTCCTGACTCTGATTGGATGTCCAGACAACAAGTTTGGGCTTCTGATTTTTGAGTATAAGACGTCTGATTCTATTATTAGACGTCTGATACTGCGCTCCAATTCCTGTTTTGAGATTTAAGCCTTGATCTTGGATCTCTAGGTCTCTAAACCCAATTCCAACCCCATAGGAACCTAAATTAAGGTGCCCTAACCCTATTACATCACCTCTAGACCTCCCTAAGGACCTAATTAGGTCCTCACTAAACCTAATTGACTTGGATCTTAGTCAAGTCCATCAGCCTATTCAATTGGACTCATTGAGTCCAATTGAGCCCTTATCTTAGCACACACTATCCAATTGGACTTAGTGAGAGTCCAATTGGCCTAGACCTAAATTAATTGAGTTGTGTTACTCTCAATTAAGTTTCCACACACCCAATTAAACTTGTATTAAGTTTAGTTGCACTTTACTTTAGTGAATTAGGGTTTATAACCCTAATTTGAGACATACCTTGACCTAAACCCACTAGAACCTAACCTAATCAACCTAGCCACCTAAGTTTCGACCCACACACACCATCCACACGAAAATACCTAGCCTAGAGTTCTCTATAACTCTCTACCATGTGTGGTTGCCTTGGTTGCCAAAAATACCAACCAAGAGCCATTGGCCGCCCCTCTCTCTCTCACTCTCCCACGAGCTCCCACCATAGGCCTCTCTAGAGAATTCCATAATTCTCTAGAGAGCTTCCCTTAGGTCTATAAAAAGACCCAATGGGTGGCCATTTGCACCCATTTACTTCCTTGGCATTCATTCCACTTAAGCTAGCCACTTCCATCTCCACTCCACCTCCACGAGTTGAGCACCACCATGGAGGCCACCATCTCCACGCCAGGAAGCTGGATCAACTCTCCAACCTCTCTCCAAGGACTGGCCTAAGCTCCATTGGCCACCCCTCCTTCTTCTCTCAGCCACTCAAAGGCCATTGGAGACAACCTCCGAATGCCCTTCCTTCTGCTAGATTAGTAACTTAGCTCTTCATATATTTGCTACTTTTATTTACTGCTTAGTAGTGTAGTCTTACTTCTCCCCCAATGATGCATGCGAAATCCCCCCGTAGATTCTTGTATGCAGTCATTTTCTGGTAGTCAGATTTCCGTTTCAAGCATTCATGTATAAGCTTTCCTCTAAATTTCCTATGCAAACAACTCTCCCCAGTGAATGAATGAAAATGCATTTTTATATATATATCTCTCTTTATGTGTTTGAAATCACCATGAGCTTATTGATTAATATTATATTTGCATGATTCAAGTTGCCTGTTTCTAACTCCTAATATTCTTGCAACTAAGCATGTCATACCTAAATATGTAATAATCACGAACTGGCATGCGATTCTAAACAAAGTAGAGTAAGATTGATTTCAAAAGTAAAAGCAACTCCTCCTAGAGACGAACGACCGTGACTCAAGTGTCGTTATTTTTACAAAACAATATCTTTGTTGGATCATACTTTGCGACTATACTACGATGCTTTTATCAAAAATGTGATCTACGATTTTTTCTTTTTACCAACAGAGAGCCACCATTCTTGGAGAGAAGTCTACCTCAACTACTCAGGAGAATTTTTTGTCTTTCATTTTCTTGCATTTTAATTATTGTTAAGCATTCATCTACCTAGGGATTAACTAAGTGGAACCTCTTCTTAGTTGAGCTCCCTAGGTACTTTGTAAATGATTCTTCTTAAGAGCAAAGTGCTTTTCTTCATTCTTGAATTTTCAATTTCAAGCAGCAACTTTATTTATTTTAGTGCATCACATCTCTCTTCTAATTACCCTAGGTGCACTTGCCTAGGGTGAGCTTAAAAGAGAAGAGTTCTCTTGTCACTTAGGTTCTAGTTGTTAGGCATAGTTTCTTTAGTGTAGTTCTATCTTTGCATTCATATCCCGCTTATTTTCAAACATAAAAAATTACAAAAATCAAAATACAAAAAGAGAAGTGTTGATTTGAGAGGTAAGAGAGAGAATCACTTATTTAACTAAAAAATTGGCCTCCTTGGATGACCCTAGATACCACTACAATCTAGGAATATAAATTTAAAAGTTGATCGATTTTGTGCGTTGCAATGACATTAAAACCCCCATTTATAAAACTGTGCAAATCTCACATCAACTTTCCATACACCATGCAGTATGGTGACATTCCGAGCGGGGCCTTATACATGGTCAGATATGCCTAAAGTGCATCGATCAACCGATTAGACCAATCCTTCCTATCTGGTCTAACCGTCTTTTGAAGAATGAGATTGATTTGACGGTTAGAAACTTCAGCCTGCCCATTGGTCTTTGGATGATATGGGGTGCCAATGTGGTGATGTACCCTATATTTCTTCAATAAAGATCTAAATTGAGCATGAATGAAGTGACTGCCCCAGTCTCTAATCAAAGCGCGGGGAACTCTAAATCTCACAAAAATAAATTCCTGAACAAGGGATATAACAGTCTTATGATCAGCCCGTCTTCCCGGGATGGCTTCAACCCACTTCGAGACATAGTCAACTGCGAGAAGTATGTACTCGAAGCCATACGAGTTCGGAAAAGGGCCCATAAAGTTGATGCCCCAAATGTCAAACACTTCTACTACCAAAATGGGTTGGAGAGGCATCATGTCTCTCTGGGTCATAAAACTGACCCGACTGACATCGCTTGCAAAATTTGGCATATTCGTGTGTATCTTTGAAATAGTTGGCCAAAAGAAACCCAACTGTAAATCTTCGTAGCGATTTTCTAGCACGAAAAATGACCACCACAAGCATTGCTATGGCAAAAAGATATCACACTCGAAATTTCTTAGTTGGGGATGCACCTTTTGATGATCTGATTAGAATCGATGAGAAAGAGCAAGGGGTCATCCCAAAAATAAAATTTGGCTTCTGAAATGAATTTAAGTTTCTGGTCCTTGGATAACCCCACGGGAATCTTGCTTGTGACAAGATAGTTTGCAATATCCACGTAACCAGGGAAACTCAACAGAATTCATGGCCAAAAGAGACTCATCCGAGAATTGATCTAAGATAGGCGGGGAATAGGGGATGTGTTCTAGGTTTAGTCGAGATAGGTGATCTACCACAACATTATGAGCTCCGACTTTGTCATGGATCTCAACATCAAACTGCGTAACCAGGGAAACTCAACAGAATTCATGGCCAAACGAGACTCATCCTGGAATTGATCTGAGATAGGTGGGGAATAGGGGATGTGTTCTAGGTTTATGATGATAACATCATTATGAGCCATAACTAGCTCATTTTGACCTAAGAAAGAGAATAAAAGCTCCTACATAACTTGGAGAAGGGACAAATTCAAGGAATAACTACTCTGAGAAGAAAACATGAAATAAATGGTAAAACTGTAATTTTACCATTGCAGTACATCAACGGGATTTCTTAGGGGTTAAACAGAGGTCAAAAGGTCTTAATAAGATAAAAAGTGGGTTGGTTCAATCAGAAATGGGCTATTGTGAGATCTGAGAATTAAATGACATCTTGTAACCCTAAAACAGGCCTGCTCAATTCAACAAGGTTATGGTTAGGATAAATATCAATTAAGTCCTCTACAATTCATGGAAAAATGTCCCCTAGGGTTTAGAACCTTCAAATTGGCCTTTGGAACCTATTTTAACCTAGATTGGGGTCCTAGCGCATTATTTGACCTAATTTGGATTTTTGTGTAAAAGGACCACTCAAGCGTGGTCAAACCTAAAATCCAACTTTACCATTGGATTCCTTAGGTCCAAATTAGGTTTGTATCAAAATTTGGACCTAAGGGAAGGTTGCCTTGACCTACTTTGCAAAACAGTCCACCCAATTACATTTTGACCCCTAGCTTTTGAAATTCATTGCGTAGACCCCCTATCTTCCTCGCCACTCTTACAATTAGGTCCCTCCACCATTAAAGCAGAGGAGTCCTACTCCGGCGAGGAGTTGAGGATTTCTCCTCGATTCCTCAGAGATCTCCTCCCAGATTTGGAAGGGAGATTCTCTGAGGAATTCCCTTCCATCTGAGTGCAATTCCCTGATCTGATTCGCACCCAATCACTCATGCGAATGCTCGAGAGATTTGGGTCTCCCACTGTTTCCTTCTCTAGCAAGGACTCTTGCGCTTGGAAGCTTTCCTTACAAGCACAAGAGTCCTTGCCAGTGCCTATAAAGAGACCCCCTAATCTGGCTGCTCCCATTTAGCTTGGCTTGGCTGGAGAATCACCCCCAATTTCTTCCCTTCTCCTCCATCCAAAGCATCCAGCGAGCTTCAGCGACACCTCCTCCTCCTTCTCGTCGCCCTGCCACAATACCAGTGGTAGAGCCATCTTCACCACCTTCCTCCACGTTGCGCAATACCCGTGCGTGCCTCCAGCCCCTTCGTCGTCACCGTCACCCCTCTATTGGTACTTTCTTCTCCAGCGGTGGCAAGTACGAGTCGCCCGCCTCCTCTCTCCCTTCATCCATTAATTTAGGTCAAATCTCTTCCCCTCTCTCCTCCCTTTATTTCGCCTATCTCTATTACTGTTTTTATCCCCTCGATGCTGCAAACCACCACCACCTTCTCCATCTCTGATCGACCACCGGTGAAGGTGCATCCATCGTTCCGCACTTCCACATGCCTCGCCAGACCCCTCATAACCTCCGCCATCATCCACTAAGCATCATCCGCCCCTCCATTACCCGCCAACACCTCCACATGCACCTACCGAACACACCCATTAACATGGCCACATGGCGACCTAGGCACGCAAGCCTAGGCCACCCCACGACCAGCCACCCACTGCTTCACCTTCGCCTTGACACGACGAAGCTCCCCATGTGGTTTGATGGGGCCGCAAGGCCGTATTCAGTGAAGTGCAGGTCTGACCCCTGCTGCCATTAGTGACGGCTTGAAGGAGCTTGCAAGCATCGCTCCAGGCTGCATTGCTCCAGATCTCCAGGTCCAGGAGGCACGGGTTTGTCTCGCGCTTACAGCTAGCTAGAGAGCAGCCTTGAGAGAGCACCCTGCTGTGGCAATTGAAGGTGAACCTCCTGTGGGCGTGCGAGCGAAGCAAATGGGACTTTTAGTTCCACCTCAGAAACTCAAGAGCATGGTGAGTCATGTATATTGAATTTTTGTTTCAAGCATGTCGCCTCATGTCACGGGGTGATGTCCCCTCGCCTACTCACGCCTCATCCGCGACCCCACGCTACACGGACCTGGTATTCGACACGTTAACCCTGCACTCCTCGCGCACCACCCACGCCTGTGCGCCTAGACCCAGGTGTGCGTAACTTGACCCAATTACCCGACTGGCTCTGAAAGAGCGAACCCAAGAGAGAGAAAGTGAGAGAGCATACGCAGGGAGGGTAGGGGATAGGTTTTGCACTCTCGTGTGTGCAGGGAAGGAAGAAGGAAAGAAGGAAGGAAGCTGAAAGCAGCAGCGGCTAAGGAAAGAAGCTGAGGACTTGAGAAGGAAAATGCTGAAGAAGGAAGAGGCAGAAGCTTGAAGGCAGGACACAAGGAAGGAGAAGGCAGCAAGGAAGGAAAAGGCAGAAAGAAGAAGTCAAGACCAAGGGAAAGAGAAGGCACTGTAGCCGCAGAGGAGAGCTAAGGAAGAAGCTAAAGAAGAGAGGCAAGGCTAATGTAGAGGAAAGGAAGAATAAGAAGGAAACGAAGATGACTATAGAGGAAGAAGAAGGTAGAAGCTAAGGAAGACTTGAAGGTAGAGGCAGAGGCAGAAGAAGAAAAGAAGAAGGACAAAGAGAGAAAAGGTAAGAAGAAGCCAAGAGCCAAGGAACAGAAGAAGAAGAAGAAAGGAAGAGGAGGCAAGGCTAAGGCAAGCCCATAGAGGAAAGGAAGAGAGTTAAGGAAAGAGGAAAGTCAGAGAAAGAAAGAAAGAAGAAGAAGAGAAGCTAGGAAGTAGAGAAGAACCAAAGAAGAAGAAGAAAAGAAAGAAGAAAGAAGAAGCTAAAGAAGAGAGCCAAGAAAAGAATCAACCTTTTTATTCCTCTTAATTTCTCTTCTATTTTGCTACATTTTAATATTCATAAACTCTTGCATTATACTCTGAATTAGGTTTTGAGTAACTTTAAGTGTTCGAATTACACTTATTAAGATTAGTGAATAAATTCCATTTGCTCCCTGTGTTCGACCTCGGATACTTAGGTTTTCGAGTAATAAAAACTCTTATTTGTTAATAACGCTTGATCCCCTATACTACGACGCGACAGCTTTTATCTTTAAAACCCCGAACAAGTGCGATTAACATTTTGGCACCATTGCCGGGGAGCAATGCGCAATTTATCACTAATCTATGCATTATTTGTGATTATATTTGAGCACTAACTTGCCCTATTTGTTTTGCTGTGATTTTGCAGGTATTTCACGAGGAAATCTCCCACGTAAATCAACCACTCCAGGGTAGGTAATCTCTTTTCTTCCCTAATCCACCTCCTAATCCTGGGAAGACAAAAGGAAGTAATTGAATTAGGAATCACTTGCCTTCTTTCCGTAGTAATTACCATCTTCAAGGCAAAAGTTTCTCAATTTTTGTGAAAATTTTTCAAATCTTACTGAAGTTGAAGCGATTTTTTTTAAAGAGCCTACCCCACACATTTCTGTGCCTATTAGAAATCACGCTTAATTTCTGAATCTCCGCGGACTACACACTTCTTGTTTTTAAGTCCAAAGAAAACTTTGTGTGAAAAGAAGAAAAGGATTGGAAATAGAACCAAATTTGGGTTTCTACAGTAGGGTTTTGAAGTGCTAGTTCACACATGCTTGCATAAAAGGAACAAACCCACCCGCATCATTGTGCTACCCAAGCCATTGATTGAAAAGATCTAAGCAAGACAAACCCTAAAATTGAGATCTAAAATCACTTGAATCTTAAAAGAACATTGGACCTAATAACTTGGGAGTTAAATCAGGGTGATTTCTAGGTCTTGACCTAGAATCATTCTGCCATCTTTAGGGAAGGTCAGGTAAAGTTGAACCCTTGGGTCAACCAACCTTGAAATTAGGTCACAAAACTCAAAACATCTAAAGTTCAAGTGAAAACCCTAAAGCACCTTTGATCTTAAAAGCGGTAGACTTAAGAGGTCAAGGTCCCCATTTTGGTCTACCTAGAATCTCAGTGACAAGAGAGGTCGGGTGGGGGAAACCTTGTAACCCATGGGGATGCTCTACTGTGTAGGGGTCTTTGTGAGACTCTCCCTCTCTGGCTACCTAGGTAATTCTCAAGTGGACGACCTTCTGATCCAAGGGTCTCATCCGCCCCGAACCCCCATAGTCATCCAAACATCTTTGGATGCCTTGATTGGGTCAAAAACATATCCAGTCCCTCATCCCTTCTCTTTAGAGCACACACATAAAATTTCAGTGGGACTCTCTATTCAAATCTAATCACTGCACAACTTGATTCAACATCGTGATCCAAATTTTGGTTCTACATCTTGATTCCACCACTTGATTCAAATATGCAGCCAAGCTACTTAGGACTACCTTTCAAGAAACCTGAATCCCAGAGATCCATGAGAGATAGGATGATTGAGTAAGCCCTTGAATTCTATGAAAATGAAGACAAAACCTCAACACCAGTAGAAAACATTTAGGTTAATGTACCAACAACCACAACCTTCATCCTAAACTATGCCTAAGTATTATTGACCGAAGCTATAAACGGATCAACTAGAGACATGCTCATCACATGATACATTGAAATAGAAAAACTGCACAACCTTGAATACATCCAATGCATGAAAAATCTTATACTTTGGGAACAACACCAAGATGATCTTGAAAAATGGGAAGAGATAATGAGATTATTGAAACAAATTATCGACCAGAAATACCTGTACACGCCCCAAACAGATGATGAACCATCTTGGAGTAATATTGAGGATCAATCCGATTTCCCAAATCTCAGGTTTAAGGCACAGAGTGGTTGTGGATTCCCAACCCATATAGAATACAACATGCCTGATATTGAAGAAGGTTGGGAAGTTCCAATTGCAGGAAAACACAATGTAGGGCCAACCCTAGACCATAGATCACCAAGCTTAGAATTCCAAAACTCCTACAATAATAAGATTAGCATTGAACCTCTCGAGGGTGTAAATCCCGCCCCTTATTCTGATAAGGTGACCCTCGAAGGTTATTCGGACCTAGATTCTAGTGATTCAACCCACATCCTAAACCTAGAATCTGGATCTGACACTTATTGGGAAGATTACGAGGCCCCGTATGAAGAAAATCAAATTTTCAATGAAGAGTATGAGTATGGGCCACTATTTGATGAATATCCCTCTCCAACATTCTCAGAGAATCAAATCGATTTTTGGGAAGTCATGCCAATTTCTCCAACACAGAAATTGAGGAGTTGGACGAGTGGGGTTTCAATTCGGTCTGTCCTACCAGCTTGGAACTGGAACCTAGTAAGAACACCGATTTGAGCTCGGAATTGACATATAGGCTAGACCCTAATTAGGTTGCTGAATCCACATCATGTGATTTATTCCATGGTGGAACTCATGATCTTGAATCTCATTCAGAATTTGATTTTCGCAAACTCTCCGATGATTTCAAATCTTACCATGACTTCGAAGAGACTCTACTTCCTGATTACAACGAGCCAATCTACGACCTTAGCTCACATGATTCAATCTACGACTCCGACTCTGAGGTCCCGGTTCCTGAGATCACTGATTTAAGTTCAGGTTCCAATGACGTGGAATCATTTCTTTTCGATCCTCAGGAATCAAACCCAGAAAATGCCGAGAGTTGACTGAATCTTTTCTCAACTCAGATTTCCATTATCCTATCGACACTCTTCAGGGATTCACTTTTGACTTCGAAAGTTACTATGAGGACTCTCTACATGAAACCACCTGTCACTCATTTTTAGAAGAGCACTCATACACAATTCTCATTGAAGCCACCTCTTTCGAATATACAAAACCAATCAAAACCCATTTTCAACCCCAATCTGCAATTGGACTCAATTTCTATTTTTATTCACCTCTTAGTGAGCCATTTGCAAATGATTCAACTCCACATCTATATCGGGTTTCGGGCATTGATCAGACTGAAAACCATGCTCCATCATTCTCTGATCATCCCTGTAGGGTTTCCACATTATTCACTGATCATTTCACGGATCCCTACTCTAACAAGGATGATTCGACTCAGCCAAACCTTGAATTCACACTTCCACATCCATCAGAGCTCCATAGCATATGGTAGGTTCCATATCATCTGATCTACATTTATCAACCCACTAGAATAATAGGGTTTGGGCTACATCATCATCCTATTGATTTGAACAAGAACCTGGTTGGACCAACCAGGCTCTTAATTAAGGTACCTATTCTACAAAACTCTGCTGATTTGACCACTCCCTCTCCATCCCATTTTCCGCTCGGCTGAAGGCGTTGAATTTAGTGTTGAATGGGAGGCAACTCGTCATTCCAAAAACCTAAGATTCGTCTGATTATCCGAATATACTCCACGTCTATTTCACCTTGAGTTCAACCTTAGACCAGTCGATCCCACCTCTGGTACACAGAGCTTGAAATCGTTCGCAATAGTCATTCCCAACCTATTCGCCCACTCGATATATCTTGTTCTGAGTCCCTAAACCCAACACTGTTTCACACCCTCCATTTACAATGGGTACATCGCAAAACTTAGGCATGGGGGGTGGTAAACTACAAACAAACAAAACCAAGAAAAGTCAAAAGGATTCTCACAAAAAAATCTCATGTGTCAAAAATACCAAAAAAATTAGAAAAATTGTGAAAAGAACAAAAAAAAGGAGGAAGGAAGAAAATTTTGAAACCCCATAATCATGAGGAGGAAAAGAGCAAAAAGTCAAAAGGAGCACAAAAATAAAAAGAAAAAAAGAATAGTCATTAGTAAGAGATTAAGAAATTAACTAAAAGTTCTAGACCACATCAAAGAAAAAGAGAAAAATGAGAAAAAAGTGCAAATGTGACACAAAAGAGATTAGTAGGAACGTTGATCTTAGGCCTTTTGTGCTAGACTCTTAGGCTTAAAAATTCATGTATCCACTAAGATTTGGATAATCCTCAAGAGGTTGGGGAAAATGCGAAGCTTAATTATTAGGTCTAAGGCTTAGGGAGTATTCGACCTTGGTAACTGACCTTCGGTTTGTGGGACTCGGTAACCTAAGCACCCCAATCCACACACAATATGGTTTAGTACGCATTACTATCAAAATCACGCAAAAGTGTTTAAATGTTCTGAAAAAAGTTACCTAGAATAGGAGTGGTCGATTAACACAAGTTGATTTGGATGAGTTCCCGGTGTGGAGAGGTGGGAAATTCCCCTCGAAGATGCATAACAACATATCGTCTCCTCGGTGCTTGTCTCCTAGGATATTTACATATCCTACCGGGGGCACGTAAGCACTCTGCTGGTTCAGATACCATGGGCGGCATTATCACGAAATGTCGATTACCAGGGTCTGGATTCGGCCACGGAACACCATGGGCATAATTCCTCGAAATCTCGAAAGCTAGGGTTTTGGGGGTTGCCATGGGCAGTGCTATCATGAAGCATCGATTGCCAGGGACCTTTAAGGATTGTTGATGGGGACGAGGAATCTGATACAGACCGTGTTGAGAAGCTAATCCGAAGCTAGAAATGAAAAGAAAAGAGAGAGAAAACTCTCCAAACAAATAAATCTACTGTCTCTCTCTTAGAAAAATGCACTGCAAACTGAACCTAGGCTAAAATATGTCTTAAGCACGGGTGCTTTAACCGCGGAATCCAACGAACCCTAGGATAGTTTCTACGGGCCTTAAAAACCTTCGCGGAGGATCGAGGCTAGAGTTGATCAGGTCTGGATCTTGGTTGATACTTGAGTACCTCTAGGCCTACTGTCGGCATTCCAACCTAATCAAAAGAAAAAGAAAATGCACTTATCATAACTGGTGAAAGAAACTCATGGCTTAGAACAGAAGTTAAAACCTTGAAATTTTGCTAAGGGACTAGCAAAAGCTAGGCATGGGGGTATGATGATAACATCATCATGAGCCATAACTAGCTCATTTTGACCTAAGAAAGAGAATAAAAGCTCCTACATAACCTGGAGAAGGGTCTAATTCAAGGAATAACTGCTCTGAGAAGAAAACATGAAATAAAGGGTAAAACTATAATTTTACCATTACAGTACATCAACGGGATTTCTAAAGGGCTAAACATAGGTAGAAAGGTCTTAATAAGATAAAAAGTGGGTTGGTTCAATCAGAAATGGGTTATTGTGAGATCTAAGAATTAAATGACATCTTGTAACCCTCAAACAGACCCACTCAATTCAACAAGGTTCTGGTTAGGATAAAAATCAGCTAAGTCTTCTAAAATTCATGGAAAAATGTCCCCTAGGGTTTAGAACCTTCAAATTGTCCTTTGGAACCAATTTTGGCCTAGATTGGGGTCCTAGCTCATTATTTGACTTAATTTGGATTTTTGTGTAAAAGGACCACTCAAGCGTGGTCAAACCTAAAATCCAACTTTACCATTGGATTCCTTAGGTCGAAATTAGGTTTGTACCAAAATTTGGACCTAAGGAAAGGTTGCCTTGACCTACTTTGCAAAATAGTCCACCCAATTACATTTTTACTCCTAGCTTTTGAAATTCATTACGTAGACCCCCCTATCTTCCTCACCACTCTTACAATTAGGCCCCTCCACCATTAAAGCAGAGGAGTCCTACTCTGGCAAGGAGTTGAATAGGATTTCTCCCCGATTCCTTAGAGATCTCCTCCCAGATTCGGAAGGGAGATTCTCTAAGGAATTCCCTTCCATCTGAGCGCAATTCCCTGATCTGATTCGCACCCAATCTCTCGTGCGAATGCTCAAGAGATTTGGGTCTCCCACTGTTTCCTTCTCCGGCGAGGACTCTTGCGCTTAGAAGCTTGCCTTCCAAGCACAAGAGCTCCTACCAGTGCCTATAAAGAGACCCCCTGATCCGGCCGCTCCCATTTAGCTTGGCTTGGCTAGAGAATCACCCCCAATTTCTTCCCTTCTCCTCTGGCCAAACCGTCTAGCGAGCTCCGACTCCTCCTCCTTCTTGTCACTCTGCCACAATACCAATGGTAGAGCCATCTTCACCACCTTCCTCTGCGTTGCGCAATACCCGCACGCACGCCTCCAACCCCTTCGTCGTCGCCGTCACCCCTCTACTGGTACTTTTTTCTCCGGCGGTGGCAGGTACGAGCCACCTGCCTCCTTTCTCCCTTCGTCCATTAATTTAGGTCAAATCTCTTCCCCTCTCTCCTCCCTTTATTTCCCCTATCTCTATTACTATTTTTATCCCCTCGACGCCATAGACCACCACCACTTTCTCCATCTCCAGCCGACCACCGGCGAAGGCGCATCCACCGCTCCACACTTCCACACGCCTCACCAGACCCTTTGTAACCTCCTCCATCATCCACTGAGCATCATCCGCCCCTCCATTACCCGCCAACACCTCCACACATGCCCACCGAATGCACCCATTAACACGGCCATAAGGTGACCTAGGCACACACGCCTAGGCCACCCCGCGGCCAGCCACCCACTGCTTCACCTTCACCCTGACACGGCGAAGCTCCCCACGTGGTTTGACAGGGCTGTAAGGCCGTATTAAGGGAAGTGCAGGTCCGACCCTTGCCACCATTAGCGACGGCTTGAAGGAGCTCGCAAGCATGGCTCCAGGCTGCATTGCTCCAGGTCTCCGGATCCAGGAGGTGTGGGTTTGTCTTGCTTACAGCTAGCCAGAGAGAAGCCTTGAGAGAGCACCCTGTTGTGGCAATTGAAGGCGAACCTCCTATGGGCACGCGAGCGAAGCAGGTGGGATTTTAGTCCCACCTTGGAAACTCAAGAGCGCGGTGAGTCATTTATATTGAATTTGTATTTTAAGCATGTCGCCTCAAGCCACGGGGTGAGGTCCCCTCCCCCACTCACGCCTCATCCGCGACCCCACGCTACACAAACTTGGTATTCGACCCGTTAACCCCGCACTCCTCACGCACCACCCACGTCAGTGTGCCTGGACCCAAGTGCGCATAACCTGACTTGATTACCCAGCTGGCTCTGAGAGAGCGAACCTAAGAGAGAAAGAGAGAGAGCGTACGCGAGGAGGGCAGGGGATAGGTTTTGCACTCTCGTGTGTGCAGGGAGGGAAGAAGGAAAGAAGGAAGGAAGCTGAAGGCAGGAGCGACTAAGGAAAGAAGCTGAGGACTTGAGAAGGCAAATGCTGAAGAAGGAAGAGGCAAAAGCTTGAAGGCAGGAAACAAGGAAGGAGAAGGCAACAAGGAAGGAAAAGGCAGAAAGAAGAAGTCAAGACCAAGGGAAAGAGAAGGCACTGTAGCCGCAGAGGAGAGCTAAGGAAGAAGCTAAAGAAGAGAGGCAAGGCTAATGTAGAGGAAAGGAAGAATAAGAAGGAAACGAAGATGACTATAGAGGAAGAAGAAGGTAGAAGCTAAGGAAGACTTGAAGGTAGAGGCAGAGGCAGAAGAAGAAAAGAAGAAGGCCAAAGAGAGAAAAGGTAAGAAGAAGCCAAGAGCCAAGGAACAGAAGAAGAAGAAGAAAGGAAGAGGAGGCAAGGCTAAGGCAAGCCCATAGAGGAAAGGAAGAGAGTTAAGGAAAGAGGAAAGTCAGAGAAAGAAAGAAAGAAGAAGAAGAGAAGCTAAGAAGTAGAGAAGAACCAAAGAAGAAGAAGAAAAGAAAGAAGAAAGAAGCTAAAGAAGAGAGCCAAGAAAAGAATCAACCTTTTTATTCCTCTTAATTTCTTTTCTATTTTGGTACATTTTAATATTCATAAACTCCTGCACTATACTCTGAATTAGGTTTTGAGTAACATTAAGTGTTTGAATTACATTTATTGAGATTAGTGAATAAATTCCATTTGCTCCCTGTGTTCGACCTCGGATACTTAGGTTTTCAAGTAATAAAAACTTCTTATTTGTTAATAACACTTGATCCCCTATACTACGGCACGACAACTTTTATCTTTAAAACCCCGATCAAGCGTAGTTAACAGTTTAGTTGAGACAGGTGATCTACTACAACATTTTGAGCTCAGGCTTTGTCATGGATCTCGACATCAAATTCATGCAAAAGAAGGATCCATCTGATAAGATGGGGTTTGGCATCCTTCTTGGCCAACAAATGCCAGAGGGTGGAATGATCAGTGAAAATAATCACTTTTGACCCAAGTAAATAAGATCTAAACTTCTTCAACCTAAATATTATTGCTAGCAGTTCTTTCTCAGTAACCGTATAATTACGTTGAGCCTCATTCAGCATCTTGTTAGCGTAGTAAATTACAAATGGATGGCACTCCCAATGTTGGCCTAGAACAACTCCGACAACAAAATAGGAGGTGTCACACATCATCTCAAAATCGAGAGACCGGTCGAGTGGTTAGAGAATTGGTGAATTAGACACAGTGCTTCGTATGCTCTTGAAAGCTCTAAGACATGAGGAATCGAAGTCAAATGGGACATTGGCTACTAGAAGATTCGTCAAAGGATGGGCGATTTCCAAGAAATCTTGAATAAATCTTTGGTAAAATCCAACATGACCTAAGAATGATCTAATATGCTTAATAGAGCTAGGTGGAGGTAATCGAGAAATGACTTCAGATTTAGCTCGATCGAGTTTGAGTCCATTAGAAGAGATCCTATGACCTAGGACAATGCCATCCCTCACCATAAAATGTCTTTTCTCCAAAGAGAGTACTAGGTTAACTTCTATGCACCTCCTCAAGATCTTCGAGAGATTCGAAAATAGAGAAGTCAACCATAAATACTTCTACATAGTCCCCAATCATATCAGAGAAAATGGCCATCATACAATGTTGAAATATTGCTGGTGAGTTACAAAGGCCGAAGGGCATTTGCTTAAAAGCAAATGTTCCAAAGGGACATGTAAAAGTTGTCTTGTCCTGATCTTCCGGGTTGATCACAACCTGATTATGCCCGGAGTATCCATCCAGAAAACAAAAGAAACTGTGCCCAACTAACCTTTCTAATATCTTATTAATAAAAGGTAAAGGAAAATTATCTTTTTTGGTAGCTATGTTCAGTTTCCTATAATCTATGCAAACCCGCCATGAAGTTGTGGCGTGGGTCGGGATGGATTCGCCCTTATCATTCTTGATTACGATGAGTTATGCTTTCTTGGGCACAATTTAAATAGGACTCACCCACTGGCTATCGGAAATATGATAAACAATGCCCTCATCCAGCCATTTAATGATCTCTTTCTTAACAACCTCCAGCATATTTGGGTTCAGTTGCCTCTAAGGTTGTCTAGAAGGTTTCACCCCCTCATCTGTGTAAATATGATGAGTGTAATTCGAGGAGCAAATACCTTGGAGATCAGCAATGCTCCACCCAATAGCAGCCCTATGTGCTTGTAATACAAAGATCAATTGATGCTCTTGTTCTAGGGTCAAGTGAGCACTAATAATCACTAGGTATGTCTCACTATCACCCAAAAACACATACTTAAGTGAATCAGGTAAGGGCTTTAACTCAATTACGGGTGGGTGGGAAGCAAATTTATGATGGCAAGAGAAGAATCAATAGCGAAAATTTGATAATCCTGGTTTTCGTGAATTCTCACTGATTCCCCTGCTGTGAAGAGGTTGGTCATGACTGCATTGATGGGAAACCCGCTTGTTGCAGTCATGCCATCCTGCCTCAGTAGAGGCAAATTAGTACTTGGTGGGACAGGATAATCAGAATCTAAGGTGTGATCAGATGAACACCCTAAATAATCAGATCCGCAAGATGAAATGTGCTTGTCATTAACCTCGATCCGGTGTGGATCAAGATCCAAAAACCCTGACAGTGATGATGAATGTGACATTGCATCATTACAGAGGAGCCCAATGTTCCCACAAAAAGTCAAGTCTTCATCCTTACCATCCTCTATCGGATCACAGTCAAAGTTTCATGATGCCCTGAATATGTCCAGTTTAAGTTTTTCATTTCCTAGGCCTATCTCCATACACCCTGATACACAGTTGATATTCGCTCGAGCTATCACCAAAATGGGCTACCTAAAATAATCAGTGCATCACGAATATTAGGAGGAACCTCCATATCGAGAACATAAAAGTTCACTGGAAAGCAAAATCCATGGACCTTTACGATCACATTTTCAACCACCCCCTCAGTGTTTTTAAAGATCTGTTGGCCAACTGTATGTTAACTGAGATGGGTTTCAACTCCTCAAATCAAAATTGATCAAATAGTGTGGTGGGAGTTAGGTTGATGGATGAACCCAAATCAAGAAGGGCCCGATCAAATGTGGAATCCTGCAAAAAGTAGGAAATGAGTGGGGTGCTAGGATCTTTCTTTTTAGGTTGTAAGTCAGCTAGAATCACGATGTTAGACTCTTTTGACAAAATCATCTGTTATTCAATTTTCTACTATCGCTTCAGGGTACAGTAGTCCTTGAAGAATCTAGCGACAGTAGGGATGTAATCTATTGCATCGAGGAGAGGGACTTGAATGTAAACCTCTTTGAACATAGTTTTCAGGTCCTCGAAATTTTGCATATCCCTTTTTCAAGCTAAATCTTGCATCAAAGCCTCAGAAAAAGGGATAGGAATCTCAGGGTCAATTGATCTTTTGCCCTTGTCTACAGTAGGTGGCTCCTGAGAGGAAGGAGGTGAGCCATCCTGCAGTAGAGAGCATGAAAAATCATGACCCACTTGCCTAGGTGGTGGGTCCTGTGTAGTCTTCTCACTCCTCAATGTGATAGCCTTTGCATCGACATACTGTCCATGAGGTGGCGAAGGAGCGAAAGGGGTAGAATAGGTGGAATTTTGCAGTAACGGTGGCTGACTGTTGAAGCTATGAGTTGCTACGCTAACGTGTTTGGTTTTGAAAACCTGTCGTCGTAGTATGAAAGCGAAGAACTCATGTTCAACAAATAAAATTTATACCGGAATGAAAATCCCGGGTTGAACTCAAGGAGGCAGACATTTGATTTAAAAATACGCATTTGTTTTACTTGTCACGAAGTAGAATAATTGATTAGAAACTATCTATCTATTTACAATAAATAGAAGAGGGAGAGAGAATATTACAAACAAAAACCAAAAAGAGATGTAGAATGAACATGGAATTCATTATCAGAAGGATTGTTCATTACACTAAACATTACGACTAGAAAGCGGGAAAATTATTACATTAGAAAGCAATAAATCTATTCTAGAAAGCAGTAAATCTACTCTAGAAAGCAGTAAAAAGAATGGGGAGAGAGATATCCTCCTCGACGGTCGCTTGGAGGATGAGCCAGATGGGACGACGCCTAGATGAAGGAGGACGGAGTAGGATGAAGGAGAACAAAGGAGGAAGAACGGGAATGGGGCAGCATGTCGTCGTCGTAGCGGGATCCATTTCCGAAAGGGGGACAAAAATTTGACTTTATCTCGCGAGAAGCATCCCGGGTGTGGGACAAGCTTCCATTGAGCTTTGGAGAGGGAGAGAAGAGAAGGAAGGGATGAGAATTTTGTATGGAGGGGGTCGCCTTTTATAGTTGCAAGAAGTGAGGGCAATTTGGTCATTTTAATTTGAAAAATATTAAATCAGGGGTCTTTAGTGACGGATAAAATCGTCGCTAAAGCCCCATCGTGGGCATAGTGGGGCACCGCCCACACGGCCGCTCACCTCCTTGCGCATAACGTGCACTCCACGTTCAGCTGATCCTAGCCGTCCAATCTTATATTGCACGTCGCAGTGCCTCCTCTGCGCGCAACGCCCGCGTCTGATGGCACATCACGCACAGGCGTGCGATAGTGCGTGGGCGCTATTGAGCGCTCACGACCGCTTGATCGCGATCGAGCAATCAATCACGCCCGCTTGCCTACCTCTGCGTTTCGAACCCGTGCCTCACCTTAGTTAAGCGCTCTCGCCTACTGTGCTACGTGCGCGGATGGGCAAGCGCTTAACTTAAGCGCGGATGCATCCCAGCAGTTGGATCTTGATCCAACGGCAGGGAAATGCTGATGCGGATGCCTTCAGCAGGTGCGTGCAGATGATTGGCCTACCGAGATGGCACCACGTGGCGCCATCTTGGCCATCCATCTTCTGGATGATGTAGATGGTGCCATGGTTGTCAGATTCAGTCGATTTTCACGCCATTAGGCTGCGATCGTCGATCCGAATCCATCCGTGTGGTCGGATTTGTCATTTAAAGTGCGGATTCACACCATTTTGGCCCTTGATCTTCTAGGGTTCCCCGATCTCTATCTGATGCTACAGATGTCTGATTAGGGCGATCTTAGAGTCGTTGAACTCGAATCGTCACCCTAATCACATCTGTACAGCTGGATCTTCGATCCGAGGCCCCGATAAAAATTTTGCCCTGTCCCTGAACATAAAAGGAGACAATTAACCTCCATTTTATTCAAACTAATCTAAATGCAAGATGATGCATGTTATGCAATATTTATAGTATGCAATGCAATCCTATGCTTAAGAACATGCATAAATAGACATCTTATGCAATATAAACATGTTTCCATCACTGACTCTATCCATAATCAGGTGGTGTAGGAGGTGCTTGTAATATAGCATGTGCCTATCCCTGTGGTGCCTAGAATCTAGGCAGGATGCCCTGGTTCTGCACATATCTTGGGTTTGGGACAGGTTGGGAGGGCAAGATTCCTTATGATCTATGCTCCTGTAGTAGCTAATTCTATGTATTCTGTATGCTTTATATCTAATTAGCCATAGCCTTCATAATTTTAAAACTATCATGAGTCGATTTCTGCATTAACTCTTGCAATTCTTCTTTTAATGCCTCCACGGCACTCTTTGGAGGGTGATTGACAGCTTGGTGCAACGGTAGATAAATAGAGTGTGATTGCTACTGAGATGGGAATGGCTGCTGCCATGGGAATGTGTTTTGTGCATTCCCGTATTGTCTGGTTTGATAGTGTGAATCTTGATTTGGTCTCTATGAGTTACCAGACTAGGAAAAGTTAGGATGATGGCACCAACCAGGATTATACGTCTCTGAATACAAGTTATTACACCTATAACTTTGGATAGCGTTGACATCTTCGTAGGCTGAAGATCTCTGAGACGCATATTCATCAAAGGAATACGCACTAGAATCGTCATGGGGTGCATAACCTTGATTGTATGGCACCAGATCTAGATTATTCATGGGTTCCTAATATGCAGGATCCTGTGAAGATGGAGAAAATACATTTGGAGTAAGTAAATGTCCTCGAGCAGGGATTTGGGATGTGAAAGAAGAGTGAGATGCAGTTGAATTTCCAGGAAATCCAGGTTGAGCTCGAATCAATTCATTGAGCTTCTTGTCAACCAGATCCACCTTATCCAGCTTCTCGGTGATAATGTCCATAGCAGGTTGGGTAGATTCGACATGAGCTGCATGGATAGTAACTCATTGCTGTCCAGGTCACTGGAATTGGTTCCTAGATGCTGCATTCATTGACTTCTATGCTAAGGACTCGAATAGCTTAAATATGTTATTTTTGGCCTTCGCGAGGAAATTCCTACCGCTAGATGCATCGGCCAGGTACCGATGTGTGTCATCCAACCCATGGTAGATGATTTAAGCTAGGTGCCTTCTGCGTACACCATGGTGCGAGCATTTCCTAAGAAGATCATTAAATCTATCCCAGGTGTCATGCAATTTCTCCCCTGGTCCTTGAGAGAAGGTCATAATTGCATGCCTCATCGCGTTTGTCCGACCAATCAGGAAGAACTTTTGGAGGAATTCACGATGTAATTCTACCTAGGTTCCAATTTGTCTCCCGATAGTCTTGAACCAATAAGAATCCTTATCCTTAATAGAGAATGGAAAAAGCTTCATAAGAACAATCCCTAAATCAACATTTCTGGGTTGAACTGTTCTGCAATTCAACTCAAATCGTCAATGTGCTGGAAGGGATCTTCATTTATGTTTCCATGAAAATAAGTTCGAATTAGACTTATTATATTTGACTTCAACTTGAATGCATCTCCACCTGCAGGAATTCGGACTTGGGGTGACAAAATCTTAGCCGCCGGATCATAGAAGTCTCGTAGTTGTTCTCCGCATGGTGGATGCTACATTCTGTCCAATGTGGTGAGAATCCTGTCAATACTCTGCTGATACTTCTGTTCTGATTCCTCGACCTTAGCTTCTAGATGAGCCATTGGGTCTAGATTTTCAGGGCTCTAACTAGGTCTAGAGCCAAGACTAGCCATCTTAGCTAATCAAGAAGAAGATGAGGGTTGAGAAGAAGAGTTGGGTGAAACGAAAAGTCATCTTCGCTGCCTTGGATTTGGTTCCTAAGGTCCAACTAACTTAGGTCATAAAGACCTCCTTCCTTGCAACACCAACAACAAGGGTTGGTGTAGCCAAGCTAAACAAGGCTAAGGCCTTGTTAATCAAATTGGTCCTTTAGGGCTAGTTTGGATGGAGGGATAGATTTCATGGGATAACTTTTTTGCAGATGGGTTATCCTCCTTTTTTGTTTGGAAGTCATAAAGGTTATCCTGGTGGGTTAACCTATGACTGTTTGAAAAGTTTCTAAGTTAACTTGTGAAAACACATGGGATAACCCACAAAAAAAACTTATCCCACATCAACCCAAAAATAACTTATCCTGGTTATCCTTCCCACCAAATAATGGTAACCCTTATTTTGATGGGTTATCCACCTTGCCAAACTAGGCCTTAGAGTCAAATGACCAGATATTTCGTTCAGGTTTAAATTGTTGAAGAAAATTCATCGAGAAACCGACTGAAAATGATCCCCACTTCTTTAGCTAACCTAGCTAGTCTGTTATGAGGGGACTAAGAGGAAGGTTCCTCCTTTAGCTTTCGCCTCCAAGTCCTTTGTACCCCTTAGACGCTATCAGTTGACATTACCCCGTAGGCTCAGCACCAGGTTTGGCCAAAGAGGTTGAGACCACCCAATAGTTAAAAGATGAATGCAGGTTAATTGATATAATTTCACAATTTTTTTCTTAACCTTTTCTTTAGTTTGGGTGTGTGGTGAGTGGTCTACAAGGTGACTCAACTCGCCAACTAATCACTAGACTCAATTGAGTCCAAGCTAGTCCAATGCAGTCTCCAAAAGTGACCCTAAAGGTTAAACCTAGGGTTCATGAAATTTGACTAGGCAAACTACAACAAAATACTCTCTAAGATATAATTGAAATCCAAATTATATAAAATTTGGTAGGAATATTCCCTTTTCAAGAAGCTTTCAGAAAATATTTTTTCATAATTTTTATTGTCTGAAATAAATATATATGAATTTGTAACTAACAGGGGGTCAGATTTGAGATTTTGACACTGTGTTAGTTTTTCTTTTTGAAACAGTATCAAATATGATCCCAAAATTTGGGAAAAATATGGGAATGAAATCTAACTTGATTATCTTTTAAACCCCACCATTTTTGGGTCAATCAAATTGGTGTACTGTTCGAAATTGATTTTTGAAAATCAGAAAAATCTGGATTTTAGTTTATTTGACCACTATGCAC
Source organism: Thalassia testudinum (assembly GCA_037157565.1). NCBI lineage: Eukaryota > Viridiplantae > Streptophyta > Magnoliopsida > Alismatales > Hydrocharitaceae > Thalassia > Thalassia testudinum. The sequence goes on along the minus strand of JAZHRO010000014.1, from coordinate 135,283,771 downwards.
TATGTGAATTTTTTAAAATTCGACAAATTGATTTTTTCATAGGAATGATGATGCTGGAAAGATAATCTAAAAATCTACTTCCTGATGATGTTGAAAAGATAATTTGAAAATCTACTTCTTACTCGAATTTCAAAATTTTTGAACCACTAGAAACATGGCAAATAATTTTTCAAATATGTGTAAAAATTCTAGCTAAATTTCCAAAAATAGTAATAAGGCCTTTTCAAGTATTTTCAATCCCCACTAAGCCTATTTGCAATTTTTTTTTAAAGAAAAGTAAATCCTAACTACCTACAAGATAAAATCCTAATTTTTTTTTCAAATAACTCTTATCCTAATGTACATCAAATCCTAATTTAAAATCCTACTAAGATAATTGTGTGCACCTAATTTTCTACACCTTCATTCGAAGCGTGTGTGGATCCTCATTTCATACCTACACACCACAGAAATATACACTAAATCAGATATTAAATCAGAAATCTCCTTGCCTCCTAGGCAACGACAATAATTCGCTCGAGCGTAAAATCATGTTTTAAGATATTTTCATCATAGTACAGTGTGAAAATACGTCGAAGCAAATAAAATGTAACAAGATGGTAAGTCCCAGTCAAACTTAGGGAGGTAGAAAAATGACTTGATTTAATACTGATTTAATATAACTAGAACTAAAATCTAACTAGAACTAAACACTAAGTAGGATAGATATAAAACAACTCAACTTTATTTAGATAATAATCAGGCAATTGTTCCATTAGTTGAATGCTTAATAGGAATATTAACTAGAACTGACTAGAACTAAATAACTCGAATAGACATTACTAGAACTAGAAGTACTAGAATAAACAAAAATAACTATCTTGAATAAGGACACCAAAGGTGGCCCTTGGTGGCCTTTGGAGAGGCGTGGAGTAGCAACAGTGGTGCACCAACGGTGGCCTTGGTGGACGTCTCAGAGGAAGAGGGTAGAGGGGAGCTGGAGATGTCTGGAGTAAGAGATACCTCTCAAATAGGGGGTTTGGGGTCCTTTTTATAGCCCAAGTGTGGGGCAAAATAGGTATCTTGGGCCCCCAAACTGTGCAACAGCCTTAAAGCAACCAGATCCATCGATCGGGAGATGAACAGATCAGATCATGCCTCAAAGGAGCCTCCATTGCATCTTCATTGCATGAATGAACTAGAACGTAATGTAACACGTGGCACACACACGGCCACCCGATCCATTGCCACCATGCTCCTCGTGCATGTGCCCTCAGATCATGCCACGTGGTGCCTGTTGTGCCATCGGATGACGATCGCGAGGCTGAGCATGCATTGTAGCACAGCCTCTGGTTTTCGCATTCAAATGCACATGCTATTACATGTCATCTCACCCATCTGACGCACCCCCTGATCCAGCACTCCATCGCATGCCAGGCAGCTCACTCTACGCCGTTTGATTGAGATCGCATAACTCAATTTCTCCCACACTCGCCACTACCTTGATTTTGTGCTACGTGCTGTTTGAATGCACGCCAGTTGTATGGGTACAAAGGCAGTGACCGCTGTGCTACGCATGCAAGTGTGTTGCGATTACACTTTAACACTCAGCTGCTCTCAACCGTTGGATCATCAGGTGAACTCCTCTTTGATGAAGGGCACGGGGAAGGGCGACGTGGCTTTATTATGGCCATTGGATGACAATCCAATGGCCCACATTTAGTGCTTCAGTGGCTAAGGGCGTGGAGGTGGGCCGTTGGGATGGCACCACATGGTGCCATCTGATCGTTCATCTTTCTGCCTTTGTAGTTGGACCTAGGGTCTTTAATCTGTTTGATTCCTACTACCCTTTTAAGGGCATCAGGATTGGAGATCTACACCATACATCGGCAACTATTAAATTTGTAGATGACTCTACCAACATACTTAGGAGGGTAGTTTATGACGTAATCATTAAAGTGCAAGGTCCTAGCTTCCCAGTCGATTTTATTATATTGGACATGGACATACCGGAAAAGATCAGTAATTCACCCATCATTCTGGGTCACCCTTTCTTGGCTATGGCTAATGCCTAGATATATTGCCACACATGATACGTGGAAATGAGTAGCTGCAAAGAGAAGATTCATATAGATATTTTTGCAGCCGCTAAGAAATCAAAGCCAGAGGATGATTCATAAAGTGATTTGGAGGATGATTCGGAAGAAACCATGGCAATTGACATTTGGGTGGAACCACACAACCATCATCAAGAATCCACTAAATCACAAAAGCCAACCTCCCTTAAGGATAGAATCATTGACAGCATGATTGATTATCTTGCTCAGCCCAGCCAGATTCAAACCCCTACCTCTTGTAAGGAATCCCAAATTACTCAATTAATCTGAATGATCTAGGAAGTAAAGGAAGCTAGTGCTAGAGAATATGATGACATAAGAAAGGAGCTTAAGAATCTGGGATGAGAAATAGACATCTCAAGAACATGAATCTAGTGTACCACAACAGATTCTAGATTTTGAGGTTGTTACTAAGGATTCTTTGGATTAGACACCAAAGGTGGATGATATTGACATCTCAAAGAATGATTTTGAAATGAAAGACAATATTATGGAAGGGACATCTGATGGGGTCATGGAAGCTGATTATGACACATTTGGAATTGAATTATTTAGAAACCCCATCCTGGAAAATGACAAAGAAAGGGCTAACATCCCCAAGACTGAATTGAAATCACACTCTGAAGACTTCGACTTCTGGGAGATACCTTATATTCATGGAGTTAAATTTACTTTGTTAGACAAACCTGTTAAAGTTGAGGAAGAAAACCTAATTGAGGATCTAGATCTTGATTTAGGCCCTGAATATCAATCATTTTATTTTGAGGAATCAAGCATTAATGGGCTTGAATATGATTTTGTTGTATTTGAGGCTACCCATATAGACATCAATGACTTGATTCAAATGATTTCATATATCGAACAATAATTTCAAGAAAACCTTGACGACTCTGCAACAAATGATTCAACCCAATCGACTCTCATGGAAGGACCCCTTTCGAATATGATGTCCAATCTTATCTAAATGAACAAGAGAAAGTATCCTCTTATGAAAAAGACATTCAAGAGATTGCAGGACTATTGGGGATGAGATATGATGAGTTGTCTAAGGAATCTAAGAATGCATATGAATTCAAGGACAGTTGGGAATAGGAGTTTAATGATTACAAAGATGAGGATGAAGAAAAGAATGAGACCTAAGAAGAAACATCTTTTGGAGAGACTGATGTAGATAACTAGACCTTGATTTCCACATTAGACCACACCACTTGGGCCCTACCTGCCATTCATAATCACTATTGTGACTCGAATGAATTCGATACCCCACATCACTCCACTCACACCCCAACCACCCATATTCTCCATCACCATTTTGGGATGCCTCCATCTTCATTTCATCCAAGTGCCCGGATTTATTTATCTTTTCCCTATCGCATCTAGTTATAAACAATCCCAAGCCCTATTTTAATATTTTTCTGACTTCATGGGATTGGCATTCATGGACAGCTGGTTCGCATTTGTAGCCCACTGTTGGCAACTGAACTCAAACTTTTTATCATTTTAATTACCATTTTCAATACCATGTTGGCAAATCCATTTCGAGTTTACGCCCAGTTGGAGGCGTTAAACTCAACACATATATATATTTTTTGAAAAAAAAAATTCTTTATACATAACATGTTTCCATTGTATGTTCTGTATTTATAGATATTGACATGCTGAATGCCAAAACTCAGAAATTATTCTAGGCGATCTCTACCCTCTTTCTTTACATTTATTTTCATGCATGAGGACATGCAAGAACTTAGGCATGGGGGGGTAGGGGGGAGGGGATAGTGTATTAGCTAAGTTACTTTTATTAGTATCTAGAAATTCCTAAAAATTTCATTTTATTTCTTTTAAAAAATAAAAAATTGCAAAAAAATAAAAATAAGTTTTTATCCCTATAAATAGCATGTTTTTCATGTCTCCAACTAAGTTGAGTAGAGAGACTAGGTGCTTAGGGTTAATCAAACCAAGAGGTTAGTAAGGAACCTTAGACCATAAGGCCTTGTAGGCTATAGTTAGCTTAATCAGTCGAGGATGGCCCACTAGATTTGGGTCTGGTTTGATTCTTGATGAATCTGACTAGCAGAAACCAATAGTCTAGGAGTAAGAAAGTATAGGGTTTTTCTATCCACTTTCTAGTTTAAGAGCTAACTAACCTAAGCAATCCAAACTTCACACACATTAGAATTGACCTTAAGGCACCTGAAATAATGAAAACACAAATATCACTGGGATCGGATTCATGTCATTTGCACCCTAATGATCACCCTGGGATGGTTCTCAAAAGGATGAAGGGTGAGCCACTCACCTAGTAAAAGGATTTAGATATATATATATATAAAATAAGCCTTCAAAAAATGAGATGGAGAGAGAAAAATAGAAAATCCTGCCAAATAAATAAGCACCTCATTACAAATGGGTGTCACTCCACCAAATAAAAGCATCTCGCTACAGATGGATGCTTCCCTTTCCCTTTCCAATAGAAACACCTCGCTACATATGGGTGTTTATCCTATAGAAAAAGAGAAAAAATATGGAAAAAAAAATTAGGAGAAAGAGACCTGGTGGCCCAACCAGGGAGATATGCACCTAGAGTGTTGACCTCGGGATAGAAAAGGGTGAGGAGAAAGCTACCAATTCTGAGTAAGGCCAAACCAAAGGTGTAAATTGGGTTAACTAGGATTGAATTTCATTGCCTTGAGATCTATATTTTTACAACATTAGATAACTGTAGGTCGAATCTATTGCACATGTGATGAGGTACTCATCATAGCTAATAATTCACTACAAATAGCTTATTTACCTAGTTAATTAGTACTTAATATCATATAAATAGGGTTAATTATATATATATACATATCTAATAATAGTCATGAATTTATAATATAGACTAATTAGGCCTTATTATCGTCAATAAAATGTCTTATTAATTTAAGTTAAGATTAAGGACTTAAAATCATCAATTCAGGTATTTAAAATATTATTAATTAGGTTAATACTTAAATTAAGCCTAAGTTAATAGTTAAAAGCCAAAAGTAAAGGTTTAAATTATTGGACACATCAGGGGACAAAAATGTAATTCAACTGCATAACTTTGTTCATTAACATTCATTTAACCTACCATAAAAAGGATAGGGAAAAATAAATTAAATTGCACATTTAAATTTGGAATTTGCATTTTAGTGCCTGAAAGTATTCATTCAAGTTCTTTGAATTTAGATTTAGGTCCCTATGCATACAGACCTTCATTGTCTCTGACCGCCGATGACCATCCAAAATCCATCTTCTCCGATGAAGGCATATCCGATGGCTATTCTCTTCCATGGCCACCAAGCTTCCTCCTAACAACTTCTCTTCATTTGACGGCTTTGATTAGCTATTAACATCTTCGGAACATGTGTGACCATCGCCATCATCGGAGAAGACGATAATGGTTTTGACATATCAAGACACCTTCTCCATCCAAGTTCATCGCACCTAAGCTTCACCACGGCCTATAAATACCCCTTAAACTCTTAGATTTTCAGCATCAAGCCCCTACCTCCTTCCCCCACTATGCTTGATCATAGGTGTTCTTCCCCTACCTTTGGCATCTTCCTGTCCTTTTCTCATACGAGCTACAATGGAGTTCGTCATCTCTCTCAACTTCTCTTCCTTTGCTCTACCTAGCCACCATTGGAGCCGTGCCCTAACCTTCTCTCCTTCGTCTTCGATCAGCTGGAGCTCTCTCCTCACCTAAACTCTTTTGTTCTCAGCTCTAGCGAAGCTTCGCAGGAGCCATTCTCACCATTTCTTCCAAGTAAGTTCTTCAACTTCCTTACCTCCTTCTTTAGTGTATATTAAGCTCTTTAATTAGTAGATTTGGGTAGTATAGATTTGTGATTTCAACTCCTCCAATTCCGGTAGCACCATTTCTGATGATGTTCGAACTTCCATCACACAATTAACCACCTTATCTCCTTCTCCACTTCACCATGACCCATTTCCACTTCTTTTCCCTCGCAATTAGTCATCACATGCCAAACGCTTAAATCTCATGATCACCAGAACTCCACTGTCGACGGCAGAGCTCCTCTAAGCTCTTCACACCCCATTAACTCTTCTTACACCTCTACCACACTACAAGGGTCATTTCACCAAAATTAATTGATCAATTCCTCTATTTTACCAATCAGACAATTGTAAGTTTCCTTTTCAAGTAATTTGAGTTTGTAACATCTTTATATGCATCCCCTGATCTAATTAAGGTGTTCTTGATACTCTTTAGGTCATAAGGATTCCTTCAAGTTACTTCTTGGTTGTTTAATTTGGTACATCACTTTGTCAATCTCCAATGAACTCTGCCAACCTTCTCCATCTTCAACGAACTCAAACTACCACTATAGAGCTTGTAACAAACTCTAATGACTCTCAACTAACTCCACAACCTTAATAGATCATATTCCCACTCTCAAATTCAAATTGCATTGATTTCTCCTCTCTATACATTTCATCTTCTTCATTTCCAGCGAAGACACCATTGCACTGATCTCGACACATCAGATCTTAGGGTTAGGTAAAAAAGCATCAATGGGCTTCACTAAGCTTAAATCTACTCTTTGCAGGGTTGTTAGACCATTCAACCTCTCTGTCAAACAGACCCACCTAGTAGCGAAGGCAACGACATTATAAGATTTCAGAGAGTGATCAATTTTCCTAATTTTTGAGTCAGGTAGTATTGAGTGTAATGGAGTCTGTTGGTGTTATTTCATCAAGAATTCCTTTCTAGACCTAAGCCAACTTCTGACTTGCATTAGGTCAACTTTAGTCACTATTAGAACTCAAGAAGCTCTAAAGTTTCATTTTAGGGTCTGGAATACACTTTAAAAGCTTTCAAGAATGAGGGCAATCCATTTTAGAAAAGTTTAAAGCTATATGTGAGTTTTTTTTGTATTTTGTCATGAATGTTCTGGATTTCAGTTGTGTAGCAGGTTTTGAAGGTTGAAGCTAAGCTTTGGATTGCTCTCTTAAGTTCAGGGATAAGTGTTAGGACACTAGGAGGTGCTTAGAGAGTGATTGAAGCTGCGAAAGAGTGTGGCATGGTAGTTTGTTAGGAATTAATTAACGTGCATGTGGTTTTCTACCCTTAGAAGCATTCAAAGAGTCATGTTGATTCCTCAGTCATTTAACATTTTAAATCATGTGTTTGAGGTTCCAGGAAAGTTTTTAAAGTAAAGGATTAGTCAAAGAAGGAAAAATGTAGCAACTACATACTAAGGGTAGTTTAATAAGCATTAAGTCAACATTATGAATAACATAAAAACAAGGTTAATTATGTATTAAGTCAATATTGTCTAAGGACCTTAATTACATGTTAAAATCATTTAATTATTGTTTAATAAGCATTCATCTATATTTAATTAATAATATGGACTTAAATCTAAGCATTTAGTTATTTATAATTAAGTTAATTAGGCTTATAGTTATTACATGGCTTAAGTTAATAATATTAACCCCAATAATAATCATTAGATTAAATAATGCATAAAGGGACAAAAATGTAATTTTGACCTATTAATATATTATCTAATATATATAATCTATATAATAAAAATTGGAAAATAAATAAATTAATTTACATATTTAAATTAATATTTTACATTTTAGTCCCTAGAATTCACTACATATAATTCCTTTTGTTAAGATTAGGTCCTTTGTTTATTGGCAAACAGATCCTCCAAGCATCTCCTTCACACCTTCTTCCTTTCTTCATTTTCTTCAACGGTTGACGACAGCTGGAGAGCCTTCTCTCCAATCATCGGAAATCTAATGGCAACTCTTCTTTTTTGTGGATGTCAAGCAATGTCCTAACAAATCACGTGCTTCCAACAGCGTTGATGCGCAGTTAGCTGCTTATTATGACATGGCAACCCTCACCATTATCAGAGACAACAAGGGATAGTACAATATATCTAGACACTTTTACGACCAGATTCGTCTCCCCTAAGCTTCTTCGACGACTATAAATATTCATCCATCCCTTCGATTACATAGGTCAGTTCTCTACCCTTCTTCCCCAAATCGAGTTGACAATTGGCTATTCGTCCACTCTCCAGTGACTTCATTTTTCTTCTTCGGACCAACTCCGGTGGAGCTGATCATCTCCTTCGATTCCTTTTCCACGGTTCCTCCACAATGGCAGAGCTCTGCCTGCACTTCTTCCGATCCACCTTCGTCTTTGCTGAATTTTTTCTCTATCAAGCTTGATTTCGTCCAACACCAGTGAAGCCTCACCGATGTTCTTATGTCCCATTCACCTTGATAATGTTAGAATTAGTCTTAATTAGTTATGTAGATTATTTCTAGGTAGATAATTAGGTAGTTTAGCTTAGTTAAACCTCTGTTCTTTTCATCTCCTTCACTAACACTAGAAAGGCCAAATCTGACCTTACCTGGCCTTCATTCACCAAATCACTCACTCAATCACCTTCCTTAGCCTTCCATGACTGTCATTCACCTTCTTCGATTTCTAATTAGTCCATAATCATGATTCACCCAATTTCACTCAACCTCTGAACCTTTGCTATCTATGGCGAAGGTCAGAGGAGTTTTTCCATATAATTCAACTATTCCAAGAACATTGCCTAGTCTCATAGAGTGATTCACCTCAATTTATTGAGAAAACCATTTATTTGAATACTCTGTCGAACTCAGGATCTAAATATGATCAAATCGAGTTTAAAGAATTTCTTCAAGCATTCATTGTCTAAATTAGGAAGTTCTTAAGCTTCCTAAGGTTCTTAGGATTCTTTTAATCTAGTCATTGTGTTGTTTTATTGAGTTTCCAACTCTAACAATTAAATTAGTACATCACCGGAGCTTCGATGAGCTTCAATGGCTCTGATTGTGAAGAAAAGTAGTTCAATTGATTCTTAGTGATCCTAATTCACTAAAGAAGCCTTTAGTGAATCTTTTTGACCAATTTGATTCAAGTTTTGTTGTTTAATACTCCCTGAGCTTCATCTTCTTCCCTAGCTCTGGTGGAGCTGCATAGGACAATTTTTATGTTCTTCAAGTTTAAGACTAGATCCATAAGTTTAGGACTCATGAGTGTAGAATAGCCTTTTGTTAAGTTGTCAGAGCTCTAGCTTGCTCTGTCGACCAACTCCTACTTCTATCTAAGGTGGTGGACCTAGAACCTATTGTTAAGAAGTTTAATTTCTTTATTTGATGGATTTACTAAGTTCCTAAGATAATTTAGAGATGATCTGGACCATTAGTTCGATCTAGATTGAAGTAAAGTTTATAGTCAACTTTTTACTTGATTTGGTCACTTAAAGTCACCAATGGAGCTGAAAGCTCCTGAGATCACTTCTAAGGAATGTTGTGTATTCTAGAGGTTGTTACAGGATTGTCAAAGTCTGTTACAAGAAGTTTTGATGTTGTTTTGATGTAGTCATGTTAAACTATGCCTGTTGGGTTCAATATAGCTGCAGGAGAGCTACTTTGAGCTTTAAATGAGATTCTAAGGCTTCCATATCTTGAATAGAAGCATTTTAATCTTTTAAAGATGTTGGAAATCTCTCTGGAAGATTAGAATTAGGTTTTGTTTCAATCTAAACCTGAGATTCCTTCCTCTGTTGTGTTCTTCCTAGGATATCAAACTCTAGGAAGTCCTTAGTATTTAAAGCATTCATCTGTGCTTATTAAGTGTTTTCAAGTTTTTAGGAATTGAGTGGAAATCCTTTAGGAACATGTGAGAGAGATTAAGGCAATTAGGCATAATCTACAAATATGTATTGAACTGCTGAAGTTGTTACTGAGCAGCCATGGTGATCATATGATTGAAGCAGATAAATGGCATTCAATCGAGCAATTGATGGATTAGATTGAAGGTTTGGATCAAGCTGGAAGCTACTGGAGTTGTTTTAGAGCTTGATTGAAGAAGGATTGGTTTGATTTGAGAAAGAATTGGAAGATATTTGAAGTTGAGTGGTTCTACAGTGCGCACATGAAGAAAGGACACATTAGTCCCACATCGACAAGTGCAAACCATTTGAAGCAATATAATTTGAACTACGCCCATAGCCTCGCCATGTGGCTACAATGCCATGAGCGTGATGAGCATATTAATTTCCCGTGAGCGTACTATACACATATTTGATTTTATGGTTCATGAGGGGTAGCCTGTGGGTGTACGTGATGCATTGTGGTGGTGTCATGTGCTACTGATGCTACTGTGGTCTAGCTCGTCTGACCTACTAATTCATTTCGAAGCTGCCTTGTGTCACCCTAAAACCTTTTTTTTGTTTTACTAAGTGAAGGGTTGTGCTTTTGCTTAAATTGTGAAGATTCCTAAGTGTTGTTGATTGACACTTAGCGAAATTTGAAGTCACTTGTATTGTGGTTATGTTTGTACTTAGTTGTTCCAAAGCAACTATTTTTGTTGATAATCATTTTTTGATGCATGTTTACAATTCATTTGGAATTAGCTGCCATGTTCAATGTTATATCCTTGCAATTCATTCATGTACCTAAAGTAACATAATTATATAATTAACTAAGTAATTACCTAATTATATAACTTAGCTATTTTAATTAAATAATGTAGTTAAGTTAAAGTTTGTTTAAGTAATCTATCTAAGTTAAGCAATTATATGATTAAAGTAACTAACTAAGTTAAGTAATTTAAGAAGTGTATTAAGTTGTATGTTTATTATCTAAGTTAACTCTAAGATTAAGCAATTAATAAACACCAGTTTATCATCATTCTTAAGCTAAAAATCACATCTAATCCCTAGGTTTTCTACATTGCATTATGGTATTGGGCAGCATTTAGGCATACACTTGCATTTAGGGTTTATGCATGCATAGACATGTTTTTCTTATCAATTTGTGCTAATACACTTCATTTCATTACCAGGGAAGATCACACAATGAAAATCACCTAAACCTTGGCAATGTGAAAGGTAGACTATATGGAAGAAGAAGATAGAAACCCATTCCAACTTGATCCCTACTTAATCCAGCACACCTCAGCTAGATTCTAGCTCAACCCAGCTCATTTCAGCTGGATCCAGCTCATCCTAGCTCCACCTAGCTCATGGCAACTCCACTCAACTTAGCTTAGCTACTAGTTCTCAACTAGCTAAGCAAAGTCAAGTGAAGAGTCACCAATCAGCTCAGGTCAGCTCACCACCAGCTCATGAAGACTCAACTTAATTCAACCTAGTTGAGCTTAATAATTGGACTTAAGCTAGCTAGCTTAGCTAGCTAGGAAGTCTTTAGGCAGATTAGCTTCAACTCTCCTCAGCTCCAGATTAGTTGAAGTCAGCTCAACTCAGCTCTCCTTAATCAGCTTAGCTGCTAGCAAAGAACTAGCTAGCTAAGCTAGTTATTAAGTTCATTGGCATCTCCACTTTAGCTACTCTTAGCTCCATGAAGACTCACATCAACTCTTAAAAGTTCCTCCTAGCTATTTCACCTCCTACCTCTACTACCCTCTACTAGCTAAGCTTGCTTAGCTACCTAAGCTAAGCTCCCACCCTACCTTCTCTCCACTCCTCATGGTTGGCCACCCCCTCCTAAAAATCCACCAAACCACCACTACCTTCTCCTTGTTTTAGTGCCAACATAAGGCAACCACCACCCTCCTTCACACCCATTCAAGTTGGCACCAACATAGGCACCTCTCCAACCCACAACCACCACCATAACCACCCTTAAATTTCATGCCAAAACCCCCTTAACCACCACCATTCCATGTCAATAAAATCCCACAATCCATTCCACATCAAAGCCTATCCTAACCCTTGATTTTTCCCTCCAAAAATCTACCTTCTAGAAGCCCCATTTTGGAGGGAAAATGAGGCATCCTCAAAGTTGGTGTCACCCATATGCACCCTTGCACCACCATAACCACCACCCTTTCCATTCCATAAAAACCCTACCCTACCACTAGATTTTCTCCATCTTTGGCTTACATTAATCCCTACCTACATACCATTATAGTCGGCCAAAGGAAGGAGAGGGAGAAGGTGATTAGGAAGACACTCTTGTCTTTCTAGTGCCATCTTCTTCCTCTCTCTTCCTTAGCCCAAAGCCAAGGAGCAACCCTAACAAGAAGGATGGCCAGGCAAGGAGGAAGCTAGGGTGGTGTACATCCATCCTTGAAAGATTTAGAGAGGAGGAGCACTTCAAGGAAGGAGTAGGGAGAAGCCTTTTTAAGTCCAAAAGCATCTGGAGTTGGAGCAAGGACATTCTTCTTCTTCAGAATCCATTCGGGAGATTTTCTAGTCTTTTATTTTAGTCCTTTTTATTCTAGAAGCATTCCACTACAAGTGTTTTGTAAAGATAATTTTTCTCCCATATCAATATAATTGTCTTTCACCATTGTTCTATGTTTTAATTCAAGTACTCTTTACTTAGTGCACTTCACTCCATCTTTCTAATTACCCTAGGCACACTTGCCTAGGGTGAGCATAGAAAGAAGGGTTACATTTTGTTCACTTAGCTATAGATCTTAATTTGCACTTTCATTGCCCAAATTTTCCAAAACCCTAAAAAAAATATAAAAATCAAAATACAAAAAAAGAGGATTTGAGTTGGCAAGAGAGAGAGAATTAAATTATTAACTAAAATTAGCTCTTTGGACGACCCTAGATACTTCCACTATCTAGGTTTACAAATTTAAAGTTTGATCGATTTATATGTGTTAAAATAACTTAATTCGTATCTTTATCAAACCACGTATTTTTCACATTAGTAATTAAGTTAAGTAATAAATTATAGGTTAAATTATAAGTAGTTTAATTAATAAGCTAAGTAGTTAATTTCTAGCTAGTATTAATTAACTTATTAGTAAGTAGTAGTAAGTATATATGGGTATTAGCATAACTTATTAAATATATCTTAGAGATAATTTAAGTAAGAAAAAGAGATAAGTAAGAATAATTGGTGAATTTTACTAATTAAGCCTCCCAGCAAACAACCTAAACTCAACAAATATAAATAATAAAATATGTTGGCTATCTTGCTTACTATACTATGACACAATAACAACACTTCTTAATAAAATAAGGTAGTTAAGCAACACTATCGCTGAAGCAATCATCAACAGTACACTTACGAAGTTGATTGCCAAACACTGATTTGCACCGAGGAGGAAGGGGCTTCTTTAGTCGCACATTATCCACGAGCAGCCAGTTAACCTCACATATAGCAAATCATTGATGTTACATTCTTGAGTGACATAGAAATGGGCCATGAGCGACATGAGCATATACCCTCTAAGCATATTGATCCATTGGCCCAGTGAGGGGTGGCTCATTAGGCATGTGAGATTTGACCACGTGTCTTAATCTGGGTCAGATAAAATCAAATTTTTTTTTATAGTAGAGGGTGATTATGAGTGAGCTATTGTAATAAACACTTAACGCACACTTCTCATTCTATACATAGTTTGCATATGTGAACTCATATAGTTGTTAAAACATTCTTTTATGCAAATTCTTATACATGCTTGTGAATTAAAGTAGCAAATTACTGGTTTTATCTTTGTTGCTTAATTAACATTGAATTGATCTCATTGCCATGTGTATATTCTTTTATCTTTTGCAATAGATCTTAGTACCTAACATATTCTTAATTACTAACTAATCTATTAAGTATATTAACTTAACCAACTAATTATTTATTTCTAATAATTAATTATAACCTAATTAAGTATAATTTATATAAGTTAAAGTTTATTTCTAAGTTATATTTGAAATCTATCTAAGTAGTTCTCATACATTTAACTTAAGAAGTTAACTTAATCTAAGTTTAATTATACTTTTAAGTTATAGTCCTTAATTTAATTAAAGTATAACTTATATAATATTAAAAGAGATAAGTATTTCTATAAATTGAGAATCTAATTATTTGTAATACATGTACTCTAATATAGATACTCTATTTAAGCTAAGTAACTAAGTTATATTGACATTATATTATATTGTGATCTCTTAAATTAACTCATTAACTTAATTATTAAATCTCTTATTTATAGACAGCTAAATTAACATAATTAAAATAAGTACAAGATAATTTAAACAATAATTGGTGAATTAAATTAAAATAAGCCTCCCAACGAACGACCTAAACTCATCTAGTATAAATTTTATAAAATATGTAGGTTATCTTGCACACTTTACTACAACAAAAAACCCTAATCCTATAACTATGAGATAATCTAACATTAACATGCACGGACACTTTAAACTCATAGCTACCAAACCATGAGTGGGCAGTGAAGCCTACCTTTGAAAACTAGCGGTTGAAGCTTAAAGGAGATAGAAAAATTTAGCCATGCACCTAGGTCTAGATGTCTGTCCTTGATGCCGTAGGCCTGCTGGAATAAGAGTCCTCACTTGCTCTCTGAAATTTGATTGATAATATGTGTTAAATTAATCTATGAAACTTTAGTTTGGAGACAAAGCAGTCATGTAATTTTTGCTAGGGACTAGCAAAGTTTAGAGGGTATGATTGTACAACAATCATAGGTCTTAATCAACTTAAATAATGTTAGTATCTTGGCTAATATGTAAATATTGTATGCATATCATTCATATTTTTCATCATGTCATTTTATACAGTTGTACATAAAATAATGAGAGTTTATCTTGTTATTTAATGCCTTCGTTGCTATTTGCAGGTAATAAGAAGATTCGAATAGAATCAAGATGCAAATAAGGAGAAATAAAGTGGAATAAAGCGAGAAAGAATAGAAGAAGATGAAGAAGAAGAAAGAAGAAGCTTGATCTAATAAGAAGAAACGAGGAGGATAACCCTATCCATACCCCTAAATCATAGGATAGCCCTTCCTAAACCCTGAACCACCTACACCCTAATATAAGAAGAAAAAGCGTATGGGTGTTCTCCAACCTCCATGACCATAGCCCCTGTCTCTGTCTCATTGCATGCGCCGTCATCACCTTCGTTTGCATTTTCTTACTTATTTGCATTTTATTTTTGCTTGGAATCTCATTATATGTGAGCATTGTTCTTGCTAGATGTTTATGTGATTAAGTAAAACCATGATGTGTGTTTTGAATAGCCTCCCTGTGGATGCGACACTTAATCTCCCATATATGTGGTTCAAATCTCTTTTAATATTCTCTATTTGATCAATTTGCCACCACATGCAATTACAATTATGTTTTGGACTTGATTTTGATTTTATATTTTTGTTGGCAAATTGATCACCTACCTAGAGGGATTCCCTTCTTCTCAGAAAGTGGATGAGATCCTTTGCATCGAGAGACTTGATTCCTTGTGTGCGATGCGAATAATTTGCATCTTGCAAACTCCTTCTCGAATCGGGAAGAGACCCTCATCTTGAATTTACCAAGAACTTGTCTTAGAGGATTAAATCCTCTCAGCCAAGATCAAGCAAGTCATCTAATCTTCCATCTTGGTTTACTCCCAACACCATTAGGCCAAGGATTTGTCCTTCATGGATCAAGTCCCAATTCTATGCATGACTTGGATGACCAAGAGGCTTCCTGGTTGCCACCCATGTGCTAGAAAAGGGAGGAGGGTGTTACCTGTCGTGGCCCCTAGATGACTCTCTTCTTCCTTTTGTGAAGAAAGGTGGCGAGTAGCCAAGTAGATGGTAACATCCTAAAATCTGGGTCTTGAGTTATTTCGGAGTGGTTCATGTTGTTTCAAACCCGTAGACACATTGGATTCAATGCGGGTACAAAAACCTCATAAAATGCAAAGAAACATGTATTTTCAATCACCCCATGGTCAAACCTCATCAAAAGGGTACTTTGTATGGTACCATTGAATTCCTCTCATTGCAGGCTTTCCAATGACACTTATTTTGTGTGAATCTAAGGTGTATAGCTCAAGTTACATCAAAAACAAGTCAGAAAGGATCTCAATGTAAGGTGAACCAAACCTAAGGGTAATTTCTATAATTTTCCCACCAATCCTAAACCTAAACCAATTGTGGGTCTACAAATAGGTCACTTAGGGTTGAAGGCCATCATTGGTTTTCTAGATCCTTCAAAACCCTAGAGGAAAAGAGAAGAAATAATTATGATTTCATTTAGGAATCCTAATTAGGATTCGTAAGGACCTAATTGTGATCCCAAGAAGTTCAAGCTTCCCACTGCGAATTTCATTGTGGCTGTGGCAACGCACAATGCACCTGTGACACGTGGTGGTGCTGGTGCGTGAGGCAGCGACGCATGGCAAGTGGAGTCAAGTGAACACGTTCGCACACGTTCACGTGGAGTGGGGATCATGCGATCGTTATGATCGTGACATGTGGTGTGATTCGACGGCAATGGGTGAGGCACGATGGTGGCAATCTACTTGCGACACGCACAGGCGTATTAGTGGCTAACACATGGCGTGCTTGGACTGTTTGACTAGTTCTCTTGAATCAGTTGGTTCAACAACCCCCTCACATGTTAGGGAGAAGATCAAGACGAAGTGAATGGTTGGTAGCTCTCCCTTTTTATATATTTTTTCTCGTGCTTGGAGAGGAATATGCAAATGAGCAATTCGATTGATTTTATTGGAATCAAAATTAGGGTTTTCCTTTTGGTTTGGGAGATATTTATAAGGTTCCTAATCAAATCCTAACATGGTGTAAGCCCTTGGATCTCCATCCAACGGTTAGGATCTAATCTCACTTGAATTTTACATGATTGGCCCATAACAACTTATGGGATGTTTAGATCTAGTATCTAAACATTAATTAAGTGCAATCCAACCCTTGGATTTTGTACCTAATTAAATTAGGTGTTATTAATTACCAAATTAAATGCGATTTAATTTCTTAAATCACATCAATCAATCCTACAAGTAGGAATACACGAAAATGATTATTGGTTTCATCATGCTAATAATCAAGGGTTTAGGATTAGTGGAATTATGGCACTATGCCTCCCTTAGGTATTCTAAATACTTGTGAATCCTTCACACTAAATGACATAACTATTGGGATTAAATCCTAGATTCACTATCCATCCTGTTATAAGTTACATACTTCTCACATTCTCTTTGTATCATTAGGACGAGAATGAGAACTAGATCATTTCTCAAATGATATTCTTCTTCTCTTCATGTATGAGCCTAATTAGGACCTATGCGACCATGCATGGAATTTTGCACTTCCTAATATACACAGAATGAGGAGTCTGCTAATCTGATGCATACATCTACGGCAATGGATCCATGTGATCCCTTTGAGAGATCATGTGTCTCTTGTATCCTCATATCCATACCAGCTTTCCAGTTTCAACACCAAGGTAAGTGTATCCCCTATTGGTCCACCAAATGTGCATACTTAGACACAGAGACATATTTGTCTCAATTCAAATGACATTCCTTCTCTGTGACAGTGATATGAGTACTTTCGTATCTCCATCTCATCATGTCAACTCCTTAACTCAACTTGCGTGATAACCCTAAATCTCTATTCCTATGCAGAGGTGTGCATCAAAGGCATCAGTCAGACAACAATCTCTAGAGAAGATTACCACTCTTCTTAGTCTAGAGACAATAATTTAATATCATGATGGTTCTTGATAACTTATCGAAATCCTCAATCCAAACACTTTGGATCCTTCGATACCCATCATTGGTATATCCAAAATGGCATTATACATTATCCCAATTATACTAAGGGACTCATCTAACCATATTAGTATGTCCACACGATTTGACACTCATATCTGAATCATTGATTGAGTTATTCAACTCAGGTTAGTTCATTTATAGTATAAAACTCTAACACAAATAAATATGTTTCACTACAGGAAACATGGGTTTTCGCAATGGTTGAAAATTGTCACAATACGTTTCAAACCTATCGTCACATGGTGTCTCCAAAAGGTGTGTTGCACTAAGGTATTCATGGCAATTCACAGTTCCAATCGTCGCCTATATCTTGTCATTCACCATTAGAGATTGATGATTATATGGCAATTTTCCAATGGTCGTGAAATTGTTTTCGCGAAGGTTTTCTGAAATCCTTCGTTAATGTTGTTTAGTCGACTGTTACAAAAACTGTCAATGAAAGTGTTGTCAAAGGAAGTTGGGAACCATTTGAAGTATATACAATAGTTTTGTAATCATCGATAATGTAAGTTAATGATAATTTTACCATTAAACGTCGGTAATAGATCAAGCATAATGGCTGAATATAGTTTGACATCCATGACAATTCTGATTAAAAATCATTAGTATCGAGAATTTTTTTTAAAAAATTTCCAAAATCGTAATACATCTACATATAATAGTTGCATACATCACAAACAATTTATACCCTTTACAAAATTTAAATTCATAACACGAGTCAAATTTTCATTCATTAAAACTAATTAGAAATGTTTACATGTAAATGATAATATAGTGAAAAAATTTATAAGACAAGTACAAACACAAAAAAAATATAACTAAACCTTCGCTCCTATCCCATGGCCAGCATTTCATCCACCAAACATGTTGCCGTCTCTATAAGGTGGGAAGTGGAATGAAGTGTGATATCCCTTGGTTCCTCGTAGATAAGCCATAAGCTCCTGCTACTCGGGTCTCTACTGCTCCTGCTAAGCTTCTCACTACTGGTCCAGCACACAAGTACCTTCTCTCAATTGTGAGGTGAAGTCCTTAAGCTACTTTTGTGTTTGCTTTTGCTGCATCTACCTCTACTCATCTCCATATTGTAGTGTCTCCACTTGTGTCTTGAGCTACTTGATGATTGCTAACGACGATGACCCCTTATGTCCATACTAGTTGGAGATTTTCTCTCTTCTTCACCTATTACAAACGAAGCCTCCGTGCTCTAGTGGCATATCATAGTCCTAAAAGCCTCGTCAGGTGTCATAGGAGCTGCTAGATCTTAGAGTTTTAGTACAAAGGAGGAGGAGGATTAATCAATTTTATTATTTCTTCATAATTACATTTCAAGTTACACTGAGAAATATCATAGAAAAAGTAGAAAGTTACAATTAAATAAATTAAATATAACTTATATGCTTCGTTTGGTATGTCTAGTGAATCCATGTTCGCTTATTGTCGGTGGTAACTTTGATATGAGTTATCTCATAGACTCCAACCTGATCAAGCTAGGCACCATCATGCGTATTCGCCTCTAAATATAATGAAAAATCTAACTTACAATAACTTTAACCTATATGTTAACTTTCAATGTAAACAATAATTAATATGTATTTACTTCCATATTTTGTCTTCATTGCATCTATACTCACTCGACCCAAATAGTGGGTCTATGGTGAAGCTTTGGTCTTTGGCCTTGTTCTTCTTTGCCTAATACTATAGGAATTAAACATTGTAATTAGTAAACAATTAAATCATTTATTTTAAAATACAAAAACATAAGTAATCATTTACCTCTATTTCAAGGTTTCTCCAATGCTCACATGCCTCTCTCCAAATTTTTGGTTGTATCATTTGAGGCACGTTCCTCAATGCCTCCTCATATGGCTTTTTATTATAATACTAAATTATACATAGAAAATGTTATGACCACTTGATGAAAATGTCAGGAAGACTTGATAAAATATATACAAAAAGTATTAATATTATTATGTATTTTACCTTATTTTTTATCGTCATTCACCAATCATGGTGGTGTCTCACCGCATGGTGGAGGATATACCTGGTGACATTCAACTCATCACCTCAATAAAAAAATCACTTGTATTGAACAATATTATAAATGTTATATAAATGAAATTGAACTAACATAAATATATGTGTGTGTATGTGTGTGTGTGTGTCTATATATATATATGGGATCTATTACCTCCAAGTGATGGATAAGCTCCCTCTTCAGCTCCTTTTAGACCTTTCTTTAGTCAAAATAGGAAAGGGGCACGATGTTCATCACCATCGTGGAGAGCTTGTTGGTGAATGGGGATTAGCCCTTATCTTCCCTAGCTTCATTGATGGTCACTTTGATTCTCATGTATTGCATCTACTTCTCCATTTCTTGTTGGATCCCTTTCTTTTTTTTTCTCTACATGATAAGAAAAATATAGCATAATCAAAACATAAAAAAAAATATAAGAAATTTAATATTGATGATAATCAAGTTGCGTATTTCTTACAACTATTGGTCCCTGCTTCAGTCTAAGGTTCCTACTCTTCATTGTCATCCTTCTCAACCCCATCAGACTTAGTGTCCTTGTCCTCCTCAACCTCTAGGTCAACCTCAAGATCAGCCTTGAGGTTGTGGGTGTCAACTTCAGGCTCTAGCTCTATGAGAGGAATGAGCACCCCTTTACCCTTGTCTTGAATGTGCCAGGACTGCTCAACAAGAGTGCTAGGATGAACATATATGGGTCAATGGTGGACTGTATATTTGGGGTTTAGGACAAAAATTATAGGGTTTGGAGTCGAGAGGGGTGGATTAGGGATATAATGAGAGTGGAGCTGGCGAAGAGGGCCTTGGGTATGGGGCGTTGGTTGTGCGGGGGCTAGGTGCGAGGTGGTTGGGTGGGTAGCGGTTGGCTACGAGAGGGTTGGGTGTCTTCCCTTAAGTTAGAGGTGACCTCATCCTACCTCTTAGAAGCAAATTTCTTAAACTTCATCAGCACATTAAAGGAATTTATTACTTATAAAAAAAAAATTTGGAAACAACATATAAAAATTTGCTCAATAAAAGAAACACATAGGAATATACAAAAAAATAAAGATACTACGAACAAATGACTTTTCTCACTTATTTTCTATCTTCTACCATAAATCTAAAAAGGATTCAATGGAGTTTCCTTAGAAAATAGCATATTTAAATGAAAAAAGTAACAACCACATAATTAAAACTAAACCATGGGCACACCCTACATCTCATGCACATAATTAAACCATGGGCACACCCAACCCCTCTTTCTTTCCTTCCTTTCCCTCCCCGCGTTCTCCCTTTCAATGACATTCACATTTAAATTAAAAAAACTAACATTCACGTAATCATTTGAAAATAGAATGGACGCACCCGACATTTAATTAATTCACAATTTAAATGAAAGAATTAACATCCATGTCAAACTAGTTGCACTAATAATTCACATTTACAATCAAAGAACTAACGTTGGCACACTCTACATTTAATTCACATTTAAATGTAAAAACAAACATTTGCAATATAAAGAACCTAAGCAGAATATTAACAGCATATTTACAATGACGTATACCTTTTCAATATAAAGCATGCTAAGTTTATTCTTACAAGTATGAAATTGTGATAAATTATACCTTATATATCAATGTCTATTGCACCTGGACCTACTTTACTTTCCTGTGGGGGTTCTTGATAGGCTTTAGCTTGCAACTCAGGTTTGCAATCCCTTTGCGCATCATAATAACCACATGGTATTATTCTGATGGGTATGATCCATCCATTTCTACTATTATCAGGGATGTAGAAGACTTGAGATATTTGGCAGGACAAGTGAACGATTCAGATGATTGAAGAATTTGACGATTCTTATTTAAACTTATAAAACTATGCTTGTTGTCAACCTTGAAGCTAATGCCTTCTTTAAACAAATCAACCAATCACACTTGAAAAGGATAACCATAGGATCACATTTGAAGCTTATATTAACAATCTCCTCAATTTGCCCATAATAGCCATTACAAGCCATGCTTAAATCATAATTAACAACACCAGCCTACTGTGTGATCTTTGCACCATCAATGAATCTTCCTCTAAATCTAAACCTATTTATGATGTATCTTGAATGGTGATGGCCATAACTCAATGGTGAATCAGCTATTATATAAAAATCCTCCACACATGGTAGGTTGTCATCTTTTATTTGATTTACATGTTGTTTAAACCATTTAAGGAAGTGTAGATCGCGTGACTCTTTGAATTTATTGTATGAAAGATCAACTTCCAGAATCTACTTCAATATATATAAATGAGCTAGTCATTGATCTATTTTAGAGATCAGTTTGTATTCTATATGATGGATCAACCTTCCTAGAAGATCAAATATGGAGAGACAGTTTTCATCATTCTTATTGTATCCTCCATCATAATTTCTCTCTAATCAATTAAATAGATTAAATCGATTTTCTGTCTCATCCACATACATGGTGCAAAAGTTAATGGACTTTTACACAAGATATCCATCGGTAATTGACCTTTCTGGCTTAGCTTTGTTTAGTACATAATCTTTCAGCTTTTTCAAAAAGTACTGTATTAAGTACATCCATCTATATTACAGAGGCCCAAAAATTTTTGCTTCATTCACAAGATGCAGTGTTAGATGTATCATAGCATCAAGGAAGGTTGGAGGGAAAATTTGTTCCATCTTGCACAATGTGATGATAATTTGTTTGTCCCAATAGTTTAGCCTTTCTCATTCTAATGTCTTTGAATATATAGCTTTAAAATATCAGCTCATCTTTGTAAATGAAGGCACTATTGGATTAGACAACACTCGACAAATAGCTAGCGGAAACAGAACTTGCAAGTAGACATGATGTAACGACCCGGTTCCCGAGTCCCTACGAGACACGAGAACCGGACCGACTCGACTAATCCCAAGACCCAGTCGTCCAACGAGGAAGTAACCAAAAGACAGTAAAATAAACCACATTCAGCATGAATATAACTAACAGTAAAAAGTACAGCAGTAAGGAAAGAAACTACTACAGTAGGCACCACCACAACAGTAAAACAACATATATCATATAACAAAAACTGCAGGTAAAGAAGGTACAGCGGAAACAAAACTACTCACTAGAACAGAAACAAAAGAAGGTACAAAACTGTGGCAACTCTACTGGTCCCTACTCGGCCCAGCGTCCTCTGCAGCCGCCGACCCTGGCTGCTCAACACCTGGTCCTGAAAAAGGTAACGAGTGTAACACGTCAGCAAAACGCTGAGTAGAGTGGCAAACTAACTAAAGGCAACAGTAGAGTGTACAGTAGCTGTTATGTTCTATTACTTCCTTTATTTACATCTTTCAATTTTTCTCACTATTTCAATTACTTCTCAGATCCTTTACTTGATCTCGAATGTCCTCGTGGGACGATCTTGATTGCAGTCTTTTCCAACAGTAGAAGTAGCACGTGGTGCTCTCCTGGCCGGGAGAGTCCCCCGTGGTGATCCTACCCTCAGTCAACCACCCCAAGGTCACTGACAGACGTAACGGTGACTACGGCACGCGCGATAAACGCACAGGTAGCTAGCCCGTACTGGCACGCGGTCAGTCGTTTCCGTTAACGGGTGCGCCCAAAGCACAGCACGGAACCAGGGCAGAGCCCTCTCAGTAACAGGGGTCCAACCCCTCCACAGTAACCAAACCGGGGCCTTGCCCCTCCACAGTCCGCGCACCCTCGTCTGACTACCCTGGTTTGCCCTAGTGGGCCTAACAAGTCGGTGAAGGAGGCTAGCAGAACCCCGGGGCCCGTGGGGTAGCTAGTACTCTCCTAACACTACTAGCTCTCCTCGGTACTACGTACACGAGGGCCAACAAGTCGGTACAGAGCGGCCAAGCCTAACCCCGGGTCCCTGGGGCGGCTGGCCCCACTCTGCACTAAAACAGGTACAGGTACTTCCCTTGGTACTGCGTACCCAAGAGACAGTACAACTACATCTCAGTTCCATTCCTTTTCTTTCCAGGAGTTCCACTCCTAATTCCCCGTAGGGTTCCAGCCCTTTATCTCAGAACATCATATGTTTCACTTTCCAGATTCACGTTCTCAATTTCCATGATCTCAAACATGTTTCTTTGTTCATAACAGGCAGCTGTTAATTAATTTCACAGGCAGCTTATATATTCCTTTCCATTTTTCCAAGACTGCAGTAATATACATTCCACTAGTTTTTCCATCCTAGGATTCATGCCATATCCTAGGATCTATCATACAATCTAGTTTTCCGGCCCTAGGATTTATGCAACACCTAGGAGCTATCATTCCATACATTTCTCATTCCTAGGGTTCATGCAATGCCCTAGGTTCTAGTTATGGTTCCATACTTTAACAGATTTTATTAATGCTTAAAACCACTCTACCAGGTACAACGGAAGTAATGGGGGCGTGGTCGGGAATCCCGCGCGCCTCCGCGACTCTCAAGACGGCAATCGAACGAGGTCCTATCACAAGGATCAAACACAAGGAGTGTCTCAAAACAGTGTATAGCTACTGTAAGCGGGTAGAGGAATAATTTCTGAATCGAACGCAACTCGAATCGTGGAAGACGGAGCCCAAACGGGCCCTAAACGGGTCGAGAAAGACAATACTGTGCAAAATCAGACGTCTGGAACTCCTTCCAGACGTCTTAAACGGTGGATCAGAGAATTACCTGTTCGGCGTGGTTCCCCGGACGTCCAGAAGTCTGTGGCGACGTCTCTCCTAGATCCCAGACGTCCGATGGTTTCTCCGGACGTCTGGAGGTCACTCCCGCCGTCTGGTACAACGTCCAGACGTCGGATTCGCAAAGGATGACGAATCCGAACACCTGCGCACAGCCAACCCTCCTCCTTCAGTACGGTCAGTCGACAAAAGAAGAAGGAGAAAGCGGAACTCACCTTTCAGACGTCCGTATGATCACACAGACGTCGACCTTGCCGTCTGGATATCAGTCCAGACGTCTGATTCTGGAGATTTTTCCAGAATCAGAACCTCGCTCGGCCTCCGCTCGCGACGCCGCCCGCGTCGCACCTCGCGCGTCCGCTGCTCCGCCCGCAGCAGGTCCCTCTTCGCGACGCTCTGCGCCCCCTGCGCCCTCCGCTGGCCGGCCAAGCCGCTCCCGGCGAGCTCGCCCTCACGGTAGAGTCCCGCCCTCGCACGCCGCAGCTCCTCCGCGCCTTCTGCTGCGCCGCTGCCGCTGCGCCCTTGCGTCCGCTCGCTCCGCCCGCAGCAGGAGAGGAGGAAGATGGTGGAGACGGGAGGGGAGGCGCGCCCCCTCCCCCTTTTAACGCCGCGCGGAGAGGAGGAGAGAGACGGCCGCAGTCGCCTGCAGCCGCAGAGAAGATGCGGATCGCAGGTCTGCGCGCACAGGCGCGCAGACGAATATCCCGTGCGAGTATAACTGTTCGTCAGACGTCTGTAAACTATCCCGGACGTCTGGTCAGACGTCTGGATGTGATCCCAGACGTCTTGACAGACGTCTGGGCCACCTCCCAGACGTCTTAAAATACGTCTGGGGTACGCGCTCGTTACAATATAACAAACTCAAAGGAAGTTTCGTCCCCGAAACTTGCGCCAACTAGGGTGCGGAAAAAGGATGTCCAAATAACCATAACAAACTCAAAGAGGACCGAAGCCGGTCCGAAAAGACGTAGCCGCGAAAAGCTCTGGGTACCGCTCCCGCATTGCCGCCTCAGGCTCCCAGGTAGCCTCCTCGTACCGCTGGCTCCTCCACAAAACCTTTACCAGGGGTACTTGCTTTCGTCTCAACCTGCGGACTGCTCGGTCTAGGATCTGCACTGGCCGCTCGGGGTAGGTCAGGTCGTCGCTCACCTCGACGCTCTCGTGACTCAGTACGTGGCTGAGATCGGCTACGTACTTCCTGAGGTTGGACACGTGGAACACGTCGTGCACACCAGAAAGCTACGGGGGAAGGGCAAGTCTGTAAGCAACGGGTCCAACCCGCTCCAGGACCTCGAAGGGCCCCACGAACCTCGGCGCGAGCTTCCCTCTCACCCCAAACCGCTGTAAGCCCTTCATGGGCGAAACACGAAGAAAGACGTGGTCCCCAACCTCGAACTGCACCTCTCTGCGTCTGCGATCTGTTCAACTACCTCCTGACTCTGCCGGATCAACCTGGGGCCAACCTCCCACTTGGTCCCCACCTCAACCCAACTCAAGGGTGCCGTGCATTTCCGTCCGTACAGAGCCTCGTAGGGAGCCATGCCGATGCTCGAGTGATAACTGTTGTTGTATGCAAACTCTGCCAGGGGCAGGTGTTCCTCCCAAGAGCCCCTCCAGTCTAGTACACAGGCACGCAAAAGATCCTCAAGTGTCTGTATCGTGCGTTCCGACTGTCCGTCCGTCTGGGGGTGGTAAGCCGTGCTAAATCTCAACCTCGTCCCCAAAGCCTGCTGAAACTCAGCCCAAAACTGGGACGTAAAGCGGGTATCCCGGTCGGATACGATCTCCCGCGGAACTCCGTGTAGTCGCACCACATCACAGATATACCTCTCTGCCAACTGTGCTGGTCCCAAAGTGACTCGGATCGGCAAGAATCGTGCCGTCTTCGTCAACCTATCCACTATTACCCAGACCGCGTCGTGTCCTCGCTGGGTAACAGGTAAACCCACCACCAAGTCCATGGTGATGCTCTCCCACTTCCACTCTGGCACTGGAAGCGGCTGAAGCGGCCCTGCAGGCCTCTGATGCTCGGCTTTCACCTGCTGGCACACTAAGCACTGCTGCACGAACTCACCCACATCCCGCTTCATCCCTCTCCACCAGAACTCGCGTCTCAAGTCATGGTACATTTTCGTGTTTCCGGGATGTATGGTGAATCTGGAACCGTGTGCCTCAGTCAGGAGCTCTCTCAACAGCTCCTCGTCTCTGGGGACGCACAGCCGTCCCCTCAAGCGTAACACCTGGTCTGTGAAAGAGAAGTCCCCTGGGTCCCCTGACAGTACTCTGTCGCGCAAAGACTGCAAGTACGGATCGGCCATCTGTCCCGTGATGATGCGGTCTATCAACTCTGGTCTGGTCTGCCGTGTCACCGTCACTGCCCCACAGTATCCTCGTAACTCTAGAGGTCGCCAACTGCCCACCTCCTCCAAAAGGCTCCAACTCTGTAACTGTAGACTGGCCAAGCGTGCGGGCGCCTTACGGCTCAAGGCGTCAGCCACCACATTGGCCTTTCCCGGGTGGTAGGAGATGCTGCAGTCGTAGTCCTTCAGGAGCTCCAACCAACGTCTCTGTCTCATGTTGAGCTCCTTCTGGTCAAAAAGATATCTGAGGCTCTTGTGATCTGTAAAAAATCTCGAAGGTCTCACCGTACAAGTAGTGCCTCCATGTCTTCAGCGCGAAGACAACAGCTGCCAACTCTAGGTCATGGGTAGGGTAGGTATGCTCATGGGGCTTCAGTTGCCGCGAAGCGTAAGCGACCACGTGACCCCTCTGCATGAGCACACCTCCCAACCCCTGCAAGGAAGCGTCCGTGTACACGACGAACCCGCCACTACTGTCAGGAATGGTGAGCACGGGAGCCGAGGTCAACCTCTCCTTCAGCTCCAGAAAACACGCCTCACAGGCGTCTGTCCAAGTGAAAGGCACATCCTTCCGAGTCAACTGTGTCATAGGACGTGCAATCTGCGAAAACCCTCTGATGAACCGTCTGTAGTAACCTGCCAGTCCCAGGAAACTGCGAATCTCAGTGACTGAACGCGGTCTCTCCCACCTGAGCACTGCCTCGACCTTGGCGGGATCCACCGCCAGGCCGTCTCCAGAGATCACATGACCCAAAAAGGTCACCTCCCTCAACCAGAACTCGCACTTGCTGTATTTGGCGTACAGCCTGCGTCGTCTCAGAGTGTCCAGAACCATCCGCAAGTGCTGTCCGTGCTGCGTCCGATCTCTAGAATAGATGAGTACATCATCTATGAAAACCACCACAAACTGGTCCAAGTACGGTCTGAACACCCGGTTCATCAGGTCCATGAAAGCAGTGGGGGCATTGGTCAGCCCAAACGGCATGACCAAAAACTCGTAGTGTCCGTACCGGGTGCGGAAAGCTGTCTTGGAGACGTCGGTCTCCCTGATCCTCAACTGGTGGTATCCAGACCTCAAGTCGATCTTGGAAAACACCGTGGCACCCCGCAACTGGTCAAACAAATCGTCAATCCTCGGCAGCGGATATCGGTTCTTGATGGTGACCCTATTCAGCTGTCTGTAGTCCACACAAAGGCGTAGGGTCCCATCCTTCTTCTTCACAAACAGTACCGGGGCTCCCCAGGGAGACGCACTGGGCCTCACGAAACCTTTCTCCAAAAGGTCCTGCAACTGAGACTTGAGCTCTCGCAGCTCAAGCGGTGCCATCCTGTATGGCGCGGTGGAGATGGGGTTGGTCCCTGGTACTAGTGAGATCTCAAACTCGATCTCACGCTCGGGCGGTAGTCCTGGTAACTCGTCTGGAAACACGTCGGGGTACTCTCTGACCACCGGGATGCTCTGGAAGTCTGCCACGGGGCTGTGCTCTGCCACCACACAAGCTAAGAAGCCCTCACACCCCTGGCTCAAAAGTCTCGCCGCCCGAAGTGCCGAAATGCACCTGAAACCTCCGTCCACTGGCTGCCCGTGAAACTCGAAGGAAGGCAACTCCGGAATGGAGAAGACAATCTTCCTCTCAAAGCAGTCTACCAATGCGTGGTAAGCGGACAGCCAATCCATCCCCAGGATCACCCCAAAGTCCTCCCTCTGTATCATAATCAGGTCAGCTGGCAGGCTGTGTCCCCCGATGCTGACCCCGCAACCCGTGTACACCTCCTCAGCTACAAACAGCTGACCACTCGGACCTCTGATTACGAACGGGTTCTCTAACAATGTATAATCCTGGTCCAAACTAACTGCGAAACTGTCTGCGACACACGAGTGCGTAGCGCCGGAATCGAAAAGCGTGTAAACGAGTCTGCCAGAAACTGAAACCATACCTGCTACCACGGATCCCGAAGCTCTGGCGTCCCTGTGTGTTAGGGCGTTGATACGCCCCTCAGCTCTAGGTGCGGACGAAGCAGCCACACTCTGCGTCGGACGGGTAGGTGCTGGCCGGTACCCTCCTCGCGACTGCGGTCCTCCTCCTCGCGCCTGGAAACCGCGGCCTCCTGCGCGCCCTCCAGTGCTCTGCGCGGGAAGTACCTGCTGACCTCCTGCCCTAGATGGGCAGTCCCTCCTGACGTGGCCCGGCTGGCCACACTGGTAGCAGAGGGGAACCCGACTCCCGCCCTCAGTGAGTCCCTGCTGTCGGCTAGGCGGGGGTCCGGTGCTGGCGACTGGCCCCTGTCGAGGGCCCCCAAAGGCCAGTGATGGCCCTGCACAACGTGACGGCTCTCCTGCGGATGCCACGTGCCTCCGTTGAATTCTCCTAACACGCCTGGTGTGGCGGCGGAAATCTCGTTCCACCACTAACTCCCCTGTCGTACGCTCGGAAGGGGGAGGGGGTGGCGACGTGGGTGGAAGCTGAAATTCTTCTCGAACCACCTCTCGAATCAGTTGGACGAGGTCCCGAGACGGTATACTCAGGAGAAGAGGAGGGGTAGTATGTATTCCAAGCCCGACATATCTGTCCCCCGGGCCCTGACCTCGGCCGCGCCTGCGGCTCACCCTCCTAGCTCCACGACGCGGCATCTCCTACAATGGAGACGCGAAACAAAACGGAAACGTCAAAACAGACGGTACCTAACAACACTTCTAAGAGCTCATGTCAAGAGATATGTTGTGGTGGCTACTCTAGCTATAAACATGTGAATTGGTTATTTTCCAGTCAGTTGATTCACTTCTCGGGACGACCTTGCTCTGATACCATCTTGTAACGACCCGGTTCCCGAGTCCCTACGAGACACGAGAACCGGACCGACTCGACTAATCCCAAGACCCAGTCGTCCAACGAGGAAGTAACCAAAAGACAGTAAAATAAACCACATTCAGCATGAATATAACTAACAGTAAAAAGTACAGCAGTAAGGAAAGAAACTACTACAGTAGGCACCACCACAACAGTAAAACAACATATATCATATAACAAAAACTGCAGGTAAAGAAGGTACAGCGGAAACAAAACTACTCACTAGAACAGAAACAAAAGAAGGTACAAAACTGTGGCAACTCTACTGGTCCCTACTCGGCCCAGCGTCCTCTGCAGCCGCCGACCCTGGCTGCTCAACACCTGGTCCTGAAAAAGGTAACGAGTGTAACACGTCAGCAAAACGCTGAGTAGAGTGGCAAACTAACTAAAGGCAACAGTAGAGTGTACAGTAGCTGTTATGTTCTATTACTTCCTTTATTTACATCTTTCAATTTTTCTCACTATTTCAATTACTTCTCAGATCCTTTACTTGATCTCGAATGTCCTCGTGGGACGATCTTGATTGCAGTCTTTTCCAACAGTAGAAGTAGCACGTGGTGCTCTCCTGGCCGGGAGAGTCCCCCGTGGTGATCCTACCCTCAGTCAACCACCCCAAGGTCACTGACAGACGTAACGGTGACTACGGCACGCGCGATAAACGCACAGGTAGCTAGCCCGTACTGGCACGCGGTCAGTCGTTTCCGTTAACGGGTGCGCCCAAAGCACAGCACGGAACCAGGGCAGAGCCCTCTCAGTAACAGGGGTCCAACCCCTCCACAGTAACCAAACCGGGGCCTTGCCCCTCCACAGTCCGCGCACCCTCGTCTGACTACCCTGGTTTGCCCTAGTGGGCCTAACAAGTCGGTGAAGGAGGCTAGCAGAACCCCGGGGCCCGTGGGGTAGCTAGTACTCTCCTAACACTACTAGCTCTCCTCGGTACTACGTACACGAGGGCCAACAAGTCGGTACAGAGCGGCCAAGCCTAACCCCGGGTCCCTGGGGCGGCTGGCCCCACTCTGCACTAAAACAGGTACAGGTACTTCCCTTGGTACTGCGTACCCAAGAGACAGTACAACTACATCTCAGTTCCATTCCTTTTCTTTCCAGGAGTTCCACTCCTAATTCCCCGTAGGGTTCCAGCCCTTTATCTCAGAACATCATATGTTTCACTTTCCAGATTCACGTTCTCAATTTCCATGATCTCAAACATGTTTCTTTGTTCATAACAGGCAGCTGTTAATTAATTTCACAGGCAGCTTATATATTCCTTTCCATTTTTCCAAGACTGCAGTAATATACATTCCACTAGTTTTTCCATCCTAGGATTCATGCCATATCCTAGGATCTATCATACAATCTAGTTTTCCGGCCCTAGGATTTATGCAACACCTAGGAGCTATCATTCCATACATTTCTCATTCCTAGGGTTCATGCAATGCCCTAGGTTCTAGTTATGGTTCCATACTTTAACAGATTTTATTAATGCTTAAAACCACTCTACCAGGTACAATGGAAGTAATGGGGGCGTGGTCGGGAATCCCGCGCGCCTCCGCGACTCTCAAGACGGCAATCGAACGAGGTCCTATCACAAGGATCAAACACAAGGAGTGTCTCAAAACAGTGTATAGCTACTGTAAGCGGGTAGAGGAATAATTTCTGAATCGAACGCAACTCGAATCGTGGAAGACGGAGCCCAAACGGGCCCTAAACGGGTCGAGAAAGACAATACTGTGCAAAATCAGACGTCTGGAACTCCTTCCAGACGTCTTAAACGGTGGATCAGAGAATTACCTGTTCGGCGTGGTTCCCCGGACGTCCAGAAGTCTGTGGCGACGTCTCTCCTAGATCCCAGACGTCCGATGGTTTCTCCGGACGTCTGGAGGTCACTCCCGCCGTCTGGTACAACGTCCAGACGTCGGATTCGCAAAGGATAACGAATCCGAACACCTGCGCACAGCCAACCCTCCTCCTTCAGTACGGTCAGTCGACAAAAGAAGAAGGAGAAAGCGGAACTCACCTTTCAGACGTCCGTATGATCACACAGACGTCGACCTTGCCGTCTGGATATCAGTCCAGACGTCTGATTCTGGAGATTTTTCCAGAATCAGAACCTCGCTCGGCCTCCGCTCGCGACGCCGCCCGCGTCGCACCTCGCGCGTCCGCTGCTCCGCCCGCAGCAGGTCCCTCTTCGCGACGCTCTGCGCCCCCTGCGCCCTCCGCCGGCCGGCCAAGCCGCTCCCGGCGAGCTCGCCCTCACGGCAGAGTCCCGCCCTCGCACGCCGCAGCTCCTCCGCGCCTTCTGCTGCGCCGCTGCCGCTGCGCCCTTGCGTCCGCTCGCTCCGCCCGCAGCAGGAGAGGAGGAAGATGGTGGAGACGGGAGGGGAGGCGCGCCCCCTCCCCCTTTTAACGCCGCGCGGAGAGGAGGAGAGAGACGGCCGCAGTCGCCTGCAGCCGCAGAGAAGATGCGGATCGCAGGTCTGCGCGCACAGGCGCGCAGACGAATATCCCGTGCGAGTATAACTGTTCGTCAGACGTCTGTAAACTATCCCGGACGTCTGGTCAGACGTCTGGATGTGATCCCAGACGTCTTGACAGACGTCTGGGCCACCTCCCAGACGTCTTAAAATACGTCTGGGGTACGCGCTCGTTACACATGAGAATCATGGATCTTGAACTGAGTGATCTTCTTTTGAGCCTCATTTACACACCATGAAAGATGTGATGAATACCCATCTGGCACCCATATTTCCTTCAAAAGGGAGAATATTTTTTGCCTCTGATCATGATTCAAGTTATAGATAGCATCTGAAAACTCACAACTGTCATCCTCTTATTCAATTACATGTAACTTAGGACAAATGCCCAACAATATCATGTCCTTGTTTTCAATGTGTCCTTTGTAAGGGTTTGAATTTTGTACAACTATTTTTATACCTAATTCAACCCTTAGCAAGACCTTGATGAGGGGATTATGGGTCGTTAAAAATCAAATTCCCCAAATCTCAACTTAATGGATTAACACCCTTGGAGAACTCTATTAATTTTGGCTTGAAAGGCTAGGTTTGCTTTATAAGCCTTTATTCAATTCTAGCTAAGGGGCTTTTTGGGAGATTATCTATGTAAAATGTTGTTCGTGAAAACACGTTCGTTGTAGTAAAAATCACGAAGATAATTTAGAAATTTTAAAATCGAATTCGAAGGAAATTGTACTTTAAATTGGAGTCGAGGTCATCTTAGGGAGCCAATCAGAGATCTTCACTTCCTGAGAATTTGTCTTTTTATAATTTTATATTTTCTTTTTTTTTTTGTATAGAGCGCAAGCAGAGATAATTCTAAAAGTAGCTAAATATGAAAGAAATAAAGGCAAGGTGCAAATAAGAAAGTGAAAAGTTGATTTCATTAATACATAAAGAGTCTATTACAACTCTTTCTAAACTAATAACAAAAATAAATAGGAATGCAACTAAGAAGTAAAATAAAACTAAAGAAACAGAGAAAGCTAGAGAAGAAGCCTTGAAGGCAAAGCTTGAAGATGCAACAGTTGGAGAAGCGGAGACAAAGGCTCACCCAGTAGAACCTCCACACCAAAGGTGGCATGGAGTCACCTTGATCATGAGGAAGGCCTCACGACCAAGGTGAAGGGAGAAGCTATAGGGAGAGGGGATGGCTAGGTAATGGTAAATTAGACTAAGGAAGAATATGTGGAGGAGAGGAAGTCCCTAAAGGGGGACGTCCATGGAGGAAGAAGTGTCTCTAATGGCTGGCCAATAAATCACTTTTAAAGGGGTTATCGGAGAATGTGATTGGTTAAAGGTGGATTGATTAGGATCACTAATGTGGGTCATAGGATAGAAAATGGGAGGTTGGGATTGAGTCTTAGGTAGCACATTAAATGAGATTCTTAGAATTTAAATGCAGCCTTAAGTTTTGATGATGGAGATGATGATTGTTGTAGTGCAAAAATCTGTGCAAACAAAGTTGAGTTTGGAAAATCCATCATTGTAGTGCGATTTGCGAAGAAATCCATCAACAAATAAATTTAACCGAAACTCGAAAACAATTTCGAGTCGAACAAAGGGAGGAGGGCATTTAATTAAAAATCACATTTGTTTTATTTGTCACGAAGTAGATTAGCTGGTCGAATTGAATCTAAACTAGCTATCTACTTAAAGAATAAATAATAGAGGAAAGAGAGAGAATATTACAAATAAAGAGAAAATAGAGATAGAATAAACATGGATTTCATTATCATAGAGCAATGTTCATTACAACTACTTGCTACACTAGAAAGCGGTAAAAAAAGGTGGAGAGAAGTTATCCTCCTCGACGGTTGCTTGGAGGACAAGCCACAATGACGAAGCGCCCGGACGAAGGTGGTGAGATGCAGGACGAAGGAGAACGACGATGGATGACGGAGAACGAGGCAGGATTCGCTTCCCGAATGGCGGTAAGAGGACCACCGCGGAATGCTCCACGAAGGGGTTAAGAAGGTGGAAAAATTATAATTTTAACTCTAATGGAGTATCCCAGGTTTGGGACAAGCTCTTAGAGCTTTGGAGGGGGTGAGAGAAGAGAGGAAGTGACGAAGAAAGTGTGGGGGTCGTAGAGCTATATATAGGTGTAGATTGGATGGGCAAATGGGTCATTACTCTTTAAAAAACTAATTTTAGGGTCTTTAGTGACGGATTTATTCATCACTATAGGCCTGAACGTGGGCTTCGTGTGTGCACGCACCGCCACCTCTTCCTCTCCCCTCGCCTCAACGCTTACCCATGTACTTTTAATCTTAGCTGTCCGATCGTAAATGCATGCACCTGCGCTTCATCACGTGCATGCGATGGCGCGTACAGAAGCGTGTCATCACGTGTTTACGTGATCCAAAGCACCTCCGCACGCCACGTCTCCGCTCCTTGCCCACACGATTACCATCTGACAGCTGAATTGAATCCGCCCATGCCCCACGCTCAAATTTGAGGCTCGTGAGGTCTTGACCTCGCACCTCTTCTTTGTGTTAAGCACTTGCATCCGTTACGCTATGTTGGTGGATGGTCGCGGTTACGTTTTAAGGGCCAGGCGTCCATGGCTGTTGGATCAAGATCCAACGGCTGAGATCTTGCCTCACCCGTGCCTTCAGAGGTTGAGAAGAGGTGCTGCGGCTGGTTTGGGCAATTATGACGATGCCACCTAGCACCATCATGGCCGTCCATCTTTTGTGTCTTGTAGATGGTGCCACGGATGTCGAATTGGACCAATTTTCATGTCGTTAGGCTATGATCATCAATTTGAACCCATCTGTGTGGTCAGATTTATCATTTGATGTACGAATTTACACCATCATGGCCCCTTGACCTCTAATCTTTCTCGAACTGCATCTAATATTATGGATGTCTGATCGAAGCGATCTTAGAGTCGTTGAACTCCGATCATCACCCTGATCAAATTCGTATGGTTGGATCTTCAATCCGAGGCCTCGATTGATTATTTCCCTGTTACCTGACCACAAAAAGGGAAAATTAACCTAAACTTTATACAATCTAACCTAAATGCAAGATGATGCATGTTATGCAATATTTATAATGTATGATGCAACTTTATTCCTAAGAACACGCATAAATATACAATTTATGTGATATAAACATGTTTACATCATACCCCCATGCCTATCTTTTGCTAGTCCCTAGCAGGACTCCATGTTATTTATAAAGGAATTAGGTCGGATTTTTTGGGCAATAGTTATTTTTCAATGCTTATGAATTTCAACTTCAACCTGAACTACAGAGACACAACAGCACTCGAGTGTCTGCCAAAATGCAGACTGCCTCAAGCCCTCACCTTATTCAAAGAAGGATCTTTTTCTTCTTTTCTTCTTTTCTAATTTTTTTTGGATTTTTGAGTTTAAGGTTTCTGAGCAGCTTTCTACGATCACTCAACCCACCTAAGACTTGAAAAGAACCCTAAGTTCTAAGCATTTTTATGTGAAATGTGATAGACTCATTGATCGATGATTAGAACTGACTTCTGGTTTCTACGCCCATAGGTGACCTTGAAAAGAAATTTTGCCTAAAGGTGTATCTATTCAATGGGTAGCTTTCTCCCTACTTTTATTTTTATGGGATCAACACAAGGGCAAACCCAATGTATATCTCCCCAGCTTATTCTACTTCTCTGGTTCTTCCTAAGTGTTTTGGAATTATACGTGCATTTCTTGAGCTAGGTTCTGGACAACTTACCAATGGGTTGTTACCCACGAAAACTTGTCAGCCATACTCGTGCGGTGAAGTATGGCTTATTTCTTTTTTCTTTCCTTTCTTTTCTCCTTTTCTTTTTTTTTTCTTTTTTTTTATTTTCTCTTTTCTTTATTTAAGCAGGTGGCTTCCTTGATCTAAGATTTACCTAAAGGCAACAGGAAAAGAATGGTCGTATGACTGGGCTCTAGACAACCTACCAATGGGCTATTACCCATGATAACTTGCTAGCCATACCCCCTAGAAGGTTCATTTGTTACCCAATTCCATGAAAGCTGTCGAAAAGCGAGTCAATGCAAATAGTGTGTAGATGCTTAGACTTAAAATCCCCTCAAATTAGAGGGCAGGTTGATAAGTCGTGTACTTATCACCCCAACTTATTTAACCAATTAAAATCTGAATTTAGAATGGCGAGGACTCAAGAAACAAGTCCACATTTTAGTGGACACCCAGACTGATTAAGCCTAAAGACCTGAAGGGTCTTAGTGTTCAAATCATACAGTTTTATTCTGTAAGATTGAAAATTTTCTAAAGCCCAAGTTCTCTTTCCTAATTCAATCTTTTTTTTTTAATAAAAAGAAAACAAAAAGAATCTATGGAGCTGACGAAATAATTCAGTGATTAATATCCACCCCCCTTTGCCTATCTAATGCAATGTCCTCATTGTATTAAAAAGACATAAAATAGAGTGGAGTAGAGTAGAAAGCACCTGAATTGCATGAATAACAGGTCCTCTCTGAAATGGAAAGGAACTATATATATGCTGAATTTAGTGCCTTCAGCTAGGCACACTATACAAAGAAGAAGCAATAAAGAATTCACATGTGCAAGTCATCATCAGAATAAGAACATCTAGCTTTGGACCTGCCAGGAGAAGATGTCCACAGATGTGGACCAGATTTTGATGTAGACTCATGCCCCATGGGTGAGTATATCTAAGATTTTGGATAAAAATTATCCAAAACCTGAGATCAATATGCAAGCAGGGTAGGGCTTGCAATTTGTGAGGATGCAACCCAAGTCTGAAAGGTCAGATAACAGAGAGATCAAACTCAAAAGGATAATTAATGAATGTGCGCTTGGGTTGGACATCCTCTGAATCAAAGATGTCATAAGGGTCCTGGTAGAAGGTTGGGAGTTTTAGACAAATTGGAACCTTAGACTTGGTCTTTTGCTTCCTCCGGAATTTACTTCCTGTATCATCATTTCCTACTTTCTATCCTCCCTAATTAGGATTTCAAATTCCGGGACCTCCTGCATATTAATCACCCCGTCTGAAATTTCCAAGTCTTAAAGATGTGACTGAATCAAAATTGACTTGGGTCTAGTGATCTCAAAAACAAAATCATCAATATACTCAAAGGGGTGTAATTGAGGAATGGGGCTTTGAATTGAATCCTTCATGAAATCAGGATCTGAATCCACCATGCGAGCCCCAACAGGATCAAGTTTCTCAATTTCGAGGCCATCAAATGATTTATCAAATTCCTCAGGCCCAGTTGTCTAACTAAAATCATGTTCTGTAAACTCATGTGAGACTTCACATAATGATTCTTCACCTTCAGAATGAAAGAAATCTAAATCCGCATTAATGTATGTCTCAAAGTCATCAATCACTTTCTGATCCATGGAGACATACGTTTCCTCGTACCCTGGCTCAGGGATCTCAGGTGAAGAAATCAGTTCATCCTTAATTGGTTGCTCTAGACCAATCTGGTCAATCCCAGTCCTGTAACAAGTGCCCCCCCAATAGGTGCCTGAGCGAGTTCTGACATTGGCTCTTCTGAATGGGGTTCATCCTGGGAATCATCCCAAGATTGGACTAGAGCAATCACAAATCTCATCCTCAATTTAGATAACTTCCCAAGTAAAAACTCACCCAGGCCCTTATCCTTAACATCCTGGAGCCAATCCAACAAATACTTGTTCAGATCATCAATCATTTCAATCAGGGGCTACAATTCTTCAATGCAAGGTGTTGGCTGAGCTTCTAAAGATTGTATAGTTTCCTTAAGTTAGCCAACACCTTATCTTGGACTTGGTTCACCTGAACCAAATGGTTTGGTTCAGGGTTGGGCAGGTTTGGGTTCAGTGTAGGGGAGTTAACGAATTGAGGATCTTGATACCCTCCCTAACAATAGGTCATTTCAGGTTGTTCATAAGGTGGTGATGACCTAAAGGCAGTGTCTTCTAGGGAGGGGTAAGGATCAGTGTATCCTTCTTGATTGTAGATCATATTGGGTTGTCCAAATGAGGGAGGTGATCTATAATTGATGTAGCTCGGAGAAGGATAAGAATCAAGATTATGGTATCCAGAGTTAAACCCTAAACATGGAGGTCCATAACTGTATCCCCAATCAGGATTATCCCAACTAGAAGATGGATGAGAATAAGTCTGGTTGGAATAATAATCATTTTGGGAATTAGTGGTAGGAGGGTAGGAGTGGAAGTGTGAATAGGATGTGGAAGGATCCATGATAGAATAGGAGGATGAAAGGTGCCCTGCAATACAAACAAACAAACCTGTCTTTAAGTGGGCTAGCCTAAAGACCTACAGACTCCTAGAACTTGTCTTGAGATAAAGAAATGATTTGATCTACTTTTTGGTCAATCCAATCAGTTAGAGGGAGGGACTGGGGAGAAGGTTCTTCCTTTGGCTTGCACCTTAGGTTCCTATTGTACCCCCCAGCTGCGATCGTTTGATTCTGCTCCCCTAGCTAGACATCAAATTGAACGGTAGAAACAGACTAATCGAGAATAATCTCGATCTCGGCTCCGAAGAGCGAGTCCAATCCTTAGGGCCAACGTCTACTCAGTTCTAATTAGGGTTAAGTTTGAATGTGCTTTGGAATGTGATGGGCCCTTTATCTAGGTTGTGCCCTTAATGATTGATTGTTATGTGTGTGCGTGCACAACCAATGGTTTTCAAGCAAGATTATTTTTGGATGTGGTGAATTTTAGGGTTTAAATCTTGCTTAATAGCTTTTAGGATTCAACTTTAGGTGTATTCAATCAAGTTCAGTTGGCACACCATGTTTTGAAAGCATAGGTGAAGATGCTTTCCTTTAAAGCTTAAATGAATGTGGAGTGCCTGGTAAATCCCTAGAAGTTGGACCTATTTTGTAGCTACTTGATGAGTTGATTTTAATTGAAGTGGTGCGGTCCAAACAATGCAAACAATTGGCCTGATGCACCACTTAGTTAGGCACACAAGTGGTTACCTAATCTGATTTCTACTTGATTATATGTTTGGGTGTGTACCGGTTACAAAGATCAGTTTACCAGTTGAGTTTAAAAATCAGAAGAGGTTGTGTACCTTTGTGAGATTCTTTTAATTTTTCTTTTATATGTGGTGGGTAAGGCAGGTGGAGGTGACAAACAAACAATAAAAAACTAACCTTAGAGTTTATAAGAGTACCTAAGTTGATTTGTGTTTGTGTTATTACGTGGTGGAATGAAAACTAGTGGGTAGGAGGTGGGGCTAAACTTACAGACCCTTCAACAGCACTTTATTCCAATCTGCCGCTTTTGCCTGTCTCAAGAGAGTACCTGCAATCATAATAAGAAAGGAGAAAAGTGAGGTAAAAGATAAGTAAGGCGGGAAAATGCAAAAAATCAAAGAGCGTTGCCTCCCCGGCAATGGAGCCAAAATGTTGTAGTAGGAAATTTGCACAAATGGAGTTGAGTTTGGAAAACCCATCGTTGTAGTGTGATTTGCGAAGAAATCTGTCAACAAATAAATTTAACCGAAACTCGAAAAGAATTCCAGGTTGAACATAGGGAAGTAGACATTTGATTAAAAATCACATTTGTTTTATTTGTCACGAAGAAGATTAGCTGGTCGAATTGAATCTAAACTAGCTATCTAGTTAAAGAATAAATAATAGAAGAAAGAGAGAGAATATTACAAATAAAGAGAAAGCAGAGATAAAATGAACATGGATTTCATTATCATAGAATAATGTTCATTACAACCACTTGCTACACTAGAAAGCAGGAAATCTACACTAGAAAGCGGTAAAAAACGGTGGAGAAAAGTTATCCTCCTCGATGGTTGCTTGGAGGATGAGCTACAATGACGGAGCACCCGGACGAAGGTGGTGAGATGCGAGACGAAGGAGAACGACGATGGATGACGGAGAATAGGGTAGGACAATGTCGCAGCGGGATCCGCTTCCCTAATGGCGGTGAGAGGACCACCGCGGAATGCTCCACGAAGGGGACGAGAAGGTGGAAAAATTATAATTTTAACTCTAATGGAGTATCTTGGGTTTGGGACAGGCTCTTAGAGCTTTAGAGGGGGTGAGAGAAGAGAGGAAGGGATGATGAAAATGTGGGGGTCGTAAGGCTATATATAGGTGTAGATTGGATGGGGCAAATGTGTCATTACTCTTTAAAAAATTAATTTCAGGGTCTTTAGTGACGGATTTATCCGTCACTAAAGGCCTGAACGTGGGCTTCGTGTGTGCACGTGCCGCGCACCTCTTCCTCTCTCCGCACCTCAACGCTTACCCACGTATTTTTCATCTTGCCGTCCGATTGTAAGACCAGACGGCTTAAACGCATTGCACTCCTGCTTCATCGCACGCTTGTGCGTGTGATGGCACGTGCAGAAGCGCATCATCACACGCGTACATGATCCAAAGCACCTCTGTACACCACATCTCTGCTCCCCACCCGCACGATCGCCATTTGACGACTACATTGAATCTGCCCACGCCCCATGCTCGAATTTGAGGCTCGTGGGGGCTCGACCCTGTGCCTCTTCTTTGCGTGAAGTGCTTGCGTCGGTTATGCTACGTCAGTGGATGGTCGCGGTTACGTTTTAAGGGCTAGGCATCCATGTCCATTAGATCAAGATCCATCAGCTGAGATCTTGCCTTGCTCGCACCATCAGAGGTTGAGAAGAGGTGCTACGGTCGGTTTAGGCGGCTGTCAAGGTGCCACGTGACACCATCATGTTCGTCCATTTCTGTGTCCTGTAGATGGTGCCATGGATGATGGATTGGACCAATTTTCATGCCGTTGGGCTACGATTATCGATTCAAACCCATCCATGCGGTCGAATTTGTCATTTGATGTACGGATTTACACCATCTTAGTCCCTTTTCCTCTAATCTTTCTCGGACGGCATTTGATATTACGGATGTCCGATCGGGGCGATCTTGGAGTCGTTGAACTCCAATCGTCCCCCTGATCAAACCCGTACGGTTGGATCTTCAATCTAAGGCCTTGATTGAATATCTCCCTGTTACCTGACCACAAAAAGAGAAAATTAACCTAAACTTTATACAATCTAACCTAAATGCAAGATGATGCTTGTTATGCAATATTTATGATGTATGATGCCACTCTATGCCTAAGAACACACATAATAGATAGTTTATGTGATATAAACATGTTTACATCAATGATCTTCGAGGTCAACCATGGATTCAATGAAGGGAGGCCTTTGGATGTGAGATGGAGGGTGGAAAATGAGGCCAATGATGTGGATGGCCATGGGGCTATTTTTAGCAAGTAAACCTAGGCCCTAGGATGTGAAATCTAAGGTGGGGTTGTGTTGGGTTAGTTTCTTAAAATAGGATGGTGGATCCTAGCTTTAGATGGAAGATCTAAGGCTATAATGTAAAGGCTAAGATAGGTTTCAGACATGGGTTTTTAGATTAGGTGAGTTGTCCTAAGGCTATGGTATAGGAAGAACATTTCTTTTGTACCAATTAGCCAATGATTACTTTTGAAACCAACTACGAAATAGTGTTCTCGATGGTTTCAAAACTATTGAGAATATGAACATTCCCTTTAGGCAGGACTCTTCACATATGTGGCAATTCTAATTAAACCATTGCCAATAAATCATCACTAAAGGAAATTTTCTAGTAGTGTTTGATCATTGTTAATGGATAATTAAAAAACATAGCCACATAGACCTAGTTGGGGACTAAGTATGTTTTCAATATTAAGACAAACAAGGGATGGACCTATTGTGATTGATGTTTGATGAGTGATGACAAATTAATAATGTGAAATTTAATGAATGAAATTGGATGTATACATTATTTGTTATCTTCTAAGTTTATGGTTATGAGATATATGAAATGTGGATAATCCATTTGATCTTTTAGTCCACCTGGTAACTAACACTAGGCCTAGTAAAGTAGACTGCATGAGACTAGTTTAAAGAAGTAGGATAGCATCATGAATTTTTTTTTTTTGAGATTGAAAGGAATGCTATCTAAAACGATAGCAAATCGGGAATTATTCTATTAAAAAATCAACTATAAGAATTTACAAAGAATCACTCCACGCCTGAACAAAATAGTTACAACTCCACACAATTTTCCCCACACACACCGACAACCCCTTAAATAATTTCTCATTTCTAACCCTCCACACACTCCAAAGCACAGCTGCCATAGTCACTCGTGGTTTCCCATTGACAGAGCCCGTTTTAATGCATTTTGAAAGTTGTCGGAATTGTAGTATAGTCGCACAAAAATGTTCGTCAAAAATTAAGTTTAAAAAGATAATGAGACTTTGAGTCCCGATCTTTCATCTCTGGGAGGCATTTGTTTTAGTTTTGAAATCGGTCTTTTTGCCACTCTACTTTGTTTAAAAATGCACGTCTGTTTCCAATCTCCTAATTAAAATTTCACTACTATTATGAACTCGGATTATGTGTGCATGCGTTAAATAAATTACAAAGGTGAACGTGTGAGTTTCTGTGTGCACGATTCTAGTGAGGTGGTGACTATTTACGAAGAATGCGTCTATTGTTAGATTTTCGATATTCTCGGGAAACGACATGCTTTGTTGCGGAATGGATAGACAATTGAAAAACAGGCAACTTAAATCACGCAAATATCATAGCAATCAATAAGCTCATTGTGATTTCAGAACATGGAGACATATATATATATATATATAAAAGCATTTTTCATTCATTTAGCGGGAGAGTTGTTTGCAACAAAAATGATAGAGGAAAGCTTATACAGAAATGCTTGGAATTCAAATCTAGCTACCAAAAAATGACTGCATACAAGAATCAATGGGGGGATTTTGCATGCATCATTGGGGGAGAAGTAAGACTACGCTATTAAGTAGTAATAAAATGCAGTAAAACTATGAAGAGCATAAACTATTAATCTGAATCTAGCAGAATAAAAGGGCATTCAGGGGTGGTCCCCGATGGCCTTGGAGTGGTCGGGAGGTGAACGAGGGGCGGCCAATGGAGCTTAGGCCGACCCTTGGAGAGAGAAAGGAGTGATCCAACATCCCGACATGGTGTCCTTCATGGTGGTGATGAACTCGTGGAGATGGAGTGGCTAGCCTAAGTGGAGGTGGGCGTGAATGGAACCAATGAAGTTAGTGGGTGCCAAGAATGTGGATGGAAGCCAAGGGATGTGAATCGCCAAGGAAGTGAATGGGGTCACTTAGCTGCCCATGGGGTCTTTTTATAGACTCACAGGATTTTCTCTAGAGAGGTGTGGAACTCTCTAGAGAGAGTCCAAGAGTGGCCAGCCAAGAGAGGATAGAAGTGGTCTTTGAGGTCCAAAAATTATGGATCTCAATTTGAATGCCTCTTGGTTGCTAAATTTGGCAACCAAGAGGTAGCGCCACTTGAAGAGAGTTCTAGAGAACTCTAGAGAAGTTTGTGTGCGTGAATAGGTGTGTGTGTGTGTGTGTGTGGTCATGCTCTAGGTATCAAGAGGTTTAGGTTAGGTCCTAAGGGGTTTGGGTAGGTGTAGGTCTTGAATTAGGGTTACAAACCCTAATTACTAAGGGGAAAATGCAATTAAACTTAACCTAAGTTTAATTG
This sequence comes from Thalassia testudinum, assembly GCA_037157565.1. Classification (NCBI taxonomy): domain Eukaryota; kingdom Viridiplantae; phylum Streptophyta; class Magnoliopsida; order Alismatales; family Hydrocharitaceae; genus Thalassia; species Thalassia testudinum. The sequence goes on along the minus strand of JAZHRO010000014.1, from coordinate 135,240,085 downwards.
AATGAGTGTGAACCTAATTGAGAGTAGGATAACTCAATTAGGTTGGGTTTAGGTCAATTGGACTCTCACTAAGTCCAATTGAACTTGTGTGAGTTGAGATCTAAGCTCAATTGGACTCAATGAGTCCAATTGACCTAGGTGAAGGTAATTGACTTTGATCTAAATCAATTGGGTTTGGTGAGGGCCTAATTAGGTCCTTAGGTAGGTCTAGAGGTGATGTACTAGGGTTAGGACACATTAATTTAGGTTCCTATGGGGTTGGGATTAGGTCTAGGGAGCTAGAGATCCAAGATCAAGACTTGAATCTCAAAATAGGGACTGGAGACTAGTATCAAACGTCCAATAATGTGATCAAACGACTTATACTAAAAAATCAGAAGTCTAGACTTTAGTTCTGGACATCCAATCTGAGTCAGGGGGAAATCAAGGTTCTGTTTTGGGTATTCTGCAGAAATTGGACGTCTGACAAAGTGTTTGGATGTCTAATAACACTGCAGAAGTAGGTTTGAGGTGTGCGGGAGATGGCTAAGGGTCCTGGATGTCCTATAACTTATCTGGACATCCAGATAAGGGTTGGAACTAGGGTTTTAGGGCTTCCTAGGGTGTTGTGACCTAATCTAAGGGTCGCTAAGGCTTGGGGAGGTCTCTAGGCTATCTTAGGGCTAGGATGGACCTAAGCTCTTTACATTTTACTACTTTATTCCTACTTAATAGAACAGAAAACCTTTAACTCCCTTACATTATTATTCCTACATCTAAACTAAGCCTTCTGCTCCAGCTCTGCTGCAACTCCCATTATTCCTGATCTAGCTTCAGATCTAGCTCCAGATCTAGCTCCTGATCAGCTTATTGCCTGTAATCGACATAATGCACTTAATCAGCACATTATAACATTATTTTATGCATAGCTAAAGTAAAGCAGTAAAGATGCAGATAATGCTTATGCATGCATGAATTACCCTAACTTATGCTAAGTTCTGGACTAATCTAGGTCAATTAAGACCTATGATTGCTACGCAATCACCCATGAGCTTGAAAATCCCTCCAAAGGCCTTCCCACGTTGGCAAGGGATATCCACACATAGATCTCCATACTTGGTCAGTCACCAAACACGACGAGAATAGATTTCTTGCACTATCAATGCAGAAATCACATAGGGGGCAATATTATAGTTGGGTTCCCATCCTTTTGTGTTGCAACTCTCCCGTGACAAGTCCTTCTCTTCTACACAGCCAGAGGAAAATTTGCACTTTAAGGGGTATGCGTAGCTTCCATAAACCTGCGCATTGTATATCAATCTCCTCCATGTCAATTGGATCATTTGCTCGTGATAAAACATTATATGCTACAGCCGACGTGAAACTTTCATAGGACCATTCAAACCTATCCACTCCACCCTTTGGTGCGAAGCTTTCCAGATCATGAAGCAATCTGTCCATCTCTTCTCTTGCTTTGCCACCTTCAAGCAGGTTGCACCCAGTTGGTGCCCAAAGCTTGCGGTCCTCATCCCAGCAACTAGCCACTGACATACCTTCTCTGCTGCTGCAGCAAATGCTCATGGATACATGTCTGAGAACTGCCCCCTCTGAGACCACCGGTCAGTCCAGAACATAAATTCTGCACCATCGCCAAGCAGCGACTTGAAGTGCTACCAGTTCTCTTGCATAGCTTTGACCACTGAATTCCAGAAAGGTGAAGGTCTGCATGGTTTCAATCTTGATCTCTCCATGTGTGAAACTCCATATGAATCCATGATCAATTCGGTCCACAAGTTGCTGCCACCACCAAGAAGTTTAATCGCCCATTTTAGCAGTAAGGAATCATTGAATTCCTTAAATGATCGTATCCCCATACCACCCTTCTTCTTTAGTCTGCACATCCCACACCATTTCACCGGTTGGAGGAAATTCCCTTCAGACTTAACCCCTTTCAAAAAGAATCGCTTGCACAACACATCCAACCTCTTCCATACAGATTTTGGAGATCTGAACAAGGAGAAATAAAACATTGGAATGGAGGTGATGATAGTATTCAGAAGAATCAGTCTCCCCCCCTTTGATTGAAATCGACTACTCCAGTTCTCAAGCTTCGCAACAATTTTGTCAAAGAGGACTTTCCAATCACTTTTTTCAGTTTTGAATCTTTCAGTGGTAGCCCCAAGTATTTCATGGGCAAAGCAGTGATTGGAGTGTGAGGAATTTCAGAAATCGTGGCACTCTCTTGCCCCTCCATTTTGAAGCAAATCAGGGAGGACTTGTCTCCATTGAGCTTCAAGCCAGAAATTTCCTCAAAAATAGATACCATGCTAAACAGCACCTTAGCTTCCCTTGCACCACCCTCCACAAAAAGGACTATGTCATCAGCATATTGGAGAATCGATGCCAAAGATCGGTAGTTCGACATCAAATACCCTCTAACCATGCCCACACCTGATAACTTGCAAGCAAACCTGGTAAGGGTATCCACAGCCAAGTTGAATACCAAGGGAGCCAAGGGGCATCCCTATCGGACTCTACATTGTGGCTAAATCCAATTACCACATGGTTTCTCATTATTCAATGGAGAAAAAGATGTTGTTATGCATCTCTTCATCCATTGGATCCAATTAGAAGGGAATCCCCTTCACTTAAAAATTTCCCATAGATATTGCCAAGATACATAATTGTACACTCGTCTAAAGTCCACCTTCCACATATAGGCCTTACACCTTCTTCTACGCCACCCCATCACAACTTCCTGTGCAACAATGAAAGATTCCTGCAAAGACCTATCAGGAGAAAAGGCAGATTGCACCGAGTTGATAAAGTCCTTCAATACCCTCTTCAATCTATTGGCCAAAACTTTCCCAATAATTAGATAAATGGAGTTGGACAAGGCAATCGGTCTAAACTCTAATAGGCTCTCTGCCTTCGACTTCTTTGGTAACAAGAATAGATATGATCTATTAAATATCTCAACTCCAGAGTTCCCATCCTGAAACTCTCTTATGACCTCCAGCACATCAGTCTTTACAGTCGGCCAAAATTCCTTGTAGAAAAAAATCTGGAAACCATCTGGGCCTGGAGACCCTTCAGCATTTAGATCTTGCATGGCTTCTACCACCTCTTGCTCAGAGATAGGTGCTATCAACTATTCCCCCTCCTCATTTCCAACTCTTGGCATATCTGAAGATTTCATCCTCCACTGCCCCCTCCCCACGGATCTAGTGGAATTCTTGAAAAACTTGATTGTTTCTCTTTTGATTTCATCCATATTAGTAAGGACTTGATCCCCCACTCTCAATGTAGCTATGAGATTGTGACGCCATCTTGAATTGGCTACTAAGTGGAAGAACTTAGTGTTTGCGTCCCCTTCTTTCAGCCACAATTGTCAAGATTTCTCCCTCTAGTCAATTTCTCTCTTCAAGTCCTCAGTCACCACCAACTGCCAATGGATACACTGGCACCTTTCCACCTCAGACATCAGGCCCATATCTTCTCTAATATCCAGGCTCTTCACCATCTCTAGAGACTCAGATCGTCGTTGACATCTCAAAATCTCAGAGGTGCATTTGAATTCCCTCAGAACATTACGCAGCTCCCTCAGTTTAGTGCTTAACCTAACGGATGCAGAGCCAGCCATGAGCTTTGAGTTCCACCAACAAAAAGTCATCTCCCTACAGCCTTCCTCCTTGAGCCATGACTTCCTAAATTTAAAATAGGTACCACACAAGGCACCTTCACCACAATCCCACATGAGCGGAGTATGATCTGAAAAAGGACGAACCAGGCCTACTATCGATGATAATTGGAACGTCTCCAGCAATTCAGAGTTCTCGAAGAAACGATCCAACTTGGACATTTGCCTATTACCATTCCTCCATGTATATTCAGCTTCGATGGATGGATATTCATTAAGACCTAGCTCTGCAATGGCCATATGAAACCTCGTCGACGCTTGATCAACCCTCTTGCTTGCCCTGTCTACCTCAGATAGTGTGCAGTTGAAATCACCCCCCACCAGCCATGGCCTCCCAGATGTCCTTACTGCCACATGAGAAAGTTCATCCCACAATCTAGATCTCCGGCTAGCAGCACACGGACCATATATACATGTAACATAAAATTCATGTTCACTACAGCTCATTCTGAACCTGCATATCAATTGGTGGTTCTCCTTCCATGGGTCCATTAGTATTAGACGAGATCGCTTCCACCAGATAGCCAAGCCACCAGATCTTCCCATCTCATCTAAAGATCGCACCTCTGCCTGTCCATTTTGTAGCAATAAGGACCATACAGAGGCATCCCCTTCTTCGAGATGTGTCGCCTATAAGAGTGCACAATCCATTTCCCACTCTCACAAGTAGCATGCCAAAGATGCCTTCCGAATGCCATTGCGCAACCCACGCACATTCTAGGTGAGGATCTTCATTCCTTCACCTGATTATCACCCACCTTTCCATTTGGAAAGCTTTCCACTTGCAAAATAGCTGCAATGGCCTTCTCAACAGTCCCATTCCCACCTCCCACCGTGCGTCCCCTCAACTTGTAGGGAGACCTAACTGCCTTCATTTTGTAGGAAGATCCTACACCAAACTTTAAACTCCCCACAGTAGCAGGATTGAGCACCATCATAGCCTTCCCATCTTGCCCTTCCCCAGCTCTCTCCCTTGTATTCCCTCTATTGCACAGCTACCTTCCTGATCCCCACCAACATCACTACATTCAACCATCACCCTGATAGGCTAGTCAGAAGCTACGGCCTCATCCTCCAAACCCTCCAAATCATGACGTTCCTTCCTTTTCTTAGGCTTAAACAGTCAACCTGTATGTTACTACAATAATCAGGTCTGCTCCGACCACCGACTATCTCTACAAAGGATCTTCCATCCCCCTACTTAGTAGCTCGCACTTCGTTAAATAATAATTTCAGACGGAGCATCCATGAACTTCCCTTGTATCAAAGAATAATTTTCTTCGGCACAGACCCCCCTCTAATCACTCGAACCTCCACCCCTATAGACCTTCCATCCCCTTCTTGCAGTTCCACCTCAACGTCCTCTTCAAGAGTTGCAAACCCTGCAGTTACCTTCTCAACAACACCTCGCATCCTCAAATGTAGGGGTAGGCCCCAGATCACCAGTCTCTCCATCCTGATCTCTGCACGCTAAGGGGGCCTCTCCTGTGAAGCATCGTCAAAAGGATAGACCAGCTTCCAAATTATCGTTAAACAATCGAAACAACTTATGCTGAATCGAAGTTTCTCCACATCGAGCATTCCCAGCCCAAATAAAACAAATCTCAATTTACCCAACATCGAGATCTTCCAATTAGAGGAGGAAAGGGACAGAGAACTCACCAATCTACAGATTTCATCAAGACTCACAGACCCTATCATGATCTCCCCAATTAGGGTGCCCCGTAGCACCAACTCAACAGCAGCAACTTCATCAGCATAACGCACCTCCACATCCATCTCCTGGTCCAAAACCTTAGGGGGGGCAGACGGGTCCTCCCCCAAACCTAGTTGCGGGGCACCTTATCTCCGTAGGGTTTCAATGTCTTACTCTTACCACATGAATCCCTCCTATGCCCCAAGCCACCGCATGCAAGGCAAAGGATCCGATCCCTACAAACAGCCGCCATGTGCCCTCACCTTCTACATCTATAGCAAACAACATCTCCATTCTTATAATTCCATCTGCCACTCCTACCCTCTGCCTACGTCCTACGGGAGGTTGCACAGAAGATTTTCCTGCCAGAAACCCTGCGTTGCCTTCCTCTGGATCTCCATGTTTGCCATCCTTCGTCAGCCCCTCCGTCGCCGCCATCATCCCTCCCAAACCCTAGATCCATCCTCTTATTCAGTATCATGAATATTTAATAGACCATATGCCCAATCAGGTAGGTAGATGGATTAGTTACAACACATTGGTTGGATTAATTCTTATTTCAGAATTAATAAGATTATTTTTCTAGATTAATAATTTTTAAAACAATAGGATGCCTATAAACATTCCAATAGATCTCAAATTAAGGTTACAATTAGATAATAATCACTCATGTTGTATGATTAATTAGTAATTATAGGGGAATCGACAATCAAATCTCTTGATATATGATGTTGTGATGGGTATTTGTGTTCTGATATTTCCACAGTGTTTGATGGTTTTATATTGTGGAATGGTGATTGGATCATTATGACATGCAGTTTGGAGTGATTAGGAGTAGGTTGAGTTTTTTTCCATGTAATTCCCATAATTTGGGAGCCTTTTTTACATGTGATATAATTTTTGTGAAATGTTCATGTATGTATTTGTGTGATTTGGGTGTAGGAGATGCGATCTCAACATGATACATAAGACAAGGATTAGAATGCAATTCAAATATAGACTAGGTCAAGATTAGTAATTTTATAGGATTAAATTGACTCTTCTCAAATAGACCAAGTCGTAGTAGGATTGGATCCCTTAAGCATTAAACAAATCATCATAGAGATGATGAACTGTTGATCTCAACCAAGGTGGGATGGATGCAACCATGGGATTATGTTAGTAACTCGCTCCCCCTTAGGAGGGCATTTGCATGGCATGCATGTGGAGTAAATCACTTTATTTTTGAAAAGGGATGGTCCATGGATACGTCTTCTTGGAAGTAGTTTCTACTCCATAGTTAGCTAAATTCAGGAGTTCACATATGTAGCCGTGTACACACTTAGTGATGGTTTGATGCGAATGGTGTAAAGTACACCAAAAAGAATAAACAATGTGAACACGTAGGTTGGACTTGTGAGGCCGAAAGAGTTCCTGCTTTTCTTGTTGAGATTGTGTATGTAAGCCCTCACAGCTTCACTATCTCAATGGGGAGGAGAGTTTGTTCCCACTTGTGGCATTAGGATTGACGTGCCTCTTAATTTGAGAAGTGGAAAGGGAATAGCACACAAATTGGACATAGTTGTTTTAAAAGTCCCCAAACAAAGCATTTTTAAAACCTAACCACACTTGCATTGTTTCTGGATAACATTTTTTCAAAACTACCTTCAACCTAAATAAGTGGATGAATCCATTCATGATAAATGGTTCATAATGATTGCAAATAGACTGAGAGCAAATAACTTGAGCTAGTGCTATGCTCTAGACCATTCAAGAACTTAAGAAATCAAGCCACAGAGAAATATAATGAATCTTAAAATGATAATAATGTGTTTGCAAAACACTTTATCATTAAGCATCTACCAATAGGATTGGTAAACTATATGAGCATATGCAAATATACAAGAAACATTATATTTAAGGTTGAGACATTGAGGACTCGAAATACAGTTTTCTCTACACTTTAAGATTCCAAAATGAGTTTGGAGTGTTCATTGGAAGAATTCTTGATACAAAAGTTGTTTCTAGAATATGAAGTGTGTGAAAGGATCTTATATGAAGATGAGAAGCTCGATATGATCGTAATGTCTCTCCCCAACTTTTATGCATGGGCCTGATGAGAGACTCATCATAGCTCCTAATTCATCATTATTAACTAGTTTTCCTAGTTAATCACTAATGAATAGCATTATATTAGGGTTAATTATATAATAGGATAATAATAGCAAGGACCTTAGTTATATGTTAAAATACCTAAATTAAGGGTTAACAAACATTTATTTATGTTTAACTAATAAATGGGACTTAAATCCAATCATTTATCAATATATAAGTATTATATCTAATTTATAATATTTGTATTACTTAAGTTGTTAATTAACTTGATAATGTTAAGTACATAAATAAATATAGCTAAAGGGGGTAAAAATACAATCTCATTTCATAAATATATTATTTACACTAATTATTATAATATATAAAAAGTTGAAAAGGAAATAAATTAAATTACTTAATAAAAATGACTATTTGCATTTTAGTCCCTAAGTTTCATGATGATTAAGTCCTTTGTATAACATTTAGGTCCTTCATTTATTATGTTTGGGTCCCTATTTATATTTCCTCTTCTTCTCTTCTTTTTTATCTACGACTGATGACAGCTGGGTACAACTGATCGCCGCCTATCCGATGTTAGAACTCCTCCATATCAGTTGTGATGCCCCGCGTCAACAACCTTTTCTCATCCAATGGTTTGGATGAGTTTGCTGTTCTACTTTTCAGGAGAGGTAACCTATTGAAGCTATGGGTTACTACGCTATCGTATTTGGTTTTGAAAACCTATCGTTGTAGTTTGAAAGAGAAGAACTCGTGTTCAACAAATAAAATGTATACCGGAATAGAAATCCCAGGTCTAACTCAGGGAGGAGGACGTTTGATTTAAAAGTACGTGTTTAATTTATTTGTCACGAAGCAAAATAATTGATTAGAAACTATCTATCTATTTACAATAAATAGAAGAGAGAGAGAGAGAGAATATTACAAACTAAAAACAAAAAGAGATGTAGAATGAACATGGAATTCATTATCAAAGAGATTGTTCGTTACACTACTCATTACGACTAGAAAGTAGAAAATGATTACACTAGTGATTAGAGCCTCATCATGAGCCCTACCTGAGAACTTAAACAAAAGCTCCTATGAAACCTAAAAGAAGGCCTAAGTCAAGCGTTTACTATTCTGGGAGGAAAACATGAACTAAAGGGTAAAATTGTAATTTTACCATTGCAGTGCATCAACAGGATTTCTCAAGGGTTAAACATAGGTCAATTGGACTTAATAAGAGGAAAAGTGGGATGGTTCAGTCAACAAAGGGTTAGTGTGAGAATTAAGAATTAAATGACATTCTGTAACTCTAAAACAAACCTACTTAATTTCAAAAGGTTCTGTTCTGGATAAAAATCAACTAAACCCTCTAAAATTCATGGAAAAATATTACCTAGGGTTTAAAACCTTCAATTGGGCCTTTGGAACCTATTTTGACTTAGAATGGGGTCCTAGCTCAGTATTTAACCTAATTTAGGTTTTGTGCAAAATGTCCTATCAAACACGGTCAAACTTAAAATCCAACTTCACCATTGGATTCCTTAGGTCAAAATTTGGTTTGTACCAAAATTTTGGGCCTAAGGGAAGGTCACCTTGACCTACTTTGCAAAATGGTCCACCCAATTACATTCTGACCCCTAACTTTTGAAGAACCCTTGCGCAGATCCCCCTAACTTGCTCGCCATTCTTACAAACAGGCCCCTCCACCATTAATGGGGAGAAATCCTACTCCGGCGAGGAATGGAGGGGGAGTACTCCTTGAGTCCTCAGAGATCTCCCAGATTTGGAAGGGAGATTCTCTGAGGAATTCCCTTCCTTCTGAGTGCAATCACAAGATCTGAATCGCACCCAATCTCTCGTGCGAATGTTGAGAGATTTGGGTATCCCACGGATTTCCTACCTGGCAAGGACTCTTGCGCTTGGAAGCTTGTCTTCCAAGCACAAGAGCCCCTGCCAGTTTCTATAAAAGGATCCTCAACTCCAGCCGCATCTCTTCAACTTGACATAGCTGAAGATCTACCCCAATTTCATCTTCTTCTCCTTCGGTCAAGAGTCCAGTGCCTTCCTCCTCTTTCTTGTCACTCTGCCACAATACTAGTGCCAGAGCTATCTTCACTATCTTCCTCCACATCGGGCAACACCCGCGCGCGCACCTCTAGCCCCATCGTCGTCGCCGTCACCCCTCCCTTGGACATCGTCTTCTCCGGTGACAGTAGGTATAGACAAGCCGCCACCTCTCCCCCTTCATCCAATAAGCTAGGTTAGAATTACTCCTCTCTATCCTCTCTTCAATTCCCCTATTTCTATTTCCATTTTCGACCCCTCGCAGCCACTGTCCACCACCATCTTCTCCATCTCTGGTCACCCATCGGCAAGGTGCTTCCACCGCTCCGCACCTAGACATGCCTAGCCAGACACCTCACCACCTCTGCCATCATCGACTGATCACCTTCCGCCCATCCATCGACCACCATCTCCTCCTCAAACGTCCCTTGACCAAACCCATAAGCACGGCCACAGGGTGACCTAGGCACGCATGCCTAGGCTGCCCCGCGGTCTGCCACCTACTGTCCAACCTTTGCCTTGACACGTCGAAGCTTCCCATGTGTTTTAATGGGGCCGCAAGGTCGTGTTTGTGTGTGTTAGATCTGAGCATCTGTCGCCATTGAAGCACACAGCAAGAAGGTCGCAAGCTTCGCTCTAGGCCGTGCGCTCCAGGTGTTAGAATCCCAAGTGAACCGGACTGGTGTCGCGAACTCATACAGTTAGGCAATTGGCTTGGCAAGCAACTCAATAGCAATAATTGAAGGAGTTCCTATGGGTGTGAGCGCAGAAGCAGATGGGACTTTTAGTCTCACCTCGTAAATGCGAGAACACAGTGCGTAGTATAAATTATTTTTGTGCTTCTCATCGCTTCCAGTACACAGGGGTGAGGTCCCTCGCCCTCAATCGCCCACGCCTCGTCTGCGACTTGCCACCGTGGACCTAGCACCCGACCTGATTACCTAGACCTAGCACTCCTCGCGCATCACACCCACGCTGGTGTTCCTGGACCCGAGCGTGCACCCGACCTGATTACTCGGCTCTGGGAGAGCATACCGAAGAGAGAAATAGAGAGAGATGCGGGGAGGGTAGTGGATAGGTTTTGCTTCGTGGTGCTGTGCAGGAAAGAAGAGGCTAAGAAAAGCAGAGGAGCGGCAGGGGAAGGGAAGAAAAAGAAGAAGGTAGCAGTTGAAGGACTTAGCGGCAGAGGAAGAGAAGAAGAAGAAGGTAGCTGCTGAAGGCAAAAGAAAGAGAGAAGCAGGGACTTAGTCGCAGAAGAAGAAAGAAGAGAAAGAAGAAAGAAGGTAAGGGAAGAAGAAAGAGAGAAGCAGGAGCGACCAAGTAGAAGAAGACAAGGAAAGACAAAGAAGAAAAGCAGAAGAAGAAGAAGAAGAAGAAGAAGAAGAAGCCAAAGAAGGTAGAAGAAGCACAACCGCATAGAAAGAAAAAGAGAAAGAAGAGAGAAAGAGAAGGCCAAAATTCTCAAATCAAGCACTGTAGCAAGAGTTTTTAAGATGTCTGATTTTTCATCAGACCTCCAATTTTTTTAGCATTATTTCTACGTTGACATTACTTCTCAATTTTAGTTGAATTGGTTATTGCTTTCTAGTAAATTGAGAGTTGTTCTCTTAAGTTTTTAACACCCAATTGCTCCCTGTGTTAGACCTCAGATACTTTGATTTTCGAGTTATAAATTCTTATTTGTTTTCGTGGCGATTTCATTTATACTGCAGAACATCTTTTAAACATGATTTCCCCTTGTCAACATTTTAGCGCCGTTGCCGGGGAGCAACGGCCATTTTAGAAGCTTTGATCACAACTTCTAATTCAATACTGACTTAATCTCTCTCTTTTGTTGTGTTTGTCTCAGGGAAAGCCAAAAAAAAGAAAAGCAGCTACACAACAACCACACTAAGGAACAAGTAAACTTTCATTAGCCCTCTCTCTTAATCCCCTCAAAGTCTGAAAAGGAAAAAAAACAAAGAAAAAATCAATCTAGGGCTACTTGCTTCCATATTTAGTAATTCATCAAAGTTGCTTGATTTTCATTTCAACACATTTTGAATTACACATCCAATTAAGGTAACTGGGCTAAAACCTTCTTGATTGAACCCTAGATGCCAATTTTTGAGGCAACTAAATTGGACCAACTAGAGCCAACCTAAGGATTGCAAAGCTAAGGCTTTTAGAGACACATCTTCCCTTAAGCAAAGAAGCAAAAATTTCAAAAAGAGGTGTGCCTAAGCCTTGTTTGAAAAGATCTATACAAGAGAAACCCTAAGCAAATCAGGCTCTTAATCCATTTGAATCCTAAAAGCAAGGACCTAAAAGCTCTCAAAGGAACAAAGAGGTGAAGTTGATCCTTTGGGTCAACCAACCTTAAAATTAGGTCACTTTTTGCACTCAAAAGGCCTAAAGTTCGAGTGGAACCCTAAGCACCTTGATATTAAAAGGTAGACTTAAGAGGTCAAGGTCCCCACTCTGGTCTACCTGGAATCTCAGTGACAAGAGAGGTCATGTGGGGGAAACCCTGTAACTCGTCGGGATGCTCTACCGTGTAGGGGTCATTGCGGGACTCTCCCTCTCTGACTACCCAGGTACTTCTCAAGTGGTCGACCTTTCTGACTAAGGGGTATCATCCGCCCCAAACCTCTATAGTCACCTAACAATTTTTGGGTGTCTCGATTGGGTCCAACACCTTCTGATCTCATCACATCCTTTGGTGCTTATTGGGTAGGAGGTCCTTAAGACCATCCTTAAGACCACCCTTAAGACCTCCTTTAGAAATCCACTCTCGCCAAGGCCAAGCCTCGACGCCCCTGTTTGTGTAGCAACCCCACCACATAGATCTCTCCTCTAATCCAGAACCAAGTTCTCCTTCTTCTTCCATCATGGCACAACCCATTGAAGAAGAGAACAACCTTGAGCACCAGCTTCAACGCCTAAATGATCTCTTCCAAAACTTTGTAAACCCACCGTAGCATCCTATGATGCGAGATCACTACAATCCTGCTGTGGTGGCCATCGAGCCTCGAGTCCGAATCCTGGCTGGAGGTCTTGATTTTGAACTCAAGCCCAAAATGATTCATGCCTTACCAAAATTCCATGGGCTTAACTCCGAGGATCCATTCCAGCACATTAAACAGCTCAAGCACCTGGCCCAGACCTTCGGGTCAGATGCACAAAATCAAGATATTCTGCTCATGAAGATGTTTTCTTTCTCCCTCATGGACAAGGCTACTCATTAGTATCAAACTCAGACTCGTCCGATCAACCCATGGGATGAACTTCAGTTTGAATTTTTGAAGTTCTTTCCTGTTGGCCAGACAAATGCCTTGCACCACTAGATCACTCATTTCACTCAACAAACGGGAGAACCTCTTCATGATTCATGGGACCAATTCTTAGATCTCATGCAAAAGTGCCCCCATCACGGAGTTCCTAAATGGGAACAAGTCTACTCTTTTTACCAGGGACTCCATGAAGACATTTGATTATTCGTCAATGCAACCTGCGGAGGAAACATCATGGGTCAACATGAGGACATGGTGAGGGAGATTCTCAAAAATATGTGTGAGAACTCTATCAATAATGACTCCATGGGCTTATTCGACTGGACGAATGCCCACGCATCAACGAATCTTAGGGGAGCACATGAGACGCAAGACCTGTCCACATCCGTCGATTTGGAACTGATGGCCAGTCGGTTGGACAAAGTCTCTATCATAGAGAAGAAGGTGGATGAGCTGACTCAGCATCTGCAGTGAGCCACCTCTACGCAGAACTCTTTTGCATGGCCACCTCTTGCAAGGGAAACTATGCAGAACATCTATCACCAATGTTCTCAGAGGATGGACCTGTATCCACCCCCGTCTGACTCTCGGACCAGAGGGACCTCCAATCTGCTCTATTCTAGTTGGGGGAACTCTGAACCCTCATATTCTGACTTTCCTGAGGCTCCTCAGACCTACGAGGACCTCAATGCCATCTAGAATGACCCATTCTCCAATACCTACAACCCTGGATGGTGAAATCATCCCAACTTCCAGTGGACAGGAAATTCTCAGACTCAAAGACCACCTTATCAACCCCGTCCACAAGCTCCTCGTCCATATCAGCCGCCTCAGCCTCAACCCAATCCCACCTATCAATCTGGGCCAAACTAGGATCAAATGACTTATCCTTCAAGCACTGGCTGACATTCAAAAGACGAATGTGGCAATGCAAAAACAACATAAAGATGAGATCACAGAGGTTCGCAATCAACTAGCCCAAATGGCAAATTCGCACCAACCTGGCACCCTCCCTTCGCAACCTCTGCCAAACCCAAATAACGTGTCTACCCAGAGGCACATTATGAACCCCAATTTAGGCCACGCACATATGATTTATCAGGCTCCTTCTGTTCCATCACCAGACGGGATGGAAGCTTTGACATCTTATGCGAGATTCCAGCAGCAGCCACCCCTCTTACCAAACCCAAAGCAAAGCCAGGCAGGATTAAACTCCATAACAACTCATAGTGGTAAAGAAACCCAAGACCACATTATCCAAACCACTCTAAGCCTGGTAGTAACCCAACCCCTAGGATAGTTATCTAAGATACCCCTACCCCAGATCAAGAACCTAGACCTATACTAGAGGAACCAATTAGGGTTCTATTTCTTGAGGCCTTGCCCAAAGGAAAAAGGATAACCAAACCCGTGGCTCCTAAGGAGGATCTATTCAAGCTCTTTGAATAGGTCCAGATAAACATCCCCTTGATGGATGCAATCCACCATGTGCCGGCTTATGCAAGATTCCTGAAAGACGTGTGTACACCCAAGAGTAAGCCGCGAACCAAAAGTGGGAATCCGATCGTACTGTCAGAGCAAGCCAGCTCTGTAATTTTGAGTAAACTCCCACCCAAGGCTAAAGACCCAGAAACTCCCCTGATTTCATGTAAAATTGGTGAAACCCAATTTGATAGAGCCTTGCTAGACCTAGGTGCCTCCATAAATCTAATACCTACATCCCTCCTTAACCACCTTGAAGAATCCGAACTTAAACCGACTGAGGTGACATTGCAGTTAGCCGATCGATCCATCAATTCACCTAAAGGAATACTCGAGGATGTCATTGTTAGGGTACAAGATTTCTACTTCCCGGTGGATTTCATAGTTCTAGATATGGATGCACCTGAGAACCCAAGGGATACACCAATTATATTAGGGAGACCTTTTCTGGCCACTGCCAGGGCCAACATAAACTGTGAGGAGGTCCAAATAGAATTAAAATTTGGGAATCAAACTCTGAAGATTGACATCTTTAAGGCCCAACAAGGGATTAATTGCGGGTTATAGAGCAAATATGTGATATCAAAGCCGTGGTTGATGAATCGCACGTTGAGGACAACCTGATTATCCCCGATCAACCACTAGAAGATCAAAACTCGCAAATCGAGGAGTCGGAATCTGATCTAGACACATCCATAACTCTAACCCTTGTCCCTGATACAGACCCTGAACCGCCCATTGCTGCTGATAATCCTGTCATGGAACTCAAGCCCCTTCCCGAGCATCTGAAGTACGTCTTTTTGGGTTCCAATCAGACGTTTCTTGTGATTATTAACTCCCGACTCACACCTGACCAGGAAAATTTCTATTCTCCAACAACATCGTAGAGCCATTGGATGGACTCTCGATGACTTGACTGGCATAAGCCCTCGTATTGCACACATCGAATCTACACAGAAGAGGGTGCACGACCTTCACGAGAGATGCAGAGGTGTTTAAACCCTAATCTGCAGGAGGTCGTGAAAAAGGAGATCATCAAGTGGTTAGATGAAGGGATCATCTACCCAATCTCCGACAGTCGCTGGGTGAGTCCAATTTAGGTTGTGCCTAAGAAGGCTAGACTTACCATCATTACGACTGAAATCGAAGAGATCATACCTACCTGAATAGCTAACTCGTGGAGAGTCTGCATTAATTACAGAAGACTCAATTCTTCCATGAAGAAGGACCATTTCCCACTACCGTTTATTGATCAGATCCTCAAGAAACTAGCAAGAAATAGGTTCTTCTACTTTCTTGACGGGTACTTTGGTTACAACCAGGTGGAAATCCATCCAAAGGACCAAGAAAAGGCCATGTTCACCTGCCCCTTTGAGACATACGTGTTTCGAAGGATGCCTTTTGGTCTCTGCAATGCTCTTACAACCTTTCAGCAGTGCATGCTTGCCATATTCTTAGATATGGTAGGTGATTATATGAAAGTCTTCATGGATGACTTTTTAGTTTTTCGAGCATCATTTGACAATTGCCTCCAGCACTTGGTCCAAATACTCAGGCGGTGAATCGATGTGAATTTGGTTCTTTCCTGGGAAAAGAGCCATTTCATGGTGCCTAAGGGAATCGTCCTGGGACACATAATTTCGGAGAAAGGCATCCAAGTCGATCGAGCCAAGGTTAACTTGATTTCTAAACTCCCTATGCTTATCTTGATCAAGGACATCCGATCTTTTCTGGGGCACGTCGATTTTTACCGTCTATTTATCCCTGATTTTTCAAAAATCGCACACCCCTTGACTACTCTTCTCTCCAAGGATGTGCCTTTCGAAATCTCCAAGGAATGCACTCAAGCATTTGAAATCCTCCGTGTCTGAGTTACCCAAGCCCCGATCCTACAGTCCCCTAATTGGTCTCAACCCTTTGAGATCATGTGCAATGCATCTGACTTCACTGTAGGAGTAGTTTTGGGGCAGAAAATTGACAGGAAACCCATGGACATTTACTACGCTCCCAAAACACTAGACGAGGCTCAGCGTAACTACACAGCTACTAAGAAAGAGCTGCTGGCTGTAATATTTGCCCTAGAAAAATTCAGATCATACCTCCTGGGTTCCCATGTTATCATCTACTCGGATCACATGGCGGTGAGGCATCTCCTTGTAAAGAAGGATGCAAAACCTCGATTAATCCGATGGATCTTTCTGTTGCAAGAATTTGACCTCGAGATTCACGACAAAGTTGGAAATTAGAAACATGGTAGCTAATCACTTGTCCCACCTTCCTTCTGAGATCATTGACCCTTCCAGACCCATCACAAAACACTTTCCTGATAAGCACCTCCTGACTATCGATACAGGGCTTTCATTGTTCGCAGACATAGTGAACTACTTGGCATCACATCAGATCCCGTCCGATTGCCCGAAGGCCAAGAAGACAAATTGTGTTTCGATGTGAAGTATTACCTATGGGAAGACCCGTATCTATTCCACATTGGTGCTGATCAAATAATTCGACGATGTGTCGCGGAAGCAGAAATCAAAGACATACTCTCCTTTTGCCATCACCAGGCATGCAGTGGACATTTTTCAAGGCACAAAACTGCATCAAAAGTCCTCCAGTGTGGCTTTTACTGGCCCACAATTTTCAAGGATGCATACGATCACTGTAAGGCATGTACCTGTTGCCAAACCTTGGGCAACATGAGCCATCAATACATGATGCCTTTACAGCCGATCCTGGTATGCGAGATTTTTGACATTTAGGGGATTGATTTTATGGGACCCTTTCCTATCTCGGATGGCTTCAAATACATCTTACTCGCCGTTGACTACGTGTCCAAGTGGATAGAAGCCATTCTGACTCGAACCAATGATCACATGGTTGTTATTAGATTCATTCATCAAAACATCTTCTCAAGGTTCAGGATTCCACGAGCAGTAATTTTCGACAGAGGGACCCATTTCACTAACGCTCAATTCAGGTCACTGATGACCAAATACAGGGTGTCGCATCGAATCTCTCTCCTTACCACCCCCAAACTAATGGTCTAGCTGAGCTATCAAACTAGGAGATCAAGAAAATCCTCCAGGTTACTGTTCGACCTGACATGAAGGATTGGTCATCTCGGCTTCCGGAAGCATTGTGGGCTTATAAGACCGCCCACAAGACCCAATTAGGCATGTCTCCCTTCAGACTAGTGTACGAGAAGGCATGTCACCTCCCCGTCGAATTGGAGCATAAAGCCTATTGGGTAGTACGGAAGTGCAACTTAGATCTTTCTAAGGCTAGAACCCATAGATGACTTCAAATTAGTGAGATCGATGAATTAGGCCACGACGCATATGAGAACTCGCAAATTTACAAAGAACAGGTCAAAGCCTTTCACGACAAACACATTTCTAGAAAGATCTTTCATCCTGGTCAAAAGGTTCTACTCTTTGATGCCCAACTCAAATTATTCCCAGGAAAGCTATGATCTAAGTGGATTGGACCTTACCTATTCTAACAAATCTTTGGAAATGGAGCCGTTGACATTAGTCCATGAAAGAGCGATCTTCATTTTAGTTGAAAACTTTAACATAAAATGATGTGTCGTTGTATTTAATCGCGTGGTAGAAAATCGCTTTTCAAAACATTTAAATTTCCAAAACTAACCACGAAGAGTTAGGTCATCTCCACAGGGAGGAATTAGCCTAAAAGAAATGAGTAATAATGCATAAAGGAATCGGGAATATTAATAGAGATGCATGCTAACTAGTGCACTCATTTCCAGCATAAATTTGTAATATAGATAATTAATCAAGAAGATGAGGGTGCATATACAAAATTGCCAAAATATAATATTCTAAATAATGACCTTGGTAATAGAAAACAATGGTAATATTAATCTCCTAACTAATGACACTATAATTAATATCTCATATTGTATGTCAATTAGAAGGAGAAATCAATTATATGTAATTTCAAATTAAGCAAGGGGTGTCCATGCAAATTCTGTAGAAATATATTAATTCAGAAAATAAATGAACAGTAACTTGACAATGGCATTTTCTGTAAATTTTAATGGTGGAGGAAATAGAGCATTTGCTCTCTCTCCTCCTCGCGGGAGAGAGAGAGCACCGGCGGGGCTGTCGCGAGCAAGGGATGTTGGCGAGGATGATGGCTATCCGATGGAGGTGGCGGCGTCGACGAAGATGGCCGGAGGCGGCCGACCAGTGGATGAGATGAGGATTAGAGAAGGCTGCTGCTGTGGCTGCACGCCTGCTGTGAAGGTGCGGGCGGTTGCGGCACGCACCTACAGGCGCGGGTGGCAATGTGGATGCGCTGATGGGAGTGCGCCTGCGAGCGCCTACGGGTTGAGGCACGGTGCTAGTGCCTGTTGTAGCGCGAGTGGCTGCGCCTGAGGTGGCTACAGGCTACTGGAAGGTACGGGCGCTGCGGTGAGGCGGGTATAGCGCCTGCAGGTCTGCCGTGGAGAGGCACTGCGAGGGAGCCTACGGTGCTGCGTTAGGGCACGGCTGCAGGCGTGCGAAGCGGGGAGGCACGAGTGGAAGATGGGCATGCTGAGGCACGCCCGCAGGGAGCACTGGAGAGATTAGGGCATACGCCTGCAGTGAAGCGGGTCTACAGAGGAGCAAGGGTGAACGGCTGCAGGCTTGGTGTGGTGCGGGCACCTGCGGGGAGGTGCTGGTGGTGGGCGTGCCTGCAGATGGCGATGAAGGCGCACGGTGCCTTTAGGCGCTGCTGGAGGGAGATGCTGTGCGGGAGAGGCGCGCGGTTGGGAGCATACCGACGGGCGTGCGCAAGGTGGTGCAAGTGGGTGCACTGAGTAGGCAGAGATGAAGTTGTGCACAGTGCATGCGGTGGAGTTTTTCCTCGCATGGGGGAAGATGGATTTTTTTTTCAGTGCACTCTACCTCCTCTCTTTTAACTCCTCTCTCTCCCTGTGTGCTCCAATCAAGGGATTTTCAAAGCCCTTTTCTATTTTTGGCCGGCAGGCATTGGAGGAGATGGTCGGAGGAATGGGAAAAGTTTTGCCGGTTGTTGGGGAAAGTTGCTCCCCAACCCTTTCTCTTTCTAAATATAATACCTACACATAAAAACAACAAAATCATCACATATTAAGTTATAGAATGTTATAAACGTAAATCATGATGTGTACAATTCTTCTACAACTTAATTGCAATTATTAACACACCTACAAGGTACAATTAAAGATACATAGGCTTAATATTAGTCCATTAAAGTGGACTCATCAAATACCCCCATGCCTAAGATTTGCTAGTCCCTAGCAAAAATGAAAAATAATAGAACTAATCAGAAGATTTCTTCTTTTCTTATTTCAAAACTTTAGAAATCCAGACAAATGTGAAGTGCTGATAGCCTAGGTAACAGATCCAAGTGAAAGAGCCAATTCGCATTGGGAGTTCATACATCACCCTTGGAAAAAATTTCTGTCGAGATAGGCAACTACTTCCCTCGAGGATAAAGCAGATGATAATCTGTAATTTGACCCTGGCGTTTGGCTTAGGTAGGTGATATCGAATGGATTTGTATTTGGTGGCACACACGCATCTGGTGCTACATATAGTCTAGTACTACAGACTCTAGAGCTCTAGACTATTAGACAAGTCAACTCTGAGAGAGGCTACACAATTGTGCTCTCTTGATGTTCCTGGGCATTCTCTCTTTTTCTTTCTTTCTGAGATCACGAATCTTGCCAGATTTAGAAATTGTACTCACTATTTGGTGGCCTCACATGGCATCCACACTTCACTTAAAGTCTTAATAACTCTACAACTAAGTTAGAGTCCTCAACCAATATTTGGGTGATTAGAAATACTAAAAGGTAGGTATGGGTCATATTTGGTGGAACGCGAAAGGTGTTTTGTTGCCTCAGAAACAATATTACAATAGAAACTTGGACTCTCTCTTTTTTTTTTGTAATATAACTATTTCTTCTTTTTCTTTTTTCTATTTCTTCTTTTTCTACTTCTTTTCTCTTTTCCCTTTTTTTAATTTTTTTTTATTTTTTTCTTCCTGTTTTTGTTTCTTTTTCAATCAACACAACACAATACGGACTTTTATTTACGAGGCATTATTAGGGATGATGATGGTTAAGAGGAAGTTGTGTGGCTTATTTGGTAGAAGTGCCTATTCTCGGCACCAGGAAGGAATGGATAGGGCAGGCGTATTTCTAACCTTTGACACTATTACCCTCCTTCAGCTGAAGACTCTATGAAGGACGGTCGTAACCATCCACCATAGTTATAGCTTTATTAAGACTCAATCTCTGTGTATCTGCCTTGTTTGGTACTCTCAAGAATTTACTCAAAGTACACACACAGGAACAGAGAGTGAAAACTATGCCTAACTCTAAAGTATCATCATCTAATTATCCAAAACTTAAGAGTCCTTGCACTAGACTTAGTGCACCAGTAATCTCTCTACTTTCCTCTCACAAATATGAGGTGGATCTATTGGATGATAGTATGCCTGACTCCCTATGAACTGTCCAAGGGTTTAGTAGACTTACAAGTGTTCATTGGTTTTCCTCAAGGATCCATTGCCAAGTCTACGTGCACGTGAAATAAATGTACTGGATTCTAAACTTAAGAAATAATTCCGGAAGAGAAACCTCTAATGACAAAGGTATTTTGCTAGGGACTAACCCATTCAGCTCAAGAAAAGAAATTTCTTTTTTTTTAAATGCATGAATACTTCCTAAAATGCAAATGCACTCCCCTATGCCTAAATCCTACAATGTCCTCATTGTAAAATTAAAATAGGAGAAGGGAAAAATATCACCTGACACGGTCTGCTGGGTTGCCTCCCAACAAGCACTGCATTTTCTGCAGCAGCCAGACTTAGAAGGAACCTATAAGTCTGGCTCCAAATAGAAAAGGTTAGGCCCTAAGAATATGTGTAACAACGTAGGCCTAGAAAATAGGTAACCACGGATGATGGCGAGCTGATGATGCAATGTAATTCCAAATGCTCGCTAGAAGAAATGAAAATAGAAAATCTCGTTGGCTACTTGGGGAGGTCTAGGAATAAGAAAGGGAATATGAAAAGAGGCCTCCCGAAATGGAATAAGTGGAGGATAACAAGGATCCTCCAAAGCAGGACGGGTTTTAAAAGATATAATCATTATTAGTTCAAACCCTTGAATGGCGAGAGTAAAAGTACAAGCATCAATCCATACTCGCCATTCTATCCTAGGATGTACTGGCCTGATATATTCTCCAGAAAGAATGTACATGAGCAGAGATCTGAGCCACGGATCGGTTAGGGAGTATAAGGGTTGTTTGTAGTGTTGGAAGGTAATGGTTAAGTCCAATGAGGGCTTAGTTGGTGTTAGGTCTAATTCCAACAATGATTTAGATTGTGTACACTCCCTAACAGTTGTAGACAACTTCAAGTTATGCTGCCTAGCATTAATGATCGGAGTCATGTTTGAATCAAGGGTAGACTCCAAATTATAACTTTTTGATGGCAAGGTCAAAATGTAAGAATCATTATCCTTCAGCTCATCCCCAAATTCGTTTGGTTCACTTAAGTATTTGTCGGGGTGTATATGTGATTCATTAGGAGTTGGATTAGTATCCTCAATTATTTCTAAAGGAGGATCAATCTTAATATTTTGGAGGAAGCCTATATCATTGAATTCGTTATTGTTCTCAGGATATAAATCCTTAATTAATGTGTTTTGTCCCCAAGAGTCTCCCATAGACTTCTCATTATTTTGTTTGTCCTCCTCTAATATCAACTCATGTTTTGATGAAGGATGACTCTCAAAAGAAAGGAGGAATCTGGATTTAATCATATTATTTCTACCCTATGGAGGTAAATCATCAAATGATAAATAATTCTCCTGTGATTCACTCCAGATTTTCAGTCTAGGTTCCTTTGTTGGGGCATCCTCATCCTCTGAATTAGACTCTTCATATCCCTGAGACCAGAATTGATCATCCTCTATTCCCTTAGGGTCACCTTCATTAGGTGCATTTGAATCCTCAGAATATTGAATGGTAGGTGTTGATTCCCTAAGTGGAGGATCAGGAGTAGGCTCACTAAGAGTAGAATGGGATTCCACCAAATAATCAAGAAGGGAAGTGATAGGAACAATATAACCTTGACCTGGGTTGGTAGGGGTAAGGAGAATACTGTCATTGGGGTCAAGGTCCTCAAGAGGTACCATCTTCCCTTGCTTTTGACTCCAATGTAGTTCAGGTGGATAATCACCATGATCATTGTGCTCTAATGGCCGTGTCTCATTGGGAGAGTCTAAGTGATAGCTACATAAAATTGGATCCCTATTGTCATTAGGCTCCTCAGAATTATTTTCATGATCATGATCGTATGGGTAGGGATCAAGACTATTAGGAAGCGTGTAGCTAAGTTGTCTTATTTCTTCATTTAACTGTTGACTATTCTTCAACATCTCTCCCATTGATTCCATTATTTCCTTTTGTTGTTTTTTCATTTCTATAATGAAAGAGGAGAGGCTATTATTATCAGGTTGGGGAGGATAGTCAATTTCAGGCTCTGGTTGCCTAGGGGTATCGGTCCAACCTCGATATAGAAAATCATGAAGGGTGGGAGGGTTGGGTGCTTGCATGGAAGTAGGGATTTCAGGGCTGGAAAATCCCGCTCCTAGGCTCTACTCAAAAGTGGGAGTTATCAAGCCAGTACTCCCAGGGTAAGAATGAGAATGATCCCATGAATTGTCAATGTTCCCATCAAAGGATGGATACGCTCGGAGCATGGGATCTTGATTAAAAGATGGGAAGTATTGACTCTGATAATCTGAATGATAGGAGTAAGAGTAATCCATTTCTTTAAGCAAAATAATTTTAACTCTCTTAGGATTTAGCAAAATTCAGAATATAAGCAAAAAACTTCCTAGAGAGTTCTATTATCAAAGCAAACGTAAATTCAACGGGATCTTTTTTTAGTAGATTGTAGGTCTTATATGTTTAGTTGGTGGCCAAACAAGTTTTGCAAAAATTACGCTTCCTAGGCCTACCTTCGCTGGTGCCTATAACCTACTCGCAAGGGATGGAAGTCTTGAATCGAGCCCACACATGAGGAAACGAACTAACTTGGTGGATAGGCTTGTTGATTTCTGACTAACTTCCCTTGTGGTGCAAAAGAGGAGAGGTAGAAATTTATCTAGTGACCTTATGTGTGAGGTGCACAGTTCTCTCAAGTGTGCAAACATATGATCGTGTTTTTGATTTTTGAAATTCCGCAAACAGGATCCTTTTGCACACAATTTTCAGTCACAGAGTTTAAAGTCCAACCTCTTAATCGTCCCAATTTTTTTTTTTAAAGTAACCACTGAATTAATTTGATTCAAGCACTTTAGTGGTCCTAGATTTAGGTTCAGTGCATATGCATGACAAGTAATTAATGCTTAAGAGAAGACGTACCTTACTCTACCTTTTTTCGTGCAGAAATGAATGCAATGCAATAAAAATAAACTAGATGCTACTCATTCAGTCCTAGATGGTCGTCCTATAGATATGCAGCTTCTAGCAGGCAGTTCAATTTTTTTTTATATAATAAACAAACAGACTTAAACTAACTAACTAATTGAAATTCAGTCAAACAGTTCAAATAATCCTATAATCTAAATAAATGGGAACACACTCCCGAAAATATGCTCCTGCATACAAGAGCGATAAGAAATAAAGTGGCACTGGGAACACGTTCCCAAAAATACCCAACACGGGTCCAAAAGATAGAAAATAAATTCTACTGTCTATCTAACTAAATCTAACTAAGATCTACTGCCTAAATCAGAAATAGGCTTCTCCGTAAGCCTATATACGTGGGATCAAGGCCCACGTATTCCTATTACCGTCCTCCAGGTGGCGTCAAGGTCCACCAAGAAGATCGTCTCTGCCGTACGTGCCCGTCGCATTCGATGTGTGTTTTTTGCATAGAAGAAAATCCACAGTTAGTAATTCAGAAAAGTTTTCAAAATAGCATAAAAATAACATAAAATTCTCAAAAAATTAATAGGCATTTCTTCTCCCCAGCAACGGTGCCATTTGAAAGAGTGATCTTCGTTTTAGTTGAAAACTTTAACATAAAATGATGTGTCGTTGTATTTAATCGCGTGGTAGAAAATTGCTTTTCAAAGCATTTAAATTTTCAAAACTAACCACGAAGAGTTAGGTCGTCTCCACAGGGAGGAATTAGCCTAAAAAAAATGAGTAATAATGCATAAAGGAATCGGGAATATTAATAGAGATGCATGCTAACTAGTGCTCTCATTTCCAGTATAAATTTGCAATATAGATAATTAATCAAGAAGATGAGGGTGCATATGCAAAATGACCATAATATAATATTCTAAATAATGACCTTGGTAATAGCAAACAATGTTAATATTAATCTCCTAACTAATGACACTATAATTAATATCTCATATTGTATGTCATTCAGAAGGAGAAATCAATTATATGTAATTTCGAATTAAACAAGGGGTGTCCACGCAAATTGTGCAGAAATATATTAATTCAGAAAATAAATGAACAGTAACTTGACAATGGCATTTTCAGTAAATTTTAATGGTGGAGGAAACAGAGCGTTTACTCTCTCTCCTCCTCGCGAGAGAGAGAGAGAGCATCGACGGGGCTGTCGCGAGCAAGGGATGTTGGCGAGGATGATGGCTATCCGATGGAGGTGGCGGCGTCGATCAAGATGGTCAGAGGTGGCCGACCGGCGGATGAGATGAGGACCGGAGAAGGCTGCTGCTATGGCTGCGCGCCTGCTGTGAAGGTGCGGGCGGTTGCGGCGTGCACCTGCGGGCGCGGGTGGTAGTGTGGATGCGCTGATGGGCGTGCGCCTACGGGCGCCTATGGGTTGAGGCGCGGTGCTAGCACCTGCTGTAGCGTGGGTGGCTACGCCTGAGGTGGCTGCAGGCTGCTGGAAGGTACGAGCGCTGCGGTGAGGCAGGTATAGCGCCTGCAGGTCTGGCGCGGAGGGGCGCTGTGAGGGAGCCTGCGGTGCTGCACTAGGGCGTGGCTACAGGCATGCAAAGCGGGGAGGAGCGAGTGGAAGATCGGCATGCTGAGGCACGCCCGCAGGGAACGCTAGAGAGATTGGGGCGTACGCCTGCAATGGAGTGGGTTTGCAGAGGAGCAAGGGTGAACGGCTACAGGCTTGGTGCGGTGCAGGTGCCCGCGGGGAGGCGCTGGTGGTGGGCGTGCCTGCAAATGGCGATGAAGGCGCACAGTGCCTTTAGGCGCTGCTGGAGGGAGATGCTGTGAGGGAGAGGCGCACGGTTGGGAGCCTACCGACGGGCATGCGCAAGGTGGTGCGGGTGGGTGCGCTGAGTAGGCAAAGATGAAGTCGTGCACAGTGCATGCGGTGGAGTTTTTCCCCGCAAGGGGGAAGATGGCTTTTTTTTTAGTGCACTCTGCCTCCTCTCTTTTAACTCCTCTCTCTCCCCACATGCGCCAATCAAGGGATTTTCAAATCCCTTTTCTATTTTTGGCCAGCAGGCGTTGGAGGAGACGGCCGGAGGAAAGGGAAAAGTTTCGCCGGTTGTTGGGGAAATTTGCTCCCCAACCCTTGCTCTTTCTAAATATAATACTTGCACATAAAAACAACAAAATCATCACATATTAAGTTATAGAACGTTATAAACGTAAATCATGATGCGTACAATTCTTCTACAGCTTAATTGCAATTATTAACACACCTACAAGGTACGACTAAAGATACTTACACTTAATATTAGTCCATTAAAATTGACTCATCAGTCCACTTAGCCATGATTCCGAACCCTTCGTCGTGAATGGTCAGAGACTCAAACAGTTCATTGATGTGACCAATACAGATTTGGCTGAGTCATCCCTTATCCTCCATTCTCCCTGATCTCATTGCGCCCAGCCGATGGCGTAAAACTCAGCGCTTAACGGGAGGCAACCTGGCATTCTTTGAAAAACCCAAAACCTTTCTGACATTTCTACGCTGAATTCATATTGCACTTTAGGGTTCATCCAATAGAGCAACCGACTCCACCTTAGGTACCCATACCCGAGATTAGAAATCATTCGCAACAGTCACTTCGACCTGTTCGCCCACCCAACACCTGTCTTAATGAATGAACTAAGCTGAATTCGAACCCACCTAATTTACATTAGGGGCATTGCAAATCGTAGGCATGGGGGGGTATGAAAGTGTAAAATGTCATGAAAACTCATATCAAGAAAAGGTTTCAAAAAAAAAAGCACATATCACAGAAAAAAACATAAACAAATTGAAAAATCTTTAAAAAGAACAAAAAAAACTGAGGAAGGGGGTGACAAAATTTTTAGGCTATACAAAATATGAGGAAAAAAAGCAAAATGCCAAAAAGGAGCACAAAATGAAAAAAAAGGGGATAGTCATAACTAAAAGATTAAGGGATTAACTGAAGTTCTAGACCACAACAAGAAAAAAAAAAAGAGAAAAATGAGAAAAAAAGTGCTAAGGAGACAAAAAAGAAAGATTAGTAGGAACGCTAACTTTAGGCCTTTTGGGTTAGACTCTTAGGGTTAAAAATTCAAGTACCCACTAAAATCTGGATACTCCTCAAGAGCTTGGGGAAAATGCAAAGCTTAAGTATTTGGTCTAAGGCTTAGGGAGTATTCGACATCGTTAACTGACCTTCGGTTTGCGGGATTCAGTAACCTAAGTACCCCAATCCACACACTGTCTGGTTCAGTGTGCGTAAATATCAAAATCATGCAAAAAGCATTTTAATGTTTTGAGAAAGTTGCCTAGATTAGGAGTGACCGATCAACACAAGTTGATTTGGACGAGTTCCCAGTGTGGAGAGGAGGGAAATTCCCCTCGAAGATGCGTAACATATCGTCTCCTCAGTGCTTGTCTCTTAGGATATTTAAATATCCTACCAGGGTAATGTAAGCACTCTGCTGGTTCAGATACCATGGGCGGCATTCTCACGAAATGTTGATTGCCAAGGTCTAGATTCGGCCACGGAACGTCATGGGAAAGATTATCTCGAAATCTCGAATGCCAGGGTTCTGGGGGTTGTCATGGGCGATGCTATCTCAAAGCATCAATTGCTAAGGACCCTTGAGGATTGATGATGGGGACAAGGAATCCGATACAGACCATGTTGAGAAGCCAATCCGAAGCTAGAAATAAAAAGAAAAGAGAGAGAAAACTCTCCAAACAAATAAATCCTCTATCTCTCTCTTACAAAAATGCAAGGGAAACTGAACCTAGGCTAAAAATATCTCAAGCACAGGTACTTTAACTGCGGAATCCAACGAACCCTAGGATAGTTTCTGCGAGCCCTAAAAACCTTTGCAGAGGACTGAGGCTAAAGCAGGTCAGGTCTGGATTTTAGTTGATACTTGAGTACCTCTAGGCCTATTGTCGGCATTCTGACCTAATCACAAAAGAAAAAGAAAAAGCACTTATCACAACTAGTAGAAGAAACTCATGGTCTAGAACAGATGTTAAAATCTTAAAATTTTGCTAAGGGACTAGCAAAAGCTAGGCATGGGAGTATGATGAGAGCCTCATCATGAGCCCTAACTAGCTCATTTTGACCTAAGAAAGTAAACAAAAGCTCCTACATAACCTAAAGGAAGGCATAAGTCAAGGGTTTACCGTTCTGGGAGGAAAACATGAACTAAAGGGTAAAATTGAAATTTTACCATTACAGTGCATCAACGGAATTTCTCAAGGGTTAAACATAGGTCAACTGGACTTAATAAGAGGAAAAGTGCGATGGTTCAGTCAGGAAAGGGTTATTGTGAGAATTAAGAATTAAATGACATTCTGTAATTCTAAAACAAACCCACTTAACTTTACAAGGTTTCGATTTGGATAAAAATCAACTAAACCCACTAAAATTCATGGAAAAATATCACCTAGGGTTTAGAACCTTCAATTTGGCCTTTGGAACCTATTTTGACCTAGATTGGGGTCCTAGCTAAGTATTTAACCTAATTTGGGTTTTTATGCTAAATGTCTAGTCAAACGTGGTCAAACCTAAAATCCAACTTCACCATTGGATTCCTTAGGTCCAAATTAGGTCTGTACCAAAATTTGGGGCCTAAGGGAAGGTCATCTTGACCTACTTTACAAAATGGTCTACCCAATTACATTTTGGCCCCTAACTTTTGAAGAACCCTTGTGCAGACCGCCCTAACTTCCTCGCCACTCTTACAAATAGGTCCCTCCACCATTAATGGGGAGAAATCCTACTCCGATGAGGAATGGAGGGGGAGTACTCCCTGAGTCCTTAGAGATCTCCTCCCAGATTTGGAAGGGAGATTCTCTGAGGAGTTCCCTTCCTTCTGAGCATAATCACAAGATCTGAATCGCACCGAATCTCTTGTGCGAACGCTCGAGAGATTTGGGTATCCCACAGATTTCCAACTTCGGTGAGGACTCTTGCTCTTGGAAGCTTGTCTTCTGATGAGAGCCTCATCATGAGCCATAACTAGCTCATTTTGACCTAATAAAGAAGATAAAAGCTCCTACATAACCTAGAAGAAGGCTTAACTAAAGGAACAAGTGTTCTGAGAAGAAAACATGAAATAAAGGTTAAAACTGCAATTTTACCATTGCAGTACATAAACGGGATTTCTCAGAAGCAAAACATAGGTCAAATAGTCCAAAGTGGGTTGAATTAATCAGAAATGGGTTTATGTGCAATCTAAGAATTAAATGACACTTGGTAACCCTAAAACAGACCCGCTTAAATTAACAAGGTTCCAGTCAGAATAAAAATCAAGAAAACCCTCTAAAAATCATAGAAAAACATCCTCTGGGGTTTAGAACACTTAATTTGGCCTTTGGAACCTAGTTTGACCTAGATTAGGGTCTTAGCTCTTCAATTAACCTAATTTGGGTTTTTACGCAAAATGTCCAGTCAAAAGAGGTCAAACCTAAAATCCAACTTCACCATTGGATTCTTTAGGGCCAAATTAGGTTTGTACCAAAATTTGGACCTAAGGGGAGGTCATCTTGACCTACTTTGCAAGTTAGTACACCCAAATCACAAAGAGGTCCCTATCTTTTGAATATCCTTGCAGAGAGCCCCCTAGGTTCCTCGCCTTCTTTGCAAACCGGTCCTGCCTCCATTGCTAGGGCAGAACCGAGCTCCGACGAAGTTTCGAGAGAGATGGCTCTCTAATTCCTCAGAGATTCTCTCCCAGAAATGGAAGGGAGATTCTCTGAGGAATTCCCTTCCTTCTAAAGCCAATCAAATTCGCTGGTGTGAACCCAATCTCTCGTGCGAACGCACGAGAGATGTGGGTATCTTTCTTCCTTCCAACTCCGGCGAACCGGCTGACCTAATTGCGCGTCTTTCACGCTCTGATAGGAGCGGCCAGCACCTATAAAACACCCCTCGGACCCGGCCACTCATCTTGAGCTTGATTTGGCCGAGTTTCCCCCTTCAATTCCTCTCCTCCTGCTCGGCCAAATACCCCAGCTAGCTCCGGCGAGCCCCCCTCCCCTCCCTCTTCGCTCTGCCACAAAACCAGTGGCAGAGTTAGCTTCCTGACCTCCCTCCGCGTCGCGCAGTACCAGCGCACGCCGCCTCAGCCCCGTCGTCGCCGCCATTCTCCCCCACTGGGCGTCATCTTCTCCGGCGACAGCAAGTACTGCTGTCCGCCTTCTGTCCCCTTTCGTCCTTACAATTAGGTTAGAACTCCTCTCCATCCTATCCTCTCTCTTTTCCCCCTGTTATCTCATCTGATTACCCCTCGACCGACGCTGACCA
Source organism: Thalassia testudinum (assembly GCA_037157565.1). NCBI lineage: Eukaryota > Viridiplantae > Streptophyta > Magnoliopsida > Alismatales > Hydrocharitaceae > Thalassia > Thalassia testudinum. The sequence goes on along the minus strand of JAZHRO010000014.1, from coordinate 135,210,050 downwards.
CCCTCATCTTCCACATCACCGACCGAACTCCGGCGAGCCGCCCACACCACTCCGCCACTCCACACGGCTCGCCAACCACCTCGTAAGCTCCGCCTCACCACCAGGAACTCGCTCCACCCCACAACTGCCACTCCAGACCTCCATAACCACCCCCCGAACAACCCACCATCTCCGGCCACAGGTTAACCTAGGCGGGCACGCCTAGGCCGACCGGCAACCTGCAGCATCACCCACCGCCTTCGCCGTGCTACGGCGAAGGTTTCCAACTATTCTAATTGGGCCAATAGGCCGTTCTGTGGAAGCTCAGGTGAATGCCCCGGCCGCCATTAACAGTCGAAGCAGCAGGAAGCTTGGAGCAGCAGCAGGCGTCAGGCTTCCCAGGCGGCAGGTGCAGCAGACTCTCGCAAGTGTTGCGAGGTGACTGAGTTCAGCAAGGAGCACCAGCAGGGCCTTCAGCGTGGGCAATTGCACACGAGAGTCTGCGGGCGCACGCAAAGGAAGGGCGGAACGTTTAGTCCCACATCGTGGAATCTCAAGGCACAGGTATGGTATAAAGATTTTTTGTGATATACGTTTACTGCCTCGAAAGCACAGGGGTGAGGTCCCTCACTGACCCCACCCGCCTCGTCCGCGGCCTGACCACGCGGACCTGGCGGATCCGACCCGACCTAGACCTACGCACTCCTCGCGCATCACACACCTGCAGGTGCGCCTGGTCCCGGGTACGATCCGACCCGATTGAGACTGTGGCTCTGGTAGAGCGGTTAGAGTGAATTGCTTGAGAGAGAGACACGCGCGGGTAGAGGGAGAAGGGTTAGGTTTTGTTCCCCTGTGCAGGCAGGCTGATTGCAGGAGAAGGACGTGGCCGCTGCAGAAGAAAGGAGAAGCAAGACAAAGAAGAAGAAGAAAGCAAGACAAAGAAGAAGAAGAAGGCAACGAAGAAAGGAGAAGCAAGACAGAAGAAGAAGAAAGAAAGAAGTCTTCGCAGGCGAAGGAGGAAAACAGAAAGGTTAGAAGTCTTCGCAGGAGAAGAAGAAGGACAAGGGAAGATTGCAAAGAGATCCGAAAGGCAAAGCAGAAGAAGAAAAAGAGAAAGAAAGATCACATTTAAGACGTCTGATACATAAATCAGACGTCTAATTCTATTTTTTTACATCTTTCTTAAAAACTCTTTGAATCAATTATATTTGCATTTAACAGTTGTATTCTTGGGTTTTACAAAGTACTGAGTTTGCTCCCTGTGTTCGACCTCGGATACTCTAGTTGTTCGAGTAATAAAATTATTTGTTTAAACGTTTTGTCGGTTCTACTGCAACGTAATACGCCTTTAAATCCGCACGAAACGTCCATGAACATCTTCCAAGCACAAAAGCCCCTGCCGGTGCCTATAAAAGGATCCTCAACTTCGGCCGCATCTCTTCAGCTCGACTTGGCCGGAGATTTACCCCAATTTCATCTTCTTCTCCTCTAGTCAGGAGTCTAGCGAGCTCCGGCGAGCCTTCCCCCTCTTTCTCGTTGCTCTGCCACAATACTAGTGGCAGAGCCATCTTCACTATCTTCCTCCGCGCTGTGCAACACCCGCGCGCGCACCTTTAGCCCCGTCGTCGTCATCGTCACCCCTCCCCTGGACATCGTCTTCTCTGACGATAGCAGGTACAACCAAGCCACCACCTCTCCCCCTTTGTCCACTTAGCTAGGTTAGAATTACTTCTCTCTATCCCCTCTTCAATTCCCTTATTTCTATTTCCATTTTCGACCCCACGCAGCCACTGTCCATCGCCATCTTCTCCATCTCCAGCCACCCACCGGCGAGGTGCTTCCACCGCTTTGCACCTCCACACACCTCACCAAACACCTCACCACCTCCGCCATCGTCCAATGATCACCTTCCGCCCGTCCATCGACCACCATCACCTCCTTAAATTTCCCCCGACCAAACCCATAAGCACGGCCACAGGGTGACGTAGGCGCACACGCCTAGGCCACCCCGCTGTCTGCCCCCTACCATCCCACCTTCGCCTTGACACGACGAAGCTTCCCATGTGTTTTAATGGGGCCGCAAGGCCGTGTTTGTGTGTGTCAGATCTGAGCACCTGCCGCCACTGAAGCACATAGCAAGAAGGTCGCAAGATTCACTCCAGGCCACGCGCTCCAGGCATTAGAATCCAAGGTGAAGTGGATTGGTGTCGCAAACTCATACAGCTAGGCAATTGGCTTGGCAAGCAACCTAGTAGCAGCAATTGAAGAAGGTGTTCCTACGGGTGTAAGCACAGAAGTGGGTGGGACTTTTAGTCTCACCTCGTAAATGCGAGAACATGGTGCGTAGTATAAATTGTTTTTGTGCTTTCTTCTCATCACCTCCAGTACACAGGGGTGAGGTCCCTCACCCTCACTCGCACAGGCCTCGTCTGTGACCTGTAATTTCTTGGTTGGAAGGGGTGAGATATGCGTGACATACAAAATGCGGAATTAAAAAAGATAGCAATCTCACAAAATAAGCAATCACACAATGTACACAATTATTTTTAGGTGGAAACCAAAATCGAGTGAAAACCATCACCTAACCCTCTCGAGTTAGGATTTCCTCATTGACCTAGTCGATCAAATCTACTAAACCCAATCCCTTAAACGAGGGTGACTGAACCTCAATTACAACCACACTACTTAGACCGAGGGTAGTGTACCTCAACACCCCTTCTCTTTACAAGAAGGAATTTGTCTCGCAAAGGAGACAGGAATTCGCAAAGCGAATACCCAACCAAAGACAATATAAAGTACAATAATCATATAAAGCCTCAAATATTTAATCCTAGCTTCTATAGGAGTTAGGAAACTTCCCTTTGGTGGAAGTGCGTCGAAGTGACGATGCGGGTGCGTGAACCATGCGGCGACGCTTTGTCACTCTCGTAATCGCAAAGGGAGAGCGGGTGCGCAAAGGGATGAAGCTCTCTAGATATGAAACAGATGTTTGGAGAGTTAGAGCTTCAACTACTTCTCTTGGACACAAAAGATGTGGAAAGTGGTTTGCTTAGTGTGTCTTGGTGTGTCTTACAAGCCAAGGGGTCCTCCTCTATTTATAGAGGGCCTTGGAAGGCTTCCATAGCTGTTGGGTGCAAACCCAAGGCAAAACAGGCCGTAGTCAGAATTAATCATGATTCTGACAGGGTCATCAGACGTCTGGTCCTGGCATCAGACATCTGGAAATCCCGTTTAAGACATCTGGGAACTAAGTCAGACATCTGATTTTAGGCGGGTTTCCTTCCTGACTTGAATTAGACCTAAACAGGGTTCTAGTGAAAGTCCATCAGACGACACATAGGACGTCTGGCACAAGGACTGGACGTCTGAAAACCTATTTGTTCGCTGGAAATGGATCCCAACGAGTCTAACTGCTATAAAATCTCTGAAGGAAGATTTTGGGTCAGTCAAGGCAAAACGGTCATGTATTAGACGTCTGGGGTCCTCTACGGACGTCTGATACGAGGCTAACGGTCATTTCCTCAACGTTTGCTAAGGAAGCCAACGGTCCACTAATTGGACGTCTGGAAAAGGCATCAGACGTTTCCTAAGAAATCTGGACTAAAGTCTGGACATCTGATTTCATCAGACAACTAAGCCCAGCCTAAATAATCGGATGTCTAAGTCAACAGTCAGACATCTTAAAAGTTTTTATCAGACGTCTGAAATTTAGATTAGGCGTTTGAAAAGGCTGTCTGATCCCTATTTTGGTTTTCTAAGTTTTCTATAGAAAACCTACGTATCCTAGGGTAGTGCAGGTGTTCCTAGGACTACTTTAAGGATCCTTTGAGGCTCTTTAACAGATATTCTAAGAAATAAAAAAGAGCAAGAATATAATGACAAAAGTGCATAGAAAAAGATAAATAGAATTCTATCCTATTCTTCTTGTCCTTCCATCTTCAAGCTTTCGCTCCTTGCGAAGCTCCTCCGCCTCTGTCCCGCTCCTCCAATCCGCCATGGATGCGAGCTAGAACTCCGTCTAAACACCTCTCTCTATTTGCAATTTGACCTGAAAAGTAGGACTCAAAAGCAAATGTTAAAAGACACGTGTTTTGTTATCATCAAAATAAACGATCGTGGTGCTCTAGCACCAACAATCTCCCCCTTTTTGATGATGACAAAACCAAAACTAATAATGCATAAAATCCTCCCCCTTTTTGACATTGTCAAAAAAGTTTTTATCAATTTTAAATATCCTATCTCTCCCTTAAAACATGCTCTTCTGTACTGTCCTCCCCCTCTTTGTAACAACAAAATAGCTATTATTTTTCTCTCCCTTTCTAAAGGAAATATAGCTAACAAGATCTCCCCCTTAATGATTGACACATAGCTCATAATTTTAACTCCCCCTATCTATATGCTAATGATAAAAAGATAGGGTTAAGGGTTACTTCACCTACCATGGCGGTCCAAATGGAGGTGGTGGATGCCATATCGGATGGGGCTCCCATCAGTAGTTTGGAGGCCCAGGCATCAGCATCGGTCTCCATCTGGCGGTCAACGTGCGGCGGGTTGTTCGGTTGTTTGTCATCTCGTCGATCTTCTTGTCCTTCTTCTTGGTCTACTCTTTGGTCCTCCCAACTCGAGTTGACCGTTCTTGAGCTTGTAGGTCCAATCTCTTGTATTATAGTCACCCTTGAAACCTACAAAACAAGATTCCAATTCTTTCTTCGGTATCCAAGTGAGCTTGGATCCAGATCTGTTAGCGGGTCTCCTTGATAGAGATCCTTTCTCAACCTTAGGGTTATATAAGTTATCTACCTTATTTATCAAATTATTTGATTTCTCCCTAAGACATGCAAGTTCACCTTCAATAGCATGTATCTTGGTTTTTAAGCTAGAAATTTCAATTTTTAAACTAGTGTTTTCCTCAATCAACTTATTATTTTTATCGATAAGGTTATGATTTTCTAACAATGAGTCATCATTTTTAGGACTATCTTCTAGATCATTAAGTTATTTTTCTAACCTTTCATTTTCATTTTTAAGAAAACTAAAGTTCTTTTTAATATTTTTATTTTCTACCTTAAGTGATTTACTAAGCTCAAATAGTTCATCGAAAGCATCTTGTAAATCGAGATTTACCTCATTATCACTATTGTCGCTGTCATTGCTGTCGATATCACTTCCTATGGCCATGAAGCCCATGCAGGCGATTTCTTCCTCGGGGTTCTGCTCTTCTTCTTCCTCTGAGCTCGTGTCATCCCAAGTTGCTTGGAACACTTTCTTCTTAGACTTCTTCTCCTTTTCCTTCTTCTTTTCCTTCTTGAGAAGAGGGCACCTTGGTCATAGATGCCCTTTCTTGTTGCAGTGATAGCAACGTCTCGGGCTTTCCTTCTTCTCCTTCTTTTCTTTCTTTGACTCCCTACAAAACTTGGAAAATTTCTTAAGTAAAATTTTAAAGACTTCATCGTCAGAACTTATCTCGCCATCTAATGCGGCTCTAAACGCGAGGGTCTTCTTTGGTTTAGGCTCTAGAGTATCCTTCTTCTTCTGCTTCAGCTTTGTCTCATAGGCCATTGGATTGCCTAGGAGATCTTCCATGTTGAGCTCCTCCACCTCGTTCGCCTCCTCGATGGCGGTGACCTTTTGCTCCCATTCCGGTCCAAGGGAACGGAGTAGTTTTCCTTGAAGCTCCCCCTTGATGGTCTTACCTAAAGCTTTTAAATTATTTACAATGAGAGTGAACCTAGTGTTCATCTCACTTAGAGATTCATTAAACTTCATTGAAAAAGACTCAAATTCTTGAAAAAGTAAATTTATTTTAGAAGTCTTCACCTTAGAGGTACCTTCGTGAGTTACCTCGAGTGTGTGCCAGATCTCGTATGCTGTGGCGCATTGCGAGATTCTGTTAAACTCCTCCGGGCTCAAAGCGCAATACAATGCGTTCATTATTTTTGCGTTTAGAGAGAGCTCCCGAATTTGCTATTGCGAGTAGCCTCCAGCGGGTTTCTCCGGGATGTCAAACAACGTCTCGCATCTGGCCCAAATTGTGAAGTCATTGGCTTGCAGCCAAGTCTTCATTCGTAGCTTCCAGTAGGGGTAGTTGCTCCCGTCGAAGAATGGCGGATGAGTCATAGATTGCCCCTTGGAAATCTTGCTTGCAGAGCTGCTTCCCTCCATGATCTTCATACTGGGTGCTACTCTGATCTTGCAAGAACTCGCTCTGATACCAATTGTAATCTCCTGGTTGGAGGGGTTGAGATATGCATGACGTACAAAATGCGGAATTAAAAAAGATATCAATCTCACAAAATAAGCAATTGCACAATGTACACAATTATTTTTAGGTGAAAACCCAAATCGGGTGAAAACCACCACCTAACCCTCTCGAGTTAGGATTTCCTGATCGACCTAGTCGATCAAATCCACTAAACCCAGTCACTTAAACGAGGTTGACTGAACCTCAATTACAACCACACTACTTAGACTGAGGGTAGTGTACCTCAACACCCCTTCTCTTTACAAGAAGGAATTTGTCTCGCGAAGGAAATGGGAATTCGTAAAGCGAATACCCAACCAAAGATAATATAAAGTACAGCAATCATATAGAGCCTCAAATATTTAATCCTAGCTTCTATAGGAGTTAGGAAACTTCCCTTTGGTGGAAGTGCGTCGAAGTGACGACGTGGGTGCGTGAACCACGTGGCGGCTCTTTGTCGCTATCGTAATTGTAGAGGGAGAGCAGGTGCGCAAAGGGATGAAGCTCTCTAGATATGAAACAGATGCTTGGAGAGCTAGAGCTTCAACTACTTCTCTTGGACACAAAAGATGTGCAAAGTGGTTTGCTTAGTGTGTCTTGGTGTGTCTTACAAGCCAAGGGGTCCTTTATTTATAGAGGGCCTTGGAAGGCTTTGGAAGGCCTTGGAAGGCTTCCATAGCCGTTGGGTGCAAACCCAAGGCAAAATAGGCCGTAGTCAGAATTAATCATGATTCTGACAGGGTGATCAGACGTCTGGTCCTGGCATCAGATGTTTGGAAAACCCATTTAAGACGTTTGGGAACTAAGTCAGACGTTTGATTTTAGGCGGGTTTCCTTCCTGACTTGAATCAGACCTAAATAGGGTTCTAGTGAAAGTCCATCAGACGACACACAGGATGTCTGGCACAAGGTCTGGACATCTGAAAACCTATTTATTCTCTGGAAATGGATTCCAAACGAGTCTAACTACTATAAAATCTCTAAAAAAATATTTTGGGTCAGTCGAGGAAAAACGGTCATGTATCAGACGTCTGGGTTCCTCTATGGATGTCTGATACAAGGCTAACGGTCATTTCCTCAACGTTTGCTAAGGAAGCCAATGGTCCACTAATTGGACGTCCGGCAAAGGCATCAGATGTCTCCTAAGATGTCTAGACTAAAGTTTGGACGTTTGATTTCATCAGACAACTAAGTCCAGCCTAAATAATCAGACATCTGAGTCAACAGTCAGACGGCTTAAAAGTTTTTATCAGGCGCCTGAAATTTAGATTAGACGTCTGAAAAGACTATCTGATCCCTATTTTGGTTTTCTAAGTTCTCTATAGAAAACCTACGTCTCTTAGGGTAGTGCAGGTGTTCCTAGGACTACTTTAAGGATCCTTTGAGGCTCTTTAACAAATATTCTAAGAAATAAAAAAGAGCAAGAATATAATGACAAAAGTACATAGAAAAAGATAAACAGAATTCTATCCTATTCTTCTTGTCCTTCCATCTTCAAGCTTTCGCTCCTTGCGAAGCTCCTCCGCCTCTGTCCAGCTCCTCCAATCCACCATGGATGCGAGCTAGAACTCAGTCTAAACACCTGTCTCCATTTGCAATTTGACCTGAAAAGTAGGACTCAAAAGCAAATGTTAAAAGACACGTGTTTTGTTATCATCAAAATAAACGATCGTGGTGCTCTAGCACCAACACGACCTGCCCCTACGGTCCTAGCACCTAACCCGGTTACCTAGACCTAGCACTCATCATGCATCACACCCATGTCGGTGCACCTGGACCCGTGTGCGCACCCGACCAATTACCCAGCTCCGGGAGAGTGTACCGAAGAGAGAAATAGAGAGAGATGCAAGGAGGGTAGGGGATAGGTTTTGCTTCGTGGTGCTATGTAGGAAAGAAGAGGCTAAGAAAAGCAGAGAAGCAGTAGAGGAAGAGAAGAAGAAGAAGGTAGCAGCTGAAGGACTTAGCGGCAGAGGAAGAGAAGAAGAAGGTAGCAGCTGAAGGTAGAAGAAAGAGAGAAGCAGGGACTTTGCCGCAGAAGAAGAAAGAAGAGAAAGAAGAAAGAAGGCAAGGGAAGAAGGAGAGAAGCAGGAGCGGCCAAGCAGAAGAAGAAGAAGAAGAAGAAGAAGAAGAAGACAAGAAAAGACAAAGAAGAAAAGCATAAGAAGAAGAAGAAGAAGCCAAAGAAGGCAGAAGAAGCACAGTTGCATAGAAAGAAAAAGAGAAAGAAGAGAGAAAGAGAAGGCCAAAAATCTCAAATCAAGCACTGTAGTAAGAGTTTTTAAGGCGTCTGATTTTTATCAGACGTCCAATTTTTTTAAGCATTATTTCAACATTGACACTACTTCTCAATTTTGGTTGAATTGGTTATTGCTTTCTATTAAATTGAGAGTTGTGCTCTTAAGTTTTTAACACCCAATTGCTCCCTGTGTTCGACCTTGGATACTTTGATTTTCAAGTTATAAATTCTTATTTGTTTTCGCGATAATTTCTTTTATACTGCAACGGACATCTTTTAAACACGATTTCACCTCGTCAACAACTAGAAAGTAGTAAATCTACTCTAGAAAGCATTAAACAGAATGGAGAGAGAAATATTCTCATCGATGGTCGCTTAGAGGACGAGCCGGATGGGACGACGCCTGGAAGACGGGGAACAGAGCGATGAAGGAGGACGAAGCGGGAAGAATGGGAATGGGGTAGCACATCGTCGTTGTCATGGGATCCACTTTCGAAAGGTTGACGAAAATTGAACTTTATCTCTTGAGAAGCACCCTAGGTGTAGGACAAGGTTCTCTTGAGCTTTGGAGAGGGAGAGAAGACAAAGAAGGGAAGAGAATTTCGTATGGAGGGGGTCTCCTTTTATAGCTGCAAGGAATTAGGGCATTTTGGTCATTACATTTTGAAAACATTAATTCAGGACCTTTAGTGACGGATAAATCCGTCACTAAAGGCCTGAACGTGGGCTAAAGATACACGCACCCCCGCCTCCTCATCTCTGGCTGCCTCAACGCATCTCCACGTTCATCTCATATCAACCGTCCGATTACACAATCGGACGACCTATATTGCATCTGCACCGCTTCGAATTCAGCAGCTATGCACACCTGCAGCCACACATCTCATCCGTCACGCCATGTGGCATGCTTGTTGTCGCATGATCAAAATCCAAGGGTGGAATTTCGCCCTCACCCGCACGTGTTAATTTCTGATTTGAAGGCGCAGCAGGTTTCGACCCTGCGTCCTCACACGTGCAAGGTCTTATCCACAACGCTACGTGCGTGGATAGCGCAAGAAGAGCATTCACGTGCTATTTAATGCTGATCGTTGGATCTTGATTTGACGGTTGAGATTAGATGTGGAATTCCTCTCATATGAAATGTGGCTTGAGGGAGGTAACTTGATCAACTCTCAGCCGTTGGATGAGAAGGTAGGGCAGCGAGTGATTTGGAGGGTTTGGATGGTGTCACGTGGCATCATCTGGACCGTCCATCTTCTATTAGTTGTAGATGGTGCCACGGATGTCAGATTGGATCGATTTTCATGCCATTAGGCTGCAATCGTCGATCTGAATCCATTCGTGTGGTCAGATTTATCATCTAAAGCGCAGATTAACACCATCTTGGCCCTTGATCTTCTAAGGTTCCTCAGTCTCTATCTAATGTTACGGATATCCAATTAGGGTGATCTTGGAGTCGTTGAACTCCAATCGTCTCCCTAATCAGATCCGTATGATTGGATCTTTAATCCAAGGCCCCGATAAATAGTCGCTCTATCCTTGACCATAAAAAGAGACAATTAACCTCCATTTTATTCAGACTAATCTAAATGCAGGATGATGCATGTTATGCAATTCTATGCTTAAGAATATGCATAAATAGACATTTTATGTAATGTAAACATGTTTACATCACACCCCCATGCCTATCTTTTGCTAGCCCCTAGCAAAAACTACATACTATTTACAAAAGAATTAGGTTGGATTATTTGGGCATAAGTTATTTTCAACATTAAGAAAATTTTTACTTAGGATCTGAACTTTCAAAGACAACAGCGCCGGGGTATCTGCCAAAATGCAGACCGCCTCAAGCCCTCGCCTTATTCAAAGAAAAATTTCTTTTTCTCTTTTTCTTCTTTTCTAATTTTTTTTTATTTTTGAGTTTAGGGTTTAAGAGTGGCTTTCTACGGTCATTCAACTCACCCAAGATTTGATGAAAACCCTAAGTTCTAAGCATCTTATTGTGAATGTGATAGACTCATTAATCGCAATTAGAATGAACTTCAGGTTTCTATGCCTCTAGGTGACCTTAAAAAGGGAGTTCTGCCTAAAGGTGTATCTTTACAACCAATAGCTTTCTCTCTACTTTTATTTTTATGGGGTCAACACAAGGGTGAATCCAGTGTGTATCTCCCCGGTTTATTCTACTTCCCACTTCTTCCTAAGCGTTTTGGGAATTTTAAGTGCATTTCTTGAACTGAGTTCTGGACAACCGGTCGATGAGCTGTTACCACCGACAACTTGCCAGCCATACTCGTGCGGCGAAGTGTGGCTTATATCTTTTGTTTTCTTTTTTTCTTTTCTCCTTTTATTTTTCTTTTCTTTTTGACTTTCTATTTTTTTTTTTTAAAGTAGGTGGCTTCCCTAGTCTAAGATTTACCTAAAGGCAGCAAGAAAAGAATGGTCTAATGACTGGGTTCTGGACCACCTACCTATGGGTTGTTACTCACGATAACTTGCTAACCATATCACCCTAAAAGGTTCATTGGCTACCCAATTTCTATTAAAATCGTCAAATAACGAGTTAGTGACAAGATAGTGTGTAGATGCTTTAGACTTAAGGTTCCCTCAAATCAGAAGGCGGGTTAATAAGTCGTGTACTTATCACCCAAACTTATTTACTTAAATTAAAATAGAATTCAGGTTGGTGAGGACTCGAAAAAAAAATCCACATTTTAGTGGATACACAGGCTAATTAAGTCTGAAGACCTGAAGGGTCCTCGTGTTTAGATCCTAATGTAATATTTCCTAAGATTGAAAATTTTTCTTAAGCCCAAGTTCTCTTTCCTAATTCCACAAATTATATATATAAAAGAAATTAAAATGAATCTACGAAGCTGACGAATAAATTCAGAGATGAATATCCACCCCCCCATGCCTATCTAATGTAATGTCCTCATTGTATTAAAAAGACATAAAACAGAGTGGAATAGAGTAGAAAGCACCTGAATTGTGTGAATGTTGGGTCCGCTCTGAGATAAACTATAAAAAAAAACTGTATACGTGCTGAATTTAGTGCCTTCAGCTAGGCACACTATACAAAGAAGAGAAATAAAGAATTCATAGGTGCAGATCAGAATCAGAATAAAAAGATGAAACCTCTGACCTGCCAGCAGATGTCCACAAATGTGGACTAGATTGTGGTGCAGACCCATACCCCATAATCGAGAATATTTAAGGTTTTAGATAAAAATTACCCAAAACCTAAAATCAATATGCAAGCAGGGTTCGACCTGCGATTTATGAGGATGTAACCCAAGACCAAAGAGTTGGTTACAGAGAATTTGATATCAAAAGGATTATCAATGAGTGTATGCTTGGGTTGAACATCCTCAGAACAAATGTCATAAAGGTTTTGGTTTGATGGTTTCAGATGAATTGGAACCCTTAGACTCGATCTTCTATTTCCTCTAGAATTTGCTTCCCAAATCAAAATTTCCCAGCTCCTATCCTCCTCATTCAGAATGTCAAATTATGGGACCTCTTGCATATTAATCACCCCATCTGAAATTTCCAAGTCTAAAAGATGTGGCTGAATCAGAATTGACTTAGGTCTAGTTATCTCAAAAATAGAATCATCGATAAGCTCAATGGGGTGTAACTGACAATCAGGGCATTGGATTGAATCCTCCAGAAAATGAGATTCTGAATCCGTAATGTGAGCCCCAATAATATCGGTTTCCTTAGTTATTGGGCTATCAAATGATCTATCAAATTCCTCAGGCCCAATCGTCTCACAGAAATCATGTTCTGTAAACTCGTGTGAGACTTCGCAACTTGAATCTTCACCATCAAAATCAAAGAAATCCAAATTCGTATTAATGTACATCCCAAAATCATCTATCATTTTCTGGTCCATGAAGACATATGTTTCCTCATACCCTAGCTCAAGGATTTCAGGTGAAGAAATTAGATCATCCTTAATTGGTTGCTTTAATTCAATCTGGTCAGCTTTGTAACACATGTCCCCCCGACAGGTGCCTAAACGTGTTCTAATCTTGGCTCTCCTGAAGGGGGTTCATCCTGGGAATCATCCCACGATTGAACCAAAGCAACCACAAATCTCATTCTCAATTTCGTTAACTTCCTAAGTAGAAACTCACCCAGGTTCTTATCCTTAACATCCTGGAGCCAATCCAACAAATACTTGTTCAAATCATCAATCATCTCAATCAGGGGCCCTAATTTTTCAATGCAAGGTATTGGCTAAACTTCTAAAGATTGTATGATATTCCTCAAGTTAGCCAGAACCTTATCTTGAACCTGGTTACCTGAACCAAATGAGTTGGTTCAGGGTTGGGCGGGATTGGGATCAGTGCAGAGGAGTTAACGAATTGAGATTCGTTATACCCTTCCTGATAATAAGTCATTTCGGATTGTTCAAAAGGTGGTGATGACCTAAAGGCAATATAATCAGAGTACGGGTAAGAATCAGTGTATCCTTCTTGATTGTAGATCGTATTAGGTTGTCCATGAAAGGGTGACGATCTATAATCGATATGGCTCTAAGAAGGATAGAAATCACAATCATAGTGTTCAGGGTTAGACCCTAAACACGGAGGTCCGGAGCTGTATCCCCAATCCGAGTTATCCCAACTAACTAACGGTTGATTACAGTATGAGTCGGGATAATCGTCATGTTGAGGATAACTCATAACAGGAGGGAAAGAGCGAGAATGCATATAAAATGTGGAAGGATTCATGATAGACAAGAGGAAGAAAGGTGTCTTGCAATATAAGCACTCAAACCTGTCCTTAAGTAGGCGAGCCTAAAGACCTACAGACTCGCAGAACCCATCTTGAGATAAAGAAACGATTTGATCTATTTCTATCTGTTCAATTCAACCAGTTAGATGGAGGGACTGAGAAGAAGATTCTTCTTTCGGCTTGTGCCTCCGGTTCCTAGTGTACCCCCCAACAGCGATCGCTTGATTCTACTCCCCTAGGTAGACATCAGATTGAACAGTAAAAACAGACTAATAAAAAATAATCTCGTTCTGGGCTCCGAAGAGCGAGTCGAATTATTAAGGCCAACATCTACTCTGTTTTATTTAGGGCTATGTTTGAATGTGCTTTGGAATGTGATGGGCCCTTTATCTAGGTTATGCCCTTAATGATTGATTGATGTGTGTGTGCATGCACAACCAATGGTTTTCAAGCAAGATTACTTTTGATGTGGTGAATTTTAGGGTTCAAATCTTGCTTAGTAGCTTTTAGGATTCAACTTTAGGTATTTTCAAACAAGTTTTGTCGGCACACCAGGTTTTGAAAGCACAGGTGAAGATGTTTTCCTTTGAAGCTTAAAAGAATGTAGAGTGCCTGGTAAATCCCTAAGAGTTGAACTTATGCAGCAGCTACTTGATGAGTTGATTTTAATTGAAGTGGTGCGGCCCAAACAACTCAAAAAATTAGCCTGTTGCACCACTTAATTAGGCACACAAATGATTACCTAATCTGATTTCTACTCAATTATGTGTTTGGATGTGTGTACCGATTCCAAAGATCGGTGTACCGGTTGAGTTTGAAAATCAGATGAGGTTGTGTACCTCTGTGAGATTTTTTTATTTTTTTCTTTCTAAATGTGGAGGTTGAGGTGGGTGTGGGTGTCAAACAAACAAACAAAACTAACCTTAGAGTTTATAAGAACACCTAGGTTGATTGATGTTTGTGTTAGTATCTGGTGAAATGAAAACTAATGGGTGGGATGTGGGGGATAACTTACAGAACCATCAATAGCACTTTCTCCAATCTACCACTTTTGCTTGTCTCAAAAGAGTACCTGCAATCACAATAAGAAAGGAGAGAAGTGAGGTAAATGATTTGTAAGTTATAAAACGTGAAAAAAAATCAAAGAGCATTGCCTCCAAGGCAACAGTGCCAAAATGTTGAAGCTACTGGTTACTACGCTATCGTGTTTGGTTTTGAAAATCTGTCATTATAGTTTGAAAGTGAAGAACTCGTGTTCAACAAATAAAATTTATACCGAAATAGAAATCCCAGGTCGAACTCAAGGAGGCGGACGTTTGATTTAAAATTACGCGTTTAATTTATTTGTCACGAAGCAAAATAATTGATTAGAAACTATCTATCTATTTACAATAAATAGAAGAGAGAAAGAGAGAATATTACAAACTAAAAACAAAAAGAGATGTAGAATGAACATAGAATTCATTATCAAAGTGATTGTTCGTTACACTACTCATTACGACTAGAAAGCTGAAAATGATTACACTAGAAAGCAGTAAATCTACTCTAGAAAGCATTAAACAGAATGAGAGAGAAATATCCTCCTCGATGGTCGCTTGGAGGACGAGCCGGATGGGACGACACCTGGAAGATGGGGAACAAAGCAGGACGAAGGAGGAAGAACAGGAACAGGGCAGCACGTCATCGTCGTCACGGGATCCACTTCCGAAAGGGGGACGAAAATTGGACTTCATCTCTTGAGAAGCATCTCGGGTGTGGGACAAGCTTCTCTTGAGCTTTGGAGAGGGAGAGAAGACAAAGAAGGGATGAGAATTTCGTATGGAGGGGGTCTCCTTTTATAGTTGCAAGGAATGGGGGCATTTTGGTCATACATTTTGAAAAGCATTAATTCATGACCTTTAGTGATGGATAAATCCATCACTAAAGGCCTAAACATGGGCTAAAGATACGCGTACCCCCGCCTCCTCATCTCCGGTGGCCTCAACACATCTCCACATTCATCTCATATTAGTCGTTCGATTGCACGATCGGACGACCTATATTGCATCTGCGTCGCTTCGAATTCAACTACTGTGCACACCTGTGGCCATGCATCTCATCCGTCATGCCACATGGCACGCCCGTTGCCGCATGATCAAAATCTAAGGGTGGAATTTCACCTGCACCCACGTGCATTAATTTCTGATTTGAAGGCATAGTGGGTTTTGACCCTGCGTCCTCACACGCGTAAGGTCTTATCCACTGTACTACGCGCGTGGGTAGCTCAAGAAGAGCATTCACATGCTATTTAATGCTGACCATTGGATCTTGATTTGACGGTTGAGATTAGATGAGGAATTCCTCTCATATGAAATGTGGCTTGAGGGAGGTAACTTGATCAACTCTCAGCCGTTGGATGAGAAGGTAGGGCAGCGAGTGATTTGGAGGGTCTGGATGGTGCCACGTGGCATCATCTGGACCATCCATCTTCTATTAGTTGTAGATGGTGCCACAAATGTCGGATTGGACCAATTTTCATGTCTTTAGGCTGCAATCGTTGATCCGAATCCATCCGTGCGGTCAGATTTGTCAGCTAAAGTGTGGATTAACACCATCTTGGCCCTTGATCTTCTAGGGTTCCTCAGTCTCTATCTGATGCTATGGATATCCGATTAGGTCGATCTTGGAGTCGTTGAACTCCAATCGTCGCCCTGATCAGATCCATACGGTTGGATCTTCGATTCGAGGCCCTGATAAACAGTCTCCTTGTCCCTGACCATAAAAAGAGACAATTAACCACCATTTTATTTAGACTAATCCAAATGCAGAATGATGCATGTTATGCAATATTTATAGTATGTAATGCAATTCTATGCTTAAGAGCATGCATAAATAGACATTTTATGTAATGTAAACATGTTTACATCATAACCTCATCGTTGTCAGAGACAACAACGGTGATATCGATGAACCTAGACACTCTTACGTCCAGATTCAAGCTCGAGGAGCTTTGCAGCACCTATAAATAGCTCACTACCTTCTCCGATCATAGGGTTGTCTCCCTTCCCTCTTCCCCCACTGTAGCTGACAATAGGTGACATGTCTAAAATATTTCATGATAAAATACCTATTTATACATGTTCCTAGGCTAGTTAGCTATATCTGGTAGTCTAAATAATGCATAATAGCATCATCATGAATTTATAGTAGATTGTATAAATTGTATACTAATTCTTCCATTTTAATGACTAGGGCAAGCTGTCATGATTTGTAGCCTCAAACAATAAACCCAACTACATGGATAGGTTCGAGTTGACAATCACAGCCTAACTACACGAAAATCAACCCAATCCAACATCTGTAGTGCCACCTACAAGCCAATGAAGATGGACGGCCAAGATGGTGCCACATGCACCATCCCAGCTACCTAAAACCATCCTTAGCCCGTTGCCCCTCCTTAAAGGCACTTCCATCATGAGATAACTGAGAAGCCATGTTACCTCTGGAAAATTGCATCCACTCGACAATTCGCCGGTGTAGCTCAACGGTTGTGAGTGCCACTCTCAAATTGCTACCATGGGTTTGAGACCCTCGAGTGCCTCAAATTCTTAGCATAGGAAGAAGAGCTAAATAGGGTTTCTCGATCAGCGATTAATAGCACAAGCGTGGCCACATGGTGCATGGATGGTCAACTGCCAAGACACACATGATAACACACCTTTGAACTCACGCTCGTGTGATCTGAGGAGTGAGGATGGTGCAATTGGACTGTTGATCTCAGTTCCAACGGTCCCCGTGCCCTGCGATCGAGACAAAGAAAATTGAGTGTGCTCATAATCGATTTGAAGGCGTGATTCGCGCCCTCTCCCCAGCCACAAGATCTCAATCGGATGGTGTTGATCCATCCTCACCAATTGGAGCACACTATGCACAATCGTAAGAGATCTCTAGCATAGCACAGGCATATGCTGAGCTATGGCCAAGCAGCTATGCATAGCTAGCCGTGTCCTGTGAACGAAAGATTTCGCTTTTTGGAATGATGTCAGGAAAATACGTCGTTGTAGTAAAATCCCATGGTGGAAAAATCCCAAATCAAAAATATCAGTGAAAACTAACCACGATAGATTAGGTCATATCCACAGGGAGGAATAGATGCAATAAATTCATGAATTTTTTTTCCTTATATTCACCCACTCATGTGAGAGATCCATGCCCAAATGCGATAAGAAACAAGGCAAAAAGAAGACACACAATAACTTAAGAATGCAAGGTTATGTGTGAAATTTTACCTCGATAAAGTTCATTCACAATGGCATGTAATGTAATTATATTTCAAGAATTAGGTTTTCTTCTCTAGGCCATGTAAGCTCGTGGTGATGTTTCATGCATTCGTGTTAGGAATCTAATTCAATATATAAAGAGCTGAATACATGAGAGAAATAGTGTACACTTGTGAGGGCATGCACATAATTTCGGTTGAATAGAATAATCAAAACCAAAAATCCAAAATCAGCAATGGCATTCAATGTAATATTTAATGTCACCCAAATTAGAGGATGCAATCCTCTTGGCCGTGCGCACGTTTGAAGCTGCGGCGAGCGGTGAGACTTTTGGTGGAGGTCAGCCTGAGCGAGAGGACTCCGATGGTGGTCGCGACTTGGACGATGGTGGCCAGTGGTGGTCGTCGGAGAGGACGACACCGGTGGTGGGAAGGAGGTGGCCGGCGGTGGTGCGTGGCCGAGGGGGGTGTTGTCAGACGTGGAGGTGCTCGTGAAGGCGAGGCAAGCCTGATGGGGTTGATGGCATGAAGTTTCATGGCTGGAGATGTCGACTACGTGTAGGTGGAGATTGGCGACGTTGGGTTCTTCTCTATCAGTGGAGTAGAAGAGGAGGAGGAGGCCGGACGTGCGTGGCCGTGGGGCGCAGAGGGCAGGACGTGCTCGATCAGCAATTACACACGAGGTGGTTTGCTGCACTGTGGCTATGCGGTGGCATGGTCGCGCGAGGCATAGCCGCACAGTGGGGCACGCGTGCTGGAGGTGTTGGCACACAGAGGAGAAGGCACACAGAGGTGAAGGGCTCTCCGCATGGTGGCTGCTACTTGCGCGCGCAGGCAGTGGTGGCCACGTGCATGGCTGTGGTCGGTCATCACTGGTGGCGCTCAAGGAGGAGGCTGCTGCACTGTTGCGTGGTTTGAAGTTAGAAGATAATCTCAAAGGAGGAGGATGCGGTGGCTCTGGATGTCCAGGAAGGTTCTCGAACATCTTAAATGAAAGGGAGAGGGGTGTGCACTCCTTGTTGGTCGAAGAATGCAGTAGAGGATGATGCGGTCGCAGTGGTGGTTCTTCATCACCTTCGTGGATGAGGCACGGTGATGAACGTCGAGGTGGAGTCATCGTGGTTGCAGGTGTCGATGCTATCACCACCGACCACGAGGATGGAATTGGTGAGGATGTGGGTGAGATGAGGCAATGGTTGGGTGTCGTTGGTGACTTGCAGTGGTCGATGGTCTCGCAGTGGTGGGTGATGCATGGTCAAAGGACTCTGGTGGTTCTGGTGGAGAGGAGGTTCCTCCCCCTCATGGAGGAAGATGATGTTTCATGAGGAAAGAACCTCTCTTTTAACTTGTCTGCAATCTCACAAAGGAGTCAGGTGGTGGCATCTTCTCTTTTCCTCTCCATCACCTACGGTTGCTTTACAAAAGAGAAGATTTCCTTCCTTTCTTTTTTTTCTTAAAAATAAAATATATTTGATGAGAAGTCATTAGCATTATCCTTCCTAAAATGACCCTACATCCAAATAAGTAACTAATCAAATTACTTATTCAAGGCATGTAAAATTAATGGAATGACACTTTTTAAAGTTTAAATGGTTTATTAAGGTAATGCATACTTTAAATCAATTTCACATTCCAATAGCAATGAATTTAGGCTCTAATTTAGTCCACGGAGAGGACTTAACCCATAAAACTCACAAAAATATTCCCTTCAAGTTCCCAAACATAAGCAAAAGAAATTAATTATTACATGAAAATATTTAAACATGCATGTTGTGATAATGAAAGATATAGATAGATATATGATTAAACTAGCTAGATAAATTGAGCAAACAGGAGGGGTGTTTCTCACAATCATGATATAAATATATTAAAATAAAAATTCTTCTTTCTAAATCATATTCATTTCAACTAATGGAGGAGACGTGTAGGTGGAGAGGAGTACGTTGGTGGTGGTGTGACGTCCTGAGGTGGTCGGTGGTGGTTGGTCGGAACGTGGAGAGGCCGACGACAGGTTGGGTGCTATCGGTGATGGAGCCACCGATAAGCAGCATGGGTGGCTGGAGGTTGACGGCGAGGATTGGGGTGGTGTTGGCAGCGCCCACGGCCGTGGGTAGTGGTTGGAGGGAGAAACTTAGGTGGTGATGGGTGGTGGTTGTTGGGTTCAAGCAAGGGGAGGGTTGTAGGTGGTGTTGGGTTCAGTTGAAGAAGATGATGAATAGTGAGAGGGTGGCGTGGTGGTGAGAAGAAGTGGAGGAGGGGTGTGGTCTGGTGGGAGATCTGAATGAGGAGGGCGAGAAGATGGTGGCGCAGCTGCTGCTGTCATGTGCGGTGTTGATGGGTTCACAGTTGTAGAAGGTGGAGAAACAGGGGAGGCAGTTGGTGTTTTGGAGAAGAAGGTGAAGAGGAAGAGGGTGCTAATGGACGGTGGTGATGGGTGTGTTGGTCTGTCATGCCCTAGCTAGTGCACTCACGGTGGTGCAAGCTCTGGACAGCGGTGTGGCCTGTCACACCACACCCCCACAGTGGTGGAGAATCGTTGCCACAGTAGAGGCCCACGGTGGTGGAATGGAAGAGAGCTTGCTGCTTAACA